>OY992792.1:27407118-28069905 GCA_963921375.1 Tiliacea citrago
GTTTATTAATTGCTGTGTAGTATGTAAAACTTCTAAAGGCCCTTCAGGTGCACAGCAAATGCAGTTACATTCAATTCCTAAACATCCAGTGCTTTGGCACACGATTCATTTAGATTTAACTGGAAAACTTTCGGGAAAAAGTGATAGAAAAGAATATTGATCAGTTTTAATTGACGCCTTTACAAAGTTTGTACTGCTTGAATATACTCCGGCCTTAAGCTCTTCATACGCTGTAAGAGCAATTCAAAATGCTGTAAACTTATTTGGCGCTCCGAAGCGCATTATCGCAGATAGAGGACGTTGTTATGACTGCAATGAGTTTAAAAACTTTTGTAATAATAATAGAATAGAGCTCCATTTAATAGCAACCGGTTCTAGTCGAGCTAACGGACAGGTTGAGAGGGTCATGCGAACTTTAAAGAATATTCTTACTGTAGTAGAATGTAATTCTAATAATGCTTGGAAGGATGAACTAGGAGAGATCCAACATGCTCTTAATAATACACGTTCCAGGACCACAGGTTTTACGCCTATGGAACTGATGTTTGGCATTCAAGGTTCCTCACTTAATCTAGCTAAAATAATTCCTAGTCTTCTGAACCACCTATAATTAATGTTGAAACGGCTCGTTCATCTGCCTCAGAAAGTATTCAAAGAGTAGCTAACGCTGACACTGTGCGGTTTAATAAGGGAAAAGCCCGGATTAAACCTTTTGCAGTAGGTGAATTTGTTTTTGTAAAATGCGAAACAAGACATCAAACGAAGCTAGATAATAAATTTAAGGGGCCTTATAAAGTAGTCGCTGTATTAGATAATGATCGTTATGAACTTAAACATATTAACGGATCTAACACAATTTATAAATTTGCTCATGAAAATTTAAGGGAAGTACCTAAAGGGCAAGAAGGTTATTTAGAAATTTGCGAAAATTATAGTGATGATAATGATGAACTGACCGGGACGGCAGATGATGAGTTCAGTATGTCCTTTGTGCCTGAAAATAATAATATGACCTCAGATTCAGAGGAAACACTTTCTGTAAGCTCTCGTACGTTGACTGCAGATGATTCGGAAGAAACACTTTCTGTAAGCTCTCGCACCTTAAGTGTAGATAATTCCGAAGCTATAATAGAATCTTTGGAATGATTAATTAGTATGTGGTCTGTTCTACTTTTGTGGAAGATGATCATTTATGCAAATAGAATATTAAGATCACTCCTACTGTTGTGGGTGCTGATCTGTGATGTACTGCAGGAATCTCACCTGCTTTAGTGGGTGACGATTCAGACCAGAATGTTTGAACTGTATGGGTTTTCTAATAAGATCTCTCCTGCTGCTGTGAGTGATGAACTGTGAAGTGCTGCAGGAATCTCACCTGCTTTAGTGGGTGACGATTTAGACCAGCTTGTTTGAACTGTAGGGGTTTTCTGTTGTAAAGAAATACCTAGACCAGTGATATTTGCTATTTTGATATGCAACGATGATGATGATGTGAATTAATTAAAGTCCTGTTTTATTATTTTTAGATGTATGAATGCACTCGAGGACGAGTGATTTATCAGAATGGCCGTGACGGCAGCCATATTGTTTAGCAGCTGCGAGAGACGGCGACTAGATGGCGCAACGTGCACCGGATCAATCATTTGGCTTAAAAGACTTGAAGTCAATCAAGTAAAATATTATAACGTTCATCCCCACTAGCGGTCGCCTATAAAACGAGCTGCGCTGTTGAGTCGGTACTCCCTCCGGTCGAAGCCTAATTGTCCTCTAGACCCCGTCTTCCCGGACGAGGTGCACGATATAATCAAGAGTGAAACCCCGTATAGCCCCCGGATCAGACGGTATCACCAATAGGGTGGTCCAGATGTTCCCAGCCGTCCTGATTATGCTAATGACCAACATCTTCAATGGTGCTCTTAGTAATAACATTTTTCCTCAATCGTGAAAAAATGCCACCGTCATCGGTATCCCTAAGCCCGGCAAGCCTAAGACCGAGCCTTCCAGTTACCGTCCCATCAGTTTGCTCGACGTTTTCGGCAAGGTCTATGAGAGGCTTATTTATAAGCGTCTCAGAGACTACGCCGAGACGAAGGGCCTCATCCCCAACGAACAGTTCGTTTTTAGAACCCAACATTCTTGCGTACAACAGGTCCACCGTATCATAGAACACATAAGCGCCGGTTTCCAGCGTGGGTTCATGACGGGTGCTGTGTTCTTCGATATCGCGAAAGCGTTCGACAAAGTCTGGCACAACGGCTTATTGTATAAGCTATACAAATTCGGTGTGCCAGATCGTCTCGTACTCATCTTACGGGACTTTTTGTCGGACCGCACCTTCCGCTATCGCATCGAGGGTGCGCTCTCTTCCCCTCACCCGTTCCGCGCAGGCGTCCCTCAGGGGTCTGTGCTTGCTCCGCTCATTTTCACGCTGTTCACCAGTGACATCCCGAAATGTAGAAAGGCGCAGTTAGCTCTGTTCGCAGACGACACGGCCATCTACTACACCGGCCGCAGTCAAGACCAGATCTCTCGCATCCTACAGACCGAAGTCAAGACTCGGTGACTGGTTCAGGAAGTGGAGGATCGAGGTCAATCCTGATAAGAGCCAAGCGGTCCTCTTTTCTAGACCCTGGCGTACACCCGCCCTACCCCGACAGATCACCATGTTCGGCAAGCCTATCCCTTGGGAGAAGCGAGCCAAATATCTCGGTGTGATCTTAGATCATCACATCTCGTTCACTGAGCACATAAAGCAGGTGCGTTCGCGAGCCGCTTTCGCTCTCGGTAGGCTTCATTGCGTTCTCAACCCACGCAGCAAGTTGTCCCTTAAGGGCAAATTGCGTATTTACACAGCGTGCATCCGCCCGATTATGACGTACGCGTGTGCCGCTTTCGCACACGCCCTTCCCCATCTCATTCATAGAATGCAGGCACTTCAAAACCGATTTCTCCGTAAAATTACGGACGCTCCATGGTTCGTTCGGAATGAACCCTTCATGTGGATCTTAAAATCCCCACCATTAAGCAGTTTATGAAACGCGCGACAAAGCGGTTCTTCGAGTCCACAGATAGACATCGCAACCCCTTGGTTGTGCAGGCAGCTAGCTATAGGCCTTCTCAGATTAGTCAGACTCGCTGACCTAGGCATACTCTCTTAGATCCGGATGACCCCATTACTCTCCTTCTGGAAAGCAATAGGGCCACAAGTACAGTGCACAAATACAAACCGTCATTCCGTCCTCGCCGCCGAGGTACCACGCGAAGTTCAAGAATTAATTGTTCCCCCCGTCCCTTGCACGTCGAACCGCCAGCCCCGAGGCTGAGTGAGCCGTAGCATTTAATAGTAATCCCAGTTAATAATCATGAATTTAAACTTTCGATCCAGCCCGTCCCCAACTTGCTGTTTTTCCCCAACGACGCCCTAAGCCCAGGTTCGTACCCCACAGGGGGTGCCCTTAGAGCGCTGTCGTTTAGTTTGTAATAATTATATTTACGCTCCTGGCTGGAGGCTTTAAGCTCACACCTTAGGGCAGCCACAGGAAAGACCGGTTAAGCAGTCGCGGCCTCTCAAGGTCAACTGCGAGATGCCATTCAAAAAAAAAAAAAATTAGTCGGTACGCATTTCGAACGGATACGTCTTGGTGCACGGACCACTGTCTCTCGACAGTCAGTACTGCCCGATTATTGAATGTGGAACGCTGTCTCTGGACAACTAGTACTATTCTTATTGAGGTGGGTGCGTGGACCACTGTCCCTGACAGTCAGTACTGCCCTATGTGACGGCCCTCACTGCCATTATTAATTATTTAATTAATTTTATTCCATATCTATATTTTCTAGATTTAAGATAACTAATTGTTCGATTAAAGTAAATTTGTGTATTGCCATATATCTGAGTATTGCTTCTGATGTCTGGACCAAACCCGACATATACTTATTACTCAGACTAAGTAGTTCCTTAAATAACAGGTGCATTTGTGAGTACTTTAATGACTTATCAACGCTTTTGTTGCAATATAACAAAAGCGTTAATGAATTATTAAATAACGACTGCAGTACTGCTTAATCTAATTAGTTATTGTAATTACTATGTTAACAGCCCTTAAGCTCTGCATTGTGATTGGCTCATGTCATCATTAGCATATCAAATTCATTGCTAGTTGCAAACTTGCTGCCCTATATATTTTAGTGTGTTTTACAAATATAATTCAGTTGTAATTATAACCTCTACTACCAAGTGTTGTCATTATGGTTTTCCATGGATTTTCTACTTATCTAGATCTTTATGTTGCTCTTCGTAATCATAAAGATATTCATGACTATGAACATTTATTTAACACATTAAAGTCGAATAGTAACGTCCAGTTAAGTGAAAATGAGGTGTCAGATCTAAAGAACTGGTGTCGTCGATTTTGTTATCGGATTTACTCCAAATGGGTGCAATCAAGAAAGACAGTCGACAAGTTCATGGACAAGAACAGAGACTGGTTAAATTCAGATATCATTTGGCCAGATTGCTTTATAGAAAATATTGTTCACACTGAAGAAGCTGAAAATGAGACAGAAGAGGTAAACAGTCCATCAAAATCGGATGCTTCAAATTATCGAGTAGACAGAAAAGAAGACGTGTTGATGAAAATATTGCTAGTTGCAGTCGTCCAGATGAGCTTTTACATACTGTTGAAAGTGCACTTAAGTCTGCCGGAAAAAATGATGTGGCCAGAATAATGAAACATTTGCTGGGAAATCCTGAACACGTCTCAACAGTTTTGAATGCCCTGGAAACTAAACAGAATACTTTGCTTCGTGAAGTTCCTACTCACAAAGCACTTGCTCTTTACGTTTACATGTAGTTATCCAAGTGGTGTTACATCACACTTAGGGACTTTAGTTTTAAAGAAGGTCATGCGAAATACCCAAGCTATTAGATGTTAGTGAAAGAGAAACTTAAGTGTTACCCGGCAAAAGAAGACGTAACTGTGACTGATACTTCCGCAAAGATACGACTCCAAGCCCTCCTTCATCTCACAGTTAGGAGGCTGATCGATTCACTTGAATCGAATTTTGATGCTGGTGAACAACTTGTGCTTCACAGTAAATGGGGTTTTGATGGAGCTTCGAGTCAAAGCATTTATCATCAAAGGACAACAACAAGTGAACAAGATTTATCCAGTGTATTTATGGCAAGTCTTGTAACTCTTAAGTTAGTGACTACTAGTGGAAGCACAGTGTGGCTTAATGATCGGCCATCGTCAACCACATATTGTCGCCCGATTTCATTTACGTTTATGAAAGAAACGGAAGCAAATGTAAAGGCTGAAATGGATATATTTAAGACCGAGATTCGTGGACTGAACCCAACTGATTGCGGCAATGCTACTATTACGCACAATCTGTGGTTAACCATGATTGATAGTAAGGTGCATTCAATCATATCTGGAACATCGGCAGCAGTGTGTGATTTGTGCAAAGCTCGCCCAAGCGAGATGAATAACTTGGAAGAAGTGAGAGCTAAACCTGTGAATGAAGATTTATACGAGCATGGATTTAGTTCGTTGCATGCTTGGATTCGTTCTATGGAGTGTTTATTACACATTGCCTACAGAATGGACATAAAATCATGGCAAGCAAAAGGTGACGACAATAAAAAAATAGTTAAAAGATAGGAAAGACGCTATTCAAGCAGCTTTCCGAAGAAACACAGGCTTACTTCTGGATGTTGTAGTGGCAATACAAACACTGGAAATGCTGCTAGAAGGTTTTTTGCAAACCCTGAAATGACTGCGGAAATTACAAAATTAGAAGACTCGCCGTAATTTTGCAATGCATTTCCTCAGGCGAAAAAATTGAAATCCTAAAATTCAAATTATATTGTTATGAAACAGCAAATTTATTCGTGCAGTTATATCCATGGTATAACATGCCATCAAGTTTACATAAATTGCTGATTCATGGATCGCAGATAGTGGAGCACCTATCAGTAGTGCCTATAGGTTTTTTGTCTGAAGAAGCATCTGAAGCAAGAAACAAGGATTTTCGTAAATTTAGAGAAAATCATACACGAAAGCATAGTAGCATCGGCACTAATGAAGACATCCTTCATAATCTTTTCCGATCCTCTTCTAACGAGCCTACGACCAAAGATGACCAATAAAGAAAAATAATCTTCATTTAGAGAACTGGACGAGTTGCTCATACATGATCGGAGTGAATTGGAGCTCATTGACATTTCAACTGATACAATAGTTGGAGCAGTTTCGGAATGTAGTGACATTGAAGAAGATGACGACAATAATGATTATGATGAAGATGAAGAAAATATAGTTTGTCTTATAGTACCTAATATAGGTAATTTTTTGTAACTAAATGGTACTATTAATTTATTTATTTTTTATTATAATTAGTATTTTTTATTTAGTTATTAGTACTTAGTTTTTTTATTTTTTATTTATACATTATAATAGCTTTAATTGTAATTTACTTTAAGATTTAATGATATTTTATAGTGTTTTATTAGTTAGTGTTATATTTTACATTTTATTGTATAGATTCAAGTTTTTAAATGAACAGACAGCTGTGCTGCTGGGGAGTTTGTTGCGCCACCTCTTCTTCCCAGCTAAAGCACTAGGAAGTGGGGGTGGGCGTTTTTGGGGGACTGTCTTATGTAATTTTTGACGTTCGAAAAGTGCTGATTCTGTTCTGAGTGCTGATTGCTGATGAGTTTGAATAAATGACTTTTGATTTTGATTGATTTTATAAATCAAAAATATATTAATACATATTATATTTTCTTATTCACCATAAAACTTTTCTTTTCGACTTGTTATTGTTAATGCGATGTCACAACTCATTACCGATATTTTTTTCAATATATAGAACTCACTAATGCCTTTTCTTCATTTAACTTCTTAATTATGTGTAATTCTCAGTAATTACAATAACTAATTAGATTAAGCAAATACTACTTGGTAGTCGTTATTTAATGACTCATTAACGCTTTTGTTATATTGCAACAAAAGCGTTGATAAGTCATTAAAGTACTCACAAATGCACCTGTTATTTAAGGAACTACTTAGTCTCAGTAATAAGTATACTTAATGTACCTCCATTCCATCAGGAATACAATAACAAAGATAGTTACTATAGGCAAAATATCTCGGAAGAGGCACTCTGGGGGCACCATGTGTCCTTGAAGAAAATGTGACATAAAATGAGTAAATAACAGTAGTGAAAACTGCAAATCGAAACAAGGAGGGAATCATGAGATACAGACATTTTTGTGTTCGTTTCCATACAAAAATAACAGTTTTCATCGAATTGCTCCGAAAGTGCTGGTCAAATAAAAAAAGCGTGGTAACACTTTTTGCTGTTCTTGAATCGTTCTGAATGCAACTGTATATTTTTTATTTTTATTAAATACTTTTCCAATTTTTGATTCTATGACACACCTCTTGTATGGGGACGATCCACTGTGCCGCGTGCCAAACCGACAATATCACCCCCACCCCAATCCTATTTTTTACCCGAATACGGCGAAGCAAAACGGAGGGTTATGATTTTGACCGGTATGTATGTGTGTTCATCTGGGGGCCTATAACGGCCACATTAAGCAATTCCTCTAAAAGCAATTCATTTCCCAGGGCTTGCCAGGCGCGAAATTTGTCGACAATTCTGACGTCATACTAAACCTTAACATGACCGCTAAGCTCGAGTAAACTCGAAAAAGGCACTTTAAGAGTCCCTATCAATTTCGCAGTCAAAAACAGAAAATTCAAAGTTTTTTCAGCGCAAATATCTCAATAACCTTAAGATATATGATTTTTTTTTAATACACAATTATGTATCACCTATTAATCTAGTAATTGTACCAATTTAAATTTTGATAACTACTCAATATAAATTACGAAAAATAAAAATCTAGCACACGTTTTTACGTAAGCACGAAACACCAGGTTTTAAAATTCCTTTTTTAGCTTACTGGTAGCAAATACCAATCTGAGAAAAATCATAAGTACTATAGAGTATATTAGTAACAAAAGTATTAAAGTTTACCAAAGAACTAGTAGCACCACCATTAGTTCATATAATTAACTTATGCATAGTTGATGGCATTTTTCCGAACAAGCTCAAAAAAAAAAAAAAAAACCCCTTGTATAAAAGGGATGATCAAACAAACTTTCAAAATTATAGACCTATTGCAAAAATTCCATTTATATCTAAAATTTTCGAATTAGGAATCTATAACTCCTTATATGCCTTTTTCGGAAAGTATAATTTGTTTTGCACAGAACAAAAGGGTTTCCGTAAGAACACTACGATTAATATGGCACTATTTGACTTGCTAGCTAATATCATGTCGTCTGTCGATAAAAGAAATCCAGTCTGTGCCATTTACACTGACATGACCAAGGCTTTCGACTATGTAGACCATAAGATTCTGTTGCACAAATTGGATAGTTATGGTATAAGAGGGAACATCTTAAAGTTAATAAAATCATATCTGAGTAATAGGATTCAATGCACGGAAATTTCTAGGATATGTCCTAAAACTAAATTAGAAACTATATATGTATCAAAACCAAGACATGTAAAATATGGCGTCCCACAAGGTAGTGTATTGGGACCGCCACTTTTTTTGATATATATAAATGATCTCCCGAAAGCAACAACCAACAGAATGGTTCTTTTTGCAGATGATAGTACGGCTGTAATAAAATGTACTAATTCAACTAGTTATAAGAATGACATTAATACTTGCATAGATGACATTATAAATTGGTTGGATAATAATAATTTGGTTATAAACCTGAGCAAAACTAAAAGTCATGCATTTTTATCAACGCCTTGAAAACGCAAACGTTAGCATTTCATATAGGGGCTGTGATATTGAAGAAGCTAATAAGGCTAAGTTCTTAGGCATTATAATTGATAGCCAACTTACATGGAAACCTCATGTCGAAGAACTATGTAAGAAACTTAGCAAATCTGCATATGCTCTTTTTCAACTCTCTAAGAAAGTTAACACTCAGGCACTTTTAACGGCGTACCATGGACTGGTTGCCTCTGTTTTCGGTATGGCAATATTTTCTGGGGGCAGTCTACTGGTAGGGAGCTGGTATTTAGACTGCAGAAGCGATGCATCAGGTCAATGTACGGCCTTAAGACAACTGATAGCTGTGTTCCCTATTTTAAATTGTTAAAAATTCTAACTTTGCCTTGTTTATATATAATGGAAACTGCTTTGTTTGTGAAATGTAACCCACATCTATTTAAAAAAATATCAGAGGTCAAGAAAAATCCAATGCAGACTCAATACATTAATCAACTATTTCAAGTAAAATGTAAAAACGCACTAATGCAAAAAAAAAAATTGGTATTGCCCCACTCATATACGTGTAAGTATAATAGAATACCTAATATTATAAAAAATATGACTACATTACAATTTAAAAGGGAGCTAAAAGAAATTTTAATTATGAAAACTTATTACACGGTTGACGATTTTCTTAATGATGATTCACTATCTACTATTTCTCTGATTGACATATTATTGTGATCCTGGTTTCATTTACTTTTTATTTCTGTTTGACATTTTAGTCTTGTTTTTTTTTTTTTTTTGTTATTGTTGACCACGCCGACATTTTTGATTTATATGTTTAATATTTTTTTTTTTAATTTGTAATTTTGATTTTTTTATTAGGAAATGTAAACATTTGCATGCCCATGTGACGGTGAAATATGGAGAACTCTTTTTTTTTTTTAAAACACCTATGTACTATACCCATGTTTGCAAAGAAATAAATGTTCAAGGCTAAGCAAAACCAAAGCGGACTCAAACTATCGCCTTGAAATATTCCCCGCTCGATCCTGATCGGTTCGTCGATCCTCCGGATCTGTCGACATCCTGGATAGAGAAGGACCGTCCTCCATTGCCCCATACATGACATCAGGAAGGTGCGCAGAGTTGCATCTATCTTGTATAACTCCAGCACCCTCATGAGCCATGTATGTGGCACCGAATCATAGGCCTTCTTATAATCTATCCAACATGTAGACAAAATCCTTCCGGGATCTACGAACCTGTTGGCTTATGGTCATGTCTATAAGGAGCAGGGAGCCGATTCTACTAACAAAAATGTTCAAAAATCGCAATGGAATCGCAGCTGAATCACGGCTTTTAAACGTTTTCTCATTCTACTAATGAACAACGATCCAACTGCGCTTACGGTTCAGTTGACGCCAACGATCGATCGAAGCAATCTCAAAATGTATTCTGATAACAAAATCGAACATGAGCGTGACGTTTAGTCACATTCTACTATTATTTTGACACTAGTTACAATCGAATCAAAGCTAAACTTTTCTCTCTTCGGTTCATCTGTCAAAATTCGCGGTTGAACCTAAGTTGGTAAAGTGCAACTTTTGTTGCATCGATCTAAGATTGCTTTCGTTTTCTTCCGTAATAATAATGTTGTTTTATATGGATTTCGTTGAACTTGCCCATGAGGTTGACGTTGGAAGGGTAAGAGGAAGAAATTTATCGTCAAGATTAAGCAATAATGCTTTTGACCTTACGCATCGTCAGTTCGTTAAGACGTACCGTTCTCCAAAGACCTCGTAAAAGCTTTGGTTGAGGAGATCAGTCCTCATATGCCCGTCAATCTTCGTTCTGATGGTATTGATACGGAAACAAAGGTTTTATTTTATTGCATGGACCTAAAAAAAAGTTTTTTATACGTCCATGTTTTATTGTTAAATAATATTTTAATGGCCTGGTTACTAGGACCTTTTAGCCAAGTCTTTATATAATTACAAACTGTTGAAATATTGATGAAATGAAATATTCAATGCATGATGATGATATGCCATATATGCCCACTCCCCTTGCTTGAGTTTCAGTAAAGATGTGGCACTTTACTGAGACCTCTCGCGAACTTCTTGAGAGTACTTGAAGTGATGTTGCACTGTTTTGTTTCATTTGCCTACACTAATCCACGTTCACGAACACTTAATGGTTAATAATCCACCATTATTACACATACAACTTTTTGTTAATACGCTAATTATTATTATGATGTTTATGAGTGTTAAAAATATTGAGACTGTTATTTTGCATGGAACATTAGTTATTTCGTCGATTGCAGTTTTGTTTAGGTTTAAGCACATATAATGTCACTAATAATACATCTTAGTACGTGTAACGATACGTAACATTTTCGCGCAATTTAAGAAACAATCATTATACAAAACCATCGCAAGTTGAACAAAGTTAATTTAGGTTTGGAATTTTTAAGATATCGAAGTCTCTAATAAAATAATTGCCTCTTTTTTATAGTATTACATTCTTTAGTAATGTTAATATTATATTGTGATGAACCAACAAAATAGAAAACGATCTGAGAATTGGAGTACCGAGGAAAAAGTATGTAATCATAAAGCTTTTGTAATAAGACGGTTGTCGTTTATCATTAGATACAAAATAACAATAATGGTCGATGGTGCGATATTTGAATTGATGAATTAATAAACAGTAGTATTTTAAAACGAATATTCACAGTAAATCAACCATTTTGAACTCGCACACAATAAATGTTTTTGCTTCCCGAGTTCCTGCTGTTTGTTTACATTAACTTTCGAGCGAGTCTTTGACATAACCGAAACGTTTTGTTTCACAGTTTCGGCCAGCTACAGACATAAAACTAAACGTTCTATAATAATTAGAAAGCTGAAATGTTGTATGTGTAACAACAAAATAAACAGGACAAAAATATATATATGGTCTAGATATATTTTTGTATTAGAAAATACCTTTAGTGACACTTATTCGTATTTAGTAACATTTTTAGATTCAACTTTTTTTTCTGTGGTATTATTAAAACATACTGTTTGGCATGTTGGTAACACAGGTTACCCGTAGCTACGTTCCCGTTACGATTCAGTTGCGATTCGGCTAAAGTTTAGTTCCCAGTTTGCTATAAAATTAGTAGAATGACTTTTTAGATAACTATCGAACGACGATCGAACTCGAACTGTTGTGGAAACACAATTGAACGTGTGACGTTGCAAATTAGTAGAATCGGCCCCCAGCTCTTTAGTACCGCGGGACCCATTCTTACATCCATTCTGAGACATAGACGTAATTGAATTTTTGTCAATATGGTGTGACATTTTTGCTCTAAGAATGGATGTAAGAACTTTATAGACCGTCGGTAAACATGTAATTGGTCTATAGTTTTTAGGTTCCGTAGTACTACCTGATTTATGGAGCAGGTGGGTAACTCCTGTTGTAAAGAACAGTGGTAGCGACCCAGTCTCTAAAGACGACTGGAATTGCAAGGCTAAGCAGGCGTGTGACCTTTGTAGCCATTTAATCCAGAAATTGTGTAGTCCGTCCGGTCCCGGAGATTTCCAGTTAGGCAACGGACGGACTGCATGGGCCACATCCAGAGGACTAATAGTAATAGCCTCCATGTCTGGTATTAAATCACACGCCTGCTCAACAACTCGCATCCAATCACCTTCAGTGTGACTGACGGGCACCGACCAAATGCTTCTCCAAAAAGCACTCACGGGATCATTATCCGGTGGACGCGCGTCAGTCACACCTTGAGTATGGGAATAGGCCGCTCCCATGCTCTGTATACCCACCTTTCATCATCGAGCAAAAGCCTGCGGTTCCAATGAGGTTCGGTCATTCAGCTTATTTATTCTCGTAATGTGAAACTCCTTGATGGAATTCTTATATGTTTTTATGGTGATTAAAAAAAAACTGTAAAGGATACGCACGGCGCTATTTTATTTTATTTTTTAGGGAAAACAAACAGTTACACATTACATTTTATAGGAAGAAATAGAAAAACATACGGCCAAATGTGTAACCAACAACATTTTCCACGAAATACACATTAAAAAAATATCTTTACAAACTATGCTATATCTAAAACCTACAAACTACAACAATTCAAGTTAAGAAATATTTATTTTGCTAAATAGTTAAACATAAGTAAATTTAGCAAACAAAGAAAAACTCATCATGGCATGCAAAACTTAATTAAAATTACCTACTACGAGTAATTGTTTCAAGTACAACATTTTTGAATCTACCAGCAGAAAGAGCGAACATATCGATATGGTTGAATTGCTTGTTGTAATTATTAGTTAGTCGACGCAGAAGTGCCCGCTTACCTGCATTACTGCGACAAGAGGTAACAGCAAACAGCGGCCGTACGCGCACCCCGCGACGTACTGTCGTTCTAGGAACTAGGGTAATGGCACCAGTGAATGAACACTTAAGCAATTTGCGAACTTTAAAAAATATTTACTGTGGGTTATCACGAATGAAAGCGGCCGAAATTTGTTTTACAGTGTTAAGAATATATTCAAAAATCATTTTTCGGTACGTTTTACAACATAACATTCACAGTTTTATTATAATAAGCAGTAAATCAGAAAATACCCCAAAACTCCAGTGAATGAACGGCGTTTTCTAGTAAATGAACGAAATGAAACCAGTGAATGAACAAAATTCTTCGTTTATTAATTACACTATTACAGTCTTATTATTGCAATAAATGCGGTGAAAAAATCAACATTTCTTTAAAAATCTTCAATGTCTTAATAGAAAAAATAAAAATAAAATCTTCTCAAAACAAAACCTCTAAATCTTACCTTAATTCTACAAACATTCATAGACCTGTCAAGCACGTTAAAATCTTTTATTACAAAGTAAAAACAATATTTAGCTAATACCTAATTAACTAGGTAACTAAAAACTTCTTGGTCATGTATTGTTTACAAATTTAAACTTTAATCAGTTTTCAATTTAAATAATCAGGTACAAACTAACTTCACCGAAGTACTGAAACTTTGCGTAAATAACAAGTAATCATACGTAACTAAAATCACAATAAGTGAGTCGAAATATAAGCTAATCACAGTCTTAATTCGTTTAACTTTATTGACGTTAGGATTCCTTAGACATCCTTTTGATTATTTTACTTATTCTATATCTCTAAATGTTACATTATTAAAAGAGATCAATCCACGTCTGGAATAAGCAGGCTCACTTAATACACGTTCTATGTCTTCAAAATCTACTTCAGACACATCAGGTACATTTGGTTTTACGAAACTAACAATGTTATCACATACCGCTTTTTTTCTTAGAAAATCTATCTTACATTTATTTTCTTGATCGTTTACCATAAGGACTTTGCCTACATAGTGACGTGTTCTTTTATCAGTTTTGAATTTGGCCATAACATATTTTCCGTGAAGATCCTTAGTTGACACTGGTAAGTCATTCATTCCAATTTCATCATTTTGTTTATCTTTATTTACCGGACTAGGTGTTTGTAAGTGTTTCTCAGTTTTGTTCTGTTCTTTGCGTTTTTGTGAAAGCTTTTCTTCTCTATCCTTCTTTTTGTTTTCTTTTTCTTCCAGTTTTCTTCGTTTTTCATTTTCTTTTGCCTCTAATTTCCTTTTTTTTTCATTGATTTTGTCTTCTTCTTTTGATCTCTTTTCTTCTTGTATCTTTTCTACATACGCTTTGTATCGTTGGCCTGTTAATCCAAACGGCATGGGATTAGGTTTTTTTACTTTGGCTGCTTTTTTTTCCGAAGCGATTTTTGGATACCCCAGAAAGCTGTCGATTTTATTTGAGTTAACAACTGGCTGAATATCGTCCTCCGTGATTGTACACACATTCATAGAACTATTGTTTTCAATTTCTGGATTACTTTCAATAAATAATATAGGAGTAGAAGATGTAGAAGGTCCATCGCTTAGAAACAATTCTGTTCTAATGTCTAACGATGTACCAGCTTGTGGAGTATCATACCATGGAAGAGGAATTACGGTTGGTGGATTCAATTCACTATTAATTATAAACTCTACTATTTCGGTGGTTTCATTTAGATTTTCCGTATAGTGTTTAAGATATTCTGAACAATTAGAAATATTATTAAAATCCGTCAGACTAGGAACGCTAAAATTTGTCAAATCTTGGTCATGAAATGTGATGGAGCACGGATCTGCTTCGGAATTAATGACGGGTTGCATGTCTCCATGCAATAATTGTGTGTTAGATAATGATTGAAGTATAGAAGTCGACGTATTGGATAAATCAAGAGGAGCATTTTGGGAGGAATTGTTAGCATCTGGTGCCTCCATTGATGCTCCTCTAGACACATCTCTAACACCATCGAGTTCTATGCGACATTTGAACCAGAGTGAAAAATATGCATGCTGATGCGTATTCTTGGTCAAGTAAGCCTGAACGAATTCGTTTCTGATACTTTGACCTACTTCTGTTTCAATTATTTTAATAGTGCTCCTCATATCGTCCTTTCTCTCCTCTAGAATTCGGTTATCACGATTAAGAGCAATTTGCCCATTAATTTCCTCTCTTCGAGTGCTAATGCATTTTGAATAGTCAACTCCGTCTGCATTTAAAGGATATAGTCCACATGCCCTAAAAGCATGTTTTATGGTTTCAACTTTTAATCCACTGGTGTAGGCTTCTTTAAATTTTATTGCGAAATTATGTTTTGTTATGGATGCTGTAGAATTTTGTTTATTTTTGCGCACGATTTTCCGCCAACTCTTTTTTATGGGGCCAAAAATGCCGACATCACAGGGCTGTAATATGTGCGTGGCATTCGGATATAAGCAGAATATTAATATTCGCTTTTCCTGACAAAACGTAAACATTTCCTGGTTTATATGAGATTTGTGGCCATCAAGAAAAAGTAAAACCGGTAATTGTATTTCATTCTGAACCAGCCAATCGTAAAACATTTGTATGTATGAAAAAAAAGTGTTGGACACCATCCATCCACTGTCTGATCGCCCCATAAACCAGGTATCTGGAAAATTTTGTATCACAGCCGGAGGCATTCGTTTGTAAGGGTATATGACAAATGGAGGAACATCCCTCCCATCTGCTGCAAAATTACATAGAACTGTAAGTGATTCTTTTTCTTTCCCATCCGAAATCTCGTAAGTGTTTCTGTAATTTTTGGGCCCCAATATTATTCCGGTTTTCGGGCAGGTCATTACACCTGTTTCGTCGGCATTAAATATGCGACTGGGGTCGTCTTTTATATCCAATGCTTGTTCTTCTGTTAAAAACTCTTCGAGTTCCTTGAACCAAGCTCTGATAGCTTGTTCAGTAACTGCGGCTCTGCCTTTGGATATAATCTCCGCATTCCTTTTTGTAATCTCAGGATGCCTTTTTAAGAATAAACTAAGCCACTTTTTTCCTGGTCTATTCCCGATAAACTTATTTTTCCTATTATTAGTGGTCATAAAATTTTCAACAGTATCGAAAACTTCTTCTGGGTGCATTGGAAAACCTAATTTAGCTTTATTTATAATCCAGTCAGAAATCTTAGCTTCTTCATCTACAGTAAGCTCGGACTGAGGGCCCATTTTTCTTTGCAAAGGTACCTTGTTTGTGATTTTATTATGTAAAGTCGATTTTGGTATCTTGTACACATTGCTTGCTTTATTGATACTTAGTTCTCCATTAGCAATTGACTTAAGAGCTGCTTCAAGTGCTTGTTGACTGTATTGAAACCTATTGTACTTCTTTTTGTGATCCATGGTAATCTAAATGGACAAGAGAAAAATTAACAATTTTAAACGAGTGCAATATTATTTTACTACCTGTAGGTAAGTAGGTAGGTAGAAATACCAAATTTCTTGAGAAATCTGTCTTAAAATATGAAGTGTTCATTCACTGGATTTTATGAACCAGTAAATGAACATACCTGTCCCAATACTGGCCAAAAGATCGGAAATCTATTTAAGAAATAGCTCCCAAAACATGAACCTTATAGCATTAGCGTAAGTTATGTTTTTCAACCAAAACGTGATTTTTACGATTACCCAGTGAATGAACACCCGTTCATTTACTGGAATTTAAACGATTTTTTGATCCAATGCTGGGACACTTAATAATTTAATATAACTGACAAAAATCGCAAATAAATGGATTTGAAACACAATATTAAACTGTTATCCTACGATAATAAACAAATAACTCATCAAAAATACCGTTATTTACATTACAATGTCAAATCAAAAAAGATTCCACTTACCTCAGTCCTAAACTCCAGCCCTAACAAATAAAAATTTCACTATTGACTTAAACTTTAACCACTCGCCATTTTGAAATGAATTATGACATTAAACGTGAATGTGACCACTTAAATGGGAAATAGAGTTGCAATTATGAAAAAAAATATTACACATGGTAGAAACGTTCAGATTTCTTATTTTTTGGATAAAACTGCGTTTTGTTCATTCACTGGGGGGTGTTCATTCACTGGAGCACTTACCCTATGTAACTTATTTTATTACGGATATCAATACAATTACAATACAAAGGCGCTATACAACGGAGGATGCGGTAAAACATGCACTTAGGTGAGAATACCTATTTTACCATACATACATTTCGTTGTATGGTGCGTAATTTTTTACTTTCAAATAATGTATACAGGCTTCGTAAATGCATTTTTTGAGCAAATGTGTTGAAATAGTACATTTTGATACAAGTGGAGAATGTTTGTTATTGCATTCGAGGCGGAACCCGAGCCGTAGACGAGGTTGTTTTTGAGCCGAGAACTGCAAATTAGAACTGCAAAAAAATCATTGATTTCGGCAAATCTTTGCCGAGATTAAAAAAAAATCACCTCCGAATAGATAGGACCGTCTCTGGCGCGAAACGGTGTGAATAGAGGCATTGAACCAATTTGGACTAAGTATAGGTATCTGTGGCAATTTTTATTCCCGCACACGTGTTGGAAAATAAAAAATCGCGCGCGAGTGAAATACATTGCATTGTGAACCTAATCGTAGTGCGATATGAATCAGTTTTCAAGGAAGTGTATTGAAAAATATATTATCTAAATGTAACATACCATCTCTGTATTTCCTGAAGAATTTGTATAATGTAATACTAATAGGGGAGCAAGCATAATTTTTGTCATTTGATACTAGCTACTTGAGCTACTATAAAATCAAAAAAATCATTGATTTCTACCCTCTAATATACCAAAAAAAAAAAAAAAAAAACAGTGTTATTTTATCATCACGGTGGCCTGTCCTGAACCCGATTCCGCTCATAAAATACCTTCTCTCGCAAATACATTCGTAATATGGATTTAAATCGATTTTGTTATCATTAAATTATAATATATTCGATCAAATAAAACTATTTTTGTTTGTTTATCTTCTTTCTCATGGATTTGACAGAAAGTCAACTTTTGTCTGGAAAAAAGTTATCATTTCAGAGGATAGTAAGTTTTAGTAGAATAGCCATGTCAATATTGCGTTGTTACGCCCCTCTCGCCTTTCCTCACTTCGGATCAGTCCGGCTCAAGCTCTCGGCGCGAACGCACCGGTCCCAACGTCTTGCGGTTTCTTGCCAAAAAAGTAAGTTTATCATTTCAGTAATATGGGGACAAAAATAGTTTCATTTCGGTGGCTGTTATAACTCGTGCTAGATTCGTTTAATTTGTTTCAAAATGATGTATTAAATTCGCCGTAAGTGCAGTTTTGTTTGAGTAGTGTTCATATTTTTTTTAATAATTTTATTTCGGAGTTAAATGTAGAACTAACCTCTATTTTATCATCTCAGTGTTATCATTTCAGTGGATTCGATGGACTGTTATACCAATTACAGTCCACCGGAATGAAATGTATCTCCGAAATGATAAAACCATAAAGTTTTAGAGATCCTTGTGTCAAATACAAAGTCATAGTTTTGTAATGTACTTTTACCTAGAGTGTATATTAGATTATTCGGGTGTATTTGTTGTGTAATATTTGTGTTTAAGATATATAATATATACATATATCTATGTAGTTAGTACATGTATATACTTTAGGTACACATTTGTTCGGCTCAACGATAAAGTGATGAGTGTGTGAGTCACCACAGTGTAGATTATTATACCCACTAATTGTCAACGAAATAATTATTTCGAGGGTTTACCTTCATTATAAGTCACTTACCTTTATTTTTATATCATTTATTATGAGTAAATAATATTTGATATAATTACAAAATTTCTAAATTTTACAAGTTATAACAAATAAATCTATTATTTTATTTGCTATAATGATCAGTCAATATAATAAACAGTTGATACAATTTTTAAAAGCATAACATCAAATCAAATCAAATCATTTTATTTGTAGATCATAGGTGAAAAAAATATGAAGGTAAAGATGTCAATGTTTCTAAAAATGATTGCTATGTCTTGCCGGCAGCGGCGTACAATTATTCTAATTATAATTCTAAAATATTAAAATTACTAATTGTATTATTATGTCAATTTATAAATATATTATTAGCGTAAAAACGTTATTTTTAAACTACCGTGCGGTGGTGCCTATAAAAGCGGGGCGCGGCCAGCGTTCGCCCCACTGCGTTCGGATCTCGCTGCGGACGGTCGTGTTGTGTGCTGCTATCGGTGTGCTCCCGCCCTCCTGCCGCTCTCTCGTGCCCGGTATTGTTACGCTTGCGTAACGCTCTCGTAGTCGCCCCGACTACATCCGATCGTCGATTGATTGGGTCGATTAATTTATTAATCAATTCAATCGAAAGACCTGGATTACAAAAATTGTCTTTTTCAAGACAGGTGTTTCTATAACAGGAAAACGTTATTAAATTCCCTAGGCCCCTTCTGGGTAAAACCACAGTTTCGTGGTCCTCGGTGGATACCTTACGGTGCCAACGAAGCCGAGTGGGGTGCTGACCCAAACGCACCCGCCGAACCCCCTCAGGGAGAGGCAATAATTTGGACGGGTCCCAGAGTTAACCGGCCTTGGGGGATCTCCTAGTCGGCTCTGGTGACAGTTTTCCTCCCACAGCGACTCACCTAGTGTCTTTAGGGTGTGTCTACACCCTTCGCGCTAGACCAAATAGGGCCCCCTTGCACAATAAGATTGGCAACGGGATCACAAGCTCAGGGCTCACCATAGGTACTCATCCTCCCTGTCTACACCCGACAGGGAGCGAAACTCATCCCCGGGCCAATCCACCCGGGGAGTTAGGCGTAGGGCCACGATAGGCTTCATTTTCTAGTAGTGGAGTCCGGCTCCAAAATTCCTCCGATAGGATCCCCCCTCTCGGTAGTATGGAGGACGACCTCTTACTGACGTTCGTCAGAGAGGTCCTCCTCAAGGACCAGGACTTTCTCAGGAAGTACGCTTCCCAAATTAGTGGGTTGAGGGCTACGCCATCAGCGAGCCTCTCACAGTTCAGCGATGCGCTCGCTTCTAACTCAGACGACTCTGACTCACAGAGTCGGTCGGATAGTCCAATAGTGTCGATGGACACCACCGCCCCCGCGGACAATAACGCGGCGGCGGCGAACTTAAACTCAGACTCCTCGGATGCGGAGTCAGGTTCTTGTTCTTCCTCCTCTGGACCAGAGGAAGGGGGCATCACCTCAGGCCCTGGCAAGAGGAAGAAGAACAAGAGCAGGTCTTCGCAACCTAGTAAAATGGTTGCGATCGAGGCTCCCTCGACCTCCGCTCCCTCTACCCCCGCGGTAGTCGCCACTAGGGCCCCTACCCCGGCTCCGTCCGCGCCGTCGCAAGCTACCACTTCCGGTACTGCGACCGCGTCCGCCAAGACTCCTTCTGCCTCCAAGAAGGCATCCCGTCCCCCACCCATTATCATTCAAGATAAGGGCAGGTGGACGGAAGTTTCACAAAGGTGCAGTGATCTTAGGATCAATTTCACCAGTGCCATCAGCACACAGCCAGGCATCAAAGTTTCCGTTCCCACGTCGAACGACTACAGGGAACTTACAAAACTTCTTCGGGCGAGAGGAATCTCATTCCACTCGTACACCCTCCCCGAGGATCGTCAGATACGCGTGGTGATCCGTAGGATCCCCAGTGAGATCGCCACGGACGACATAAAGGCAGACCTAGAGAGACAGGGGATCCCTGTCCTCGAAGTGCACAGGATGCACCGATCCAGAGGTGGATCCGCATACGACATGGTTCTTGTCGTGTGCCCACAAACTGAAGGGCATCACCCAATCTTCAAGGTCAGCTCGATATGCTACCTTAAGGGCTTCGACGTCCAGAAGCCCCACAAATCAAGCATCATAGGCCAATGCCACAGATGCCAACTATACGGACACGCGCAAAAGAACTGCTTTGCGAAACCCAGGTGCGTCAAGTGCCTGGGCGAGCACGGCACTTCTGAGTGCACCCGTCCAAAGGACCGTGCCCTCTGCACCGAACCTCCCAGCTGCGTCCTATGCGGCCAACAGGGTCACCCAGCCAATTACCGTGGCTGTCCTAAAGCCCCGAAGTCATCTTCCTCGAAGCTGACCAAGCGTTTCGACGCGAGGCAGCAACGAGAGCACCCCGGGTACCCCGCTACCCTGTCTCAACCTCCGCAGCGTCTGAGCCCTCAAAGGTCCAGTCCGTGGAACTACTTCAACCACCAGCAGGCCTTCCCTGCCTTCGGCCAATATATGGCCCCTCCTCTCCATCCTCAACCTCTGATGATGGACCCCAATATTCGCGCTCAACGCGCTCAACTGGCACCCGCCGCTAATACCGCGCTTCCCGCGGCTCGCGCGCCTCTCGCACCCCGCGCGGCTCCCGCGCCCGCCGCGCCCCGCGCGCCTCTCGCGCCCCGTGTACCTGAGCCAGCTCCTAAAGCCGCTCCCGTCGCCACCACTCGCGCGCCCCCTAAACCCGCGACTTCTTCAGTTGGCGCCGTCGCTAACGCTCTAGACGCGTTTAATGTGATCACGAGCACATTTAACGTTTTTATGACGCCTCGCGCCATTCAAATGGCCGGGGAAATTGTCAAGGCTACATCTTCCTGCGATCTTTCCCAGATCCAGAGAATTTTCAATGCGTACCCAGAGATTACGCAAGTCCTCAACACCTTCGCGAAACGGCCCTAATATGTATAATACGGCCCCCGCAAGAACTAAACTCAGATCGCTCAAGTTAGGCTTTTTCAATGCCAACGGCATTAGGGGACAACGCGACGAAGTCGCCGAGTTCCTCCGCGTCCACAAGTTAGATATTCTCCTAGTACAGGAAACCTTCCTCAAGCCGAGTCATCGAAACCCGTCAATTGCGAACTATCGCATAGTTCGCAACGACAGGTCTCGATGCCACAGGGGCGGCACCTTGATCTATTATAGAACCCCTCTATACTGTATTCCCCTCGATCCTCCAACTCTCTCGTGTCTTGAAGTGTCTGCATGTAGACTAGGCATGTCAGGTCATAGACCGATTACGATAGTTTCGGCTTACATGCCGCCCACCGCGACCTCGTCAGCAGACGGTCTCAAACTGCTCTCTGACGATCTTTCAATTCTTTTTGGCCTGAGCGAATCCGTTATCATAGCGGGTGACCTCAACGCCAAACATCCGGCCTGGAATAGTACCAGTACCACGTTCCGAGGCAGACACTTGTTTGACCTCTGCCCCGTCCTAAACTTTGACGTCATCGCCCCGATGACGCCCACCCACTACCCTCACGACCCCAACCATACCCCTGACGTATTGGACATAGCGCTCCTAAAGAATATCAACCTCCGGTTGGATTCGATAGAGGCGATGGACGAACTGACTTCCGACCACCGACCAGTCGTCATGAGACTGGTCCCTCGCGACGGACTCCCTGACCCGGACGAACCCTCTCGTAACAAAGTAGTCACGGACTGGAGGAAAGTAAGCGATCGCTTGAAATCCACCACTTCCCCTCTACTAGACTCTATACCAGATCAGTTTACCTCAATCGCTGACACGACGGCCGCGATCGGCTCACTCACGGAACACGTACAATCGGTCCTGAACGATTGTTCAAGGCAAGCTCCGACGATGGACGAACATCGCTTGAGGCTGCCGGACGATGTGCGTGAACTGCTGACTGAGAAGAACGCGGCTACTCGTGCCTACGACGTCTTTCCCTGTGACGCCAACAAAGCTCACATGCGCTATTTGCAGAGATCTGTAAAGACACGCATGGCCGAGCTGCGTGACGGTAACTGGGACAAGATGTTGAGCGAGCTAGAGCCCACTCATCTGGCATTCTGGGAACTTCAGAGGAAACTCAAGTCCCAGCAAGTAGTCTCTATGCCTCCCCTGACACGACCCGACAGGACGATAGCATTCGACGACATCGACAGGGCTGAATGCCTAGCTGACAGCCTCGAGACCCAGTGCTCGCCCAGCTCTCAACCAGTAGACCAGGCTCACCTCGCCGAGGTGGATGCCGAAGTCGAGCGTAGAGCCTCTCTCCCTCCGGTCGAAGACCCTGATTGTCCTCTAGACCCCGTCTCCCCGGACGAGGTTCACGATATAATCAAGGGTCTGATACCCCGTAAAGCCCCTGGATCAGACGGTATCACCAATAGGGTGGTCCAGTTGTTCCCGGCTCACCTGATCATGCTAATGACCACCATCTTCAATGGTGCTCTTAGTAATAACATTTTTCCACAATCGTGGAAAAATGCCACCGTCATCGGTATCCCGAAGCCCGGCAAGCCTAAGACCGAGCCTTCCAGTTACCGTCCCATCAGTTTGCTCGACGTTTTCGGCAAGGTCTATGAGAGGCTTATTTATAAGCGTCTCAGAGACTACGCCGAGACGAAGGGGCTCATCCCCAACGAACAGTTCGGTTTTAGAACCCAACATTCTTGCGTACAACAGGTCCACCGTATCATAGAACACATAAGCGCCGGTTTCCAGCGCGGGTTCATGACGGGTGCTGTGTTCTTCGATATCGCGAAAGCGTTCGACAAAGTCTGGCACAACGGCTTATTGTATAAGCTATACAAATTCGGTGTGCCAGATCGTCTCGTGCTCATCTTACGGGACTATTTGTTGAACCGCACCTTCCGCTATCGCATCGAGGGTGCGCTCTCTTCCCCTCATCCGATCCGGGCAGGCGTCCCTCAGGGGTCTGTGCTGGCTCCGCTCATTTTTACGCTGTTCTCCAGTGACATCCCGAAAAGTAGAAAGGCGCAGTTAGCTCTGTTCGCAGACGACACGGCCATCTACTACACCGGCCGCAGTCAAGACCAGATCTCCCGCATCCTACAGACCGAAGTCAACAGACTCGGTGACTGGTTCAGGAAGTGGAGGATCGAGGTCAATCCTGATAAGAGCCAAGCGGTCCTCTTTTCTAGGCCCCGGCGTAGACCGGACCTACCACGACAGATCAAGATGTTCGGCAAGCCTATCCCTTGGGAGAAGCGAGCCAAATATCTCGGTGTGATCTTAGATCACCACATTTCGTTCGCTGAGCACATAAAGCAAGTGCGTTCGCGCGCTGCTTTCGCTCTCGGTAGGCTTCATTGCGTTCTGAACTCACGCAGCAAGTTGTCCCTTAAGGGCAAATTGCGTATTTACACAGCGTGCATCCGGCCGATTATGACGTACGCGTGTGCCGCTTTCGCACACGCCCGTCCCCATCTCATTCACAGAATGCAGGCACTTCAAAACCGATTTCTCCGTAAAATTACGGACGCTCCATGGTTCGTTCGGAACGAAACCCTACACGTAGATCTTAGAATCCCCACCATCAAGCAGTTTTTGAAACGCGCGACAAAGCGGTTCTTCGAGTCCGCAGATAGACATCGCAACCCCTTGGTTGTGCAGGCAGCTAGCTATAGGCCATCTCAAATTAGTAAGACTCGCCGACCTAGGCATACTCTCTTAGACCCGGATGACCCCATTACTCTCCTTCAGGAAAGCAATAGGGCCACAAGTACAGTGCACAAACACAAACCGTCATTCCGTCCTCGCCGCCGAGGTACCACGCGAAGATCAAGAATAAATTGTTCCCCCCGTCCCTTGCACGTCGAACCGCCAGCCCCGAGGCTGAGTGAGCCGTAGCATTTAATAGTAATCCCCGTTAATAATCATGAATTTAAACTTTCGATCCAGCCCGTCCCCAATTTGCTTTGTTTTTCCCCAACGACGCCCTAAGCCGAGGTTCGTACCCCACAGGGGGTGCCCTTAGAGCGCTGTCGTTTAGTTTTTAATACTTTTATTATTATATTATATAGCCAAGGCCTTCGACACGGTGTCTGTTTCTGTTCTTCTAAACAAATTACAGGCCATTGGAATAAGGGGAACGCCCCTGAAACTATTCGCTGACTACTTAGATGACCGATACCAGTGTGTTAGAATAGATAATATCACGAGCGCTGAGCAGAAAAGTACTGGTTTTGGTGTTCCTCAGGGAAGTATTCTGGGCCCCACGCTATTCCTGATTTACATTAACGACTTGTGCAATCTTAATATTAAAGACGGCAAAATTATATCATACGCCGACGACACTGCATTAATATTTACCGCTAAAACCAGTAGCGAACTGTTCCAAGTCGCTCAATTAGGTTTTAATCATGTGACTAACTGGCTTCAAAGCAATTTACTTACACTAAATGCTGACAAGACAAAATATATCCACTTCTCCATGCGCAAGCCTCAACTTAACATTGCTAACCCTCAGTTATATGCCCATCAATGTGGTATCCGTTCAGTCAACATGTGTAATTGCCCTCTTATCCTCGAAACGAGCAACATAAAATACCTCGGAGTAATAATGGACGACACACTGTCTTTCAGAAAACATATTGATAGTTTAGTTAAAAGAGTACGCAAATTAATGTATGTTTTTAAAAAATTGCGAACATTTGCAGATTCAAAACTAATAACACAAGTTTATTTAGCCCTATGTCAATCTATAATTCAATACTGCATTACTTCATGGGGTGGCGCAGCAAAAACCAATTTACTTCCTCTTGAAAGAGCTCAGAGAGCAACTTTAAAGGTAGCAAACTTCCATCCCTTTTTCTTTCCCACTGATCTGCTGTATAAATCCTGCAACGTGCTGACTGTTCGCCAACTTTTCATTATGCACTTAGTATTAAAACAACACACCATGCTTACCTACACTGCTGACATTACTAACAAGAGACGGAATGATATAGTATGCGCATCAAATTTTACTTCAAAACGTGTCTTTGTGGAAAGATTTTTTACATTCTTAGGCCCATTTCTGTACAATAGATTAAATAGAAAACTAAGTATCTATAAATTGAATTATTTTAGCTGTAAAAAAATTATACTTAAATATTTACTAACCATCGCCTATGCACAGACAGAAGAGCTACTTGTTGTCTGCAAATAGAAACGCTTACATGCAATTTTACTGTTACTAACCTAAATTAGTTTTAGTTTTCACTTTATACGCATTGTTAATTTATTACATTAAGTATTTATGCACTTCCTAGCCTGAAGCACAGGTTCAACCTAGTTCGGGCAAATAGGAAATTGTGTTCTATTTTAATTGTTAAGAAACTTATTGTAAATGTGCCCTTTTTATAAATAAACGATTATTATTATAAACACATATTTACGCTCCTGGCTGGAGGCTTTAAGCTAATACCTTAGGGCAGCCACAGGAAAGACCGGTTAAGCAGTCACGGCCTCTCAAGGTCAACTGCGAGATGCCATATATAAAAAAAAAAAAAAAAAAAAAAAAAGCGTTCGCCCCTTATTCTGTCTCAAGCAGCCGTCGCTATAACATCGTTTGCAATATTGTTATAAGTCGTTATTTTAAATCAAGAAGTATATTTTCAAGTATAAAATTGTATTTGTTTTAAATTGATTAAAAGTTTAGTCATTTCATTCGTTTTTTTTTAAATAAAAGTGATATCAACCGCTATTATCAGAAGTGGGATAGGCTCCATTGCCTATCTATCTGTGTCGTGCGAAAAGCTTTTAAATCATGTCCGAAAGAGCTACCACTCGTAATAGAGGTAGAAATAGGCGTGATCAAAATAGTGATGCAACCGAACTCCAAGACACCCTTGGAGCTATTCTGGCGCGCCTGACCGCGCTAGAGAGCAGCAGCCTACCCGCATCTGGCACCGTGTCGGTGACAACGACTCCGGAAGCAGGTGCCATTGTGGCGCCTGGGCAGATCATCGAGTCTTCGCCGCAGGAGTCACAACCAGCAGTGCCTGAGTCGAACACCAGCATCGTTGCAGAATCGCTTGCAAGTACTTCGACGTCATTGGATGCTACAGATCGCCTCATAGGAGCGTTGAGTGCGTTTACCAAGGTCAGATCCAACCATTATTATATTTCAAACTTTGATCCCAGCATACATGATATCGATGCTTGGTGTGAAGAGGTTGAAAGGGCACGTGATATTAATAGATGGGATGACAACGAGTGCTTATCCCGGATCGCTAACTGCCTGAAAGGTGATGCTCGTAGCTGGTTAAACGACTGGGTCACAAACGACCGCACCTGGTCTAACTTTAAAATCGAATTCAAACCGCTGTGCTCGCGAAGAATTGATGTAGCAAATATTTTGTTTGACGTCATGAGTACTAATTCCGACAACTATTCCACGTACGCAGAATATGCTAGGCGCACCATCTTGAGACTAAATATTGTTAGAGGGTTAAGTGATGATTTAACGGTCGCGATTGTCATACGTGGTGTAACTGACGCACAGGTACGTGCCGCTGCGACTAACGCCCATTTAATGACCAAAGATCTTGTTGAATTCTTTTCTATTTATACAAAACCAAATCCCAAGTCATCTGTAACCTCTGTGAAATCTTCCCAAAGTAAACAGTTTGACCGAAACTCTCGAAAACGTCCACATCATAATAAAAATCGCGAAATAACGTGTTTTTCTTGCGGTAGTGCGGGTCACGTGCAGCGTACATGCCCTAAACAATCGAAAACGGTTAAATCCGAGGAATCCACAGAAACAATTAATAAGAAACCGAACGGGTCATGCTCGTTCTGTAAAAAGCCAGGCCATGACGCCTCGGTCTGTTTTGCTAAACAAAGATCTGAAACGCGTAATAAAAACAACGTTAATTTTTGTTTCGAGTTGAAAGGCGCGTCAACAGACAGTGACGTCACAACTGCCGTTATACAGGGTATACCTACAGACGTGTTGATAGACAGCGGATCGCGCGTTTCACTTATTTCGGAATCGGTGCTTAAATATTTTGAATGTACCCGACTACCCACATATCAGGTATTACGTGGCATAGGTGATCAAAATATTGAGTGTAATAGCCGCGTAACATTAGTTATAGAATTTAGCGACATCTCATTAGAAGTGGATCTTTTCGTGGTGCCCCTAAAATGCCTAAATGTGCCAGTACTAGTAGGAACAGATGTTTTGAACCGCGAGGGGGTAACGTACATCCGTGCAAACAATGAGCAACGTATAACTCGAATTCCTAGTTCGGTTGGTCAAAATGTATTGCTCATCAACTCAAGTGAACAATTTTCGGTTAACACGCAACTTGAAGGTAGCGATCGTGAAAAATTAATGTCAGTCGTAAATCAGTTTAAGGAATTCTTTATTATTGGGACTGCCTTAACAACAGTCACAACTGGTAATATGCGCATTGAGTTGACGAGTGAGACACCGATTTGTTATAGGCCGTACAGACTTTCAATCAACGAAAAATTGAAAGTGCGTGATATCATAAAAGACTTGCTAGACAAGAAGATAATCCGCGAGTCTAACTCTCCATACGCAAGCCCGATTATTCTTGTCAAGAAAAAAGACGGAAAAGATCGCATGTGCGTTGATTACCGCGCGTTGAACGCAGTTACCGTGAAAGATCGCTATCCATTACCCTTGATAGAAGACCATATTGATCGCCTTGGTAAGAGAAAGTTCTTCAGCTGTTTAGACATGGCGACAGGCTTCCACCAAATTGTGTTGGATAGCGACTCTGTAGCGAAGACCGCCTTCGTGACCCCAGAAGGTCATTACGAATATTTAAAAATGCCGTTTGGTCTCGCGAACGCGCCGGTCGTATATCAACGAATAATCACAAATACGCTTAAATCACTAATAAAGTCCGGCAAAGCCCTCATATTTATCGATGACGTATTATTATTGGCATCTTCTATCGAAGAAGCAATCGAGAACGTACGCGAAGTATTAAAAACACTGACTTCTGCGGGGTTTTCTATTAATTTAAAGAAAAGTACATTTGTGGCAACAGAGGCAGAGTACTAGGTCGGACTATCAAAGGGTCAGGTTAGACCGAGCGAACAAGAAATTAAGATTTTAATTTAATCGCCTGTAGGTTCGACAGCTACTCAGTTTGGCAGGGTATTTTAGTCGCTATAAAGCCGGCTATGCATCTAAGACAGCGCCCATTGCTAGTTTAATACGGGGTAACGTTAAATTTCACTGGGGCGAAGAACAAGAAAAGTCGCGTAAATACCTAATCCAATGTCTTACAAGTGAACCTGTGCTTGCTATTTTCGATCCGTTATTATCAACCGAGTTACATACGGATGCGAGTTCTATCGGTTACGGCGCAGTTCTTATTCAGATGCATGAGGATGGTAAACGGCGAGTAGTGGCATACTTTAGTAAAACAACGCAAGGTGCCGAACCGCGATACCATTCTTATGAGCTCGAGACACTCGCGATTATTAAAGCTTTGCAACACTTTCGCCACTATTTGTTAGGTATTTCTTTTAAAATTGTGACGGACTGTAACGCGCTTAAACTGACGGAACGTAAGAAAGATCTTTTACCACGCGTCGCGCGTTGGTGGATATACATGCAGGATTTTAACTTTACGATAGAATATAGAAAGGGCGTCATGATGCAGCATGCGGATTATCTAAGTCGAAATCCAGTTGATGTCTTTCAAATAACTAGGCCGAAAAACTGGGCACAGATTGCTCAATCTGCGGATGAGGAAACTCGTACGCTGATTGATAAAGTCAACAATAACGAGCTAGACTCTTCCCGTTACGTTGTTCGCAACGATCTGCTGTATTATAAATACACCCCCACGGGGCAGGAGCCAAAGTTACTATGCTTTATTCCCAAAGGACACCGATTAAGTCTCCTAAGAGTTTTTCATGACCAGCATGAACACATATGTGCAGATAAGACCATTGACCTAATTTTGCGTCATTTTTGGTTCCCAGGGCTTTATGCCTTCGTAAGGAAATACGTAGGTCATTGTTTGATTTGCCTTTCGTCCAAGAAAGTTCCTAGGGCTCCCCATTACCCGATTTCATCATGGCATAAGCCAGATATTCCATTTAACACGGTCCACATGGACGTATTAGGTCCGCTACCTATTTCAAATGATAAAAAGTATGTATTGCTCATGATAGATGCCTACTCTAAGTATTGTTTGTTTTATGCAATAAAAAGGCAAGATTCCACCGAATTAAAACAAATGTTTTCAAACGCCGTTTCTCTATTCGGTACTCCCAAACTCATTGTGTGTGATAGAGGCCGAATGTTTGAGAGTGCGAGTTTTCAGGGCTGGGTAACTGAAATGGGTAGCGAAATTCATTTTGTAACACCTGAAATGCATAGAGAAAACGGTCAGGTCGAACGTTACTGTCGTACTTTACTCAATATGTTACGCATAGAGGCGTCTAAACCAGAGAGTAAATGGTCCGATTCCTTGTGGAAAATGCAGCTGGTTATCAACTGCACTAAACACAAGACCACTCAGATTTCACCGTTACAATTGCTTATTGGTGTTGAAGCAGTTACGCCAGTCATAAGATCACTTGTTCGCGATGTCGCTGTGGATAACGTGCGACCGAATCGCGAGGGGTTAAGAGAGTTACAAAGGCAGCGCGCTAGTGATCTGCTTGACCAGAATAGACGTAAACAAGATGAGTACGTTAATAGAAATCGGAAGGTCAAGTGTACGTTTAATCTAAATGATAATGTGTTTGTTATAAAAACTTCTCAAGTTACAGGCAAGCTGGACTCAGGGATGCGAGGGCCATATCGTGTGGCGAAAATCCTTCCCCACGATCGATACGAGTTACAGCTGCTAACTGGTTCGTATGGCAAAGTCACTCAGGCTGCCGCCGAGCACATGGTTGCTTGGCGAGGAGAATGGACCCCCGAGTCGTGTGCCACGTTTTTTAATAGTAAGTAGATTTTTGTATTTACTTTTCTATTAAAAAGATGCATGGTCACGTGAGAGGGTTATGTATACATGCATAGTGGTTGTAAGGGCATTGAGCGATGGCTCTGCCGAGACGTGCTAACTGGGTGCCTCCGTCTCAGTTTATTCAAAAGGGCATTGAGTTATAGTTAACTCTGCCGAAAGAGACGCGCTAACTGGGTGCCTCCGTCTCAGTTTATTTATAAGGGCATCGAGCAATGGCTCTGCCGAGACGTGCTAACTGGGTGCCTCCGTCTCAGTTTATTCAAAAGGGCATTCGAGTTATAGTTAATTCTGCCGAAAGAGACGCGCTAACTGGGTGCCTCCGTCTCAGTTTATTTATAAGGGCATCGAGCAATGGCTCTGCCGAGACGTGCTAACTGGGTGCCTCCGTCTCAGTTTATTCAAAAGGGCATTCGAGTTATAGTTAATTCTGCCGAAAGAGACGCGCTAACTGGGTGCCTCCGTCTCAGTTTATTTATAAGGGCATTGAGATGTGTCTCTGCCAAGACGAGCTAACTGAGGGCCTCCGTCTAGATGTGTTGTATTAATTACAACAGACATAATTATGTTTAGATAAAATAATAAGGATGTTACTAAGTAGTGCCATTCTCTCATTTCTAGCTGAAGAGGATAGTCTCGCAGCACCATCTACCAGTGTCAGCTGCGAAGACCATTCAAGTCGTGGAGATGCAGACACGCACCAGGGTCCATCAATTACTGATGCAGCCATTGAAGACATGACCTCTTCGCGTCGCCCGAGTCCACTTGCCGAAGATCGTGACTGTAGCGAACAAGGACCTTCATCTGGACAATGTGGCTGAGGACAACCACACGTTAGGAGAGGCCGTATTAGCGTAAAAACGTTATTTTTAAACTACCGTGCGGTGGTGCCTATAAAAGCGGGGCGCGGCCAGCGTTCGCCCCTTATTCTGTCTCAAGCAGCCGTCGCTATAACATCGTTTGCAATATTGTTATAAGTCGTTATTTTAAATCAAGAAGTATATTTTCAAGTATAAAATTGTATTTGTTTTAAATTGATTAAAAGTTTAGTCATTTCATTCGTTTTTTTTTAAATAAAAGTGATATCAACCGCTATTAATATATTAATATGTCAAATTCCAATTATATTATTACGTCAATTTCAATTAATTACATATAAATGGATTAAAGTTGTAATAAAAATAAAGTCAAAAAAATTAAAATACCTACATCTTCTAAGTACTCATTGACTGTGTAATATATTTTTGCTACTAATAAGTTTAGAATAGCCTTTTTGAAATTCTGTAGACTGCCAACATCTTTTATTGCAATGGGCAGCTTGTATAATTTAGGACCCATTCCTAAAAGCTTTTTGAATAGAGATCAGTTTTGTGTGGAATGGCAAATGTCCTGTCACAGTGTTTATCTAAAATTTGTGGAAATCAAACCTACAGTACAGAACCCTGGCTGCTCGGCACGGTTGTTCTTAGCTGTATCATTTCGGTGGATTTATTTCATTCCGGTGCACAGTCTATCATTTCGGTGGTAATTTTTATCATTTCGGTAGACACTTTTCATTTCAGTGGACTATTAAAAATTCATCCTTAAATATTTATGTAAGTTTTGATGAAATTTGATGTCCACTCACGCACAATGTTATAAAATAGGCTAAAGTTTTATTTTCCACTAAAAATATGTAGATAGCATTGAAATAAAAAAAATCCCACCGAAATGACACATAAAAATCTCTTGTTGAAATTCACCACATATTCTAGGACTAGAGGACTAATACTAGTTCCCGAGAACGCCCGCCTCACAAAGCGCATCACCCTTGGGCGTGTATTGTCCTCCCTGAAGCAGATAAGCTTCCCGATGAGTACCCTGGCCTCATTAACACGACGCTCAATCCTGCACTGCCAGGCTGGGGCGGCGGGTTGCGGTCGTACAGCTCGGTCAGTGTTTGAAAATTTGGCACGAGCTATACGACATGCCGCAACAGCCGTACAATACAAGATTGAGTGTGTATCGCAAATGTCTGCGCTGCTTTCAATAAAATTTGGTAACAGCGCATCCAGGGCACACACCAGTGCTCTGTTTTTTTTATTCATGGGCAAACGTGGTAGCCGTGGTCAGGTAATGTGAACCGATACTCACGGATCGCATCCTTCAGTACGCTCCTTAATTCCACATTGCATAGGCTATCTGTAGATATAGCCCTGGTGTCCTCCTCCACAGCATGCTGGTTTGCCCGCAGTGCAACTTCGGCAGGCGCATGTACGACATTCTGGGGTGGGGGAAGGTCGCCTTGCATTTCCGAGCGCAGTCGATCAAGTGTAGCGTCATCCAACCTATGTTTGTGTTGAATGACGCGCACCTGATCCGACAATCGTTGGGCCGAGACGTTGACGGCAGGTTCAAGCACCTGAAACAGAGAGAGCATCCGACTATCCGACTTCAGTACGCCGTAAGGTTAATTCCTCCCTCTGTAGCCCCATAATATGCGCGCATCACACTTTCATTTATGGACTGAGTCCATCGCATTCGCGACACATTTCCACCGGAAGCGGGGACCCTGTTCGGGGCCGGTTGGCCTCGAGGTCCCAAGCCCGCTGGTGGCCGTCCTCTTCCTCGCCGTAGTGGTGTTGGTGACGACGGTGGGGAGAAAAACTCGTCGCTCGAGCTCGACGCAACTGCAGCAACCGGTGACACGGTACTGACGATTGAGGCGCGTACCGGTGGCTGTGAGGCGGAGCTGAGCGACGACTCCGGAGATGGTGGGTGTGTATTTATTATGGTTTCAATCTTGCCCGGCTTCGAGTCAACATTTCTTGTTGTTATAGTATTCTATACTCCGTGTCATCTGTCATCTTCGTATTTTGTTTATGCATACTAGTAGGTATAATGTTTTGATGCCACTTTAGGGATCATCATGTAAGATGTTGAAACAATTTATTTATCAATGCATTGTTAAAAATAAGGTTTTGGGTGAAAAAAAATATTATTATTTATTATTATTATCATTTATTTCGGGCCTCGCCCATAGTGTTAGTAGATAACAATGATCTTAAAAAATAGTCTTAGTAGAAAATACAAGTTTTATTTAGTGTGGAGTGTCATCTAATGTCGCAGCATTGGAGACTCCCATCTATCTGCGAATAAACCCAAGTTAGTGTTGGTACTGCCGCGGAAACGAGCAAGCAGAGAAGCGCTTCTTTTACGTATGATGGCCGCAAAACCATCTATATGCCTTTCCGCAAACATCCTTGCCGCGCTACATCGCCATGGCAGCCCCAACAGTATCCTGAGTGCGTTATTGTACTGGACACGCAGATCGCTATATGCACGCAAACTATAACTAGTCCACAGGCTGCACGTGTAAAAAGACGAGCAAATGATTTAAACAAAGTAATTTTGACCGTCTCTGTACACCGTGCAAACCTGCGGGCCAGCATGTTGCAGCGTACCGACAGCGATCTACGTTCCCTGTGTCCTTGTTATCTTTCAACTCATCGGTAACCCAATGAACCAAGTACTTAAAATTGTTCACCCTATTTAAAGGTGCTCCGCAGAGCGATATCTATGGTATAGTTGGGTAACCTATAGCACCTGCTTTAAAAACCATTATTTCGCTCTTTTTGGTGTTATACTCGAGTCCTTGAGCTACCGCGTATGCTTCACAGATTGACACCAGTCGCCTCAAGGCACCGATCGATGGGCTCAGCAACACCATATCGTCAGCATAACTAATGTTATTAACACAAGCTCCATCGATATGACAACCGATATTAGTGTTGCTGAGCTCAACGATCAGCCGATTCATGTAGAGATTGAAAAGTCGAGTTGAGCTCAATCCCCCCTGCCTCACCCCGCGCTCCAGCTGATACACATCAGAGAAAGACCCCTCCCACTTCACACTGTTTTGTTGATTATTATACCAATATTTAAACAATCTCATGATGTCACTAGGCAAGTCAGTTTCTTCTTGTAGCTTACGCCACAGAGCTTAGATAATTAACGCGATCGAAAGCCTTTGACAAATCCAGAAAACAGGCAAACACAGGCGTTTTTCTGTCAGTATAGTACTGTACAGTCTGCTTGAGGCATAAAATAGAACTCTCTGTGGAGAGCCTTGGTCTAAAGCCGAACTGACTGTCTTTTAATATAATATGCTTCAATAACTGTTTGTCAAGCAGACTGTCCAGCACCTTGGCTATAACAGTCGCCAAAGATATAGGCCTGTAATTGGAAATGTCAGAGGCATCTCCGGTTTTATTTTTAACAATAGGCACTATAGTACTGTATATAAGGTCATCAGGTAAATAACAGTGACTAACGCAAAGGTTAAAAATCATGGCCAAAACTCGCGGCAGGTGTACCTAAGCGTTTCAGATGTCCAGTGCTAAGACCATCGTGACCGGGGGACTTACCTCTTTTCATTACCGATATCATCGATGCAACTTCCTTTGCAGAGAAATGGACGGTAACGGCCTCAGCATCGAACATCCGAGTCTGATCAGTGAATCAACCTTAAAATGTTGTTTAAAAGCATTGGATACTTGTCGGTTCATGTACACCCGCTACACCCACAGGGCGGCTCGACCTTGGAGTCAAGCGATTTGTGGGCTTCCAAAATGACCCAAAGTGTTTCTTTGAATGGTTCTTGGCTATTATGTCCATTTTTATTTGCTGTTCATGATCTTGACAGTATTTTAGTTTGCTCTTAAATACATTTCGAGACTTACACATATTATCGTAAATACACCCTGTCCTTGGTTTGTTGTGCAAAAACCAAGTTTGATACCACAGCCGAGCTTCCCCGTGAGCGCCACGAACATGCACGTTCCAACCAGGTACATATTTTCTCTTATTATTTACAGCTTTTTCACTACCCGCATAATATATGTAAGCTCAGCACCCTCCGTTAAAATATTAAACAAACTAGTATACATCTGGTTTAACAGTGTGAAGTGGTGAGTATCAGAACACATTCCATGAGCACAATTAATGAACTCTATAGGAAAATCAATAAGTATTAATTTGGAATGATAATAGCCCGAATATTCAATAACCATATTATTATTCCTTTCGCCCCATAAAACTTTATTACATTTATTTGTTTTGGTTACTAACTTGGGTATAATTAATTTTAAATTACATTCAATTATCACCGGAATGTGATCAGATGAGTACACATCATACATAACAGACGCTTTCACAACTAAAAGTCTCGCGGCACTACTCACCACGCAGTGGTCTAGCCATCGAGATGCACCATTCGCGGTGGTTACAAACGTATACGTGTCCTGAGGTAACAATTCCATGTCCACACAAGACATGACCACAATTGCTCCGCACACACCGACATTAACTCGCTTGCAAAACGTTCTCCGGGATGCGCATTAAAATCCCCCAATATAAATACAAACTCCGCGTCACTATTCTCACATATTGCTATTATCACACTGAGACAGTCAGTAAACACTATTAGATTTTCTGCTGAATTTGTAGGCATAGGTTTGGTATACACTGAGAAAACTAAAAGAGAACTGTCGGCATAATCAATTTTAATAGCTACTAAGTGATCACTTTGGCACGACAACACAGTTACCTTTTGGAACATAGACTTTCTCCACAACAGCGCCACTGCACCGTAAGGTCTTCCAATTAAAACTCCGGCTGATATGTCAACGGCGGATTTGCGAGAATCAAAATCAATATTTTTTATTTCACATAAACCTACATGGGCACTTATGAAACGTCAGAAGCTAGGTGCACGGTTCCAATTGGTCGTTTCCTATGGAGAAGAGCCAGCAAGAAACTCCACGGTTACTCTTTAAAAAAAAGTGGGCATTAACAATGTTTCCAAGTTACAGTGTTAATAGGTATGGGAGGACAGTGTAGGCCCGTCAACAAGTACCAAGTACTTAACAAAATAGAAGATAGTTTACAAAGGTACAGTCAATTAAGCCTACAACGTTCTCACATTCTCAAATTCAAAAATAATCTATATAAAATATTACTAAAATAATAAAAATAAAAACCTACATATTTAAACCAAATGACAGCATTGTCATTACACACACACACACACATAAACTCACGCCTTACCCCGCAATAAATCGTAATTTAGTAGCAGTTACTAGACATTTACATAGTTATGCCGTTAATGCAGTACCAGGAAAGCCACATGTGCAGAAGGAATTATTGCCAAACTTCTTTGTCTTCAACGTAGTCCTTAATCTTATAGTATGCTTTTTTGATTAGGACACGTTTGATGTGGGTTTTGAACTTTCCATCGCTAAGTTCTATAACCGACTTTGGCAACTTGTTATAGAAGCGGATACTGTTTATAAGAAATGACTTGCTTGTTTTAGTTAATCTAAATTTGGGTATCACAATTTCATGTTTACTACGTGTATTTATATTATGGAAATCGCTTTTTATTTTGAAAAGTCCTAAGTTTTTGCGAACATATAAAATACTTTCTAAGATATAAAGGGAAGGCAGAGTTAGTACGTCAATTTCTTTGAATTTGTTTCTAAGGGACTCACGAGGACCCATTCTATAGATCGCGCGGATTGTCCTCTTTTGTAAAATGAAAATTGAATCTACGTCAGCAGCCGATCCCCACAGCAGAATGCCATATGACATGATACTGTGGAAATAAGCAAAGTACACTAACCTAGCTGTAGCTATATCAGTTACTGCCTTATTTTTCTTCCTGCATATGCAGCTGAACTTAATCTACTTGAAAGAGCTCTAATGTGGGCACCACATTGTAATTTTGAATCTAAAGTAATTCCTAGAAATACAGTTTCCGTAATAGCATCTAGTTTCTTGCCGTCAAGTTTTAAATTTAGACTCACTTGGGGTACATTTGGTAATGTAATCAATTCTATTTTATTTGTAAAGTTTGACGTTCAAAAGTGCCTCTTATGTGCCTATTTGAAAATTTATTTCGGTTTGACTTTGACTTTGAATGAGAACTTAAGACATTTTGTTTTGTTCGCATTAAGTAAAAGATTATTAGCTGCGAACCATTTTGAAAGAACAGCCAGACTATCATTGATATGTAAGACATCGGTATCTTTTCTATCTATTTTAAAAATAAGGGAAGTTTCATCAGCGAATAGAATTATATTCGATAAGTTAGCCATCATGTAAGGCAGATCATTAATCTACACTAGAAATAGGGAAGGGCCAAGAATTGAACCTTGAGGTACGCCCATCTTTACTAGAGACCCCAAGGACGTTGTCCCGTTAACGTGTACTTTTTGCTGCCTGTTTGATAGATAGAAAAAAAATAAGATCAGCAGCTTGTCCACGAATTCCGTAGTGGTGTAATTTACAGATTAGTGTATTGTGGTCAACGCAGTCAAACGCTTTTGAGAGGTCACAGAAAATGCCAATGGCGTCCTGGGATTTCTCCCAGGATTCGAAAATGTGACTGATGAGTTTCACTCCTGCGTCAGTCGTCGACCTACCTTTCGTGAATCCAAACTGGCGACTATGTAAAATCCCATTTGAATTAAAATATGACAACATCTGGTCTAGCATTATTTTTTCGTATATTTTACTCAATGCTGGTAGCACAGATATAGGCCTGTAATTAGAGGGATCACTCTTACTACCTGATTTGAACATTGGTACTACTTTACTGTTTCATTAAATCAGGAAACGTACCACTGTCTAAACATTGATTAAATATGCCTGTTAGGACATATTGTGTTAATATATCTCTAAGAACCTTAACGGAAATTCCCCATAAGTCTTCAGTGTTCTTTATGTTAAGACTTTCGAATGCTTTTTTAATAGTGACAACAGAAATGGACTTGAATTCGAAACTTGGAATGCCTTTAGAGTAGTTTTCTTTGAGAAGAGATTCAGCTAATACGGATGATGAGGAGAGAGATTTCGTAACCTCTATTGGGATGTTGGTAAAGAAGTTTTCTAGTGTCTCAGCAACTTTTAACTTATCTGAAATGATTTCGTTATTAATTTTTAAAGATAATTAATTCTGATCTCGCTGTTTTGTGTTTCCAGTTTCTTTGTTAATTACCTGCCACACAGCTTTTATTATATTATTAAAAATACTAATTTTGTTACTTATTTATTTAGATTTAGCTTGAGCGCAGGCTCTTTTAAATATCTTAGAATAGTTTCATGAAGTAGTAATTATGAAGGACTTGATCAGAAGTCAATGATTTCTCGTACTATAAATGAAATAAAACATCTTTGCTTTTTCTAATGCCAGCAGTGGCCCATTCACTAAATTTTGGTTTAGTATTGATTGTACCTTTTTTTACAGGACATGCTGTATTAAATTCTTGGCATACTGTAGAAAATAAGGTACCGTAGTTTATATTGGGGTCTTGTGAATCTAAACTAGCTGTTGATAGATTGCTAAGAACATTATTATTAAACATTTTCAATTAATTTTTTGTGATAGGTCTTAATTCAATGATTTTATCTACTATCTTTTTATCTAAGTCAAATGATACAGGTTGACCAGTATGATCAGACCTGACGCCACTAATTAAGGACGAGTCTTTTATTTTACAATTAGTAAATACGTTGTCTATGCATGAAGCTGAGGTTGCTGTTATGCTAGTTGCTTCATTAAATATACATTTTCAATTAAATGATTTAAACAATGATATAAGCTTACATTTATTTGGTGAATGAACTAATAAATCAATATTTAGGTCACCACAAACAAAAACTAATTTATTATCTTCAAAAATTTTGCTTAATATTTCTTCCATAATAATTAAAAATGATGACAAGTTTGATGCTGGGGGTCTATAAACACTGAAGAAAGTATGGCCTTCAACCTCTGCACATGCTACCTCACATAAGCGACCAACAGAGCAAGCAGTGATATCCTTCCTTTCCTTATGTTTGAAACAACTATTACATAATATCAAGGTACCACCCCCCGTTGAGAACCAGTTCTGCGCACTGGCAACTGAAAAATTATTTACATTAAACAACATCCTATCCGGTCTTAACCAGGTTTCACAAAAACATAAGATATCCAAATGATATTTATCTATTAAAAATTCCACGTCTAGGATTTTGCCAGAGAAGCGATTTATATTTTGGTGATATAGTAAAATATTCTTATTATGCTTCTCTTTTGTCGAGTCTAAAAGTTTAAAGAATCTATTACGGTATTATTAGAAATACTAGATAATAATGTTCGGCACTTAACCTAGGTACTACCCAGTATACGCGAAGTCACTGTGTAGATTCCCCAAGTATGCCACATCATGAGGAAGCAGCCAGGTCTCTTGTAATGCTAAGACGTCACTAACTTCACATAATTCTCGCACGCAATCAGCTGATCTAACAATATTCTTACAATTGAATGTTGTAAATTTCACATTTCTAATTACTGTATCCATTATATGAGTTGTATATTTGCGTCCTTAATCTCCGATATTTTGTCTCTGCCATTGTTGAAATGAATAAACCGTCTAAAGGTTATACCTTCCGGCCATAGGTTGTCATCCAAGAAAGTGTCTATTTTATGATTCAAACTTTAGGGTTAATGGGTATTTTATGTTCAAAAATTTTCAACTTGCCCACTCCTGTGAATATATTGGGATACGTTGCAGTTATTTTGTCCTTGTTTAGTTACGAGGGCGGCACTGAAAATTTCGGGAATGAAGGAAGTGACACAACATCACTATTTAAAAATGTATTTATTGCTTTTCGAAGTATTCTCTGCGAAATTTGACACGTTTTTCCATACGATGGAACCAATCATTGAAGCAACCATTCCATTCGGAAGTTGGGGTCTCCAAAATGGCCGTTTTGTAGGCGTCCACAGCTTCTTCAGGTGATGAAAATCTCTGTCCACGCAATTTATTCTTTATTTTAGGGAAAGTATAGAAATCATTAGGGCTTAGGTCGGGGCTGTACGGCGGATGGTCTAATAATTCTATGTTTTCTTGCTCTAAAAACTCTTTTGTTCTGTGCGCGGTGTGAGAACTCGCATTGTCGTGATGGAGGATGATGCGGCAGTTGCAGTTCTCTTTACGGAGTTCAGAAACGACCTGTGGCAAACAAATGCTAGCATACCATTCTGCATTAACCGTTCTTTGTCCCTCAAGAGGAATAGTCGCAACATGGCCGGTTTTGGAGACAAACGTGGCCACCATTTTTTTTGCAACACTCCGTTAACGAACAATTTTTGTTGGCTTTAACTCATTTTCGAACACCCAAACTCGTGACTGGTTTTTTGTTTCGGGTTCGTACGCGTATATCCAGGATTCGTCACCTGATACGAGTACAATGTTGTATACAGCATTTGAGGATCCTGCGTGGAATCTTTCGAGAGTTCTGACGCACCAAGTAACGCGAGCCGCTTTTTGCTCTTCACAGAGCGAATGCGGTATCCATCGGGAAAACAATTTTTTTACACCTAATTGTTCATGCAAGATTATTTGTATTTAACTCATGCCAATGTCTAAAGTTGCCTGAATTTCGCGGTATGTCACATGTCGATCTTCCTCAATCAGCTTACGCACAGCATCAACGTTTTCTTGGGTGACTGCAGTTTTTGGACGACCTTGACGGGGATCATCACTGAGCTTGACACGTCCACGTTGAAATTCAGCAAACCAGCGATAAATTGTGGTTTTGGATGGGGCTTCATCACCAAATGCAGAAATCATCCGGTCAACACACTGTTTTTGTGTTAAACCACTTCGAAAGTCATAATAAATCATCGCTCTTGAATTTTCTCGAGTCAATTCCATTTTCTCAACGACTAAACAAGTTTGACAAAACCTTGTGACAAGACCGAGAATCTTTTTTTAAATAAATAAATGGTATTCGATTTTTATAACCAAGGAGTTTTTAATTAAAAAGATTTTAATATGACAGGAACAGTGGAAATATTCCATTCCCGATACTTTTAGTGCAGCCCTCGTATCTGTTGTTGGGCTCTATATATGCTGTCATAACTGTGGTTTCAGGCCCTACTCGCAACAGTCCTAACTGAATAGAAGTATCTCGGCTTAACAGCGCTGGTCCCTTGCCATCGTACGCTAACACAGCAGCTGTTACATTTATTTTTGTGTCCGGTGAATATAGTTTTGTTTTAAAAATTCCTAACTTAAGAATTTCCTTGCCACCATAGGCACAATACCATTGAGACTTACTGTTTACTAAATCACATTGTAAACCACACCTTTTTTTTATAACTTCTCCCGCTATGGGCGGAGCGGGAGGGCGTGTCAGACTTTTACTGACTAAAACCCACCCGTGTTCCTTCCGTTGCCTGTGTGCCAGGGCCACGATATCCCTTTCGGACAAACTCGCAACCCTGGCATACCACACCTGAAGAGTTCTAAAAGCATTTTGTCAATTATATTGATCATCGCACCAGAGTCTATAATAAACTTGTGAATCCGTCCACAAATCCTGATGTTACTTTTTTATGATTTATTATCTGCAGCACACATCACCGGAAATACAGACTGCACATAACCTCTTCATCACATTTACATTCATTCTCTGATTCACTTTCACTGTTTGATTCTTCTTCTACTACATATTTTACATATCTTTTCTTGTTTTTCTTTTCATTCTTCCTTGGCTCCTGTGTCTTGCGCTGTTTCTTAAAATGACCTTTCAGCCCGCACTTTTCAAATTTTTTGTCCATAGCTGGGCATGATGAATCTTTAGCAAAAAGCCCTGTATAACCACATCTAAAGCATTTTTAATTTCCCATTTTCGGTTTCACTAAACTTACTTCCTTCTGTTCCAGCGCTTGAGACAGAGTCTCAGCAGGTTTGCATGTCACATTAGACATTTGTTTTTCCATTTCTAATATTCTTCCTACTTCTAGCAATTTGTCTAGCGCTCTTTCTTCAAAAACTTTATTTTTATTCCATGTTTTTACATTTTTCTATAATTTGATTACAAATTGCTTCTTCCTTGTTGGAAAACTTGCAATATTTTGACTTTCTACGCAGACGCACGCAAAAACTATAAATTTATCTCTCCCTCCTCCATATTCAGGCTTCGAAATATCTGCCTCTCATAATTTAGGTTAACTTTAGGTACACAATATCGGTTCAATTTGGCAACCGCTTTTTCAAAATCGTCTTTTCCGACATCTCCCTCACAGTCTTCTAAGCTCTCAAATATCTCCTGAACTTCTGGACCAGCCTGGTGTAAAAGTCGTGCCACCTTTTGTTTTGTCGACAGTCCGATCTGTCCCTCCAAATAATAATTAAAATTTCGCATCCTTGACAGCTATCTTTCGTTCACGGAATCTGGTTCCAGGTATGGCTTGAATTTAGACCCCGCAGCGCCAACCGCATACTCGGCCACTGCCATCGCCATGTCTCCGTGGTTTTTTTTGTTTCACTCGTCGCCAATAAATCTGTAGAGGTTTTCTAGTAAATAATAACACTGGTTTACTTCCAAACACGGCCTTTAATTTCTCTCCGGATCTAACCTCCAATATCCCCCGTTGACAGCTGACCGCTCTTATGAAGGTGTCCTTATAACAACTCTAATAGGGATGTTCCACATTATAAATCCTACAATTACTTTGCTATTAATTTTGGCGGAGCTAGAGCTGAACTGACTGTTTGACGTGAACTGACGGTTCAGCCTCTAGCTCCGCCAAAGTAAATAGCAAAGTAAGGAAGCACTCTTTTGGAACAATATATTCTTCTGTTTCATTTATCAACTAGCATCCGCCCAGTTTAGTTGTGGGTCAGCGAAGGGGCCCACATTCATTTAAGACTGTAACAACTATTTAGAGCTCCTATAACTATATATAAGATATATTAAATATTACTATTTACAACTGTATATAAACATTTTCTATAACTACTTATACAAAAAAACTTTTTACAAAAAAATAAGAACCAAAATTTAACGGGTTGCGATTAAGCAATTTATGCTTGTCACTATGCATATGGTGAGTGGCAGTTCTCCTGGTTCTTACCAGGAGAACTCCTCAACAATCAACGTCCCAGCATCGGGAAAAGCAATATTTTGTAAAAGGTGATGAGCAGTTAACATTAGGCTATTGTAAAAATAATTATTATTTTATTATACTATTAATTTCGGAAGTCGGTGTCTTTGGATCTGTATTTGAGTTTTTTGCCACCGACTTCCGAAATTAAAGTTATTTTTCATTTTGTAGTGTTATTTTTGGTAGCCAGTTCTTATTTTTTTGTAAAATGTTTTTTATTTTTCACTTTTTAGTGGGTCAGTTTTGAATTTATCTAAGTTACAATTACAATAGCCTAATGTGAACTGCTCATCACCTTTTACAAAATATTGCTTTTCCCGATGCTGGGACGTTGATTGTTGAGGAGTTCTCCTGGTAAGAACCAGGAGAACTACCACTCACCATATGCATAGTGACAAGCATAAATTGCTTAATCGCAACCCGTTAAATAGGGGTACTCATTATTATCTTGTTCCGGTGGCCATATGTGGTCTCCATCATCAGTTCCAGTTCACCAAATGGTGCTTTCCGAGAGCAAATGCACGAGTTACTATAAAAAATATCCAAATCGCTATAGGTTTGCCTATAAAATTTGAGGGCTTCCTCGATTTCCATGGGATCCTCTCATCTGATTCTGATTTGGTAGCAATGGGACCACCTCGGGAGTATACCCTTTCAAACAAAAAAAGAATTTTCAAAATCGGTCCATAATCATAGTCTTGTAATTGGCCATATTTTATGTAGGGTCACATGGTCAACAATGGATCAGTGGTACACAGATGATCACACACACCTGCGCCATTTATTAATGTAAGAGTAAACGAAATATGTAATCGTGTTTCGTTTGCGAATCCCCTCTCACTCCCGCGGTCGCCGCGCGGACACGCTCACCAATAGACACGCCATTTTACTTTTCGGGAGTAAAAACTACCGATAAAGTAAGTTGAATTTTGTTTACATACTAATGCTGTTTTCCTATATATTTTATTTCTAATTGTTTGCGTTGATTTATATAGTATGATTGAGCGCTAATAAATTTACGTAATTATCTGTGGTTTTTGAGAAATTTAATTTCGAACTGTGTAGTGGCAATATGGTTAACAGTGGATTGATTCACTGTGTACACAATGGATTATGATTTACTGTGTACAAAGATGTGATAATGTTTAAGACTGACATTTAAAATGTGCCATTTAAAGTTAGAATTATTATTATTTCACAATTAAATAGGTAAAAAAAAATATATAAAGAAGTGATTTTCAAGACTTAGTGGATTATAGTTAATGTTATTGTATTATTGAATGAAGACTAAAAAGTACAAAGTCTCTTTATGTTTTTCCAAGAAAAATAAGTTTTTGTTGTCACTAGTGGTTGTCTTTACGATGCGTAAAATTAAACATACAATTGATTATTTGCATTGCCTTTTATTATTTTCCTGTTCAGATTTTCTTTGATCCTTTGTAAACCAGGGGGTGATCCACTGAGGACCAGGAGGTGTACACAGTCGATCAAAACCCACTATATAAAAAAATAAAAACATATTTCTTATTGTACACTGTTTGTCAGAAAAGCCAATAATATTGTAAAGCTTAATAACCATATGTGGCTCTGGCAATTTTTCGTACAATTCTGACTATTAGTTTTAAGATTATAATGCGTCAAAAAAAAGTGATCCACTGTTGACCATGTTACCCTATGCTATTACTCATTGTTCATGTTTAACTGTAAGTTTTCTTAAAAATAAAATAAATAAATAATTAACGGAGTAATCGCGTAATAAACATACAAAAAAAAAACATACCGCCGAATTGAGAACCTCCTCCTTTTTGGAAGTCGGTTAAAAATCGACTAGCAGTGAGTATCTTCGCCATCGTCAAAGTCCTCTAAATCAGAGACCAGCATTGACGTGTTACTATCAACAAATTCAGTATTCTCTTTGTCTACATCTGCATCGTCAGTTCGTCACCAATGAGAAGAGATTTCATATCATCAGTAATAGGTGTATTTACTGATTTTCTCAGCACAGGTCTTATGCTGGACAGGTAGGGATCTGACGAGACAAGGACACCATTGAAAATGTCTTCGTTTGACGCTTTTCGATAAAATTTGCGCGAATGCTGTTCTCGGATTTTCTTGAAGTCTTCGTTTCTAGCTTCCGATGCCTCTTCAGATAATTTTCCAATGGGCATAATATTGAAGTGTTTAATAACTTCAGCACCGTGAAGTAAAAGTTTGTGGACACTCGAAGGCGTGTGATACGAGCCACAGAGCTCCACATACAATTCTGCTGTTTGGCGCGCAAAGTTTTTAAACGCCTCAACATTTATGGGCTTCCCACTGGCCATCACACGCAAAAGTGTTGCAAATCTTTGGATCAGACTAGGATCCAAGCCCGTAATAGCTGCAGTTCTGGCAGGATTATCAAAAAAATTCCTCGCTGTGTTTCCGTCGTTTGTGGTTCCGGAGCCTGAAACAAAAAAATAATTACACACGTAACCATCATGTATATGAACTATCTAGCCACATTTAAAACAACCTTTGGTAAAAGATTTGTAAGTTTCCTAGGCCCTTACCTTTATAATAAGATTAACAAATCAATAAATATATACACCTTGACTAGAATACAATGCAAACTAAAAGTAAGCCAATATTTGCAGGAATTAAACTATGAGCAGACGGAACAACTAATATCCTTAGCACTCTAAGAATACGGCTAAGAGCACAGAAAACAAACTTCCACTTACCTACATAGCTCAACTACACACATAACACTCATGCATATTTACACCCACACCTTCACCGCATAATTATTCTCTCACACACACCTACATACACATACATCACACACACACCCTCACGTTCTCATATACATTCACCACACACACGTACACAACACACACGCAAGTACACACATACACTCAATCCATTTAATTATATTCAAACTTTTGTACTTACCCATTTTCAAATTATTTAACTAGTATCAACTATACGTACGTTTACGTATCAACTATATTCTATCTAACTGTAGTACTAATGTATATGCCACTATAGCTTGGCACATATTCTTGTATCATAATACTCGAGGGGAACGGTGCTGATAGCCGAAATACAGGCTATGCCTAGTTCGGCTACAGATGCTAATCTCTTTAGCTTAATTGAAATTGTTGCCACATTAAAAAAAAAAAAAAAAAAACAAAAACCCGACTGCGTAAAAACTGAAATTAAAAAACCGGCCAAGTGCGAGTCGGACTCGCGCGCGTAGGGTTCCGTAATATTATCTATAAAAAACCGGCCAAGTACGAGTCGGACTCGTGCACGAAGGGTACCGTACCATTATCTATAAAAATGGCAAAAAAAACACGTTTGTTGTATGGGAGCCCCCCTTAAATATTTGTTTTATTTAAATTTAATTATTTATTTTTAAAGTGAACATATAACTAAATATTCTGTGAACATCTCAAGCGTCTACCTGTTACCGTTATCAATGTCGAGCAAAAACGAGCAAAAATTCACGTTTATTGTATGGGAGCCCCCTTAAATATTTATTTTATTTTGTTTTTTAGTATTCCTTGTTATAGCGGCAACAGAAATACATAATCTGTGAAAATGTCAACTGTCTAACTATTACGGTTCATGAGATACAGCCTGGTGACAGACGGACAGACAGACAGACGGACAGACAGACAGACGGCGGAGCCTTAGTAATAGGGTTCCCGTTTTACCCTTTGGGTACGGAACCCTAAAAACGGCAAAAAAAACACGTTTGTTGTATGAGAGCCCCCCTTAAATATTTGTTTTATTTTAATTTAATTATTTCTTTTTAAAGTTAATATATAACTAAATATTCTGTGAATATTTCAAGCGTCTATCTGTTGCCGTCATCAATATCGAGCAAAAACGAGCAAAAAAATTACGTTTGTTCTGTGGGAGCCCCCTTTAATATTTATTTTATTCTGTTTTTTAGTATTTGTTGTTATATCGGCAACAGAAATACATCATCTGTGAAAATTTCAATTGTCTAACTATCACGGTTCATGAGATACAGCCTGGTAACAGACGGACAGACAGACAGACGAAGGAGCCTTAGTAATAGGGTTCCAGTTTTATCCTTTGGGTACGGAACCCTAAAAAGATAGAAACAAGATTTATATAAACTATACACAATCTCATGCAGTCGAAGACATCTTCTTAACAATAATGACCTCCGAATATTGCTTCCGACAGCATGAGATTGTTTATACATATAATAAAACAGTAACGAAAGAAAAACTGTACATTGAGAATTTTCGAGAAAAAATAAGTGGCTTTTGTTAGAAAAACGTAACTGATGACAAAAAGTGACTTTTTTGAATTTTTGTCTGTTTGTCTGTGTGGCTTCACGCCAAAACTACTGGATAGATTGAATTGAAATTCAGCAAAAATATTCTTTGTAAACCAAGGAAGGCTTTAGGCTACATATTATCACGCCGTATGTTATGGGAGGTAAGCAATATTGATTTTAAAAGGTTTTTGTACGTAATTGCACAAAATAATTGAATGCACAAAATGACATGTTATTTATTAGTTCATTTAACTCTGGGAACATAATAATCACGCTATTTTTTTATAGGAGCGGGGCAGTAATATTATAAATTGCAAGGGAACAGCTATTCAACAATAACGTCAACGTTGAATTTAGCGGTAAGGTCAGGCGACCGTTTACCGCACTGAATGGTGCGAGTTCTAGTCCCATAATTTTGTTTTAAAAAATCGTAAATTTTTTTTTTCGTTTTTGCATTTTTTATTTGCATTAGGAACGATACTGTTATGAAATCTGAGAATTTTACATGTCCTATCTAATTGTATGGAGAGTTTCACACCAATATTACTAAACAGATTGAGTGGTGGTACAACAAGCTACACTATCATGAAGTCAAGTCAAACTTTTGGTTCTAAGTTATATCTTACCAAGCACATTTGTTGTAGGTAATTGATTTAAGTATGTAATTTCTTAGTTTTGTTCCTTGCTGCTGTTACCATATTTTTTTTTAATGCAAAAATAATAGGTGTCTGTTAAATTAACGACAATTTAGTTTTATTCATAATTTAATTTGGGTAAATAATATGTAGTTTCCGTTTTCTAACTAGATGGCGTTGGCGTCGAGTTATATCGCGCTATGGTTTCTTTCCCAAAAAGTGATGTTATAGGTGCCGATATGCCGCTCTCATCCTGTAGAAACGGGAGTTACCTTTGTTGTCTGTGTTGGTTGATGTGTTTAATTTTCCTGCGAATAATTATTATTTTTCTACTAGCTAGCAATTCTTACGTACTTTATTCGATTACTTTTCATTGATTTGAATATCGTTAGTATCGGATTAAGAAGGAATTTTAGCTATGCCTTTTAGAAAAAGATCAAATCTGTCTCGAAACTCAAGGGTTTCTAAGATGCGCAGGTTAGTTCGATCTCTCAAAACCGATGCAGAGCGTGAACAACGGCTAGGTGCTAATCGTGAGCGTAATGCACTAAGTTTGTCCGCAGAAACTAGCACGCAGCGCCAATTACGACTAGAATTTAAACGAGTCCGCACTACTGCTTCTCGATCTCAGGAAAGTGTGGAACAACGAGAAATGCGTTTAGCTATCGACCGAGATCGTCATTCTTTGTCTCGCGCATCCGAAACGGTTACACAGAGGGTTCTGAAGACTCAACCTCTGATAGGTTGAGTCTTCAGAATATCCGCTCTGAGACTGCTCGATTACTTGAGAGCAGTCAGGTGCGTGAGATACGACTTGCACGTGACAGAGAGCGTTATTCTTTATCTCGCGCTTCCGAAACGGATACAGAGAGAGCGCAGAGATTAAGTCTTCAGCTTTTCCGCACTGAGACTGCTCGGTCGCTCGAGAACAGTCAGGAGCGCGATACACGCCAAGCAAGCGATCGCGAGCGCCACGCAGTATCTCGCGCTTCGGAGACTTACACGCAGAGAGACTCGCGTTTAAGCTTCCAGCGTATTCGCACTGCCACATCTCGATCACTTGAGAATCCTGAAGAGCATGAGACGCAACTAAGTGCAGACCGCTCACAGCTCGGTCTTTGGAGACAGACGAGCAACGCAACGCACTTGCTCGGCAAAGATATCACGACATGCGTGTTGAGGTGTCTGTTCATTCCACGCAAGAACGTGAGCGGATTCAGGAAATTCGGGCAAGTCAGTCAATCGAACAGCGTGTGGCCCAAATTGATCTAGACCGTATACGTTGCAATCTTCGCAATTCATCCTCATCTGATACTGAGTCTATGGTTTATGATCCTGAAGAGCAACCGTGGTTCAATAAAGAAAGGAGCGCGTTTTCCTATAACCCATTTATTAATTACATCGAACACGGAGACATTGGCACCAAGTCTGAGGTGTGTGCACACTGTCACACGCGTAAGTGGAAGGGAGAGACCAAGGGAATGTGTTGTGCGTCTGGAAAGGTACGACTAAACACTATGCAAGGGCTACCGGAGATCTTACGAGTTCTTTTATCTTAGCAAAAGTTGTTTAGTCTGATGGGCATTTCCTGTTGAATTACAAAAATGAAAGATCTGGAACGTCTCGCGCATCACGCTGTTTCACCGTCCCTGGGCTCTTAGAATTCGACATCAGACGTTTCAGATCTTCGATTTTGACGACCCCGTTGTCGCTGGCATAAGCAACAGGATCCGCGTACGAAGTCGCGGGCAGAAGCTAGTAGTTTATATAAATCTTGTTTCTAGTTCACTGTTTATGCTGTCGGGTTTTTGTTTTTTTATTTTTATTTTACAATTTTTAGTTAGGATTATATGACGGTAAATTAGGTTATTTACTCACTTATAACCAGCAGGGCTATTGGCTATCTTATTCATCACCAGTGACTAACTGGCTTCAGTTGTAGGTACACCGATCTTTGATGACAACTGAGAATTTCATAACATTGGTATTGCGTATCACAGCTAGTGGTTATCACGTTACGGTGACTAACCGACCGGAAACGGTGCTCTTCATCCCAGCACGTGACACCTCTATTTTTTATCGACTATTATGCGGCTAAGTTGAGTAACGCCTTTTAAACGTTTTTTTAAAGAAAAAAAAAAACGATAAAATACTTCATTCTAAGGAGATTTTATATTAAGCGGTTTATATACCTACAGTTGACAGCTGGCGGCAAAATCAATCTTTAGCAGTTGTCTAGCGGAATTAATATATAATAGTGTGTGTGTTTACTTGTGTTAATATAGTGTAATTTTGTGAAAATAAATCCATAAAGGTAAGTAAATAAACCCACAAAATACATACTATCAACAGATGAGTCTGAGGCCCTTGCTGATTCTGGGGTTGCAGCACCCGATCCTGCTTATCAAAGTACATCAATAACCGTCACTTCTTCTTCAGCTTGGACTGGTTGGTTTGGTGCGATTGGACTTCGTTGTAAACAGACGTGTCGAACATTTTATTAAAATAAATAAACCATCGCTGAATCGTGACCTGGTTTTACCAAATAGCCGGTAGTGAAGCAAACTGTGTCATACATAGGCATGATATGTGTAAATCGTTTCTGTGATAATGTATGTACCTAAGTGATATAAAGTAAATAACTTTTATCACAATGGAAACCAGTCCCTTCAGCCGGGGTGGCAGATGTGCTCGGAGCCAACCTTCTACACCTGTGCCCTGTGCTGCACCTGCACCTGAGCCCGCACCCGCACCTGACCCTCAAACGCCCAGCAAAAGAGAAGAGGTTAAAATGGAAGTCATACCAACGCCGGAAATCCAGAACTGGATGTCGTCCATTGAGCAGTGCCTTAATGAAGTGTGTTCTATTTCATCAGAGGGCAAATTAAACATGGAGCAAAAACTGCGAATAAGTACCCTATGCCGGAAAATTTGTCGCGGAACATCGCAGATGGCCGTTCATTATCAGTCCCTTAAGACGAGAGCCGTTCAGACCCACACCACCGTCCAAACACTCGAAGACCAAATTGATCTTTCGCAGCAATTGCAAGACCTTAAGCTGTCAATCAGAGCTTCAATTAAACTAGATACGGGATTTTCTTTTTCTGACATGGTTAAAAAAGGTACCAGCAATTTTATACAGCCAATAAATTTAAGCTCAGTGGCCATATACCCTAACGACAAACTGAAGTCGAATGAAGAGACCAAAACACTTGTCCAAAAAATTATATGCCCCGAGCAAATTAAACTTCAGGTAAGAGGTCTATGTAAGACGAAAAATGGCGGTGTCATTATCAGCACTGAAACAAAGGATGATATTGAGAAGGTGAAAAAGTCGATGCAGCAATCAAATTCAGGCCTTACAGTAGACGAGCCCCCAAAAAGGAAGCCTAGAGTAGTAGTTATCGGAGTGCCTTCATCCATGCAAGAGTTGGAAGTTTTTACTTGTTTGTTCCACCAGAATCTGGCTGAGACCCTTCAGGATTGCAGCCTCGAGACTTTTTGAGCTCCATTATGTTAAGCCATAAGTCAGGTAAGAAGGACGCTGAAACTTGCAATTTTATAATAGAAGTATCTGCAGACATACGTAAAGCCCTTAAATCTAAAGACAGAGTGTTTGTAAATTGGTCGTCATGCCCTGTAAGAGACTTTACTCTAGTCACACGCTGTTATAAGTGCCAGCAGTACGGACTGCGGCCAAATCTTGTCGAGAGACCACCTGTACCTGTGGCCACTGTGGTGATCAGGGTCACTCCATTAAGGAATGCACAAAGAAGGCTGAGGAACCAAAATGCGCTACTTGCTTGCACTTCAAAAAGCCAAGCAATCACAAGACAAGCGCTGCTGACTGTCCGGCTAAAATAATGGCCGAAAAGAGGTACATTAATTCTGTTGATTATGTAGGCGCTTACGAGCGCCGCTAATTACGTATTTTTCTGGTCCTTGTTATTGTTTTTATAGTTATGATTATGATTAATAACTTAATTAATGACATAGATAATTTCTCTGTATCTGAATCCCATGTTTGTGACGTTGAGCACTGTAAGCAATATCTCTCCTCCCACACTAGTCCACTAACCATACTAACCCAAAATATTCGCAGTATTTTTAAGAATTTCGACAACTTTAGTATTTTTTTACAACGTCTAGACATAAACTGTGACGTTATAATCTTAACCGAATGTTGGCTTTCCAAACAATATAACATACCACTAATTCTGGGATATATTATGTATAAAAGTAGTATAAACTACAATCAGAACGATGGGGTGATAGTTTACGTAATAAATCAGCACAATGTGTCTGTCGAGGAACCTACTGCTTGACTGCAATAGATTGTTAATTAAAATTGGGTCAGATTTAGCGATACTTGCCTTATTTCGATCTTTTAGAAATCTAAACAATTTCACAGACTCTCTAAACTACACCTTGCAGAACCTGTCATCTTTCAAAAATACAATTTTAATTGGAGATATTAATATCAATATTATTCAAGAAAGTGCTGACGCATCCGCTGAAGAGTACCTTAACCTATGCGCTTTCCATGGTTTGCTTCCCGCTCATACGTTTCCTACTCATCAAAGTGGCTCCTGTTTGGACCATATAATACTCAAGTCGAATTTCCCTGCACTAGCCCGTGTAACAAATTCAACAATAACCGATCACAGTGCTACCCTACTTATTTTAAATTGTAAATTACCAAAAGTAGTCACTCGCACCATTTCTAGTCTAAATATAAATAAACTTGAAGAAGACTTACGTAATATCGACTTTGACCCAGTCTACTTTTCCGCTGATCCGCAGTTTTGTATGTTGTACCTAATCAAAAATGTACAACATGCAATTCAGAAGAACACGGTCATAATATCTCGGCTAAATAACAAAAACTACAACATAAAACCATGGGTCACGACAGGACTCATTCGCTGTATGAAAAATAGAGATAAATTGCATAAGAAAGCCAAATCAAATCCAGATAATTTAATTTTGCAACAGTCGTATAAACGATATCGTAACTTTTGTAATGATCTCCTAAAAAAGTAAAAAGTAACCACGATAAAATTGCGCTAGAAAAGGCTGGTACTAATAGTAAAAAAATCTGGAATTTTATTAAAAGTGTAACGTATAACACGAAACAAAATCAGTCATCTTTAGGTTTATTACAAGCATCACAGTTAACATCTGCCAACATTGCTAATCATTTTTTTGTTAATGTTGGAAAGTGTTTGGCTGACAAAGTTCAGGGCCAATCACAATATATCTAACAAGCACACCATTTACGTGTAGCACTATTTTATTATCCTTTGCGTTGCTAGACACTGACGAGTCGGAAGTAGAAACGATAATTATGAGTTTAAAGGACGACTGTGTGGTTGGCTGGGATAACATATCAAATAAAATTGTTAAACAGTTCAGGCACATTTTGGTACCGCCATTAACTTATATTTTCCAAAAATGTTTATCTACAGGTATTTTTTCCGAGTGCCTAAAAAAGTTATTGTCCCGGTTTATAAATCAGGCAGTAAATATCAAGTGACAAATTATAGACCTATTTCCTTACTGCCTTCTATGTCTAAAATATTAGAAAAAAATATATAAATAAAAGGCTTTACAAATACTTGGAGGATAAATTAATTTTATCTAAACGGCAGTTTGGTTTTAGGCCTAAAATGTCAACAGACGATGCCGTCCACCATCTGACTGACTATCTAGCACAAGAACTTGATAAAGGCAACCACACAGTAGGAATCTTCCTGGACCTAGCCAAAGCTTTTGACACAGTTTCTATTCCTATTCTGTTGCACAAGCTTGAAGCCATAGGTATCAGAGGCACCCAGTTGAAACTATCTAAGAGCTATCTAGAGGACCGTACCCAATGTGTAAGGATTAGTAATGTTCTCACCGATTGTGAAAAAACCACGTCCTTCGGTGTTTCCCAAGGAAGTATTTTAGGGCCACCACTATTTTTGATATATATAAACGATCTTTGTAATTTAAATCTAAATCACGGCCAAATCATTTCTTATGCTGACGACACTGCCCTTCTTTTTTCGGCTGACTCAGAAGAAAATGTCTACAAGTTTGCGCAACACGGATTCAATGTTGTTAATAAAAAGCTTCAACGTAATTCACTAACATTAAATGCAGACAAGACAAATTACATAAAGTTTTCGATGCGCAAGCAAACATCAACTAGGACCACAACATTATTTGCTCATTATTGCGCAATTTCCACAGATAACCAATGTATTTGTCCCAACATTAAAATGGCAAATATGACAAAATACCTTTGTGTTATAATAGATGAAACACTTTCGTTCAAACAACATATAGAAGCTTTAAATAATAGAATTCGCTAGTTGATATTTGTTTTTAAAAAGTTACGCTATATTGCTGACCCTAAAATAGTTAGACAAGTTTACTTTGCTCTATGTCAATCGATATTAACTTACTGTATTAACACATGGGGTGGAGCGGGTAAGACAAGGTTACTAACCATCGAGAGAGCTCAGAAGGCGATCCTCAAAGTGTCTACTTTCCGCCTTTTCCTTTTTCCTACCAACCTCCTATACAAATCTTGTGAAGTATTAACAGTTCGGCAACTATTTATAATGGGTATTGTATTAAAACAACACACAACTCTACCCTACAGAACTGAAAATTCTAATAAAAGGCGTAAAGATATAGTCTGCCCACAAAATACAAGAAAACATGCTTTTGTATCCAAATTTTACCTGTACCTCGGTCCTCTCCTCTATAATAGACTAAACTCGAAAGCAAACATTTACTCACAGTTGAGAGTGAGAACTACACAAATTGTAAGAGAATTCTCAAGGAGGCTCTCCAAAGTATGTCTTACGAAGATACAGAGAATTGATTAACTATATTAAAGTAAATATGTATACTAACCTACGATAAGTATTTATGAAATTTAGAAAATAAGATTTAAGCTACACAAAATAACTATAATTTATTTGTCCATTGTCAACTTTTGGTATTTATTAATGTTATAAGACAATTCTAGTAAAAAAAAAAGCAAAAATGATCTTAAAATACACAGTTGTATTTTAAGATCATTTTTGCTTGACAAAATTCACGGACCTAGATGGCGGAAAATCTTAACACTGAGATTTAAAAATCGACAACAAATGAACAACGCCATCTATCGGCACAATACTTAACTATTTACTCAAACATTCCGCCCACCAAGGGCCAATTCAAAAATTTGCCTTTTCATTGAATCATTTCACTTTGCCTCACCGAGCCGCCCCACTGGTGGGGCAAAGTGGAATGCCTAAAATTTGGCAGTGGAAACTGCCCCACTACTTCCATTTAGTGGGGCAGATTCCACTACTCTCAAATCTTGTTGGATTATGCCCCACTAGGGTTGGCACCTTAGATTAAAAGTACATTTTTTTTGCAAATTTTTATTTTCCATTAGTATCTGGAAGGAAACGGCTTTTAAATCACAGGTTAATTACACGATTTGTTACAAATAAAATATAACTACAATAAACAACTAAAACCACAGATATACGATTTGTTCTTTTATTTTATTTTACTTTATTTATTAGGGACAACAAACAGCAGTATATTAAATATTACACATGATAGGAGTACTAAACTAATAGAATTAACAAATACACTACTCACGACGTTATCCACATATTACCATATAAAATAATTAGCATAGGTACTGTTAATAATAACAATAAGGGCAAACTTAAAGATACTCATTACAAGGTTATAATTATTACTCGGTTTGTTTTTTAAAATGTATCTCTGAGAGCATAAAATAAAGTGAGAAAAAAAAACTAATAATATCTGCGTCTTAATACTAGGGACAAATGTAAAGGTTTGGAATCAGATAAAATCGGCATGCAACAAACGAACTTAAAGCTACATAAATACATGAGGTATAGGAAACAAAATTAAGTAACATCGAAACTTATGGCTGTTCCTTTAAAGTGGAAATAACTTGATTTTTGAACCTAGTCTTGTTCACAAATATAATATCAATAGATCCAAACTTTTTATTATAAGTGTCGACCAATCGGTGCAGCGGTGAGCGTGCGCCTGAGTTGGTATGACAAAAGTTAGGGGCAAACAAACACCGTGAACGTACTTCTCTACTCTGTATTGACGAGGGACCAGGTAGCACAAACTTCTCACAAGATCAGAACAATCAAACTTGTTGCGGCATATACTGAACAGGGTCATCATTTCTAGAAGTATGCGTCTAGATTGTAGGGTCAGGATATTATATTTTTATATTGGTAGGAAATCCTTTTACGACAGCATCTATAGTGCACAGAGCGAAGATATATGCGTGGCTTGGAAGGTTGGTTCTGCATAGATTTAAAAATGGAAAGTGATATGTCTTCATATAAGACATTATGGAGTCTTAATAAACTGGGAAGCTTTTTGTTAATCTTTTTATTTAGTTTATTTAAGCCAACCAATGCTCTCGAAAGCATTGGTTGTACGATGTTTTGCACCAAATACACACCACACTTTTGGAAAACCGTCTTTTAGCCAATTTTACAGCATATATTTTCTAAATTTTGTACTCTATTCATCATCTGGACTCTGTGCGGCTATGTAAAACCAACCTTCAGTTATCCTTTCTTCTGGTAATAAAGGTAAAACTGCACTAAGTGCTACTTGTTTTCGCAAACATTTTGATTTTGCCAACCCTAACTCACCACCCCTTTTCCAAATCGCTTTACTAAAGTGAAAAAAGCACCCTTTGATTGATGCTGAATCAAAAACTTAAGCCGTAAACGCTTTTAAGTTGTTTCTTATTTATAAGATAATCATAAGACTATATTATGCCATGCCAAATGATGACAACAACAATGATGTGATTTTGAATAGTCAAGTAGTTAGAATAAATAGCATTTCGTTTTCTATTTACGGGGACAACTCGTACTCAGTTTGTGATCTTAGTATAAAAAGCATTAATGAACCAGTAAGAACAAATCGTATATCTGTGATTTTAGTTTAGTGTAGTTATATTTTATTTGTAACAAATCGTGTAATTAACCTGTGATTTAAAAGCCGTTTCCTTCCAGAAACAAATAGGAAATATAAAATTGCAAAAAAAAAATGCTTTTATTCTAAGGTGCCAACCCTAGTGGGGCAGAATCCAACATGATTTTAGAGTAGTGGAATCTGCCCCACTAAATGGAAGTAGTGGGGCAGATTCCACTACAAAATTTTAGACATTCCACTTTGCCCCACCAGTGGGGCGGCTCGGTGGGGCAAAGTGGAATGATTCCTTTCATTATACATTTTTTTTTAATTATTGTTAAAAAAAACAAAAATAATGACATTATAGGGAAAAAGTCTTTTCGCATTATAGTATGTATGAACTCGTAATAAAATCTCTTTGGCTATACTATTTGTATCTGGCTGGTTTTGGTATCATTGAAAGTTTAAATTTTAAAGAACATAATTCCAAATTCAAATTAGGAAAATGTGTGATTTTCATTTGTTTTTCGTACTGTCAAGATGAGTGAATCTAATGAAGAAATTCGATACATTTTAAAATTTTACTACAAAAAGGTAAAAATGCAACGCAAGCCGCGAAAAAAATTTGCGATGTTTATGGACCTAGTGCAGTGTCTGTGAGAGTAGCACAAATTTGGTGTAAGCGTTTTCAACCCGGAAATTTTGATGTCAAAGATGCGCGTCGCTCTGGTCGCCCTATTACGGATAAAATGGATGTCATTTTTGAAAAAGTGGAGCAAAATCGACATATCAGTAGTTACGACGTAGCTGAAGAACTGGGAATTGACCACAAAACAGTTTTGGCACTTTTGAAACAAACTGGGTACACAAAAAAGGTCTATATTTGGGTACCTCACGAGCTCACTGAAAGAAACCTAATGAAACTTGTACTCATTTGTGATTCTTTATTACGACGTAATGAAACCGAACCATTTTTGAAGAAGCTGATAACTGGTGATGAAAAGTGGATCAGGTACGACAAGAACGTGCGAAAAGGGTCGTGATCAAAGGCCGGTCAGGCTTCACAGACTGCGAAACCCGGGTTAACTCGCAACAAGGTGATGCTGTGTGTGTGGTGGGATTGGAAGGGCATTATTCATTATGAGCTGTTACCACCACGCAGGACCATCGATTCTGAACTCTACTGCGAACAACTGATGAGATTAAAGCAAGAAGTTGAGAGAAAGCGGCCGGAATTAATCAACAGAAGGGGTGTGGTTTTTCATGATGATAACGCTAGACCTCACACATCTTTAGCCACTCAGCAAAAATTAAGAGAGTTCGGCTGGGAGGTGTTAATGCATCCGCCGTATAGTCCTGACCTTGCACCTTCAGATTTCCACCTGTTTCAGTCTCTTCAGAATTCTTTAGGCAGTGTCAGGTTAACATCACGAGAGGACTGCCAAAACCACTTGTCGCGGTATTTTGATCAGAAAGCCCAAATTTTTTATAGCAATGGGACCATGTCCCTACCTACAAAATGGCAAAAATTTATCAAACAAAATGGTACCTACATACTTTAGTTAAATGTAAATAAACTATATTAAAAAATGTTTTGAATTTTCTTAAAAAAAGCGAAAAAACTTTTTCCCCAACCTATTATGTTAATAATTAGTATAATTGTGGATACGTGGTGGTGGAAAATACTAAACAAAAGCGATGAAGATAATAAAGAAGAAAGAAGAAAAATTTAAATAGATGAAGTTATGAAGTTACTTGGACTTACCTGGAATCGAACGGTTGATGCTTTCCGGTACCCGGTGACACTTCCGCTGACGAAGGGACCTGTAACAAAAAGAATAATTATATCAGACATATCACGTTTGTTTGATCCACTCGGATGGGTATCACCGAGTGTCATAGTAGCAAAAATAATAATTCAAAAGCTATGGTTATCAGGCATAGACTGGGACGATGAAGTTCCAAGCAAAATACTAAAAGAGTGGCATACTTACAGGGAGGACCTGTATCAATTATCTATGGATAAAAGTGACGGCACAAATAACGGTACCGAAAAAAATATAAAAAATAGAAATAAATAACACAATAGTTGAATTAACAAATTTGTATAATAATGACCTAAACACATTAAAGAAACACGTATATGATATTGAGCATCAATATTTAAAATATTTATCTTGCATAAACAATTTAACAGTACCTACATGAAGTTGCAATGCTTATTGACTTCTCCGAAAATAATACGTGTAAATTAACAAAATAAGTGCAGTCTATGCACTGGGGGGGATCTAAGCCCCAAATCACCATACATACTGGAGTCCTATACACCAAAGAAAGGCAGCCACAGACATTTTCGTCCATTTCACCCAATAACGAGCATGGCCCAGAAGCAAATTTGGGCACATTTGACGCCGGTATTATTTCACATAAGAACAGAATTTCCGAATGTTATAGGGATTCACTTCTTTTCGGACGGCCCGACAAGCCAATATAAAAAGAAAAAAATTTTTTACTTGTTTCCAAACTCACAAAAGAAAAAGGATTCCCTTACTTCGCCTGGAACTTTAGCGAGGCGTCACATGGAAAAGGAGCCGCTGATGGAGTGGGTGCGGCAATAAAACGATGCCTAGATAACATTGTTTCACAAGGCGTTGACATACCAAATGCTAAAACGGCTTACGAAGTTTTGCAGAAATCTGATACTACAGTACTAATCTTTTACATATCACAAGACGCTATTAAAAACTGCTCTGTAAAGGAAAATCGGATACCAGTACCTCAAACTATGTCTTTGCATCAAATTGTGAACAGCACAAATTCATCAGAACTACAGAACAGTGTCAAATTCCGATGCCTTAGTTGTTTTTGTCTAGATACAATTACAGAAACTTTTAAAGGTTTCTGCAGTTGCTTAAATATCAAAACTCATGTGTTTTGTAATAAACAAGCGCTTAAAAATAATAAAAAAAAAGAAGACAATAACTCAGATAAGAAACCGTATACAATTGAGAAAAAAGACACTAAAAAGTGAAAAATAAGTTTAATTTCGGAAGCACTTAATATAACATCACGCCTTGTTTCCCCGAAGAGTGGGGCAGAGGTGTGCCTGTAGTACATCGACATTTAATATTATATTTAATTTAATTTCGGAAGTCGGTGTCTTTGGTTCTGTATTTTCATTTTTGGCCACCGACTTCCGAAATTAAATTAAATATAATATTAAAATGTCGATGTACTACAGGCACACCTCAGCCCAACTCTTCGGGGAAACAAGGCGTGATGTTATATTAAGTGCTTCCGAAATTAAAGTTATTTTTCACTTTTTAGTGTATTTTTGGAACTCTGTTTTTTTTTGTAAACATGTTTTTTATTTTTCACTTTTTAGTTGTGGTACCTACCCCACATCAATTCGCATACCACTACTTGCTATGAAAAAACCAGTGACAGGAAGTTCTATACCAGCTTTGACATCCCATCCACTGAAGTTAGGATAAACAAAAAACTACAAAGTTTATAATTTACTTAGGTTAGTATTCGTGCCAAGTTTAAGTTTATTCACTCTAGGAGTAAGATTTTTCATGCAATCAAAATCCCCCCTCCCCCCCCCCCCCCCTTAAAGTCAAATTTCCAAAAACCCCTTCGTATGTCATAAGAACAGTCTGTGTGCCAAATTTCAGCCCAATCTGCTCAGTCCGTTCCGTGTTTGGCTTCTATGGATAACGGACGTATATTATTCGCGCGCGGGTGCTCTACTTTAGGGTAATTCGCTGGCGCATCACAATAATACCGTCGTCGCCGTGTTGCGAAATAATAATAATAAGAATAATTTATTTGTTCAAAATCATACAGACGTTTAAATATTTTAAGGTACACTATATTACATTTTTATTTTATGATGTGATATTGAACATCTGTGTCTGAACTAGATATAAAATATCTGTATTTCAGACATCAGCGCTCTTCCCCTGATGTAAGCGACACTAGAAATAACACTTTCTTTGACCTCTATTACATATCTATAACACATTAAACATAGAGATATAATAAAATAACATTAAAATAAAAGGAAGTGACAAAATATAGGAGAACAATCTTAAATTAGTTGTATAGTGATAGCCTCCGGTGAGTAGAGTGTAAATGAGTGGATGTGTGTAGGAGGGTGAGTATTATTATAAGCTACTTAACTACAGAATCAGTTTCAAATTCAAGCCCATTTCTGTTGTCACTATTAAAAAAGCGTTCAAAAGTCTTAACATAAAGAACACTGAAGACTTATGGGGAATTTCCGTTAAGGTTCTTGGAGATATAATTGACACAATAGCCCCTGTCCTAACAGGCATATTTAATCAATGTTCAGACAGCGGTACGTTTCCTGATTTAATGAAACATAGTAAAGTAGTACCAATTTTCAAATCGGGTAGTAAGAGTGATCCCTCTAATTACAGGCCTATATCTGTGCTACCAGCATTGAGTAAAATATACGAAAAAATAATGCTAGACCAGATGTTGTCACATTTTAATTCAAATGGGATTTTACATAGTCGCCAGTTTGGTTTCACGAAAGGTAGGTCGACGACTGACGCAGGAGTGAAACTCATCAGTCACATTTTGGAATCCTGGGAGAAATCCCAGGATGCCATTGGCATTTTCTGTGATCTCTCAAAAGCGTTTGACTGCGTTGACCACAATACACTAATCTGTAAATTACACCACTACGGAATTCGTGGACAAGCTGCTGATCTTGTTTTTTCCTATCTATCAAACAGGCAGCAAAAAGTAAACGTTAACGGGGCAACGTCCTTGGGGTCTCTAGTAAAGATGGGCGTCCCTCAAGGTTCAATTCTTGGCCCTTTCTTATTTCTAGTTTATATTAATGATCTGCCTTACATGATGGCTAACTTATCGAATATAATTCTATTCGCTGATGACACTTCCCTTATTTTTAAAATAGATAGAAAAGATACGGATGTCTTACATGTCAACGATAGTCTGGCTGTTCTTTCAAAATGATTCGCAGCTAATAATCTTTTACTTAATGCGAACAAAACAAAATGTCTTAAGTTTTCATTACCAAATGTACCCCAAGTGAGTCTAAATTTAAAACTTGACGGCAAGAAACTAGATGCTATTACGGAAACTGTATTTCTAGGAATTACTTTAGATTCAAAATTACAATGGGGGTCCCCACATTAGAGCTCTTTCAAGTAGATTAAGTTCAGCTGCATATGCAGTAAGAAAAATAAGGCAGTTAACTGATATAGCCACAGCTAGGTTAGTGTACTTTGCTTATTTCCACAGTATTATGTCATATGGCATTCTGCTGTGGGGATCGGCTGCTGACGTAGATTCAATTTTCATTTTACAAAAGAGGGCAATCCGCGCGATCTATGGAATGGGTCCTCGTGAGTCCCTTAGAAACAAATTCAAAGAAATTGATGTACCAACTCTGCCTTCCCTTTATATCTTAGAAAGTATTTTATATGTTCGCAAAAACTTAGGACTTTTCAAAATAAGAAGCGATTTCCATAATATAAATACACGTAATAAACATGAAATTGTGATACCCAAATTTAGATTAACTAAAACAAGCAAGTCGTTTCTTATAAACAGTATCCGCTTCTATAACAAGTTGCCAAAGTCGGTTATAGAACTTAGCGATGGAAAGTTCAAAACCCACATCAAACGTGTCCTAATCAAAAAAGCATACTATAAGATTAAGGACTACGTTGAAGACAAGGAAGTTTGGCAATAATTCCTTCTGCACATGTGGCTTCCCTGGTACCTCATTAACGGCATAACTATGTGAACGTCTATTAACTGCTCCTAAATTACGATTTTTATTTCTGTTTTTTACATACTTTGACATAACCTACAAATTTTAATTTAAAATATATATTAGTGACTTGTGGACAGAATATCTATTCATTTTTTTTTTTACAGTTGTAATGACAATGTTGTCAGTTGGTTTAAATATGTAGGTTTTTATTTTTATTACTTTAGTAATATTTTATATAGATTCTTTTTTAATTTGTGAATGTGAGAACGTTGTAGGCTTAATAGACTGTAGCTTTGTAAACTAACTTTTATTTTGTTAAGTACTTGGTACTTGTTGACGGGCCTACACTATCCTCCCATACCTATTAACACTGTAACTTATAACATTGTTAAAGCCCACTTTTTTTTAAAAGAGTTACCATGGAGTTTTTTGCCGGCTCTTCTCCATAGGAAACGACCAATTGGAACCGTGCACCTAGCTTCTGACGTTTCATAAGTGCCCATGTAGGTTTATGTGAAATAAAAAAATATTGATTTTGATTTTTTTTTGATTTTGACAGATAACAGGTCTTCGGTCTCATTGTAGTTTAGCTTGCGAATGTAGTCTACTACCATAAGTTTACACTTGTTCCTATTTAAGGGGTGTATATCTACAAGCTTATTTAGTCTTTCATACAGAAAAGAGCCTAGGAAACAATAGTACTTGCAAACGTATGGGTGTTTAAAGGTCGTTAGATCATTGTATGTAATGACCTTTCGTCTGCGCTTAGATAAATAAGAGGACCTGTTGTACTCTGTATTAGCATGGCGTCTCAAGACTGCGTGCAGGACAAAGAGCTGTCGGCCAGTGAGGACTTCACAGGACTGATACAAAAGGTATGTTGAAAACAGATAGGGCCGGATAGTGCTGACCTTGAGTATTGCTCTTTGTGCCACTTCTAATGGTTTGAGTGTAGTTTTTGACGTGCCTCCCCATACAGAAATACAATATTGTAGCACTGATTGGCCAAGTGCTAGGTATACTTGCTTAATTAATTTAGGTTCAGCTGCATTTCTCAGATTTTTGAAAACGAATATCAGTTTTCTTACCCTAGAAGTAACCATGTCTATATGAGGTCGAAAAGATAGATTATTGTCAATAATTATTCCCAAATATTTTATTTTGTCTGCTTTAATTAGGGCAGGGCAAGAACAGCTTACGTTATTACAGCAATTGTGTGCTATTATGGAGAGATTTGAGGGAGGGCGATTACAGTTACGCATAGAAAAGGTGAGATATTGCGTTTTACTTGCATTAAGAGTAAGAATATTTTTCTGCAGCCAGTGGCTTACTATATTAAAACCATGCTGAGCACTCTTATACACATTTTCCCAAGTATTAGCAGAAAACAGAAGCACCGTATCGTCCGCGTACGATATTATTTTATCTCCAGCAAGATTAAGCTCACAAAGGTCATTTAAATAAACGAGAAATAGACTTGGACCCAAAATACTACCCTGAGGGACACCGAAGGAGACAGGTAAGTCACTGCTTAAGTAACCATTTATTTTCACACATTGTGTGCGATCAGAAAGGTAGTCTTTAAATATTTTGAGTTGCTCTCCTCTAACGCCTATTCGTTCCAGTTTTTGTAAAAGCAATGGCACAGAGACCGTGTCAAAGGCTTTGGCTAAATCCAAGAATATGCCCATAGTCTTTTTGCCCGCATCTAAATTTTCTACCACATAATCCACAAGCTCATGGGCCGCATCACTTGTAGACTTGCCAGCTCGGAAACCAAATTGATTGCAAGAAAGATGATTATTTGCTTCTAGGTAGCTTGTGAGCCTTTTATTGAGAATGCGTTCCAGGAGCTTGGAGACAGATGGCAAAATAGAAATGGGCCTATAGTTGGTGATGCGGTCTTTATCTCCGGATTTATGTATCGGATGCACCACTGACTTCTTTAGAACTGTAGGGAAAACACCTTGTGATAAACAATTATTAAAAAGATGCGTTAAAAGAGGTACTGTCACGGTGTCTCATGCAACGGATCAGTCCTGGGGTAATCCATGGTTTAATAATTTTGTTACGTAGTGTTTGCTGTAATTTCATGCTGTATAGTTTCGGTTTATCAAGGTCGCCGCGATGACCCAGTTATTAATTATAGTGTAAACAGTACAATTAAATATTTGTGAAGGTGAAGTTTCTACTAACCGTAGAATGTCGACAACTAAGGTAAAAATTAAAACTGATCTGGAAAAGCTGTTGTATGACTATTACATGCAAGAAAAATCAGAGAGAGAAAAGGTGGAACTTCTTGTTAATGATCTGAAGGTCCAAATAGAAGGCCTCCAGCGACAACTTCTAAACCGCCAAAAAGAAAATCCCAGCTCCAATGGACAAGGAAGTAATGACCCCAAAGAGTTGGAAACTAGGAACAACATAAAATTTGCACAATCTGAAAAAGAAAACGTCGAGTACTGTACAGATGAGGAAGAACTCGCTAAAGAGACTGAGTGGATTAGGGCTAAAGCAGGAAGAAAAGGAAGCGAAACATCTCCTTCTCTCCATCACAACAACCGGGAACAAGCGCCCAACAACAACAAAAATGTGAGAAAGAACAGACATTAGTCAAAAAAGTGCCTCCACCACCCCCAATCATAATAGACGGAGTCAAGAACTAACCAAATGTTCTACGTCTCACTAACTGAAACCCAACCAACTGAACCATTCACAGCAAAAATGATGAATGGAGATTGTGTGAAGATCAACGCCAAAACCGAGGACTCGTATAGAGCGATTGCTAGGCTTTTATCAGTAAAAGAATATCTTTGGCATTCATACGAGAACAAACAGGCTCGACCAATAAGAGTTGTAGTGAAAAAAATACATTCTTCTTGTCAGCCAGATCGAATCAAAGACGATTTAATATCACAAGGTCTGAAAATAGAAAAAGTTGACAACAAGTTAAGCTGGAAGAGTAAAGAACCACTCAATATGTTCGTCTTATCATTTAATAATGACGAAGATGTCAATAAAATTTATAGTACAAAGCACATTTTAGGGTGCAAAATTGAAATACACCCTCTCAAAAGCTCGAAACTCATTCCTCAATGTAAAAGGTGCCAGGCATATGGACATACTCATAAATACTGCAGAAAGGAGCCAAGGTGTGTAAAATGCACTGGCAAGCATCTTACAGCCAACTGTACTAAATCTCCGCAAGAGAAACCAAAATGCGTCCACTGCGGCTTACCCCACCCAGCCAACTACAGAGGGTGTGAAGTAGCCAAGGAGAAGCAAATTATTAAAAATAAAAACATTAAAAAGAAACTTGTTGTGCCAACTGCCCAACAGTCTCTTTCTGACAAACAGGCACGGAAACAAAGTTTTCAGACAACTGCAAAACCTGTTCAAGCAAGTAGTTCCTATGCGCAAGCTACAAAACAAGCCACGCAACCATCGAATCTGGGAGATTAATCAGATCTTGAAGTGTATTACTACATTTGACAAAAGATTAGAGAAGCTAGAGTCCAGCACCAAAACAGCTGCTTTTAATAATCAAAAATGAATAACACACTAAAGATAATGGCGTGGAACTCTAATGGGCTCCTCAAACATCAGAATGAGTTACAGGCAGTCCTAGAGACAGAAAATATAGACGTGTGTTTGATTTCCGAAACGCACTTCACAAACCAATCTTTCATCAAATTTAGAGGATACAAGGTATATAACTCGCTCCACCCTGACAACTCCGCCAGAGGAGGTAGTGCGGTTATAATCAAAGAAAACATAAATCATTACGAGCACAGTAAAATTGAAGAATTAGACATTCAAGCCGTGGCAGTATCTGTTAAAACTAAATTTTGTCACGTTTCCATAGCAGCCATATACTGTCCTCCAAGGCACATGATAAGAAAAGAGCGATATTTAAAATTGTTTGAACTTCTAGGCCAGAGGTTCATCCTAGGCGGTGATTTCAATGCCAAGCATACGCACTGGGGATCAAGACTTACTACAACAAACGGAAGGCAGCTCTTAAATGCAGTTAAAGATACACAATGTCAAGTTATGAGCACAGGCAAACCAACATACTGGCCCACTGACCACCAGAAAATACCAGATCTTATAGACTTTTTCATATGTAAAAATATATCCACCAATTAAATTAATTTGGAGGAAGGTCTTCACATGAATTCGGACCACTCCCCGATTATCCTAAGACTTAGTCAAAAAATTCTACTAAGAGAAAGCCATTTAACCCTAGTTAAGTCTACAGACTGGGATAGTTTTGCCATTGATCTAGATAATATTATCGACCTAAAAACTCCGTTACAAAATCAGGATCAGCTGGACTCAGAAGTAAACAAATATGCTGTTAATATCCAACAAAGTGCGTGGAAAAACACGCCACAGTTAAAACGTAAATATAAGGGACACATCTATCCCAAGGAAATTGTGAATTTACTTTCTGAGTAAAGAAAGCAAAGAAAGCGGTGGCAGCAAACAAGATGGCCGTGGGATAAAACATTATTAAATAACCTCACTAAACGTTTAAAGAGGAAAATTCTACAGGAGGATGAATGTCTGAATACTAAACTTGTGCAGCTAACCAACGACCAATCAAGGGATTTCTCTCTTTGGAAAGCGACAAGACAACTAAAAAGGCCGATTATGCAAATACCACCCATCAGAAACAGCGACGGAAAATGGGTCATAAGTAATGAACAAAAAGCGTTTAAGTTTGCCCAATACTTAGAAAACACTTTTCAACCCAATGATAGCTCCATAGGAATACTTGAGAGTGAAAAGTTATTACATAGTCAAAGAATTCGGCTTGTGACTCCTAAAGAAGTTCTGAGAGAAATTCAAAACAACATTAGCTCGAAGAAATCCCCGGGTTACGACCTCATAACAGGAGAAATTCTAAAACGACTACCACGCAAAGCCATAGTAAAGCTGACCAGACTTATCAATGCTGCATTTATGCTAAAACATGTACCTGAGCCATGGAAGGTTGCTGAAGTCATTATGATTGCGAAGTCTGAGAGACCACCCCATGAAGCATCATCATATCGACCCATTTCCCTGTTGCCCGTATTATCGAAACTATTTGATAAACTGTTGTTAAAACGATTAAAACCAATAATAGAAGAAAAAGAGCTAATACCTAAACATCAATTTGGCTTCAGGGAAAAACACTCTACGATAGACCAGGTACACAGAATAATTAACATTATTGAAAGAACACTCGAAAACAAGGAAGTCTGCGCCTACTCAGACGCATGCTACCTCCAGAATTTGCAGACATATTAGAATCATATATAAGTAACAGAATGTTTAGAGTAAGGCAAGAGGATGCATATTCCGATCTAAAAACTATAAACGCAGGGGTACCACAAGGAAGTGTGTTAGGCCCAATCATGTACTTGCTATACACATGTGATATCCCAGAGCTGGAAAACAACACGATTGTGACTTTTCAGATGACACTGCTATTATGGCTACCGGATCAAGCCACCAAGAAGCAGTAGAAAAAGTTCAATTAGCTGTGAACAAAGTTTATAACTGGACACAAAAGTGGAAGATCAAACTGAATGAGTCAAAATCAGTTCACATTGACTTCACTAACAAACACTGCGATTACTACCCAATCCATATAAACGGCATGCAAGTGCCTTATGCTAATACAGCCAAATACCTTGGCATAACTCTTGACGCCAAACTGCGTTGGAAATCTCACGTTAAAAAGAAAAGACGGGAACTTGACATACGTTATAAAAGTATGTATTGGTTACTCGGAAGAAAATCCTGCCTATCAATACATAATAAAATTATATTATACAAGCATATTCTTATGCCAATTTGGACGTATGGCATCCAACTTTGGGGCTGTACTAAACGAAGCAACGTTAAAATAATCCAACAATTCCAAAATAAAGTACTCAGGGACGCTGTAAATGCACCATGGTACATTAGAAATGACGACCTCCACCGAGACCTTAAAATGGAACTCGTCACCACCATCACCCAAAAATTTGCTGAAGCCCACGAACACAGACTTCACCGACATGTGAATGTCGAGGCAATTCAGCTGCTAGACAACACAGACATAGTGCGTAGGCTAAAGAGAACTAAACCATTTGAGTTAGTGTAGTGTATAAGTAGTGAATGAATAATATAGTAACAATGCTGTGCTATACATGTAACACATGAATGAAGTGTTTTTATTAATTATTAGACTATTAGACTCTAAGAAAGTGCTACGGACTTGTGTAACAGTGCAAATTGACACTATTCTTAGTTATAACGTATTCTATCACGTAAAATAATAAGTTAGAATTAAATTGCTTATTAGTCTATTAGGCTAGATTGTAATAAATTATTAGGAACTTTAGTTCTTATTAATACAAAAAAAAAAAAAATCTGCTCAGTGGTTTGAGCTATGTGTTGACAGACCAATCAGTCACGGTTTCCTTTTATATATAAGGCTAGATATTATATTGAGAACCTCCTCCTTTTTTGAAGTCGGTTAAAAATCATTTATAGCCAGAGTGCATCTCATGACAATTCTAATAAGACCAAACACGGGTAGGATACATTGCTTTATTACGGAGTTCGAGTGCCTTCAGTTTGATGGTACTATTTTGATCAGAACTATTTATTTAAATTTGCTTCGCTTAACTATCTTAATCCAGATATCTTATCGCCACCCGTTAAATACTTAGCCATCTGTGGCCTTCTTCATCAGTTCCACTTCACCAAATTATACTTTCTGAAATGCAAATGATTGACTTGTTGATGAAAATATAAAAATCGCTATATGTATGCCTATAATATTTGAGGAGTTCCTTCAGTTACTCATGGATCCCAACATCAGAACTGGATTTTGATAAAAATGGGACCAATTTGGAAGTATATCCTTTCAAATAAAAAAATAATTTTTCAAATCGATTCATAAACGACGGAGTTCTGAGGAACAGACGAATTGAGAACCTCCTCCTTTTTGTGAAGTCGGTTGAAAAAGATGATAATAACAAATAAAGAAAATGTCATTATTAATAAAAATAAAGTAACAATTTTATCCGACGTTACATTCTTACCGAACCGAAGCTTTTCAGATTTAACGATTTTTTTGGTCCAGAGCTAACAGCAATTTCAAAAGATTATGATGTAGCAGTAGGCAAATATAATAAAAAGACTAAAAATATTTATAACAATCTAATTCCATCAACGTCATAGGAAGGTCTAAGGCAGATAAAAAAAAAAAAATCGAAATAAATTGAAAAGTAAAGAACCTGCGTCTAATGATGACAATACAGACACTGACAATGAAAAATTTTTGCTACACGATTCTTCGGACTACTGTGTTGATGACGACGAACAACTTTTAAAAGAATTTGCGAGAGATTTTTATGACAATGAATCTGAAATAATGCAAAATATAATCGAAAACGAGGAAACAGAAAATCAAGTACAGGGCCAAATAGAACAGGAAAGGAAGATATATACTGACATACGTACTATGGAAACTGAAAATAGAATTAAAATAGAAGAAGACAACAGGATTATGGCAACAGAAAAAAAAACAATTGAAGAAGAAAACAAAAACTAAGAAGGAAACAAACTACATCGAAAATAATGAAGGTGACAGCGTGATTGTAAAGTATTACGAAAAAAGATCTTGGAAATTCTATGTAGGTTTTATTGAAAACGTTGAAAATGAAGAGGATGAGACATTTAACTGTATAATTTTTTTGAAAACTGTTAATAATCCTGTAAAATTTATAAAACCAAAAAAAGTCGACAGAGATATAGTTTCTACATCAAATGTTGTTAAGAAAGTTGAGTTAATATTTAGTTCGAAAGAGTACTTCTTAAAAAATGAGAGTTGTGATAGGGTTTACTCTGTTTAGGAAATTATTGTGATTTGAAAGCTCGAGGGAACTGAAAAGATGGCATATTTAAAAAAATATTATTACTGTGCGTTCACTATAACTGAAGCGTGACGCGATTGGACAGAATTTTGCAGTCATGTGATTGGTATTTAGTTCTGTTCATCAATCGCCATTTTGAACTCTAATAAAACAATACAAATTTAGTGCAATAAATAATAATAATTAATAATTTGCAATAATTTGCAAAGCAATCGCGTCAAGATACAGTGAACGCAATATAGTTGATTTTTATGTTAAAACATTTTTGTAAAATTTAATAATATAACTTAGATGATAGCCAATGTACGATTATTTAGTTGTCTTCTATGCAGATTAATTTTACTGATAGAAATAAGACTACTTAATACTCACTAATATATTATTTATATCAATCTTAAGATCCAATTAATAATTGTGCATCTGGCAGAATCTGCTCATTAATCTTTACAAACTACTAATAGAGATTACTAGCGTCGTTTGAATCTTGGTCTAATGACGAAAGTCTTTGTTTCAGCTATCTTTTTTGAGTTCTTTATTTTAAATTCTGGATCTGTGATTTTAAACGGCAACCGTACGATATACCGCCCATCCCTGTCTCTTTTTGTTGTTTCGGCAAAGAAACTTACACATTGTGTTTCTTCCTCAGTTAAGATATTTTTGTTGATCACGGTATTCGCTTCTAATTCCCAGAACTTGTTTAATAAGTCATTTTCCTGCACATAGCAATGCATAACTACTACATTCTCATGAAGTTGATGTGATGTTTCCACCACACCCGAAATAATCCACCCAAACAAAGTAGCTTGCGCTACTAATGTTTCCTGAGGTCCCTTTTTCATTCCTTCTTGAATTACTTGGCCATAAAGCTCGGCACCAAGCAAAATATCGATATTGTTTGGTGTGTTATATTGTGGATCCGCTAAAGGTAAGTCACATATCCAATCCATAGACACTATTTTCTTGCAAGGAAGAAACGTGGTTATTGTTTTCAATACATAAGCGGCAACTGAAACTTGAACGCTCGGATCATGAATTGACGTAAGCGTTATTTCTGGGATCCTGCCGTTTTGCCGAAAAGATTTTGCCAAATTTTCATTACCCAAACAAATTTTAGCAACCTTTTTTATACCATTGCAATATTTCGAATGATTTTAGTACGCATATTTTCATTTGGTCAAATTTTTACTTGGCAAAATATTACCAAGTATAATGTCATTATGGCATTTGGTCTTTAATCAAATGATTTATTACAGCAAACAATCTTCAGACAATAAACGTTTTTGAGCGAGCGAAGCGAGCGGTGCCGCGGTAGCGGCCGGCGAGTGCCAGACACGACTTGCATTAATAGAAAAAAAGATATTGTTTTTAGTAGGTTACCCGGAACATAACTATTTAGATTAGGTTAATTTCTTTAAAAAAAAAATGGGTAGGTTAGGTTAGGTTAAAACTGTGACCTCCTACGCACGAGCCGAGCGAGCGAAGCGAGCGGTGCCGCGGCAGCGGCCGGCGAGAGCCAGAAACGACTTGCATTAATAGAAAAAAGAGATTGTTTTTAGTAGGTTACCCGGATCTGAACTATTTAGATTAGGTTAATTACTTATTTATATTATTATTTGATTTTGCGTAAAAACTGTTATTCCAACTGAAATATTTGACTAAATAAAAAATGTTAAAAGTACTAGTTGGTAAACAAGTTATAACGTTCATTTGTCAAACATTAGGTTTGCGTTACAATTTTTTGTGAATAGATTTTTTGCTAAGTAATAATTTGGCAAATGAAATTATGCGAGAAATTTTTTGGGAAGTGAAAATTTGTCAAATTCCTTTCGGTCAAACAAGGGAGACCCGTTATTTCTACCATGAACTTTGATGATACATGAGTATTTCCTTCCAGCCCTGAAATGTGTCCCCTTACTGGAGTATTTTTAAGACTAAGCACTGTGCAGTTGCTTCTATCACAAAGGAAGCTTGAGAGCCTTGATCAAGCAATGCCCTGATAGTGTGACTCATTCCATTCCTGGCTGTAGCGTTTACCAGAGCCGTGGCTAGCAACACCTGCTTATGCCTTTTAATTTTTTTTGACGAGAACAATGTAGACACTGCGTCAGAGTTTACCGGTTTGGATGGTGTAGCCTTCTGTTCAATAGATGTGTCATCGTTCCGAGGTACATTACTATTTTTAAAAATTTCTGCATCGCTATTTACCTGACCAGCGGGATGAAGCAAAGAATGATGTTTACGCTTGCAAACTCGACATACGGCTGAACTCAAACACTGCTTGGCCGAATGGTTATGCCCTAAGCAGTTAAGACATAAACCATTTTGTCCTACAAACTGCCGTCTGGCATTTACATCAGTTTTTATGAAATTGTTACAATTTATAATTTATGAGTCTCCTTACAGAATTTACACTGCAAAGTAGACGTATGAAATACTTCAGGTTTACTCTATTTGTTTTGCTTTTCCTGTATTGGATCCCGCATCCAGAAATTCTAAAGTTCGATAACGACTGGTTATAAATTTTTTAAACTATTCAAAGGTTGGTTAAACATCGGATGAGTTGTCGCTCGTAAAGTTTAATTCCCACTGTTTTCGGGATTCGGGATCCAACTTTAAGGTAATTATATGAATCAGAATGAGGTCCCAGTTAGCAGTATTGATACCAAGTTTAGTTAATGCATTTAAACAATAATTACTATTTGGATTTTGTCAACCATGCCTATGAAAATATGTTGTGCCTGCAGTAAAACTCGTAAGTGCATAATTATCAGTTTACGCTCTTTAGCTGGAAGCGAACAGACGTGTGTCGCATCGCGCTGTGAATATTGACATTCTTGTGATTGTGCTTGCTTGTGTGCTGTGCTTGGTTGCTATTGCCGTTTTCGATTCCTTGTTGCTCCTTCGGTGTTATTACCTGTGGTCTACGCCCACTGGGAGGAGTTAAGGCGAGACAGAACATTTTTGTCGGCTCCTACATTGAATGGTTGTTCAAATATATTTGAAAGACTCATTTAAATAAACACATAAAGTTTTACGTTTGGCTGGGCTCGAGCCTGCGGCACCGGAGCGTCGGAGGCGACGCGTGTGCGCGCTAGGCTAAGTGAACATCTCGCCCGAAATAGCTAAGTTGTATCGACTACAAGGAGTTGCATCAAATTTTTTACTCGTGTTGTATAGTAATTACGCAGATCAGCAATGCCACGCGCTATGCGGACGCCCCCTTCGAAATCTACCATCCCGTTGCTTGAGACTCATTCGGAGCCTGATTTGTCATCTGCCGCATCTATTCCTGATTTAAATATCAGTGATACAATGGATAGCATCACAACACGGCAGTGCAAGAAACGCTTCAGGGGTGACGACGACTGCGCGGAGACTGACAAATTCGAAGATTTGAAGAATATGCTACAATCATGAAAAAATGATCAAGATGTTGTCCTCAACAAAATAGTTGCGGAAGTTTCTGAATTGAAACTACAAAATCTCAATATCCAGAAGTCATATTCTGAGATTGAAAAGTCAATTCAATTTTTCAACTTGAACTATGAGGAGATGAGGTCTCGTCTGGAAAGCCTGGAAGTTGCACATAGGGAGAATGTTAGGCGCTTGAATGACTCGACTAACGGTGTGAATGCACAAGCTGTGGCATCACTTGAGGCTAAGATTGAGGCAATAGAGCAGCAGGCACGTTCATGTAATATTGAAATCTGTAATTTACCAGAAAAGCGAAATGAAAATTTGTTCGCCATCGTGGATTCCTTAAGTTGTGCTATTAACTTACCTGTGTCTCATAATGACATCACATCGATACATAGTACCCCACGCTCATCAACATGATCGCAAACCTAAAAATATTATAATTAAATGCAGAACACGTATTGTACGTGATAACATTCTTAGTGCCTGTCGCCGAAAATTGAGTCTTCGCGCGTGCGCACTCCCGAGCGAAAGTTATGACTATGTCTGAGAATAGTGTAAATACACTCAAGTGTGTTAACTGTAATGTAGTAATATGTGAGGTGCTAGCGTTTATTTGGAATAAACTCGATGTAATGGACAATGAAAGTTTAATAAGAGTTTGTGTATCGGCATTCTCTGAAGAGGACATTGACAATGCCAAAAAGTTACTGTTTTCATCGGTTAAAACAAAACATAAGCTTGTATCGAGACGTAAACAGAAAAAAGAAAATGATCTTGAAGATATGCTGATAGTGTTAAAAACAGCTGAGCTTGATCAATTACCGATACTAACACTTAGTCTTTAAGTTATTTTGTATACTAACTTAATTCATTTTCATGTTTACTAACAATAGTCTTTAAGTTATCTTGTATACTAACACTATGGACGCATGTCTGAAATAAATTATTTGAATTTGAAAAGAGGGGCCTAAAGTCTGATCAGTTGGGGATCTCTGGTGCCTCGGTACAGGTTTATATTAATGAACATTTAACCCTAAATAATAAAGCATTATTGCGAGAATCTAAGAAGATTGCCACTGAAATCGGATTTAAATACGTATGGGTCAGGAATGGGACAGTTGTTGTGCGAGAGCGGGATGGTTTGTCATCAATTGCTATACGTTGTGGTGAAGACCTTAAAAAGATTGTTATCAGTGAGAGGAAGTGTACTGAAAATCCATATTCATAGCTATATCTATATTCACACAGTTTGTTTGTCTATTTATATCAAGCTTTGTCCATATATTGGTGTCCTTTTGCTGTTGCTTTCTATAAATTTATTTGACGAGTTTATAAGTTTTAAAAGGTATGTCTGTCTCAAATGTTACAATATTTATGTCTTGTCCATTAGCTTACTCCGCTCGCTATCAATGATTATATTTAAAAAAATCTTATTCTTTATTCTGGGCTTTCTATATTGCATGCGATTGAGTCTTTTTGTGCCATTTCAACCTTTATGTATAATATTGGATGCTACCTTGAAGTACAAACAGTGCTGCAAACTTAAACTAATTTGTAATTCTGGCTTATCCGTTACTTATCATATAAGTGTCGACAACGGGCTTAAGTATTATATATCTTGTGGTACGAGTTACATAATACAAATTTATTATATTACTGTTACTTATGGCTACTAACAACATTACGTTTTACTACCAGAATTGTAGGGGTACTCGTACAAAGTTGCAAACGCTTTATATGAACATATTGAGTAGTTCCTATGATGTCATCGTTCTGACCGAAACTTAGCTTATTCCTGATATCCGTGATAGTGAATTTATTGATGAACGATATGTTGTCTTTAGATGTGACCGTGACCGTATCGCGACGAATAAAAAAGATGGAGGTTGTGTTCTAATTGCTGTGCTTCGTGAATTGCGGGCGACAATATTAATAACTCAATTATTCAACTCTGAAACTGAACAAGTATTAGTACAGATGCCTGCCACGCAGCAGCGCACACGTCATATTATTGGTGTGGTGTATATACCTCCAGCGTCTCATGCAAAAGTATATGAGCAATACTTAGACATGCTGCAAGGCTTAGCTAATAATCCCAATTGCAATACATATCATTTCTTTGGTGACTATAACCTGCCTGAGATTGATTGGGTGCAGCAAGGCAACCATGTCACTGCGCGTCACACGGACTCTACGGGACGTATATTACTTAATTTTATAAATATAATAAATGGTTTACAATTTCACTACACAAAAAATAGTTTAGGTCGTGTCCTAGACTTGATAATCTCTAATGCGGACCCACAAACGATGCCGTGCAATATCCTGGTAAATCCTGACAGTCTCCACCCCCCTTTTTCTATATTAACTCACCTAGACGTGAGTTTCAAACCGATGAAATGCCATCCAGTGGTATAACTTTCACAAAGCAAACTATGATTGCATTAAACATGACTTGGGCAATGTAGATTGGGAAGAGTTACTCTCTCATCATTCCTCTGAGATGGCTGTTGATCAGGGGCGCAGCTAACCAATAACCCGATTCCTGTCGGCTTCCCTTAGGAAATTATGACAGTCAGTAGTTCTCAGCAGTGTTTAATAATCACACTGAATGTATTATTTAATACTTACACCATAAAATTAAAGTATTACGAAACCCCAACCTACATTAAAAAAATTGTCTTTATATTCCAACGAAAACAAAACATTTAAAGTGCGCGCCGCTTTTGCTCTAGTGCCTCCAGTATAACTCGTTGTCCGCCCGGGTTATGAAAACTTAAACTTCTATACAAAATAATCTCGTCATGATGTCACTTCAGGTCACGTGACACGCTGTTTTTTGAGGCAATAGTAAGCCGTAATAAGTCGAGTTATGATAGGTACAGTGTAGGAATATAGGTCCATCCATTCGCTGAATTTCGTAAGCGTTCGGTTTGGTTGGGGACGGGGGGAGGGACAAACTTCGCTCCACGCTCCACGCATGCAATAATTTTAAATGTTTGTTGACGATTGACGTAAATAGTTAATAGAATTTATAACCTTTAGTTTTGTTGATACTTGTAGTTAATTATCATTTTGTTCGTTGTATTCATATAAGTTATTAGTGTAGTATTAGTGTAACAATTAGAATTTGATAATCGTGAGTTTGTTGTGAAATTGTGCGTTCGCCGTCGTTGTAATTAGGAATCTGTGGTAAGTCGATAGATTAGCAAGTTGGAATTACTTTTTTAGAGTAGATTTGAAAAGTTATTAGTAGGATGGCGGCATTAATAGTTTTAGATTGTTGTGTGACAGATTATTTGCTTCGTAATGAAACATGCTTTTCAAGGATAAGTTTTGAAAATAAGAAACACATAATTAGGCTAGGTCGTGCTCGACCAGATATGACTGAACTACAAACGACGCGATGGGTTTTTCAAACATTTTAATGTTTCCCTTTACGATAAATATCAATGGCTGACTGGTAGTTGTAAATTAAATAAGATGTTTTGTTTTCCATGTTTACTTTTCTCAGATTCTAGTAGTTTATGGAATAAAGGGGGTTTTACAGATATTAATAATCTGACGAATTCATCAAAAAAACATGTGCAGACTGAAAAGCATATTCGTAGCTGTTTAGATTTACATGACTTCGGGAATAGTAGGATAGAACCATTTTTCACTAATTCGCATGAAGCTCATAATAGGAAAGTAGCTCGAAATAGGAATTTAATGAAACGGTTTATTGACACCGTTATTTTGTTAGGTAAACAAGAAGTAGCTTTTCGCGGCCACGATGAACGTCCGAATTCTGATAACCGCGGTAACTATATTGAAACCTTGTTATATCTGAGCAAGTATGACACCGTAATGGACTCTCATTTGGAACTATGTTCTTCAGTTCAGAACCCCGCGTTTTCTGGTCTCTCAAGTGATATTCAAAATGATTTAATACATAGTATTGCATCCGTTTTACGAGACCACATTAGAATCGAGATAGATAAAGCTCCATTTCTGTCTGTAATGATTGACGAAACTCCCGATGTCAGTCATAGGGAGCACTTGACTGTAATTTTTCGATATTTATCTGAAACTGGAATCGAAAAACGATTCCTAGGTTTTTACGATGTTAGCGGAAGTCGAACTGCTGAAGTTTTATACAAACAATTGTTAGAAATACTTGACCAGTATCGTTGAAGGAATAAGTTAGTTGGTCAGTCTTACGATGGCGCGGCAGTAATGTCTGGCGAGCACGGTGGAGTCCCATGTTACGCTCATATATTCAATTTAGTACTTAGCCGTTCCCTTGAAAATATTCTGGAACTGAAAACTTTTTTTGGACACGTAAATAGTATTGTTCGGTTTTTCAACAAATCAACTAAACGGTCCAACCTTTTGAAGGAAATAGCTGACCGCCGTATGCCTGGAGTATCAGAAACCCGTTGGCACTATCACTCACGCATTATTAATGTAATTTTTAACTTTAGATTAGACATGATTAATACTTTTAATTCGATGTTAGATAACCCGCAATCTTGGGATAGTGAATCTCTTTCCTTAGCAGAATGTTTCCTCAGTAAGTTAGAAAACAGGCAGTTTTGTTTTTTTTTGCATGCATTTTTGCATTTTATCAGAAATTTTTCAAAAAACCGACGTTCTTTTTAATTTATTGCAGTCAAAACAGATTGATATCGAAGTGGCAAACCGCGAAATAGATTCATTCAATAGTTGGCTTGCGAATAATTTTGATTTTATTTATGACAGCGTCCAGGAATTCTATGAGCCGCCGCGTCAGCGTAGACGACTAAATACAGAAGTAGACACTAGAACTATGTATCGGCGTCTTTTCATTGAAATAATAGACAATGTTAAGACGCAAATACAACACAGGTACCAATCACTTTCTCAAATGAGTTTTCTTAATTTACTTAATAAATCTAAGTATAGTTTTTATAGTAGATCATTTCCTGATGAAATAATATCTTCTTTGCTATTAAAATTTCCGCAAATATTTGAGTTCACTGCTTTAAAGAACGAGTTGAAAGTCTTATACACAACTCCGTCTTTGAACAAACTAGATGTTTACGAGCTTTATCTCAATTTTCAAAATTCATTATTGTGTGACACTTTTCCACAAATTACAAAATTATGTAGTATATTTTTGACACTTCCCGTTACAGTGGCATCCGCGGAGAGGTCGTTTTCGGCTTTGAAGCGAATTCATACGTACTTGCGTAATTCTCAAAAACAAGAACGATTATCTGATCTAGCCATTTTTTCTATAGAAAAACATTTATTGCTAAAAATTAAGAATCATCCCGGTTTTTATGATAATGTCTTAGCGCACTTTGTACGAAAGAATAGAGGAATAGCTTTAGAGTATAGGTAGTATTATAAGTAGAATAAGTCAGTAGTATTTTAGTTAAGTAGTTTTGTCTAGTAGACATCATACGTCAACGTCATCACACTGATCACACCACAAACGGCTTTTTTCAAAGCCACTTTTATTATACTTGCAAGACACTGTTTCAATCTATCAGTGCTTACACGGATGGTAAAGGTGGACTGAAGACATCTGCTTATAGAAGACTGAAGCCAGGAAGTCAGTCACAGATTTTAGGTAACTGGACTAGGTGCGCCACGTCCGGGCTAGGTAAGCTTTTTTTTTTTTGTTTTGTTTTTGCTCCGGCTTACCTTTCTCATAAACTCACCCTTCGCCACTGCTGTTGATCTCTTTTATGAAACTATATATGGGGTTATCAGGTCACACATTCCACGAACTTATACTAAAAACTCAAAATTTCCGATCTGGTTTTCACCTTCTCTAATAAAAACATTTAAAACTAAAAAACATGCTTGGATTAAGTGGAAGAAATATGGTAATCACTCTGATTATGTGTATTTTTCAAATTATCGCAAATTATTTCATATTGAGTCCGCTAAATGTTATAAGAGATATATGACATCAGTTGAAGACAGTATTCCCAAATCTATTAAGTATTTTTGGTCTTATGTCTCTTCCAAGAAAGGCAAAGCCAAGTACCCTGCTAATATGTTTTACAAAAATATCTCATCCGATGACCCTAAGGAAGTATGCAATCTATTTTCAACTTTCTTTTGTTCGGTATACGAACCCTCTACCTTTGACCCAGACCTATGGCAACCGTCTAATTGCTACGAAGACAATTCGCCATGTATCTCTGACGTCTACTTGCCAAAAGAATCAATGCGTACAGCATTGAAGTCACTGGATTCTTCTAAAGGAACTGGACCCGATGGCATACCACCTTCCTTCTTCATAAGTACATCTGACCAAGTGTCTACCGCTTTACATATAATTTTTAATAAATGTTTGAGGGAAGGGGTCTTTCCTACAGTTTGAAAGCGAGCCTCTATCACACCTGTGTACAAGAGTGGCGATAAAAATAATGTAGAGAATTATCGGCCCATTTCCATTCTTTCCACTTTGTCAAAGGTTTTCGAACGGCTTGTGCATAGTGCGCTATATCAACATATTCGTCATCTTATCATACCCGAACAACATGGTTTTGTCAAACGTCGCCCCACCACCACTAACCTCATGACCTTTATGAACTATCTCTTTGAAAATATGGACCGCCGGGTACAGGTTGACGCTGTTTACACGGATTTTCAGAAGGCCTTTGATAAGGTGGATCATACCCTGCTTATGGAAAAAATTGCCTTTAATGGTATACGCGGCAACTTACTCAGATGGTTTGCTTCATACGAGTATATTTTCAATAGGACTCAAAAGATCGTCATTAATGGGCATGAATCTGACTCTATTGTTGTTAAATCTGGTGTTCCTCAGGGATCAGTATTGGGTCCTTTTTTATTTGTATTGTTTGTTAACGACATTAAACATTGTTTTGTCAAATCACAATTCTTGATGTTTGCAGACGATATGAATATTTATATCACCTGTAAAAATTATCGTGACTGCTGTTATTTACAACAGGACCTTGACAGATTTTATGAATACTGCCTAAAAAAAAACTCTTTCTTAGCTTTCCTAAATGTCACACAATTTCTTTTACTAAAAATAAAAATCAGATTAAATTTAATTATTCAATAAATAATATGTCTTAATAAAGTTCAATCTGTCCGTGACTACTGTTACGCTTGACTCTAGTCTGCATTTTGATGCTCATATTGATAATATAGTAAAAAAGGCCTTTCAGATGTATGGACTCGTGATGAGATCTTCAAGTAACTTTGTGCGACCCTCTACATTCTTAATACTATATAAAGCCTTAATTCGGTCGCAATTGGAATACGCTGTCCAAATTTGGGATCATCTATATGATAAGTACAAGGATAGGCTAGAAACTGTGCAGAAAAAGTATTTACGTATGTGAATATTCCACACATTAGGCGCTAGATGGCGTGACAGAACGCGTAGCAGCACAGCGCGGTAGTCGTCAACGCAAAGGTGCTGCCATCAGTGGATCTTTGCGGTACTAACGTCGGGCGTCAACCAATAGGGAGACGACATTAACGCGCCACCACCACGAACCAATCAGGCTTCAGAATTGATTGTGAAGAAGAAGGAATAACGAGGTGTTGAGTTTTTGCCGGGAGAATTGTTAGGCAGTTAATTTTTGTAATCTCACCGGATCAACCAAGTAAATAGAATTTATAGTGCAGGATATTCTGATTTTAACAAGGAGCTAAGTATTTACCTATTTGATATTTATGTTCTCAATTTACTTAATTAAATGTAATATTCGCTGTTATGGGCAATTTATGTTTATTTCTTGGGGATAGCTTTGCTGTAACTTACTAGAGTTTTATTTGACTTGTAGGTGATTAACTTGTTCAATTCTATTGTTTTAAGAGGTTCCAATAATTTTATCTAAATTAAACCTATGTACATGTTAAAGGGATGTAATTAAAAATACATTTTATACTGCTACCGTTGTTTATTTAATATAATTGTTTTAATATGTGTAACACGTACCATGAATTATAAATGCTATCGTCCTAAAGTCTCCTATGAACAATTACTGAAACGTTATAATATTCTTAGTTTGGAATCTAGACGATTTCTTCTGGGTGTAATGATGCTTTATGGCATATGTAATAATAGATTCGACTGCATTCCTCTATCAAATAGTCTACATTATATAGTACCTAGATCTGTCATGCTTCGTGGGGTACGTGCGCCTCGACTTTTTCACACAAATTCGTGCAGGACTAACGCCGGGGTGCGCGTGCCTCTTCGTCGCCTCGTTGATGTATACAACACTCACTTTATGGAGCTTGACATATTTACTCTTTCTAAACATAGTTTCAAGGCGAGAGCATAGTTTCTTAATAGTATTTTATGATGCACACTGTACTTTTATGTCTGTTTTCTTTTAACTTTTTTTTTGTGAATTCGTGGACAATGGTGTGGGTTACATGTGTAGTAACATAAATATGGAATAGATTATATTTAAATGTATTTCTAAGTACTTACTTTGTTAATTTAAGAATCTTTATTTAAGCTTTGCATGTAACTGTTTTTTGTCCCTTAAAAAAAAAAAAACAAATCGATATCCGCCCAGCACGCGTAGCATGACCAAGTCTATCTCTATTCTACCCAGGGACCATTTTGGTTACCATTTTAGAAAAACCCTATCGAAAACCCTTTCAATGGAACGGGTTTTCGATAGGGTTTTTCTAAGCAGTTAATCAAAAACCCATACGGTGTGGGTAATTTTGAATGGCTTAAAGTAAGCCCTTCAAAAGGGTTACCCATACCGTATGGGTTTATATCAAAAACCCTTTCAACGGGTAACCAAAATTTAATTTAAGCCGTTCAAAAGGGTTACCCATAAAAACAGCTTGACCGATTTTGATGATTTATAGGGTTCGGTACCTCAAGAGGAAACAACGGAACCCTTATAGGATTCCTTCGTTGTCCCGTCTGTCTGTCTGTCTGTCAGCCTGTCAAGGTCCTTTTTTTTGTATTTTTTTTTTTTATGGTTATGATTCTTAGCTTACCTAGAATTGGACCCACTTGACGCTATTCTCGCAGTACGACTGCCTACCGGTTACTTTATTTTTATTTAGTTAGTTTGAAAATTTCAATTTTTCAATAAATATACGAACAACGAAAATTTTTCATCATGGGTATGGTTTTCATGGTTTTCGAGGGTGCTAAAGTCGATGGTGAAGTTTAAATTTAAATCAAAGATGGCGGCTGCAAAAATGTTCAAGTTTTTCATCATGGATTTCGTTTTCATGGTTTTTGAGGGTGCTAAACCCGATGGTGAAGTCAAAATATAAATCCAAGACAGCGGATACGAAAGTTTTCAAATTTTTCATCACGCGTGTCGTTTTTATGGTTTTTGAGGGTGTTAAAGCCAATATTTACATTACGGCCCGTCCCCAACCAAAACGCCACGCTAGCTGGCGAATTCAAATTCCAATTAATCGGTTATATTGTCATAAATTCAAAAGAATAATAATACCCTGAACAATAATATACATTCAAATTATTAAGTAAATAATGTCACAGATTCAAATTAAAAGTAATGTCAGAATAAATAATGTCAAAATAATTAATGAATTTACCAATTTATCATGCATTGTAATATTAAAATTATAATTGAAATTAAAAATATATACTAAATAATCATTCAAATTACATTATATAATTGCACTTAGATAGAGTTAAGCTTAAATAAATCGGACACTTGACATATCTAATTATTATTTATTTAACTTGTCTGTTAAGAATTCACCAATGGAATAGTACGCTTTTTTGACCATAAGGTCTGTTAACATTCTTTTGGATTTGTTAACATCCTTCTCAAGTCTTATAGTCGTGGGCATCCCATTATAATTTTTGGAGCCATGCCCAGAAAATAATAAAATAAAATATTCCATAATGGTATTTTTTTTTCAAATAGGAGTATTTGTTTAATTAATCTCGTTACAACGAAACCATAGAAATGAGAAATTTAATTTTGCTACTGACACTAATGGATAGACAATTTAATAATGAATATTTTTTACTTTAAAAAAAAAACATACATTTTATGTTTACTTATAAATAATTTATTCTTAAATCGGGGTGTAATCTGTACTGTAAATCATGCGCCCGTACCAGGATTCAGTGTGCCGCAAGGTCTTGAGTGAAACCAGTGTCATTTATCACCGCATCCGTTAGCGCACTTGCTCGCTCACGTCACATTATCAGTAGACAATAATATTAGTTTAGTGTTGTTATTGACGTTTTTTTTTGGTTATAGTTTTTTTTTGTGTTCTTATTCTTATTATTACCTCGAAAACTAATGACACTCATGTCGAATAGAAATAAAATAAGTGGCGCCATCTTGAATTTTAATTTTGACCCCATAATCGTTATCAGTGCCCTCAAAAACCATGAAAACGATACCCATGACCAACATTTGCAAATATTCGGTAAATTTTGTTATCAACTACCTCGAAAACCATGGAAATGATACCCATGTACATGACGTACAATTTTGCAAACTTTTGGTGGTGCCGTCTTGAATTTTGATTTTGACCCTATAATAGTTATAAGCGCCCTCAAAAACCATGAAAACGATACCCATGACCAAAATTTGTTGAATATTTTACTGACCGCGACGACGAAAAAAAAGAAGGTTCTCAATTCGTTTGAATGCATTTCGACCTGTATGTATCAGAGTTTATTCACGTATTTCTAATGTAAATTGATCGAATAAAAACAACGATGAAAAAAAAAACAACGCCGAAAGGTACACACGGCTACACATCAAGCTATACATTTCCAGTATACGGTGACCTCTCATTGTACGGAAATCACAATGCGAGATAAGCTTATACTGGGAATGTATAGCTTGACGTGTAGCCGTGTGTACCTCTGTTTGATTGAAAAAAAAAAAATGAAATATTTAGGGTATGATTTCAGGTTTGCAAACCTCTCAATCGATGTGTCATAATTAGTGTAGCCCCCAAAAAGTGTTATTTTTGATCTATCTCGCTTCCTTTACAAGATATAGCGGTTTTTGTGTTTTTTTTAGGTTAGGTCAGCATTGCATGCTATTAAATAAAAAGTAGCTGGCGATAATCGCCGACAAAATCGCCAGCGATTTTGTGAGCTACAAAAAAACGTCTTTGGGCCCCCTAATCGTTATACCAGTTTGTTTGTACTTTCTAAGTTTAGCTTAGCCATCATTGACATCGGTGAAGGTTAACATTTAATTACCTAAATATGCATCCTACTCGTTTTTATGTAAAATGCTTAAGTCATTGTTATTGAAAGTCTAAATGTACTTAGATACATTTAACACCAAATTGTACCATTTTTATGTTGATTGTGATAAAAATACTAAACGAATGAATATACACAAAAAATCCACACTTTTATTTCTTAACCGTACCTACATAACATAAAAAATATTATCTATAGGATCAAAACTGTTTAAACGATCACTGCGCTCGATTTTCAGGCGTGTGTGCGTAAACGGTGCACATAAACATAACATCGCAATGAATATGCCTAAACTCTAGCGAGTGAACTTTGTGCACGGCCTCTTAAACCAAATGACAAGATTGCCATTACAACTGTAACAAATCTGAATTAATATTCTGTTCACACACTGACTGGTCTATCAATACACAGCTCAGACCGCTGAACGGATTGGGCTGAAATTTGGCAGACAGCTGATAATCATTATGACGTTAGCATCCATTTATGAGGGGTTTTTGGAAATTCGATCTTTAAAGGGGTAAAAAGGGGGGATTTTGTTTGTATGAAAAATCTTATTCCTTGAGTTAATAAACTTGAAACTTGGCACGAATACTAACCTAAATAGATCATAAAGTTTTAAATTTTTTCTAAGTTCGCCCCGAAGGGGGATTGGGGGATGTCAAAGTTTGTATAGAAGAATTTTAACTCACAGTCCGATTAACTCGAAACTCAGTATTTGTACTTAAAACCAAAAATTTAGAATAACGTGTATCAGGGTTTTTCAAAAATCTACCCCTAACGGGGTGAAATGGGGTAGTCAAAAATTAAACCATAACTGACCGGTAACACACAGCTCAAACCACTGAATGGATTGTGTTGAAATTTGGCACATACTTATTATGACGTGGGCATCCGCTAAGAAGGGGTTTTTGAAAATTCGACCTTTAATGGGGTGAAAGGGGGGGATTTTGTTTGTATGAAAAATCTTATTCCTTGAGTTAATAAACCTGAAACTTGGCACGAATACTAACATAAGTAAATTATAAAGTTAGTATTTTTTTGTTTTTTTAAAGGGGGATTGGGGGATGTTAAAGTTTGTATGGAAGAATTTTAAGTAGTAACAGTAAGGATCTTCATATAAGATTTTTATGTACGTACGCGCAAGAATACTTGCTGAATCACTTTCTGTAATATGGGCCTGCCTACCTTTTATAAAAATATATAGGATCTATCTATATATTATATTACTTATAGTTTGGCAAAAACGTCTAAATTCGGAACTTATTTCTTATTTTTGTCAAATTTCATCATTAAAAAAATGTAATATACCTGGACGCGTTGGCAAACAGGTGGGATTCTCCACTGTTGAAGCAATGGTTGAGTGCTCATGCGATAGGCGCTCAGCAATTAAATTGCATGAATAAACTGTACTAACACTAGGCTAACTTTATTGTTACTAACGCCTATGTATATCATTTTTTAATCCGAAATAAATATATTTGATTTGATTTGATATATATTTAAATTGATTTTTTATTAATAAGACTATCCAAAGTACTGGCAAAAACGCGATTATAAAAAAGTATTTTTTTTTTAATGTATAACTAGTGACGACCCCTTTTTTGTGAGCTCAAAGTGGTTTTATAATTTCAATTGTTTTTTTTAATTGTTTTAGGAAAATGTACTCATAACAGAAAAACCTCACCAGTGTCAACCTGATTTTGATCGAAACAAAGTGACTAAATTAATGCAGGATATAAGGAGAGAAATCACTTCTAAGACATACCAAGCATTCCAGCTACATTCGACAAACATGTAGCTTTATTACACTTAAAAAATAGTAACAGCAATGTTGTAAGTAAAATTCCACTATTTTGCAAAGTAAAGTCTGCAATGTATAAATACAAAAACAAAAGCGCAAATGTCAAAAAAAAAATATTACAAATAAATCAGAAATAGAAATTCCCGAAAAATTTCATTCTTTTTACTTGCTGCGTTTAATGATGGAGACATTGTTATTTTAATATTTTGTTCAGAGGAAGGTAAAAATTTAATAAAAACCTGCAAACATTTTTTTGGCGATGGCACTTTTAAAAGTTGCCCACATCCGTTCATACAATTGTATACATTTCATGGTGATTTGGGTAGCTCCCAACACACAACAAATATTGTGCCATTAGCGTACGCTGTTATGAGTACAAAGTCAACTGAAGCTTACACCGCTTTCTTTTCTGTAGTAAAATCACAGATTCCGGAATGGGAACCACATACTTTTTAATCGGATTTTGAGGCAGTGGCTATGAATGCCGTTAAAAAAGTTTTTGATTCAGCATCAATCAAAGGGTGCTTTTTTCACTTTAGTAAAGCGATTTGGAAAAGGGGTGGTGAGTTAGGGGTTGACAAAATCAAAATGTTTGCGAAAACAAGAAGAAAAGATAACTGAAGGTTGGTTTTACATAGCCGCACAGAGTCCAGATGATGAATAGAGTAAAAAAATTAGAAAATATGCTGCGAAATTGGCTAAAAGACGGTTTTCCAAAAGTGTGGTGTGTATTTGGTGCAAAACTTCGTACAAGCAATGCTCTCGAAGGTTGGCATAATAAACTAAATAAAAAGATTAACAAAAACCTTCCCAGTTTATTAAAACTCCTTAATGTCTTATATGAAGACATCACACTTTACATTTTTTTTTAATTTGTGAATGTGAGAACGTTGGAGGCTTAATAGACTGTAGCTTTGTAAACTATCTTTTATTTTGAAATCAGAAATCATTTATTTTGCAAAGACTGTGGGTACAAAATAAGGTGTTCACATTTTAACAAATAGCTCTTCCACATTCTACCTTACGGCATGCAAAGGTAATAAGTAGGTATATAAGTTTCTAGATCCACTCAGTTGAACAAAAAACAAAAGTATATAAACAAAGTACAGTGGATGGATGGGACAAATATCGTTCATGCATGAATACAATAAATAAAACAATAAGCTAATTCTAAAAATAGTAATAAACAAAATAAATTATTACATTTGCACCAACATTAATAGATTACCTAATATAACATTATAAACTCTTATCAGTCAAAAAATCATGTACTGAATAATAGCATTTATTAATTAATAATGATGTTAGCCTCTTCTTAAATATACTTAATGACTGATCTTTAATAGTATGGGGAATTTTATTATATATGACGGGCCCCATTGACAAAATACTTTTTCTCAATAATGCTGTTTTGTGCCTACCTGTGTACATTAGATTTTTATATTGTGATCAAACAGATCCTGGCCGTGTTCGTATATCTTCCATTAGGGTAAATAGGTGTCTATTAGTTCTAACAAATATTGCAACTTCAAGTATATACAAAGATGGAAAGGTGAGTAATTTTAGAGACTTGAACACAGGTTCACAGCTGTCGGTATTATTAAGACCAGTCATTGATCTTATGCAACGTTTTTGAGCTTTGAATATCCTCTCCCTCTCAGTACAGTTACCCCAGAAAATAACTCCAAATCTCAAAACTGACACAACTAGACCATGGTATGCTGCCAGCACAGTGCGAGTGTTTATTTTTTTTGATAAGTTATATAGTACGTATGCTGACTTACTTAACTTCTTACATACTTCCTCAGAATGCGGTTTCCAAGTTAGTTTATTATCAATTAAAATACCGAGGAATTTTGTAACATTTGTTGAGTCTACTTTTTGTCTATTGAATTCCACATCATAATGTTCAGCACGTAAGCGCTGATGAAAATGCATAATGTGTGTTTTTTGGAGATTAATGATTAAATTATTTTGATTTAGCCAATTAATTATTCTTTTCAATGTATTATTAATGTCTGTTTCGTAGTAATCTTTATTGCCGCATTTTACTATAGCCGTACTATCGTCTGCAAATAACACCATAGGTTGTTGAATGTGACGAGGCAAGTCGTTAATGTATAAAATAAATAACAAAGGTCCAAGTACACTTCCTTGGGGAACACCAAATTTGACTTCTCTATAGTGAGATAGATATTTATGTTCTTTTTTTGTTTTTACACAAATCCTCGATATTTCTGTACATTGCTTTCGATTAGTAAGGTATGACTTTATCAGACTTAAGACATTTCCTCTGATGCCGTACGTGTAAAGTTTCAAATCAAATCAAATCAAAAGTCATTTATTCAAACTAGGCTGAGAATCAGCACTTTTCGAACGTCAAAAATTACATAAGACAGTCCCCCAAAAACGCCCATCCTTCACCACTTCCTAGTGCTTTAGCTGTGAAGAAGAAGTGGCGCAACAAACTCCCCAGCAGCACAGCTGTCTGTTCAGATATAAAACTTGAATCTATACAATAAAATGTAAAGAATTTGCATTACGCAACACAACATTTAATTATTTGCCTTATGTTAGCTAGCACACGCCACTATACTAAAAAAAAAACATAAAAATCGTCGAAAACTATACATGTTTGTTAACGAGAGCGTCGTGGTTTACGTAATCGAATGCTTTCGTCATATCAGTATAGATAGCGCACACGGGAGTTTTATGGTCAACACTTGGCATTACATTATTCAGCAGATCGTATATTGCCATATTAATATTTTTATGTTTTCTGAACCCTTTTTGTTCATCACATAATATTTTATTTTTAGTTAGGAATTTATCAACTGTCTCGTATATAATTTTTTCAAAAACTTTGGAAAACACAGGAATTAATGCCACTGGCCTATAATTAGCCATGTCTTCTTTGTTATTCTTTTTATACAGTGGTTTTATAATTACTTTTTTGAGATTACTGGGGAAGATACCTGAGCTAATACTTATATTCATAATGTAACTTAGTGGTACCGCTATTATGTCAGCCACAAATTTAACTACAGAAGTGGTAATGCCATCATAACCGTGGCTTTTTTTGTTTTTTAATAATTTTATAGCACTAGATATATCTTGTGGAACCACTGGTGGCATGAATATTGAGTTCGGGTTATTGGCTATACTAGTTATGTTTTCTAATTTTGTTTTTCCGCTTGCTACATCTTGTACTTGATCTACAAAGAAATTATTAAAAGATTCAGCTATATTTTGCGGGTCTTTAATTATGGAATTCTGACTGTTGATTTGTAAGATAGGATCTTTATTAAATTTAGTTTTATTAATAATTTCCCATGCTGCTTTAGTCTTATTCTCGGAACTGTTTATAATATACTTATTTTGGGCCTTTTGGGTTAGCCGAATAATTTTTTTGAGTCTTTGTGAATATGTTTTGAAAATAGATTTATTTGTTTGCGTAGGGTTTGTTAACCGACTTCCAAAAAGGAGGAGGTTATATGTTCTTCGGCTGTCTTTTTTTGTTTTTGAATGTTCACCGATTACTCCGTCAATTGTGGACAGATTTTGAAATTTCTTTTTTTGTATAGAAGGGTATGCTTCTGAGGTAGTTCCATTGTCACCAAATCAGAATCTGATTAGGGAATCCCATGGAAAACGAAGGAAATCCTCAAATTTTATAGGCATACCTATAGCAATTTGAGTATTTTTATAGTAACTCGTGCATATGCACTCGAAAAGCACCATTTGCTGAAGTGGAACTGATGATGAAGACCACAGATAGCCACCGGAACTACTTAATAATAAGTATTTCACCGTTACGATTCGATTAGGCACTTTAATATGGTTGCTAAGCAATGTATGCTCGTCAAAATGCATATGGTGAAGTCACCATCAGTTCTCCTGGTTCTTACCAGCAGAACTGCTCAACAATTAACGCCCCTGCATCGGGAAAAGCAATATTTTGTAAAAGGTGATGAGCATTTGACATTAGGCTATTGTAAATTAGATAAATTACAAACTGACCCACTAAAAAGTGAAAAATATAAAACTTTTTGAAAAAAAAGTCGGTGGCAAAAAACTAAAATACAGACCCAAACCCACCGAGTTTTTTTTTGTGAAAAGTTTTTTATTAAGTACTTGGTACTTGTTGACGGGCCTTCACTGTCCTCCCATACCTATTCACACTGTAACTTGGAAACATTGTTAAAGCCCACTTTTTTTTAAAGAGTAACCGTGGAGTTTCTTGCCGGCTCTTCTCCATAAGAAACGACCAATTGGAACCGTGTGAGCTTCTGTGCCCATGTAGCTTTATGTGAAATAATTTTTTTTGACTTGTTTTTTTTTTCAAACCTTCTTTTTTGATACATCAAACTTATTGCAAGTCAGATGCAAGTTTAAATTGCTATCTGAGACATGTATCAATCATTTTGCGCATAACATGCGAAGAGGATACAAAGCTGAAATTATAGATCTCATCCTTTCTGATCACACGTCACAAATACTCAGGGTTCCCATTAATAAAACATGCCGCTTAAAGTTCTGGAAAATTGTAAGAAAAGACTACTCCACAGAGATCCTCAAAAAATTCCGAGAATGCATTCAAAGTATCACTTTTAAGGATGTATATGAAAGTAACGATGCCAATAAAGCTTACAATAGATTTTATGAAACGATCTCCCTATTCAACAAACTTTGTTTCCCTGATAAAATAATAACTATTCATACTAATAAAAACGTAAAATAGGTATCGCGCAGTGGGGGTGCAGTGGTTCTCCACGGAGGGTAGGCCACGAAATACTGATAGAAAAAAAAAAAAAACATGTCACAACGTCGCTCTACATAGTTATGATGACCCTCAAAGATATTTGAAAATAAGCCTGTAAAAGTTATACAAACAAGAACTCACTCCACTTACTGGAAGTATTAAACAAAATGTACGGAACAAAATAATTTATTTGTGTCTAAATCCACAGAGCCAAATAAATGTTGAATAATTTTGAGTATTGAAATGACGAGTACGAGATGAATTAGGTACCATATTTTTGGATTAATTCTCGTAATTCGGGTACACATCTACCTTTAGACACAATTTGAATCTTATCATTATACGGTAATTGAGAAAACTTATTGCAGTTAACTTAAATGATAAAAACACCAACAAACAATACACAAGTAACATTTACTGTACTTTTCTGTTTCAAAACAAATTATATATAACTTAATAGGTTAAAACATTTAGGAAGTAAGATCGCGTTATAAATTGCTTATCACGATGAAACAATATGACGTATTTACGAAAAATATTATTTCGAAAATGTCGATGAAAAAATACTGGCAGATAAAATTGCGACATTTTCATATCGAGTTGCTTTACAAAAGCGGGCAACAAAATTTGGCCGGGTTATTGGCGTCATCAAGGCTGCATTCCGAATTAGAACATAATCGCTGACAGCGGTCACATCGTTTTCGCGCTCAAATCGATTACAGTCTAACTCGGAACACACCGCAACTGTGTAGCAGCCATGAGCCAATCACAGCCCAGCTCCACTCAAAGGAGTTACGCCCATAATCTAGACATGTCTGCCGTTCATACACACAAAATATGCATCAGTGTGCTTAAATTAACAATGAAAAAGTTGCAAAATGAGGCAATTCTGTGTGTTCTAACAAGAGCTTTAACTTTATTTTTTTTATTTTGTATTATTTTATAACATAGTTAAATGCATTTGGGCTAGGGTAGGCTAGGCCTAATTGCCTCTGTGGACTTTTTTTATGACACTTTTTTTTAATTTTCTAATTTTGCTCCCAAAAGTGACCCCCATATTCAAAATTCATTTATTTACGTTACACGTCTGTGTTTGGGTCACAGAAGTCTATATGTGTACCAAAAGACAATGCCAGAAACTCTATAGAGCTTTGACCCATCAAATAAAAGTTAGTTTACAACCATGTCGAATCCCAGCGGAAATCCAGAGGAAGTAGCTGACATTCTACTAAAGCAATTTGATCACAAGTACATCATGCCTGGTAATGATGGTCATGATGCTGTCGTTTTTCTTCAACAAAGCACGGCAAGAGTGGAAAACGATATGGATATCTCACTAACTTCTCCGAATGAAATTTCAAAAATCGTGATTAGTATGCAAAATAAGAAATCTTGAGGCTATGATGAAATTCCAATATCAGTAATTGAAGACAATTTACCAATTTTATCTGAACCGCTCTCGACTTTTTATAATGAGTGCATTTTGGATGGCATTTTCCCGGATAAACTAAAAATTGCTAAGATCGCCCCAATTCATAAAAAGAGCACAAAAACTGATCCGGAAAACTACAGGCCTATTTCATTGTTGCAAATTTTTGAAAAACTTTTAAAAGACCGCTTATTTAGACATCTTAAATTGAAAAAGGTAATTATTCCAAGACAATTTGGATACCAGAAGAATGTTGGTACAGGAGATGCCATTTATACATTACTATCTTGATGTAGTTAATAAAATAAATTGTAAAATGAGGTTAGCTGGTACTTGGATTTAAGCAAAGCTTTCGACACTATTGACCATGAACTACTCATCACAAAAATGGAGCACTATGGCGTAAGGGGTAAAACCTTACAACTCTTCTCTTCATACCTTAAAAATAGAAAAATGTTTGTCGAACTTGATTCTATACAACCAAACGGGTATAAAAACAACTACAGGTCAACTATGTTATATATTGCAGCCGGTGTGCCTCAAGGATCAATTTTAGGCCCTTTGTTGTATATATTATTCACAAATGACCTAATCAATTTCATACGTATACTTTTACTGGACATACAACTTGTGGTCTTTACGGATGACACAAATGCTATAGTTGCAACTAATGACATTCAAGACCTTACTGTTAAGGTGAATGCAGCTCTACGGCATTTCATACTTGATTTAGTGCGAATATGCTTATGGTAAACACGACTAAAACTAACAATGGTGCCGATTCTCTTGTACACCGAACTAAACTAAACTATAACTAAAATTTCTTAGTTTTAGTTTAGTTATTCTTAAAAGCTATTCTGAAAACAAGATTCACTAAACTTAGAAACAATTTAGACACAACTATAATCGAGTTTGACAATCGCTAAGTTGAATAAACCATAGACCAAGATTTGTTGGGAAATAAAATAAAGACTGAACGAAATGATCCGAAATGCATAAAAACCTGAGTAAAATCATAATAATCATCTATTGTTTGTCAATAATGATTCAAATAAAATACAGAGAACATAATGACGGCGTCTTTATAGCATGATTATCTTGCTTTTTATTTCAGCGTAATAAAGCAAATGTTCTAATAAAAATATGATCTCGAGAAAAGAAAATCCGGTTTGGTGTTCAGTAAGTTGAAAATCTCCAGTATTCTCGTCACCGTAGGAAAGCTCTATCAAGGACATCTTGAATTTGTCTGTTTGTTTGCCATATCAATTGTTGGTGGCAAGAAACATATTTACTCTGGAGAGAAGAATAAAAAGTCCGTACAAATAAAATGGTACGGCATTGGGGGCGTCCTGGTGGATGACACCGAAAACTCGCGAAAGCGGGAAATTCAAAATCACATTTCTAGATAAGGTCTGTCCACGAAATCGAACTGGGAAACCGATGTTAATGATTGTGAAATATTACTGGTTGCAATTTTCCAGCTCCACTTTGGTGGTTAGGCAGCCATATTGTTTAAATTAACATAAAAGGTGAATAGGTAATCAATTCATGCTTGTAGAAATCTTTGAATTTTGACAAAAATAGCGTCATTAGCACCACGCTTAAATTTAAACTTTGCCATAACTTTTTAGTGTAGTAGCGCTATCTTATTCGTGAGCCATGGCGCCGGCAAATGTCAACCTTAACTGCTCGAACAGATGCGTGGTGATCGTAAAGCTCGATAAGTTTAGCCATAAAAAAATTAACTTGCTCATTGACTGATCCAGAGGCAATCAGTCCAGCACCAATCTATATTATTGGCATCCTTGCAAAGATCATTCCACCAAAATTGCGTTGCATGAGATTCTTAGCTTTAGCCTTAGGTGGACGAATTTAATACGACAGAAAAATAAGGTAAAAAATAAGGAAAAATAAGTTCAGGGATTTAGTGGTGCCATGACTTATGCATTCATGTACAGACGCCAGCACATCAAACTACTACAATCTGTCAAATTTCTTCAATAAATTTTCAACTTTAACCCAACAACATAAGGTTCAAGGTTGATTGGGAAAATTTGACAGTTTCGGGTAGCTTGATCTGCTGGCGTCTGTACGTTCTTACAGTTAAAGCTTGCCGGCATATCGTGGAAATGAGCCCGAATGATCTGAGCGTTAATGTGTATAACGTTAAAATTCTTAGGAACATCCGAACACTGCGCTGCAAGAGAAGAGTACTCACGAAACTGTCGTCGTCGTCGTTACTTGTTATAGAGAAAAAACTACTACTATCACTGCTTTCATCAATAGACATAAATATTTACCAGACTAATAAAAATAAATCGTATAAAGGCTCCTACAGACTGGTGCGATATCGCGGGCGCGACAATGGTCGCAATGCCTGTCGCACCAGTCTGTAGGAGCAATAACTAGTCCACCTGCCGGTTGCGTTATTCAATCAAAATAATTAAAACCTACTTACTCAGTCCGGGTAAAAAGAGTTAAACAAAAGCATATAAAAATAATATGTAACACATTTCAGATATAAAACAACAAGAAAACAAAACACGGTCTGCCATTCCACCTTTACGAAAAACGGAACGCACGGAATTAAAATGGGTAATGACTGACACTGACAGCTGACAGTGACAACATTGTGACTTAAATCCATTGACTTATAAACCTATTAGTATTCCTACCTCAATGCTTAAATCAATAGTTCAATACTGTACTTAGCACAGTACCGTAGACAAGAACAACCGTACAAAACATTTATTATATTAATACCATAAAAATTACAGATATAAAATGTACATAATACCCCGACTTTGAATAAAACATCACAAAGAAATCACTGCTTCAAAAAAGCAGCACGCTTTAAGCTAGCGGTCCTCGCAGCAGCAACGGGACAGAAGCTGGCACATCCGTTATTGGATCACTCCGCTCGGGCTCACTGAGATTCGGCGCAATCTTGTCCAATTCAGCAAAGGTCTCAACCCGATGCCGCGAATCATTGGGGCCAAAGACATACACGCAGCCATCCTTAGTCCAGCTCTTGGTGACACCGCATATTTCTCTCGCAGCCAAGAACAGATCATGCCACCCCCTTTGTTAGGAACTTGGCTAATGATGTCGCCTATAGCCTTTAATTTGGCTTTGGAAAACCAAATCTTATCCCAAAGCGCAAGACTGCCTAGCTTGAACAGGATAGGCCTGATTTTATTAGTTACTGCACGTCCCATCTGGTGACACCATGCAACAGCAAGATCTTCCTTGTAGTACGCAGAATACGCGCATATTGACGTGGAGTTGCGGAAACCAGCCCGTTTTACCTATTACCTAAGATCTTCCTTCGTCCCTACATCTCAATTTGGTTGACACTGCGAGCAAGTAGGTCCACCTGAAACACTGCTGAGAGCCTGTGTGATGAATGTCCAAACTCCTAAGAAGTTGTGGATGGGTGGGTGTGGTGATGGAGGGGCCTTCTGAAGTTTATCTTCAAAGGCGGACATCTATGTGTGAAACAACTCCTTTAATTTACTCAGAGTGCTTGTTAGAGGATCCATTGTGATGAAGTGAAGTGATAATAGATTGTAAGAGAATAATTATGAGATAACGCTACACAAGCAGGACTATGAACTTTTAAAATATAGCTTATATAATTGTAAATAATGTTTCTATTAAATTATATTGAATTTCAAATAAGAGCAAATTAATTTTACTTTGTGTAACTGTTACAACTACCCACAAGTGACATTAAATATGTGCCTTGAATAACATGCGCTCATGCCAGCAGTTTTTTTTTTCTTGTGAAGTGTCTGTGTGGGTGCCAGGTATATTTAACTAAAGCTTACCCATACCATTTTGTGAAATTAATAAATTTAGAAAATAAGTAGCCTCTGCCCGGTGCGTTGCAGTAACTTAAATGAATTATTTATTTATCTATTGCTTCAGCAAACTCCTGATCTAGGGAGTCTAAATATTTTTCTTTCTTCTGCCATTTTCGATGGGTTAGAACAGTCTTGTAATGTCCAACTTAACTCTTTCTTGATAGTTTCAAAAAAATTGTTATTTCATATTTCACAGAATCTGAAAAATGGATTTATCCACTTCGTTCCTAAATCTTATTGTAGTAGGCGGTATTGTATTCTAATACTTAACAATAATTTTATTATTAACTTTCTGGCAAATTGACAACAGCTTTTTAAATGATTTAAGATTTTCCAAACTCACAAGCATAGAATAGAATACTCTTTATTATGCAGACCATAAAAGTTGCAGAAATAAATGTTAAAAGTTTACATAGGGTGACACAATGGGTGGACTTATCGCTAAAAGCTACCTTTTACAGCCTTAGGATGGATTAAAGAGAGAAGACGAGAATACTACAGGTAGTCAGTGGTGTACCATTTACTTATACAATAATATACATACATAAAGCATACCCTTATCTATATGAATATATAAACAATAATAAACATGAAACAAGAGCAAGGAACTGTATTCTGTAACAATGATGTTTAAGGAGAGAGGAAGTATTTTTTTACCAGAATTTTAAAAGTGGACAAAGATTGAGCACACTATAACGACACGGGTAGGGCATTCCATAACCGAGTATGGTTATGGAATGCTTTACCCGTGTCGAGTCTTTTACAAGTTCCCAAATCAACAAAAGCATCCCAACTTTCAAGAACTAGAAGAAAAATGTACTTTGTAAATTTTAGTTCATGACAACTAATTTTATTCCACACCTTTTTAATCGCGATTAAAAATAGTCGATTTAACCTAATCTTAGCTGAAAAACGTCAAATTCAGACTACCAAAATTGCCATTTTCATTAGATTGAATAACTAAAATGACATTAGTGCTGTCAAACTTTATTACAGTTAAGTTGTGTCACTTTAGTCAATTTCAGAATGGGAAACGTCATTTGACAGGAATAAACTAAATTTTGGTGATTTTTAGTCTAGTTTAGAGAATTTTGTGACAATAGAATCGGCACTAATCCTAATTTTAGGTGAAAAACGTCAAATTCAGAATAGCAAAATTGCCATTTTCACTAAATTGAGTAACTAAAATGACATTAGTGCTGTCAAACTATAATATAGTTAAGTTGCGTCACTTTAGTCAATTTCAGAATGGGAAACGTCGTTTGACAGGAATAAACTAAATTTTGGTGATTTTTAGTCTAGTTTAGAGAATTTTGTGACAACAGAATCGGCACCATGTTATTTAAAACTACTGCGCGTAATAAAGATAATATGGAAATTAAATTAAATAATGGAAGTCAAGTTTTTAGGATTTTTTATTGATGAATTTTTAAATTGGAAGAAAGAATTAGCAGCATTGGATTCATCTATATCATCTGCTTGCTATGCCTTAAGAACTCTTAAGGATGAAGTGAGCACAAAACATTTCAAAATGGTATATAGTTTGCGCTGATTGAGTCCAAACTGAGGTATAGCATACAGTTTTGGGGAAACAGTTACCATTATATTTGGCACAGAGCATTCATACTCCAAAAACGAGCGATCCGAACCATTGTCCACATTTCTCAACGTGATACATGTCGACCACATTTTAAAGAACTTGGTAGCCTTCTCATAGTCGTACTGTTAAATAACTTTAAAAAATATATATATGACTACGAAACAGACGAGAATAGGCTGGTAAGGGAAAAAACACGTCGAAAAGACTTTGGTAATAAAATCATCCCGGCTTTAGGAATACTTAATCATAGTCCACAGTATCAGGCAGATAAAATATTTAACAAATTACCAATTGAATTAAAAAGCATACTATATACAGGCTCATTCAAGGAAAGACTGCAGGCATTCCTGTTGGAAAAATGTCTCTATTCATTAGATGATTTGTAATAGTCTTACTGCTCTTAACTTAACGTGTCATTGTTTGTCTATGGTGTTATAATGTGTTCAGAGTTCAATGAAAGACGTACCCAGTAAATGGTAGTTTTATAGTAAGTACATAGTACTCACACATGTGCTATGCAGTTATATAATACTAATAGATTTGTTCATGCAGACAAGGTGTGAATCATAGTCCACGCCAGGGGACGCGCAGAGCCTGCCAGGGTTACGAGCCTGTCCGAAAGGGATATCGTGGCCCTGGCACACAGGCATCTGAAGGAACACGGTGGGTTTTAGTCAGTAAAAGTCTGACACTCCCTCCCGCTCCACCCAGAGCGGGAGAAGTTATTTGATGATTTCCCACCCAAAAAAAAAAAAAAAAAAAAAGGGGACGCGCAGAGGGGGCGGCGCGGCTCGGGACGACACCGCGGTAGCAGGCTGGCGCCGGCCGCACTCCACTCCACTACCGAACACGGTCAACGACGCGCGCACATACTTGTTTGCCTAAAGTCCAATCTCAACATTATACTGTCTTTTAGAACCTATATTATAAGTGTATATAGTTCATTTTGCTTTCATTTACAACCTTTAGTTAGGTCCTCAACATTTGGTCCTTCGAGCTGGATAAAATTGTCTGAAGATAAGAACTCGGCATCGAAGACATTAGGTTTACGTTGGATGTGTGAGGCAGATTATTTAGCGTTTTCTATTTGTATTGAAGTAGAGAAACAGGTGACTAAACGTCAAATTTTGTCAGTAATTAGTCAAATATTTGACCCATTAGGCTTGGTTGGTCCATGTGTAGTCTAGGCGAAAATCGTAATGCAGAAATTGTGGTTAGTCAAGTGTGACTGGGATGAGCAGGTGCCAGAATTTATATGCAAATTTTGGTACAATTTCGTTAACACTCTTCCATTTTTAAATAATCTAAGAATTCCAAGATGGGTTGTATGTGACAATGCTATATCGCATGAAATTCATGTGTTTACAGATGCATCTGAGGGATCTTCGGTTGTTGCGTGTATCTCCGGTCGGTGAACAGGCAAGGTTAAGGTACAACTTCTTGCATCGAAAAATCGCGTAGCACCAATAAAACCCACTACCATTCCATGTCTCGAGCTCAGTGGGGCGGTGCTAGGCACAAGGCTGTGTGTTAAGGTTCAGAGTTCTATTACTTTGCCTGTAACTAGATGGTTTTGGTGCGATTCAACAATAGTGTTGAGTTGGCTAGCTATCTCACCGAGCCTATTAAAACCTTTCGTGCGTAATCGAGTCAATGAGATACAGGAGAGCACTGCCTGTCATACGTGGAGTTACGTGCCGTCTAGGAATAATCTAATAATAGATAATAATATATATAATTTTTAATAATAGATCTTGTTTCTCGTGGGCTGAAGGCTGACCTTATCAGCGAGTGTTCTTTATGGTGGTCAGGCCCACAATTTTTGTTAAATAACGAAAAAGACTGGCCAGCTATGCCCAATAAAACTGTGAAACTGGATCTGCCAGAAGTCATTACATCTACCTTCACTGATCACTCGTTTCTCACAGATTCACAAAATCATGGACATTTTTCTCACATATATCCGTCATTCATTCACACACTACTCCATAAATATTCAGATCTAAATCGTTTACAAAGAGTGGTGACCTACATACTTAGATTTGTTTATAATTTAAAAAATAAAACCAAGTTACAAAATACATTATCAAATCAAGAACTTCAAGATTCTTTGAATTTCATTTTATGTCGAGCTCAAATGGAGATGTTTCCTAAGGAATATGTTATTCTTAAAGCTAGCAAGACTTTGCCTCGTAAAAATAGACTTATTTCTCTAAGTCCCTTTGTTGACAAAGATGGTCTCATTCGTGTAGGAGGGAGACTTGACAATTCTCCATATGATTACAATATCAAGCATCCAGTTTTAGTATGTTCTAAGCACCATGTCACTAAAATCATTTTTTATAAATATCATAAAGATTTGTTACATGCTGGCCCTTAGTTATTGATAGCAAATATACGTCAAATGTACTGGCCTCTTGGCGGCAGAAACCTTTCTAAATTTATTGTGAAACACTGCATTAAATGTTTTAAGTACAAATGTCAAAATGTTCAACCAATCATGGGGCAGTTGCCTTCGAATAGAACTCACTTGGAGTTCCCATTTTTGAATTGCAGTGTCGACTATGCCGGGCCAATATTGATAGAGAATCGAAAGGGGCGAGCTTGTAAAGGCGTATCTATGCATTTTTGTTTGTCTTGCAGTTAAAGCTGTCAATATCGAGCTCGCTACAGACCTTACTAAGGAGGGCTATATGGCTGCTTTAAACCGTTTCGTTGCTCGTCGTGGCAACCCCAAGAGCATCTTATCCGATAACGGTACTAATTTTACCCACTTGTAATGAATTGCAAACGAAGAAGGGGACGCTACTACGTTCCTTTAATAACATTTGCCCACTTCCTCTAGATTGAATACTTCAACCCGGGGAGGATGTTCACGCAGACAAGGTGTGAATCATAGTCCACGCCAGGCCTACTAATGCGAAAGAATGATTAGAACATAATAACATTCATAACTATTATCTATATTTAGAAAAACATTATTTTCAATTACTGTGTGTATTTAGACCAAATACATTTAATAAAATCCGAACTTATTACATCAATATATGCCATTTTAAATTACTAATCTCGTTTTTTTCCGCGTGTATGCTACCAAGTAATGCAGGTGGTCGCGATAAAAACAGGAAATAGGACTTGGCTTTTTAAACTCCTTTTTACACTATTTTTTTTATCCGCAAGTTTATCAGAATAACAGTTAAGTATCAAAGGATCCTATTTTCATGCGATAATATTGATTCATTTACATTTATTGTAAATTAATGAAAGGGTGGGACAGGATCTGGTGTTGTCATTTGTAGTACGTACCTACCTATCTCTCAAATCGAAAAAAAATTGGATGTCTATACTTACCTATTCTTAGATACTAATACATACGTATGTACGTAACTATACAGAAAGTATTTCAGTCTGAGGAATTTTTCAAAAAGATTTATAAGCCATTTTCATGTTTAGGTAAAAATACCTACCTTCTCTTATCAAAATCTTTTGGATAATTTCACATCTGTAATCTGATTACCTTACTTTATCACACTACCTACTCACTCACTGGCAGGGGAATTTTGTCGGGTTACTTATCCTGATCGGGCTAGGGGTGCTCTTGGTAAACAATCAAGTGTGATTATGTATTTAAAAAACAAGATGACGGTGTTCATTCAGATTTTGGCTGCGCCAAAGATCCTTCTGCAGCTATACGCCCCTGTAGTGGCGAGAAATTCGCGACTGAATAAAACTATGCGATCAACCATGATTCTTTCAATACCACACATAACTTTTATAGTGAAGTGTTCCGACTGATGTGCGATTGTCTGTAGTAATAAAGATTTCTAAAACGATATCAAATCAAATATAGTTTATTGTACACACATTACACATGATTGTACCAGTGCGGTCAAAACCAGGTTGATCAGCTGGCTCCTGAACTAAGTAAAAAGATACATGTATCTCTATAACCAGCTAAAATAAAAATTTGGGATGAGTAGGTACCCAATAAACAATAATAAAGTATATAATTAGAACGCTTTATTTATTAACAATGTAATTAGATTGTCATAAGGAGGTTGTAACCTAGGCTTGCTCGTGTTTGTCATTGAGCGGTATGTCTTCATCGCTGACCGCGCGCTCGGCGGGGCGCGGCGTCAGCACGTAGCGGTGCAGCAGCGCGCCCAGCGCCGCGCCGCCCAGCGGGCCCGCCCAGTACACCTGTACACACACAGACATTAACACTGCCAACAGTACACCTGGACACACTCAGACATTAACACTGCCAACACCACACCTCGCGACGTGGCATGCCAGCTACCTACAATATTCCCACTGCTTTCGCAAGACTTCTCTCTGTAAGTCCGTAATATCCACCACGCGGGCCCAGTGTTGGTCACATGTACCTATTCGAATTTTTGGCTCTAGGTCATGCCAATTTTCTCCCTATCTGTTCATTCAACGTTGAGAACAGTGTTCCTGAAATAAATTCGACAAACACGGATTCGAGTAACTCACTTTTCTTGAGAGTTATAGGTAAGTCTTATGAAGTCAGTTTCAAAAGTTACTGATGGGAGTGTAAACAGACTTGTTCAGATTACATTCTTACGCAATCACTCATTGAATTATTAAAACTTTCATCTGTACTAAGAAGGTTTCAACTTTATATCTGTTCACGACGATGCGTCACCAAAAATTGTTTTTTATGTTTTTGATATTAACTTAAATTCAGAGTTATACCTAAAGTTATACATAATAAGTTATACATAAAGAAACAGTGGTGAAAAGTGTTTAGTACCTACATAAAACCGTAAGTACGACCCTTACAAACTTCAAATTAAGTGGGCTATATTGCCATAATTTACAGTTTTTTTTGTGCGTCCAGGTAACCTAGCCTTGGACTCAATTATGGACTAACTTTTATGTATCTAGTTCCTTGGAAAAGCCCATTTGGGCGTGCTGTGGGGGCTGTGTGTGGGGAGTGCTGGCTTGGATCCGATCTTGAACGGACGTGTGTGACCTATCTCTGTGCCTCCGTGTTAAAATTCGAGTGAATAAATTCGTGATTGGCTAAGGCACCCAATTTTGCATTCCTCGTCACTCTTGTGGACCTTTTACGGCTGGGCTCCGCCTTGTGGGTGTGCCGCGAAAGAGACAGTTCTAATTTTGTGAAATCCAAATACAAAAAGTGCTTGCTGACTTAGTAGGGTTTGAACCGCCCACCTCGGGATTTGAAGTCGATGGCCATACACATCGGGCCATCGCTACACTCAACAAAGCTTGCGAAACAATCAGTCTGTCCCTGTGCTACGACGCTACAACGTGCTACGACGACCGGTACCAGTGCTACGAGTGTGCGCCTACGTCATCGTCGCTGCTACGAGTTACTACGCTCACCACGGCCCTCGCTTGCTCACTGTATAAGGTCGGAGGTAACCAAAGTAGGTACTTGAGATACTAAATATGAATCGCACGCCTCCATCGAAAGTTAATAAAGATAAATTATCTAAAAGTCAATCTAAATCCGATCCGGAATTACCAGCTGCTATAGAGGAGGAAGTACAGCTGTCTCAGAATATTACTTCTAGACATAAGCGTCCCCGTGTCTTCGGATCTCCCTGAGATGAGCACGATCCCTCGGAAGCTTTTCTTACAACTTTTAAAGTGATCATTTGGCTATGCTCGAGGATTGGAAGGCTGAACAAAGTAAGACTTTATCTCAACTTGTTACTGAGGTAGCTCAATTGAAACTACAATGTTCTAATATTCAGCAAACTAATAATGATATAGAAAAATCAATTGCATCACTCAACCAAGACTACGAAGATATTTTGTCCAAAATCTCGAAATTGGAGAAAATACAGGACGAAAATAATTGCTACATTAACAAACTTGAAAATCAAGTTCAAGAACTACAACAAAAATGTCGTCCGTCTGCGATTGAAATAAGGAATGTTCCAGCAGTTCTAAACGAAAACGTCAATGATCTTCTTCAATTAGCTGCGCGCTTAGGACAAGTTGCTCAGATGGAAATTTCAGACACCAAAATACGTGATATATACCGGTTACCTGGTAAACCAGGCTCTGTCAGGTCCATTTGTATTGAATTTTCCTCTGTATATTTTAAAAACAATTTGCTGGCTGCTCTGCGTAATTATAACAAGAAACGTTGCATTGAAGAAAAGCTGAACATCGCTGAGATCCTCACCGCTGTTGAGCTGAGATCTTGGCATGGATGGTGAACGTAAACCAGTGTATGTGGATGAACATCTTCCTCCGGCAGCAAAAAAATTGTTTTATCTTGCCCGTGAGTTCGCAAAGCGCAAACACTTTGATTTTTGCTGGATATCAAATGGTAAAATCCTGCTTCGTAAAAATAGTACCACAAAGGAATATCACATTGTACAAACTGAACAATGCTTGGTCGACCTCGAATCCAGTAAATGACTAGCCTTATCTTTGTCTATCTACAAATACTTTATAAATTACTGTCTACCATTATATACTTCCTTTTATTGTAAATATATTGTTTTTGGGAAAAAGTGTAATAATTCAAAACACTGTCTATTAACTAAATCACATGTCAACTTATACCTATTATATATTTTAAGTTCAGCTAATATCACACAAAAGTGCATAATCTGTAAAATTAAGTTAAATGCTATACCTCATATTTTGATACCTTGTACTGATCAACAATGTCTCGTTTGCTGTGGGCTCAAACTTTTTAAAAATGGCTAACAACATACTGAAAATATCAAGTGATCTTGATGAAATTGATGTGGCCAATTCCTATAAATGTACGCCAGATCAATGTAATAAAATTATAAAAAATTCTAGTGATAACCTAAAGGTGATACATATCAACATTAGAAGCATAAACAAAAATCTAGATCAGTTTGTGTCAGTTCTATCTATGATATCTTTCCAATTTGATGTAATTATTCTTACAGAATGTTGGCTTAAGTCTGTTGACCACGTTCCTATGTTGGACGGCTACATGTCCTATGCTTCTACTAATAACCCAATCCAAAATGATGGCGTTGTTATTTACACGAAGGCAAGTATTCAGTGCGTAGTCTCTGAACCGCCCATATTAGATGCAAACTGTTTGGTCTGCAACATAGGAAACACGTCAATTATTGCTATTTATCGATCACCGTCGTACCACGATCTTAGCAGATTTTTTAATGGTTTGGACAGTGCGACCCAAGAGCGCTCACTAGCGCTCTTGGGTCGCACTCTAATATGGTTATTATAGGTGACCTAAACGTGGATATTAAAACTCATACCATATATACTCATATCATATGTATACATCTGTATACCTATATGGGGTGGTACCTATAAAACTCTATTTCTTATGTTGGAAAGATCGCAGAGAGCAGTCTTGAAGGTGATTCATCATAAGCCTCGTTTGTATCCAACCACCAAACTTTATGCTGAATGCCGCGTACTAACCGTGAGACAGCTATACATGCAAAAAATCATTCTCCGAAGACACCGCTGGCTACCTCTAGATGAAAAAATAAATAAAAAGCGCTCCGGTTCAGTTGTATGTCCCGGCATTAGCTGCAGAACAGCTTTTGCAAGCCGCCAATATGAGGTCGCTAGCTCAAGATTGTATAATGATGTAAATAAAATACTGGCAATATACAATTTAACCAAACGTGAGGTAAAGCACAGGTTGAACAATTGGCTTAACTCTGACTTATGATCAAACAGAATTACTGAGTATTATTAGTCAAAGTAAGTGTGTAGAATGGGTATATTAGGGATCTAGTATTGTTTTGTTATATGTAAGTAGTAAATAAATATTTATTAATATCATTTTGTATAACTTTACAGTTGGTTTTGGGTCTTTTTTGTTATTTTTTTGTTTTTAAGCAATAACTTTGTTTATGTCTTGTAAGACATACACACTTGCTTGTTGCTTGAACTTATGCAACTGTAGTTGCATAAGTTCAAGTTTGTGTCTAAGTCAACAGCTCACTAACTCCTATAATACAAGCTTGACTTAGTTTAGGAGTTAGAGAATTCCAATTCTATGTAACTGCGTACAACCTCTAAAATAAGATTTAAATTGTTATTAGATTAAGAAACTGTTGTACCTACATTGATGGAAATAAATATTTTATTATTATTATTTAATTGAGTTTGTATGTCGTGTTACTTTATATTGTTAACCTTGTTATTTTGGTTTTGCCAATCATTATTTCAGGGCGCGTCACGCCCTAAAAAATATACTTGTAACATTTTAAATATTATATTGTTTTAAGTCTATAGACCAGCCTGAGGGATCTATAACTAGTTTGAAAATCGGTTCAGTAGTTTTCGAGATTATCAACAAATAAAACAGTTTAAATTAAAAATAATAATACATTTCCCGTTCCTCTGAAATCCCCTGATCCTCCTTTATCCCCTTCCAGTGGAATAAGATATAGCTGATATAGGTACCTAAGGAGATAGGGAAATTTATATGGAATACAATATTATGTATTCTTACTTTGTACTGGAATACAATGTTATGTATTTTAGCTTTTGCCCGCGACTTCGCTCGCGTTAATTTAGAATTTGACAATAATTTCGGGTTGTACTCTGCTTTTTGAAATTTAAAGTGCTACTATCATCCCCCATAATTCAGTCATGATTCGAAAGACACGTGGCGCCATCTATTATCATAAGAACGTTATTGTTGTTTTCCTCGGGAACAGTACTTTTTTTTTTCGGGATGAAAGGTACCCTATGTCCGTTTTTATACACCTGACAACGTATATTCAAAATTTCAGTATGATCGGTTCAGTGGTTTAGGCGTGAAACGGTAACAAACAAACAAACTTACTTTCGCGTTTATAATACTAGCTGCGCCCCGCGGTTTCACCCGCGAAAGTCTCAATCTCGTGGGAATATCGTGATAAAATGTAGCCTATGTCTCAATCCAGGGTGTCAGCTACCTCCATACAAAATTTTATCAAAATTGGTCCAGCCGTTAGAGCGTGAAGAAGTAACAAACACACACACACACACACACACACTCACAAACTTTCGCCTTTATAATATTAGTGTGAAGTGTAATGATTAGTAAGATGTAAACTTGATGAAAAATAGTTGAAATAAAACTTTGAAACAGGAAGCAATTAGTGGCTTTCGTAAAGGTAAAGTAGGCCTGTAGGTACCAAGCAAACGTGTCAACACTATACTCGTAGTCATCGGCAAGGTACTTATTATGTCTATAAGCTTCAATATAGATCAAGTACTAGTAGTACTTCGAAGATGCTCAACGTGATGTGTTTGCGGATGAATGGAGTAAAATTAAGCGTGTATGTCTGGTGTTCTGTGAGAGAAAGTAAGCAAGGGAGTCCACTGTTCATGTTAATTTTATGAACGCAAAATTAAATTAAATTAAATTGAATCAAATGATAAACAAAAATATGTTAATATTAATCTTTTTTTTATGGTTCTATGTTAATTAATGTAATTGGTGTTTAATTGTAATAAATAAATAAATAAAATAAGTTGTTCCTGAACAGTCCCGAACATTACTTCCTGAAAATTTGTGAAGACTTGTGTTATTATTCAGGTAAAATATTCCTCTACGAGTATAGGACGTCAAAACGTGCTCCTTGAACATATTAAGTCAAACCTACTCCTTAAGGCTCCGTGAACGAAAAAAACCTTTTTTCGTCAATTTGTAAAAAAAAAAATATGTCTGTGTAAATATAGAAGTACAGTTTTCGTGGTGCTAAACCATTCGTGTCAGTCTCAGCACCTGTTAATAGTTTCATCACTTTTGTGCTCTCGAAAATATAGAATATTGTGCCTTTGATTTACTTAATGCAGATATTGTATAATCATAAAATAAAATTTTGATTTTATCTCAAGGATAGCTGAAGCCCAGTGTGTTATTTTTAAATTTCTTGATATGGTTTGCTAAATAATAGGAAATAACCGGCCAAGTGCGTGTCGGACTACGCACAATGAAGGGTTCCGTAGTTAGGATGAATTTATCCCTAAAACAAACTTAACATTGTAGTTGAAAAACATGTTCTCCCATACATCGATATACGTCATGGTCAATTTTCCAACTGAAAATTTAAGTTTGTAATCGCAAAAAATGTTTTGTTTTATTTGATAAAATTACAAATTAACAATTTTCGGACTTTTTCCTTTGCTTGTGCTGTGAGACCTTGCTTCTGCCCAAATTTCATGATTCTAGGTCATCGGGAAATACCCTATAGGTTTTGATTTATGTGCGAGATATTCGCAATTTTTTTTTTATGTGATAAAACTACAAATTTTCGGACTTTTTCCTTTACTTGTGCTGTAAGACCTTGCTTGTTGCCAAATTTCATGATTCTAGGTCAACGGAAAAACCCTATAGGTTTTGATTTATGTGCGAGATATTCGCAATTTTTTTTTATGTGATAAAACTAAAAATTTACAATTTTAGGACTTTTTCCTATACTTGAGCTGTAAGACCTTGCTTCTTGCCAAATTTCATGATTCTAGGTCAACGGGAAGTACCCTCATCTGGGAGTGGCGCGAGGAGGCGAAGCGTCGGGGCGAAACTCCGTTGCCGCGAGAAATCACGGCACAGCGTACAGAGCTCCAGCGGGATCTCATGGCGATATGGAGAGTGCGATTGTCGCAACCCAGTGCTGGACACGCCACAATTGTGGCGATAAGTCCCCTCTTTGAGGAGTTGAGGAGTGGCTAGAGAGGCGCCACGGCGTCCTCACCTTCCGTCTGACGCAGGTCCTCACCGGACATGGTTGTTTCGGGAGGTTCCTGTTCAGGATAAAGTGGGCGAAAACGCCCGGGTGTCACCACTGTGTGGATCGCCCGGAGGACACGGTGGAGCATACGGTGGAGGTCTGCCCGGCTTGGGCGGAGCACCGCCGTGTCCTGACGGAGGCGATCGGCGGTGGCGATCTCTCGCGTCCGGCCCTGGTTCAGGCCATGGCTCGGAGCGAGAATGCATGGGAGGCCGTCACCTCCTTCTGCGAAGCAGTAATGCTCGCGAAGGAGGAGGTGGAACGTGTGAGGGAGAGGCAAGGTTCGCGCCCTCGCGCCCCGCAGGCCACCGCAGGAGACGTTCCGGGCGTCGGGAGTCGCTAGCCGATTTCCGGCCACCGTAGGCGCGGGCTTGAAGACGGTGAGCGTGGGTAGCTCGCCGTACGATAAGGACCAGGCCCGGGTTGACGGCGCGTTGTGTTCCACGCGCGCCTCAAAGAGATGTCAGCACCAACTGATGGGGTCCGATAGGGCCAATGCCTGCCAGGGTTGTGAGTTTGTCCGAAAGGGATATCGTGGCCCTGGCATACAGGCAACGGAAGGAACACGGGTGGGTTTTAGTCAGTAAAAGTCTGACATGCCCTCCCGCTCCGCCCAGAGCGGGAGAAGTTATTTGATAATTTCCCACCCAAAAAAAAAGGAGCCTTTCCCCAAGCATGGAAACTCGCAAACATAACTTCTGTTCACAAGTCGGGGCCTAAACAAGATAGCGAGAATTATCGTCCTATATCGATATTATCGGTTTTGTCGAAGCTTTTTGAGAGACTTGTTCATGATAAAGTTTATCCTCTTCTACATAATAACATAATTCCATAACAACATGAATTCGTCAAAAAAGGTCAACTGCCACTAACCTGTTAACTTTTATTGACTACTAGCTTCTGCCCGCGGCTTCGCCCGCGTGGCCTACAGGAAACAAATGATTTTTTTTTCAGAAACTAACATAAGCGCTCTTACTCTCCCTCTCAATTGAATATACAAACGGACAATATCCCAAACAAAGCAATAAGGACGAAGTTCTCTGTATAATTAAACTAATCTCGGGAATTAGAGTAGTATAGTTTTAACCACATAACAGAACTCAAAGCGTGTGTGAAAAGAACTAATTAAAAAAATTAAAAAATGTTTGAGAATGTGCAAACAGCGTTCTTTCATATATGATATCCGACATGCCCTAGTAGCCCCACTTCAAATTTTTAAGACATTTTTATTTCCCCTTTCAGTCCCTTTTGCAAAAAAGATATATTTTTTTAAATTTCTTTCTTGTTTGCAAAGTAGTTGGGATAACGTCATCTAAAACTATTATAAATTTCAAGTTGATAGCATTAGTAGTTTTCGAGATATTCAGGTGTGACAGTCAGACAGACAGACAGACTTAGTCTCACCATAAGGGTTCCTTTTTACCATTTTGGTTCGGAACCCTAAAAAGGAGGATGTTCTCAGTTCGAGGGTTTTTTTATGTATGTTCCCCGATTACTGGAAGACGGCTGGACCGAATTAATAAATCTTTTTTTGTTTGAAAGGGATATACTTACCAGGTGGTCCCATTATTATATACACCTATAGCGATTTGGATATTTTTTTAGTAACTCCTGCATTTGCTCTCAAAAAGCGCCATTTGGTGAAGTGGAACTGATGATGAAGATCACAGATGGCCACCGGAACTACTCAAAAGGAGGTAACGATTACCTACTTTAATATGGTTGCTAAGCAATTCATGCTCTTCACAATGCATTTATGGTGAAGTGGAGCTGATGGTGAAGTAGGTACCAGGAGAAATCCTTAACAATTAACGTCTCTGCATCAGGAAAAGCTATTTACATATATAGATTAAGGACTTTAGAGAAAATTAAGGACTTGCCATACACAACATCATCCCCCTTATTAACCCTTCGGGGGTGGAATTATCAAAAACGCTGAGACACGTGTAATATAATTTTCAATCGTCAGCCTATACACCAAATTTGAAGATCCTAACTTCAAAACTAACGAACTTTCATATAAACTTCCATCCCCTATTTCTTAGGGGAGGAATTTCGAAAACCTCTTTCTTAGTGGATACCTACTCTTCACAAAGAACACACCCTCCAAATTTCATGTTTCTAGGATCAGCGGTTTAGGCTGTGCGTTGATATATCAGTCAGTCAGTCAGGACTTTGAATTTTATATATACAGAAGATTTATTTAACAGTATGGACTCTCGTATTATATGATATCGTATCTTATCTTTATCTTCTTTTATCTTATATATATATGTATCTTATTTTTATCTCGTAGCACTTTAAAAATAAATCAATCAATCAATCAACTTTATTTTTTCTCACCACAATACGAGTATACATGTTATTTTACATTGGTCAGATTCGACAATGTTACACAATTCAGGTAAGTATATATTGTGGGAGACTGGTGCCTAAGCTAGGCTCCCGGCCTGTGTTTCAGGACATCGGGATTCCACCCCTTTACATTTTCATTTTATAAATTATGTATTAAGCGCGCTGACAGAATGATAAAAAAAAAAAAAATATTTAAGGGGGACTTCCATACAACAAACGTGATTTTTTTGCAGTTTTTTTAGATAATGGTACGGAACCCTTCGTGCGCGAGTCCGACTCGCACTTGGCCGGTTTTTTTTTAGTACATTTGACGTTCTAAAGTGTCTTATATGTGCCTATTTGAAATGAATAATTTGGCTTTGAATTGACATTTGTTAACATTTATGGATAGCGAAGGACCGTCCTCCATTGCTTCATACACGACATCAGGAAGGTGCGCAGAGTTGCATCTACTTTATACAACTCCAGCACCCTCATGAGCCATGTATGTGGCACCGAGTCATAGGCCTTCTTATAATCTATCCAACATGTCGACAGATCCTTTCGGGAACGTCGAACCTGTTGGCTAATGGCCATATCAATGAGGAATAACTCCTTAGTACCGCGAGACCCGTTCCTACATCCATTTTGAGAGGCAGACATGATGGAGTTGGTGTCTATATCTTTGTTAATTTTAGCTCTCAAAATGAACTTTATAGACCGTCGGTAAACACGTGATCGGTCTATAATTTTTGTGTTCCGCGGTGCTATCTGATTTATGGAGCAGGTGGGTAATTCCTGTCGTTAGGAACTGGGGTAGCGAACCAGACTCCAAAGCAGTCTGGTACTGAGCCGCCAAGCGAGCGTGCGACCCAACAAAACCATTTGATCCAGAAGTTGTGCAGTCCGTCCGGTCCTGGAGACTTCCAGTTAGGCAACGGACGGACCGCACGAGCTACATCTTGGGGGCAGATGGTAATAGCCCCCATTTCTGGTATTGGATCGCAGGCTCGTTCGACTTTCTGATCCAAATCACCTTCAGTGTGACCGACAGGCACCGACCAGATACTGCGCCAGAAAGAACACATGGAATCATTATCCGGCAGGCGCGTGTCAGCCTTCTTCAGTCATCAGACATCTTGGTTCAGTCGTTCCCAAGCCCTATAAACCCACCTATCATCGCTTTGGAAGATGCGATTCTGAGTGTATCGGTCCACCCGCCGCTTATACCTACGAATACGGTTCGCCCAGGCATACAATTTCTGCTTCAGGAAGTCTATGCGCTCTGTGACACGACACATAATTATAGTCCTGAGGGCTGGTATCAGTCCCTGAGAACGATCGCCTCACAAAACGCTATTATTATTATAAGAATTAAATTGCCTATAACTAAATAACCTAATATAACTTTTTAACCTATACTCACACACTGATTTGTTGTTTTTTTTATAAAAACATACTTTTACGATGTTTGTATGTGAGCACCATGTGTCTATCTAATAATTAAGTTATTTTTCATTGCTTAGTTTTTAATTCGTTTTACCTATTATGGTATAGTAATTTTATTCTAGGTGCGTCGTCTTCACATATAATCATATAATTAATGTAATCAAACAAAATATTGTAAAACATTTTTCAAAAGAGTACCGGTGGAGTTTCTTGCCCATTCTTCTCCATACGAAACTACCTTTTGGAAGGGGCAACTAGAATCAATTCTATTTTTTTGTAAATTTTGACGTTCAAAAGTGCCTCATAAGTGCTTATTTGAAATGAATGGTTTGACTTTGACTTTATTGCAATTTAATTAAACTTTTAAGTTAGCTGCGAAGTAGATGGTTGAGGAGCGCTGGTCTTTGTGACATGTGGAGCTGTTCTATGCGCACTGCCAATGAGAATTAAATTTTTAACAATACGAAAAATTTACTTGATTTTTGTTTGATGGTTGCGGGCCGCGTTCCAATGCTTCGCGGGCTGGAGATGGCCCGCGGGCCGTAGTTTCCCTTTTCCCGGTTTAGAGGCACTTTTGAATTGTCAAGGAGTCGGTCAGTTAGAAATATGAAGCTAGTTGCCCGTTCCAAAGAGAAGTAGGTTCCTATGGAAAAGAACGGGCAAGAAACACGGACGCTCTTTTAAATAAAAAATATTGATATAAAGTATTGGTTACATCATTCATGTTGAAATTATACATGTGAGGACGATGCAAATCGTCAAAACTGTCCGTGATAAAAAAATTAAAAAAAAAACCCGACTGCGTCTAAAATGAACTTAAAATAAGATGGAAACAAGATTTATATAAATTAATACTACTTATAAACAATCTCATGCAGTCGGAGACTATTAGGTCGTTATTGTTAAGAAGATGCCTCCGACTGCATGAGATTGCAGTCGGGCTTTGATTTTTTAAATTAAATTTTCATGTTAATTTTTAATTTAACTAGTATATGATTTATTGGATCTTTTCTTTCCATGTTAAAGACAGTTACGTAATTGTAATATTTTCTCTAGATACATTTTCTATTCGAAAATCATGTCTTTTAAGATAAATATAAAAAAAAAACAAGATTTTTGGGCTTTTATGTCTAAAATAAATATTTACAGCAAGAAAATATAGTTTAACCAGCCACCAGATATTTTTTCTCTAGATCAATTATTACTTTAGTTATAAACTTTATTACTGATGTGTTAGCGTTTGGCACATAACGGAGTGGCGAGGGGCGGAATTTGCGTGGAAAGATTTAGACTGCCTGGTCTTAACAATATAAGTAAATACCTAATACTAAATAGGCCGGTGTCCGCGGCGCGGTCGGAGCTCCACACAGATGAATTTACTTATTGACAAGGATCCTGACGGATCACGGAGTGGTACCTACTTGTCTACATCAAGCCCTCGGGCCAACAGCCCAACAAGTGCCTCTTCAGGTGATGATCAAGCTGTTGAACCATATTGGCTGTCAACGATCTAGACTATTCCGTTCTTGTCATGCTGATGCTGGACTGCGATATCAATATAGATACATGTTTTTTAGGGTTCCGTAGTCAACAAGGAACCCGTAGAGTTTCACCATGTCTGTCTGTCTGTCCCTAGTTTAGCTCAGAGACTACTAGAAAGCTGTAATTGGGCACGGACATACATAATTTAATCACTCCGACAAAGTGGTAAAATAAAATCATGAATTTTATTTAGGGTAGGTACCTCCTTTGCACGTAAAGTAGCTAGGAAAACTATATAACTAGAAAACTATAACTGCTAAGCAGGCTTTACACCGTCGACCAACTTAAATTTTCAGTTCGAGAATTGACCGTGACGTATATCGATGAATTGGAGAAAATGTTTTGCAACTACAATGTTAAGTTTGTTTTTGGGATAAATTCATTCAAACTACGGAACCGTTCATTGTGCGTGGTCCGACATGCACTTAGCCGTTTTTTTTTAAGATTATGCGGCATTCTATCATGCAGGTTTTTTTTTTATTTAAATATTTATGTAATGAGCAAGCACGGTTTTAGAAGTAAAAGGTCGGTTGACACGAATCGCCTGAAACTAGTTGATTATACTCGTATCTGCTCTAGCTTGGACCATGGGCGTCAGGTAGACGTACTTTATTTCGACTTTTGGAAGGCCTTCCATAGAATTAACAACGACACGCTGTTGATGAAACTTATATTAGTAACATAGTAGTATATTCACACCATCACTACTACCTTTCTTCGCAGACTATCTACGTGATCGCCAGTTCGGTTCATTAGGGTCGGTATCTATGACTCAGGCGTTTACCACAGGCGTTCCGGAGTTAGTCAGGGCTCAATTTTAGGGCCTTTATTAATTTTAATCATGGTAAATGACCTTCCCCAAATTCTCCGTTATGTAAGATGTCTGTTATATGCTGATGACTTGAAGTTGTACCTCGAAATAAACTCCGAGCGTGACTGGCTCTGCAGCAAGACATGATGCGATACACATTATAATCATATATTGTTGATCTGTGAACAGCGTTGTGGGCTGCAATATTGTCTATAAGTTTTGTGTATTTCTTGTTTCTATGTTTTATATTGTAGCTGTTTCTTGTTCCTTTTTGAATAAAAATAAAAAATACAAGTGGAGCCTAAACAATAAAATGGAATTAAATTCCTCTAAATGCTTCGCTATGATATTCGGTCGAGTGCGGCACCCAGTTAATTTTGAATATAATTTAAATAACGGTGTAATTACTTTGCTGACTTGCTTTACTTTGTGTATTTCATCACCACTGCTCTCAAAACGGTGAAGGAAAACATCGTGAGGAAACCGGCATGTCCTGGAACTAAAAAAAAAATCGAAGACATGTGACGTCCACCAACCCGCACTGGGCCCGCGTGGTGGATTACGGCCCACTCCCTCTCACAAGAGGAGGAGAAAGAGGAGGCCTGTGTCCCAGCAGTGGGAAGATTATAGGCAGATTATGTAACGGTGTCATTATGAAAAAACGGCTATGAAAGATCTGGGAGTCATATTCGACCGAAAGCTCACCTTCCACGACCATATTGCTAGCTAAAGAATCCTACTAAAGGTTGGGCTTTGTCTTACGTAATTGCCGCGATTTTCGCACCACACATGCCATAAAAATATTTTTTAATGCACTTTTACGTAGTAAATTAGAATCCAGCTCCTGCGTGTGGCATCCACACGAACGTACCTACGCGCTTTTAATGGAAAAATTACAAAAATCGTTTCTTAGGTAAGCGTAAGCACGGTTATTACCCTTACCTCTATCCGACTAAATTTCTATTGGGATGCCTCGGATATAACACATTAGAGGTAAGGCGAGCACCAGGTCAGCTCACCATAGCCTGCAAGACGCTCTTGTTCCGCATTATCGACGCACCTGACCTGCATGCTGTGCGGGCTCGTATCTTTGTCCCAGACAATTACTGCCGCGGCAGAAACCACAGGCTGTTAGCTGTGCCTCCATGTCGCGCCATTGCGCGTCCCCAACACCTCGCACTCTGGTTGCACTTATTTATCTCTTGGATTCTAACCCAACAAACGATCTGTTTGCGGATGAATGGACGAAGATTTTATTGGAGTGCCAGAAATACTGTGAGAGGGATTCATGAAAGTATTGTAAATATTTTATTGTTTTATGTTTTTACCTGAATTTTATATTTTCGTTTCTATATGTGTATGTATCCTCTGCCTTTAATTAATGTAATTGGTTTAAGCGTGTTAATTACAGATAAAAAAAAAATAAAAGGCGAAAGTTTGTGAGTGTGTTTGTGTGTGTGTGTGTATGTTTGTTTGTTACTTCTTCACGCTCAAACAGCTGGACCAATTTTGATATAATTTTGTATGGAGGTAGCTGACACCCTGGATTAAGACATAGGACAGACACTTTTTATCCCGATATTCCCACGGGATCGAGACTTACGCGGGTGAAACCGCGGGGCGCAGCTGGTAAATAAATAAATCGAACACAGATGATTCATATTGTTGTTAGTAACACTTTTAACACTAAGTATGTTAGTAACATTTCTCATAAAAAAAAAAAAAAAACAAAACTAAAACCAAATTTAAACTAATTCAAGAACCTATAACTACGTCCGTTTCCCCCTGCACTGTGCATACGGGTCCAGTGCCCCAGGAACGGGCAATCAGGCTTATTCATAATCACCTATAAAATGCTGTTGGTGCTCCCCCGAATCCTTCACATGGGGGATGCAATACTTAGATTGAAAGAGATCTGCTTCAGCAAACACGCCCGATGCGCTATAGAACCGCGGGAGCCCCAACAGCACCCTAAAAGCTTTATTGTACTGTACACGAAGAATGTTGTAGGCCCTCTGCGTATCTCTAACCCACAGGCTGCACGTGTAGTAAGACTGACAAAAACCTTGAATAGAGTGAGTTTCACTTCTCTAGTACATCGTGCAAACCTACGAGCCAGCATATTACATCGGGTCGACAACTATTACTAAGTAAATCAATAGTAAATCTAGTTGGTCCTACCATAATAATATACAAGGTTGGTTTTGGTTCAGGTACCCTACTACTGCTGTATAAAGGTCGCTGTATTGTACTCATCATTACGAGCAACTTTTACTACAGGACCAAAACTTAAATCATGCAAAAAAATCTGCTGTCACAAATCGACAAAATATACGGTATATCTGATTATTTTACGTGACTAGTGTCGTGAGTTGACTCACCCACTGATAGTCCCAGTACCCGTGTAGGAGCGCAGGCGCGAAGCTGCGCGCCGGGTTGATGCTGGCACCCGTCGCGTGCCCCTGCAACAGACGCCGCTAGTAACACGCACGTGTGTAGTCATAACTGGCAAAACGTGCACAACTCTTCGGGAAGAACAGGCGTGTATAGGTAATGTTAAGATTATGATAGTCGGTGGGTTACCCCCGCGAAGACGAGCCCGGCGACCACCAGCCCCAGCTTGATGGGCGCCGCGGGGTCCGGGCGCGCGGCGTCGTGCGCGCTCCACAGGCCGCAGCACGCCAGCGCCAGCACCAGCGTCAGCGCCGCCTCCAGCAGCGCCGCGCTCAGCGCCGACACGTGCGGCGCCGGCAGCGTGCAGCCCGCCGGCGCCGCCGCCGCCGCGCCCGGCGTCGTGCCCAGCAGCGCGCCGAAGCCGAGCAGCGCGCCCAACATCTGCGCCAGCACGTAGCCCAGTGCCGGCAGCGCGCCCAGGCGCCCGTACAGCACTGCCGCCAGCGTCACGGCCGGGTTCATGTGCGCGCCGGATGCCGGTCCGAACGCACACGCATTGCCGATCACCACGAAGCCGAACGCCATAGCGGGGTGCGCCAGCATGACGGTGTCGCGCCCGAGCACCGGCATCATGGCAGCCACGCCCAGCCACACTAGCAGCGCCGTGGCCAGCAGCTCCGCCAGCAACGCCCGCCACCAGCGCCTCAACCACGCGGCTGCGCCCGCGCCTTCTACTGTCTCTGGAACGTAAGCACCAATTTATGAACATACAATACCTAGTCAACCGTCAGCGTCGAGCTATAACTAGCTTACAGTAAGAACTATGTTCCAAGGTCTTGTAGGTACAATAAATCAACTCAGCCTAACGCAGTCCACTGCTGGACGGCTCTCCCAGGCTGCGCCACAACATCCTGTCCTCCGCCTTCCGCATCCAGTCTGACCCAGCCACCTTCTTAAGGTCGTCGATCCATCTAGCTGTGGGGCGTCCCACACTACGCTTGCCGATACACGGTCTCCACTCCAGGACTCGTGTGCTCCATCGGCCATCGGTCCTTCGACAAACATGGCCAGCCCACTGCCACTTCAGTTTGCTTACTCTGCAAGCTATGTCGGTAACTCCGGTTCTTTTCCGGATAATTTAATTTCTGATCTTATCCTTCAAAGAGACTCCAAGCATAGCCCGCTCCATAGCACGCTGGGCGACCTAAAATTTGTGGACTAGCCCGACTGTCTACGTTTCGGCACCGTATGTCATGACGGGCAGGACGCACTGGTTAAAGACTAACTTTTAACTGGCATTTATAACAGAAGCCCGGTAACTGCTTTATTTATGGACAATGGCAAGGCGTTTGATTTTGTGGATAGAACAGTACTTTTAAAGAAGTTGGAAAGGTATGGGGTCAGGGGCAATGCTTTGAACCTTTTGAAATCGTACTTGTCTGACAGAAAACAAGTTACGAAAATAAATAAGGTGCGTTACCTCCAAAACCGAGCGCACGTATGTATCGAGTCAGAGAGCGAATAACTACGGTGTACCCCAAGGAAGTTTTGTAGGGTCTTTATTATTTACATTAAGGCCAGAGAAACACATCACCCGATGGTTTTGTTTGCTGACGATAGCACGGTCGTTTTTAGTGGTAATAATGATGCGACGACTCTTGAAGGAGAGATAAACCACTGTCTCCAAGTACTAATAGAATGGATGGGAGCGAATAATTAAAAAAAAAAATTTGACTAAACTAAAATAATGACTTTTGAGCAAAGGACAAATCATAGAAAACCTGACATAAAACATGGAGACAAAATAATTTCAGAAACGACAACTACAACATTTTTAGGGTATGAATTGGATAGAGACATGTCGTGGAAAACTCATACTGACAGTGTATGTAAACGCCTGAGTCAACATTCATATGCTTTACGTAATCTCGCAAAGGAGGTAAATCAAAAAGTTTTGGTTACGGCGTATCATGCACATGTTACGTCTACATAGGATACGGGATCATTAATTGGGGCAACTCCACGAACATGGAGCTGTCTCCATGTTCGTGGAGTTATTTAGAGCGCAAAAAAGGTGTGTTAGGGCCATATGAAAAATAATAAACAAATCTTCTTTCAATCTTTTCTTTCTTTTATATGCGGTTTAGAAAGCACGGAAAGCTGCAAACCGGTCTTTGCGAAATTCCATAAATTGACAGTACCCTGCCTATCCGGGTGTCACCACTGTGTGGATCGCCCGGAGGACACGGTGGAGCATACGGTGGAGGTCTGCCCTGCTTGGGCGGAGCACCGCCGTGTCCTCACGGAGGCGATCGGCGACGGCGATCTCTCGCGTCTGACCCTGGTTCAGGCCATGGTTCGGAGCGAGAGTGCATGGGAGGCCGTCACCTCCTTCTGCGAAACAGTAATGCTCGCGAAGGAGGAGGCGGAACGCGTGAGGGAAAGGCAAAATCCACGCCCTCGCGCCCCTAGTCGCCGTAGGAGACGACCCGGCCGTCAGGAATCGCAGCAGGCCGATTCCCGGCATCCGTAGGCGCGGGCTTGCGGACGGTGAGCGATGGGTAGCTCACCGGCCGATAAGGACCAGACCCGGGTTGACGGCGCGTTGTGTTCCACGCGCGCCTCAAAGAGACGTCAGCACCAATTGACGGGGTCCGAAAGGGCCAATGCCTGCCAGGGTTACGAGCCTGTCCGAAAGGGATATCGTGGCCCTGGCACACAGGCATCTGAAGGAACACGGGTGGGTTTTAGTCAGTAAAAATCTGACACTCCCTCCCACTCCACCCAGAGCGGGAGAAGTTATTTGATGATTTCCCACCAAAAAAAAAAAAACCCTGCCTATACATAACTATGTGAGGTGGCCGTATTTGTTAAGACGAACTTCCACTTATTTGAAAAATTACACAGCTCGCGACATAGACATAAAATATGCAGTAAGCAACACAAAAAAGTGGTATTGCATAAAAATCTCAGACTCGTATTTATGATAAATTACCTAATGCTTTGTTAAGTATTAAAGATGTCAATGTACTTTAAGAAGCAACTCAATAATCGACTGATAAGTAAGACATACTACACTTTAAATGAATACCTGTCAGATGGAGATTTGTGTGTATAATATAAATATAATTAAGGTGAATACGATTTATTTTATTTTATTAAAATTATTTTGAATTGTATTCTTAATTATGTGTTGACTTTGTTTTGATGAAATTTTATCATTTTAATGATTAATTTTGTATGCCTGAATAGGTACAACACAGTGGACTGCGCATTCACTTGACATTTGGAAATGTAATATGATTATGTACTGTGTTGAGCAATAAACTTTTGAATTTGAATTTGAATTTATGCTGTTAGAAAGATAAGACAGTTAACAGATATAGAAACCGCGGGTTTAGTCTATTTCAGCTACTCCTACAGCATTATGTCATATGGCATGTTACTGTGGGGTCGGACCCCTTAATGCTGCAGATGTTTGACTGTGGGGTCGGCCCCTTAATGCTGCAGACATTTGACTGTGGGGTCGGGCCCCTTAATGCTGCAGACATATGACTGTGGGGTCGGGCCCCTTAATGCTGCAGACATTGTACTTATCTTTATTTTGCAAAAGAGAGCTGTCAGAGCCATTAATAATCTACGTCAACGCGAATCTCTGGAACTATTTAAACAGACTAATATTTTGACGGTATCTTGCCAATTCATTTATGAAAATACTAGCCGCTCTTCGCGGTTTCACCCGCGTAAGTCTCGATCTCGTAGGAATATCGGGATAAAAAGTAGCATGTTAATCCAGGGTGTCAGCTACCTCCATACAAAATTTTATCAAAATTGGTCCAGCCGTTTGAGCTTGAAGAAGTAACAAACACACACACACACTCACTCACAAACTCTCGCCTTTATAATATTAGTGTGATTATGTATACAATAAGGAAAAATCTACATATTTTTAGCAAGATAAGTGATAGATATAATTTTAATACTAGAAATAAAAACACACACATAGAAAATTTAAAACACATATTAAAAGTACACTTTGTAAACGAGCATAATACAAATTATATCCAAGATAGGAATGCTTGGAAAAATGCTGGTCCAGCTCCATAGGACTTATAATGTCCATAGGACATAGGAATCTAGAGTCTGGACAAAATCAAAGAGGTTGTGATGTTTTAATTGTGTAATTTATTTCCTTTATTTAATTATATATATCGGCGCAATTACTTATTAGTTGTCTAATTAGTAATTAAGAATGCCTAAAATTACGTAATCATTATTGTTTTTAACATTTAGTTGATTTTGTGAAATAAAATAAGAAATTACTTTGTAAACTAAACAACACGTGCACCGCCACGTGCGCGCAGTGCATTGAGTCACGTGTTGACTAGTATAAATAGAGGCGACAGACCGAGATGTGGGTCATTGTTGTTCGAGCCGTCGTACTGTGCGGACCTCGTAGTATTCGCAAATAAACTAGTTGAACACTATCTTGAGTTTCATTGCTACTATGGGTAAGCAACCCCAAATGGATGGCCCGTTTGAGGAGGAGTGTGACGTCAGCGCTGCTGACGTCACTATTTTTAAAAACACTGCTGCTCGGGATCTTCCGATATCAGAAGTGGGATCCGAAGGGATCCATGGTACTTTTTCACCAACACCTGCTGCACCGCAACTCCAGCTACCAGGAACAGTGCAGTCATCACAGCCACCAATGGATACACCTATGCCCAGTACATCTATGGGTGGGGTACCACCTGAGTTCTTCACGCACATGATGAAAATGATGCGGCAAATGTCGGAGCGTTTATGTAAGCCCTTCGAACCAAAAGTGAAGATCAATGATATTTATCTACCATCATTTGACCCGGACTTGAACGTTGGGATCCGAGAATGGTGCCAACATATAAGCAAAGCAATTGAGACATACAACCTTAGCGACTTTGACGTACGTATGAAGGTTGGAGGTCTTTTGAAAGGAAGAGCAAAAATGTGGGTGGATGACTGGATGGTTACCACATCTTCATGGGACGAACTCCGTAACAACCTCATTACTACGTTTAAACCCGAGAACAGATACTCAAGGGATGTTATACGATTCAGAGAACATACTTACGACCCATCGAAGGATATCTCTGAATTTCTATCACGAGTATGGGTTTTGTGGAGGAGAGTTACCAAAGATAAGCTTGGCAATGAAGATGCAGTGAAAGCAGTAATTGGATGTGTAAATGATGAACGTTTACGCATTGAACTACTTAATGCGAGGGCTACTACAGTACCAGAATTAATTTCGGTTGCATCTTCAATCCGAAGAAAACGTTCTCATCCAGGACCAAGTTCCGGAGTACCAAACAAACGTTCAAGATTTTCAGAAGCAACTACTTCCAGAAGGAACAATCATACAATCTAATGATTGCCGCTACAAACCTCAAACTACGGATACTAAACCTGAAGAATCAAAACGTATGGAGCACAAAGCAACAAATCCACCTACCTGTACATTTTGCAAGAAGCTGGGCCATACATACGAGACCTGTTTTCGACGGGAACGTACAATCACCACAAATATAAATAACATTGGAGGACATAAACTTGCACCCATCAACGTGACAATTGGAAACAAAACCTTAAGAGCCGTTTTTGACAGCGGTGTGGAATGTTCAGTCATGCGCGAAACATTAGCTAACGCCTTACCAGGACAAAGGAATCAAGCCGTGAATTGGGAGATTCCCGGTTATGTCATTAACAACATTATCCACAATTTGCACTATCGATAACATCGCAGTCGAGTTGCAGTTTTATATACTACCAGATTGACCAATTGGCGAAAGGAAAATACTACACCAGTTTTGATATGACAGCTGGATTCCACCAAATTCCTATATCGGAATCATCAATTAAGAAGACTGCATTCGTCACGCCAGACGGACTCTATGAGTATCTCAAGATGCCGTTTGGACTGAGTAACGCCTGTTAAGTCTATCAGAGGTGTATCAACAAGGCTTTATCCTCGCTTTTGGATGACACTGCTCAAGTCTATGTGGATGACATACTCTGCAAAAGTGCGGATTTTTCAGAAGGATTATCGAAGATTGAACGCATACTCCTAGCACTACAAAAGGCGGGATTTTCAATCAATATGGATAAATGTAGTTTCTTCAAACAGTCAATTGAATATCGCAAAGGACAACGATTGCAACATGCTGACTTCTTTAGCAGGAATCCGACTGATTTAGTAGTCAATGTCATGACAAAGGATTTGGAGTGGCTAAAAGTAGAACAAAGAAGAGTTGAAGCACTACGACCGATAATGGATTCAATTAGAGATAACAACTCGATAGATGGATACCTCTTGGAAAATGATTTACTAAAAAGGATAGTACAGGACCCAGTTTTTGGACAACAAACCTGTTCGGTTGTACCGAAAGCGTTTCAATGGAGTATCATAAATTCCTACCATACAGCCCTCAAACACACTGGCTGGGAGAAGACTTTAACGGAAAATCAAAGAATCCTATTGGTTTGACAAAATGAGCACCATTGTCCGCAATTTCGTAGACAACTGTGTCATATGTAAGACATCAAAAGGAAATTCAGGAGCCTCGCAAGTCCAAATGCACCCTATTCAGAAACCATCAACCGCTTTCCAAGTGGTACACATGGATATAACCGGCAAACTAGGCACTCCAAACGATCAGCAGTATGACGCCTTCACAAAAAAAACGTCTTGTTTTACCACGCCACTGATAAAAGTCAGCATAGTACGCTAGGTGCTTTGAAACGCCATGTACACTTGTTTGGCCCACCGGTACAAGTAATAGTTGATGGCGGAAGAGAATTCCTAGGCGATTTTAAAATCTACTGTGACCGGTTTGGAATACACATCCATGCTATTGCACCAGGAGCTAGCCGAGCCAACGGTCAAGTTGAACGAATGATGGCAACACTCAAAAACGCTCTAGTCATGATCGAGAATTATGAAACAGAACAGTGGCATATAGTACTTGATGAGTTACAATTGGCTATGAATTGTACTGCACATCGGGTCACAGGAATTGCACCACTTACGCTTTTAACACAAAGGAAACATTGTGTACCACCAGAATTATTGAGCCTGGTGGATATCGACGAACAGACTGTGGACATAGAAGCTCTCACCAATTTAGCTCAACAGAAGATGTCCCAAACTGCAGAACAAGACAGACAACGCTTTAATTTACGAAAAGCAAAAATACATCCATTCCAACGAGGAGAATATGTGCTCATAAAGAACAATCCTTGCAACCAAACTTCCTTGGATCTCAAATATAGTGAGCCATACGAGATTTCCAGGGTACTAGAGAACGACCGGTACCTTGTTATACGTATTGTTGGAAGAGGACGACCTCGAAAGGTTGCTCACGACCAACTTCGTCGCGCACCACAACCTGGCAATTCGGTGACCGTATCGGCGGAAATCGAACAACCTCCACCACCTGAGATGGCCAACCTTTAGAGCCCCTGAATAAAACCTTTAGAGCCCCTGTGCATAGCACAGCATCGACCTGTCCCTACTTTCCTTAGAGCCTCTGTGTACCACGGCGTACAAGACCGCCCAGAGCACAGCATCACACCTTCCACTACGAGTCTTCGAGAATTATAAAATCTTCGAGAATAAAGTCTTCGAGAATCTTCGAGAATAATCCATCGACCTGTCCCTACTTTCCTTAGAGCCTCTGTGTACCACGGCGTACAAAAACCGCCCAGAGCACAGCATCACACCTTTCACTACCTGTCCCTACTTTCCTTAGAGCCTCTGTGTACCACGGCGTACAAGACCGCCCAGAGCACAGCATCACACCTTCCACTACGAGTCTTCGAGAATTATAAAATCTTCGAGAATAAAGTCTCCGAGAATCTTCGAGAATAAAGTCTTCGAGAATCTTCGAGAATAAAGTCTTCGAGAATCTTCGAGAATAATCCATCGACCTGTCCCTACTTTCCTTAGAGCCTCTGTGTACCACGGCGTACAAGACCGCCCAGAGCACAGCATCACACCTTCCACTACGAGTCTTCGAGAATCTTCGAGAATAATTAAGTCATCGACGAATTCTTCAAAATTGATCTACGAACTAACCCTGAGCAGAAAGAAGCCTTGGGAAGTGGCATGGTGCAGAGCGCGCACCACCCATCAGAATGGCCGTATCGGCGCAATTACTTATTAGTTGTCTAATTAGTAATTAAGAATGCCTAAAATTACGTAATCATTATTGTTTTTAACATTTAGTTGATTTTGTGAAATAAAATAAGAAATTACTTTGTAAACTAAACAACACGTGCACCGCCACGTGTGCGCAGTGCATTGAGTCACGTGTTGACTAGTATAAATAGAGGCGACAGACCGAGATGTGGGTCATTGTTGTTCGAGCCGTCGTACTGTGCGGACCTCGTAGTATTCGCAAATAAACTAGTTGAACACTATCTTGAGTTTCATTGCTACTATGGGTAAGCAACCCCAAATGGATGGCCCGTTTGAGGAGGAGTGTGACGTCAGCGCTGCTGACGTCACTATTTTTAAAAACACTGCTGCTCGGGATCTTCCGATATATACTTATACATTATATTTTTAAATATTAGAATATAAAAAAATATATAATAACAAAATGCTGTAAAACGAGCGTAAATGTCCATCAAGTCAGGAGGTGGCAACTAAACCGATATATTTTTTTTTACTTTTAATCGAATTTTACACCTTTACATAAACTTTATGTGAAAACACACCCCATGTTCTTTCATTTACAACAAAATGCAGCCAGTTCAAATAATATGACTTTACTTATGCGCCACCTTGTACAAACTTATTTTTAACCGACTTCAAAAAGGAGGAGGTTCTCAATTCGGCAGCATGTTTTTTTAGGGTTCCTTACCCAAAGGGTAAAACGGGAACCCTATTACTAAGGCTCCGCCGTCTGTCTGTCTGTCTGTCTGTCCGTCTGTCACCAGGCTGTATCTCATGATCCGTGATAGCTAGACAGTTGAAATTTTCACAGATGATGTATTTGTCGCTATAGCAACAAATACTAAAAAACAGAGTAACATAAATATTTAAGGGGGCTCCCATACAACAAACGAGATTTTTTTGGTCGTTTTTGCTCGATATTGATAACGGTAACAGGTAGACACTTGAAATATTCACAGAATATTTAGTTATATATTCACTTTAAAAATCAATAATTAAATTAAAATAAAACAAATATTTAAGGGCCCCCATCTCTCAAAAGTTGAAAAGTTCTTAAAAGTTAAAAATAAAAATCTATTTACAAAACAAAAACAACCGACTTCCAAAAAAAAACACTACAAAGTGAAAAATAACCTTAATTTCGGAAGTCGGTGTCTGTATCTATTTTAGTTTTATGCCACCGACTTCCGAAATTAAGGTTATTTTTCACTTTGTTGTGTTTTTTTGGAAGTCGGTTGTTTTTTTTTGTAAATAGATTTTTATTTTTAACATTTTAGTGGGTCAGTATGTAATTTATCTTAGTTACAATAGCCTAATGTCAACTAACCTAATGTAAAAAGTTTTTTTAACGTTGGCGTTTTGTTAACGCTTTTTCGATGCTTCGTTTTAAAGTCACTTCTATGTAAAATGTTTTTAAACCGAACCCAAAAAAGTAAAATCAGCTAAAAGTGTTAAATCACTGTCGTTGTAATGATAGAGCCCTAGGTTACATCAACGATCAACGGGGGGGGGGGGGGGGGGACTCGGGTGGAAGGACGGAGTTTAGTTTCACGTTCAAACTAGTTTCTGAATATAAATAGGTATTTGATATTTGAATAACACGGAAACGATAATAGTTACGTATATAATGCATAGTAGTTGTCGCATGCTAATGTGGTGGAGGTGGAGCGGTGCCGGCCGCCGGCCTCGAGGCGCACAGAGCGAATAATATAACCACGGACACGAGCGCTGAGAGCGGTGCCGCCGCCGGCCTCGAGGCGCACAGAGCGAATAATATAACCACGGACACGAGCGCTGAGAGCGGTGCCGCCGCCGGCCTCGAGGCGCACAGAGCGAATAATATAACCACGGACACGAGCGCTGAGAGCGGTGCCGCCGCCGGCCTCGAGGCGCACAGAGCGAATAATATAACCACGGACACGAGCGCTGAGAGCGGTGCCGCCGCCGGCCTCGAGGCGCACAGAGCGAATAATATAACCACGGACACGAGCGCTGAGCTTCGGACACCTCGGCAGTCGTAGTTCGGCACCTCACCACTGTGCTCTGCTCGTCGAGCGCAGTGCGCACCGACGCGATGCAGCGATGGCACCATTACTATCAGCCATAGCTCTTCTTTTGTATGTTTTCCGTGAGACCGGAATGTCCAAAATACGGTAAAAGGTGCATGAAACATTTCACGAAAATCGGGGGTGGATTTTCGTATAAATATTTCATGGGCCTTTTTTACCTTACACCTCAAGGGGTGAAAAGTAAGAATACAATGCTATAAAATTCTTATTCCTATGATTTCTAAACTTGACACTTGGCACGATTACTAATCATCATAATCATTAATCATAATCATTTATTCATTTGTTAACATAGGTACAATAAAATAGTTGTTATAAAAGAAAATTAAAAGCGCGCTATGTTATACCAGAAGGCGTACAAATATTCATAGATGTCATTGACTTACTTACTAAAATTGATACATTAATCAAACGATATTATTTGATTTAGGTCAATGCTGGGAAGTCCGTACACAAGGCATCTCCGTCTGAACGCCATAGCGCTGGTTTATGATTATCTATGCCGCCTCCATCTCGTTCGGTAAAACAGTATTGTGGTTCTAGTTCGAATTCAGAATCATAGATGTCGCTGTAAGTCGTACTGCGGAAGAAAATTGACTTCCTTTTTTAGTCGTGTTGTGATCTCAAACAACGAGTGTCATGTGTTGCGGTGAAAAAGAAAAAAAGTACCGAATCCAACAAAGTGAAGCGTAGAGTGTATATTACGTAAGTAGTTAAATAGCCCTTCTATATATTTCTTTTATTGAATTGATCAATGACTCTAAGAATGTTGAAATATCAAGTGTAATAAATATGTATCCTTAAAATGCAATAGTTGGAAAGACCGTCTAAGACGCACGAGGTAAGTCCGTCATAAGCCGGTCTTGCCTCGAAGCACAGATCGTCAACCTTTTTTGTAGCGTGCGCGTATTCTTAAATCATTATATTTCGATTTCTCAGGTTTCAAAGGGTCATCAAGGCATTTTGTTTTGTTTCTAGATAATTATTGATAGTGAGTGTAAAAATGCCTTACCTAACGCCCTGATGCCTTTTATACCTGAAGGGTCGATTTATATACCCCCAAATGCAGCGGTTTAGCTTGCACGTTGCTGACGTTAGATAGGTATAGTGACTATGCGAGAGAAACCAACAAATGTTTTTTTTTTTACAGAAATACTTAAAAAATAATGGATATGCCTTTGGATGTTGATCGTTTTTTATCTAGAAATGATTTCGAACTTTTAAATCAGCATATATGGCCATGGCTTGTGACACATTTTATACTGTCTAGAAGATGTTATCATTGTGGTTATTACACAGACTTAAACTTACCACCCCACTTCATGATACATAAATGGAACTTACAATTGTTATTACATTTTGATTTTTTCTGGTGTCAAAGCTGTCTGCATATGGCAATTTACGATCATTACCCTGAAGACGAATGTACTTACTGTTTTTAACCTACTTCATTCCACAAAAAACGGTACGTATAAATAATTAACTTCTAATTCATTTTCAAGTATTTTTTTATTCCTGTGCCTAAATAGTACCTATTCCCTCTTTGCTTTGGGTCGGCCGATACAAAAGGTTTAGCGCGATACAAAACATTGCACATAAGACTGCCCTACGGTATTTACATTATATTGGAGAAATAAATCTTTTTTTTTTCAGATATCTTTGCTTGCAATCATGGTAAGCAATTACAAAAGAAAAACAAACAAAGGATCATATTCGAAACAAAAGTTACAAGAAGCAGCAGAAGCTGTTAGAAATGGCCATCTGAGTGGCTATAAAGCTGCGCAAATTTATAATATTCCTCGCATGACTATTATGGACCATGTGAAAAACAGGAGATTTAAATCCAATTCTCTTGGCAGAAGCACTGCGCTGACTTTGGAAGTCGAAACAAAATTAGCTTCGTTACTACATTTAATGGAAAAATATGGTTTCGGTTTGACCAAAAAAGAGGTCCTAGAAATGGTTGGCCAGTATGTAAACCGTAATCTCATGTCGACGCCTTTCAAAAATGGAGCTCCAGGGCAGGCGTGGTTTACTGCATTCAAAAAACGACATCATTTTTCCGTGAAGAAACCCCAGGCAGTGGAATACGCGCGTAAGAAAGCCGTAGACCCATTTATAGTTTACCCATATTTTGAATTGCTTAATAATACATTGAAAGAATTAAATTTATTGAATCAACCAGCCGCCATTTGGAATTTGGACGAAACTAGTTTTTCGAATGATCCCAAAAAATCAAAAATTGTTGGCATGAAAGGACACGCCGCGACAAGAGTCATTTCCTCGCCTGGTAGAGAAAACACTACTGTTTTGCTTGGCGCCAGTGCATTAGGACAAAAAACACCCCCACTAATAATTTTTAAGGGCAAAAACGTTTGGGATGAATGGACATCTCCGTATGCTTATCCCGGCACATCCTACGCTGCTACAAAAAAAGGATGGATGGAGACCGACGTCTTTGAAATGTATTTTAAAAAAGTTTTTTTGCCAGCTGTTGGAGATCAACGTCCGATTCTTCTTATTTATGATGGACACGCTACTCATGTAGGATTAAATATAATCGAGGAAGCGCGTAAAGCAGATATAACAATACTTAAACTACCTCCGCATACTAGTCACATATTACAACCGCTGGATGTAGCGGTCATGAAATCATTTAAAGATCGGTGGGATCCAATGCTCGTAAAATGGCAGCGTTCAAATATCGGAGTGAAGCTCCCAAAGAAAGAGTTTGCGAGGTTAATTGGAGTGGTTTGGGCTCAAATTGATAGTCAAGTTTTAAGAAATGGCTTCCGCAAGGCTGGAATTTACCCGTTCAATTCTGAAGAAATCAAAGAAAGTCTGTTTGATTCGTTACAGCTAAGACGTTGAAAAATTGTTTGGAAAATTAAGTCGTTGAAGAACGACATGAATATGACCACAATAATCAAGAAAGACTCGTTTGTTACAATGACGAATCTTTGTACGTTGCTACAACATACGAGCCACAAAGTTTGCTTTCGTTAGCCTTAAATTGCACCATACAAGTAATTGGCATTAATTCTTATCGTAGCATTAGCAATCAGCACTGTTCTGCACATTTTGTAACTGACGACCGTATTCAGAATGATGATTTAGAGAAAAAGGGTGCCAAAAGTTTAAAAGAAAACCAGTTTATAGGAGAAGAATCTCATCAAGAACTGGAACAAGAATCTTTCGTATCCAATAAGGATTTAAAACGAGTTGACAATAGTAGTAATAGAATCCAAATATTAGAAAACAGACTAGTAACTTTTGAAGAACTACTTTTGATGCAAGTTAAAGCTGGAGTTAATGTAAAAGGTAAACGACAAAAAATAGCTGCAGGAGCCGAAGTTATAACACATAATGACGTTGTTAAGCGTAAAATGGAAGAAAAAATTAAAAATATAAAAAAAGAACCACAGACAGAGAAAAATACGACTATGAAAAAAAAACAACCAAAGACTAACAACCTAAACAAAAAAAAACAAAAGAAAACACAAAGAAAAGCACCATCCAACAAAACGACACCTGACATTACGAGTGACGATGATTCAGATGTGACAACTAAGCGAGATAGTTCATTTTATGGTCCATCTACTTCAACAGGAAAGACGGGTATAACAAGAAATAGGAAACGAAACCGATTGCCATCAATTGACTCCATAACTAGTATATCTGATATAATGAGTCTATATAGCGATACGAACATCAGCGATAGATCACTGTTCGACTATGACTTCGATAATGAAGTCAGTTGTTTTGCAGACAATTATATAGTGAATCAAGAAAATCTTAGTGACAATGACATCTTACAGATTAACGTAACAGGTAAACAACAAACAATAGCTCTAGAAAGAATAAAAAAAGAACCGAAAGCAAAGAAAAATACGACCATGAGCAAAAATCAACCACAGAAGACTAACCTAAGCAAGAAAGGAAAAAATAAAATACAAAGAAAAACAACTTCCAACGAATCGACACCTGACGTAACGAGTGACGACGATTTTACCAAAACGTTAAGTGATCCTGAAAACGACAAAGAAAATTCTGTTCCTGCATATCATGCAGATATGACATCAAACGGAGATACTTCATTTTCTGGCCCAACTACTTCAACAGGAAAGTCATTGAAAAGAAATGCTAAACGAAACCGCTTGCCATCAACTGACTCCATTATCCCATCTGATAAAATTAATATATTTAGCGTTGTGCATCAAGAAAATACTAGCAACAATGACAACTTACAGCATAACGGAACAGGTGAACGACAAACAATACCTCCAGAAAGAATAAAAAAAGAACTGCAAGGAAAGAAAAATACGACCATGAGCAAAAACCAACCAGGGAAAATTAACCCAAGCAAGAAAAAAATAAAAAAAACACAAAGAAAAACATCTTCCAACGATACGACACCTGACGGTGAATTTGCTACCACGTTAAGTGATCCTGAAAATGACAAAGAATATTCCGTTCCTGCATCTCATGCAGATACAACATCAAAAGGATTTACTTCATTTTCTGGTCCAACTACTTCAACAGGAAAGTCATTGAAAAGAAACCACCTGCCATCATCCGACTCCATAACTATTGTTTCTGATAAAATTAATAATCCTAGTGACAATGACATTTTACAGCAAACTTACAGTATCAATGATTCCGTGCTTGTGAGATACCGTATGAGACAAAAGTGGAACTATTACATTGGATTTATCGAGAAAATCAAAGTAGTGGATGACGAAACATACTATTCCATAGATTTCCTAAAAACTGTTAAGAAACCACAACTAGTTTTTAGTATGACAAAGAGAAAAGATCGTGATGATGTACCCACAGTGTCGATAGTTAAAAAAATTGAAATAGAGACTGTGAATGCAAAACAATATTACTTATGTAATATTGAAGATAAGGTATATTTTTAAATAAAAATATACCTTGTAGTCAATAATTATGTAATATTGTTTTTTATTATCAGTTTGTCTTTCTATTTCGGCTAAATTTACGGGTTTGTGTGATTAAAGACTACTACTTGTAGTACTTTACGGATTTCATAGACAATCATTCTGGTAACTATATTTTCTTATTTTTAATAAAACAAATAAGACTGATTTTAGTGATTTGTTAAATTTACGGCTGTGTGCATGATTAAGGGAAAAGATTGCATTGTTTTTGTTGTTTACGTACTTTACGGATTTTATAGAGAATAATTCGGATAAATAATAACATTATTCTTATTATTAAAAAAAATGTAACACTTTAGTGATTCGTTAACTTTTTGTAAGAAATTAAAGCTATATAACTGGTAAATTACAACCAAATATCTTTTAATAATTTAATTTTACATAAATAAGTAAGAAGACTGTTTATTTTTGTATCTTTTTGTAAGAAAATAATAACTAGTGTCTGGTAAACGAAAGTTGATCCTGAAAACACGCGCAAAATTTAAAAAAAACAAGACTGTTTATCCCTGTACATAGTGCGATAACACGTGTTGATAATAGAAATTTAATTTCATTTAAATAAAATAAAATGTCAAGTGTCAACACGTGTTAACGCACTATGTACGAGGATAAACAGTATATATTTTTTAAATTTCGCGCGTGTTTTCAGGATCAACTTTCGTTTGTCAGACTCTATCGGTTTATTCTCACATAAGTATATCCGGCATGACGAATCATGATTTTATTTTGGACGGATTCAACTGCTTTTTGACTTATCTATGTGCAATAAACAATTGAATCCGTACTAAATAAAATCTCGATTTCTCGTCATGTCGGATACATTAATTATTAGCAGTTGGTAATTGCTTTGTAACAAAATAAATCATGGTTCAGAATGTATATTTTTATTTTATTTTATCGAAAATGTTTACAGCCCCATCACACAAATATATCTATCTATCTATCTATCTATCTATATCTATCTATATATAGCCGGTCTTGCCTCAAGTATGAGAAATTTAGCTATTTAAATTAATTGCAGCCTTATAAGTACGACTGTAAGGCACATATTTCAATGCCATTCATTACTTTATCGAAATAAAATGTTTCCATCATGTAATCTATCAAATCTGGTGTAAAATGACTACTAGACGGACTTACCTTAAAGAGCAAGGCAAGTCCGTATAATCGTCGATTTACGAAAAAAAAATGCTCTATTTAAGTGATATTTGACATTAAAGCAATACAAGTGTTTTTAGAATATTCAAGATAATATTTTCATCATTTGTAACTATCAAGAGATATCCTAGAATGCATAGTTCCATTAGTTAGTTCCAATGAAAGTTAACTATTTAAAAACTATGCCGGTCTTCCCCACATTGACCTACTCAAAAAAAAAAAAAAATGTATATGTTAAAAGAGAAATAAAAAAATAAGATTACTACGTTAATATTCAATTAAAATAAATTTAAAATAAAAATGAAGAATAAAGTAATATTATAATAATTAAAATGATACAAAAATGACACGTGCAATGTAAAATAACCTTGAACTTTAACATACCAACTAAAGTCAAAAACAGTCATTGAAATTTGTCTGTCAAAAATTCCGAAATGCTGTAATATGCTTTATTCAACAGTAAAGATTTAAGCATTTTCTTAAATAAGTTTATGTTTAATTCTTTAATTGAACTAGGTATGTGGTTGAATATGATTGGTGCCATACAAAAACACTTTTTTGCATCAATGCTGTAAGAGACCTTTTTACGCAAAAGTTATTGTTCTGTGGTCGAGCTCGTTTGTGATAAAATGATATCCTAGTAAACAGGTCTGGATTTGTCATAACAAATACAGCTACCTCAAAAATATATAAGCAAGGAAATGTCAATAATTTGTATTTGATAAACAATGGCTTACAGGAATCTAAACTGTGGAGTCTGAACATTGACCTAATGCACCTTTTTTGTGCTTTAAAAACTAATTCCCTATTGGTTGAGTTACCCCAGAAAATGACACCATACCTCAACACTGAACTCACCAAACCATGATATGCTGTGATTATAGCATCGACGTTAACCACTGGGGTCAGTTTAAATAGGCTGATCTGCTAATACGTTTAGTTAGCTCCTCCGTGTGTTCTTTCCAATCTAATTTTTTGTCAATCGTTAATCCTAGGAATTTGGATGTATCTACTTGTGTTATCATTTTATTGTTATAGCATACTGTCATATTGGTATTCGCACGTTGGCTAAACATCATTAATTTCGTCTTATCAATATTTATTTTAAGATTATTATTATCTAACCATTTCACTATGGAGGTTATTGTCTGAGTAACAACGTCATTGTGGTTTTGATCATCAGTACTCTTAATGGTCACAGTGCTGTCATCAGCAAACAGTGACATAGGATGACTTGTTACTTTTGGCAGTATGTATAATATAAACAACGGGGGCCCTAAGACGCTGCCCTGGGGTACACCATAGGCGACTGTGCGATTACTAGACTTATAGGTTCGTTGGCATTTCGTTTTGGGATCTATATTGGTGACTTCAACGTACTGTTTCCTGTTCCGCAAAAATGAATTTATTAAACTGAGGATATTCCCTCTAATACCGTACGCATCCAGCTTATTGAGCAGGATATTGTGATCGATATGGTCGAATGCTTGAGTCAGGTCACAATAAACTGAACAAACAGGTATTCTTTTGTCAACATTCGTAATGACATTGTTCAAAAAGTCATATATTGCCATAGTGATGGTTTTATTTTTTCCGAAGCCTTTCTGTTCGTCGGTTAATATGTTTATTTTATCTAGATATTGAAAGATCTGAATATAAATATATTTTTCAAATATCTTCGATATTACTGGCACAAGCGCAATGGGTCTATAAGACTCCATGCATTGCTTGTCTTTTTTTTTTTAAACAATGGTTTTATTATAGCTGTTTTTAGGTTGGTTGGGTAAGTACCATGTGATATGCACAAATTGAGAATATGGCTCAAATGTCCACTAATGCAGTTAGATACATGTTTAATTATTTTGGTAGAGATTCCATCACTACCCACACTGCCGGAATTTTTTAAAGTTTTAATTATAGCATTAATGTCATTGTCATTGCTTGGTGCCATAAACATCGAGTTACTATTCTTTTCTATGATTTTAGTTACTTGTATACCGCAATTTGTTATAGGTTTTATTTTATCCACAAAGAAGTCGTTAAATGCGGTTGCTAAATCAGGTGAATGCGTCACTATTTTATCTCCTATCTTAATACTATGAATTAAATTATTATTGGGCATATTCAGTTTAGTTTGGTTAATTATTTCCCACGTAGTTTTAGACTTGTTAGATGATAATTTGATCTTGTAGTTATTCTGGGCACGTTGCGTTAATTCAATTATTTTATTATACACTGCTGAGTATTTTTTAAAGGCTTTTTTGTCTTGTTCTTTGTGATACAGTCTGTAACGCCACAGGAGAGCTCTTTTATTCTTGCTACATGTTCGGATCCCACGGGAGACCCAAAGTGATCTTTTGTGTGTAACGCTTAAACGGAAATCATAAGTTATATAGAAGAGTAAAAGTCTCCAAAAAAATATTATAGGTTGTGTTCAGATCATCAACCTCATACAGTTCCAAGAAGGAAACACTTTGCAGATATTCCCTAAATTTTGTCATATTATCCAGACTATAGTCACGGCGTTTGATATACCAATGCTTCATAACACATATTCTCTTGGTTGGAACCTTGAGTATTTGACAGGTGTGGTCTGAAAGAGCAAAATCTATTACGTCACAATTACATTTCTTACCCAGATTATGCGCAAAAAGGTCTATGCAAGTGTTACTAGAGAGTCTAGTCGGCTGATTACATGCCAATTTGAAATTAAAATTGAGTAGAATACATTCCAGTTCTAATGTGGTGTTACTACGCTTCAAAATATTAATGTTAAGGTCACCACATATTACAACATTTCGCTTACTTTTCTTTGTTATTAATTGACATAATTTGTACAGTTGCTCAAAAAAACAGGTCAAATTGCTTGCATTAGGATTTAGGAACTCTGTAGATGCAGATTGAATGAACAATGTGCTTCACACGCCGCGCGGCGCGGTGTACATGCGCACGGTGAGCTGGCGTTACGTGCAGTGTCAACATGTGTTGGTCCAGTGTGCGGGTCCAGTCAGTAAACTGCCGCAAAATAAAGTTTGTGTTTCCTAATAATATTGTGAAATACGAAGTTATTTGCACCTTGTGCCGCCGCGCATCGACCGCGTTGTGTACTTCGTAGTAGAATAAACGCGCAAAAGTTGTTTCATTAGGTAGAGGTATCTATTTAATAAAAAAATTAAAACTAGTCGTTTTTAGGGATTATAGGATCATAGGATCACTCGTGTGTCGGTCTGTCACAGCCGATTTACTCTGAATCTATTATTATATACTTTATTTCGGACTACACATACATGTACACACAATCCATATAATATTAGTAATAATGACTTAAAAACTATGTTAGTAAACTTTTACAAACTAAAACAACTAATAGCGACGTGGCCCAACACGCGTTGGCACGTGCCTCCGTACCCAGTGCCTTAAGAAGGGACTGTCAATTTTGTCTAATAATGTTTTTAGGATGCTGTTGGAGCTTCCGCGCAACCTACCCATTATTGACGCTGTTCTTTTTCTCATAATGGCATGAAAATCGTCAACACGGGCTTCCGAGAACATCTGCGAAGCGCTACAGAAACGCGGAAGCCCCATCAACATCCTAAATCCATTATTATACTGCACGCGCAGGACGTTGTAGGCTCTCTGCGTATATTTCACCCACAAGCTGCACGTATAGAAGGTTTGGCAGTATGCCTTGAAAAGTGATAACTTAACATCCTTACTACAACGCGCAAACCTGCGGGCTACCATATTACATCGAACCGCCAACGCCCTCCGCTCCCTCTCTATGTCAGCATCGTCAGATAAGTCCTCCGTGACTACATGCCCTAGGTATTTAAACCGTGTGACTCTCTGTAGTGGCTTTCCGTTTAAAGTCACTGGAGGAACATCATCCAACGAGCTAGACTTACATTTAAACACCATAAACTCACTTTTCTGCACATTATATGTGAGTCCATGTGACACAGCATAAGACTCACACACAGCCAACAACTTCCTGAGCGCGCTGATTGATGGACTCAGCAAGACCATGTCATCTGTGTAGCTGAGATTATTCACCATAGTGCCATCAATCGAGCAACCGACGCTGGTCTCGCTGAGCTCACCAATCAATTGGTTCATGTAAACATTAAACAGGGCCGGGGACGTTAGTCCTCCCTATCTAACACCACATTCCAGGACGTACGTCTCAGAGTGAGCTCCCGCCCACCTAACACTGTTAGTCTGCGAGCTATACCAAAACTTCAGTACATTAATAAGCTCCTCGGGTACCTTTAGAAGTTTAAGCTTCGACCAAAGCTTATCGCAACAAACCAAGTCAAAAGCCTTGGAGAGGTCGAGAAAAGCAGCATATACTGGCGTTTCCCTATCCGTGTAGTAGCCAACCTATAGTATTGTACTACATGTATAGTATAGTACCTACCTGTAGTATTGAACCTATTATTGTACTACATGTATAGTATAGTACCTGTAGTATTGAACCTATTATTGTACTACATGTATAGTATAGTACCTGTAGTATTGAACCTATTATTGTACTACATGTATAGTATAGTACCTGTAGTATTGAACCTATTATTGTACTACATGTATAGTATAGTACCTGTAGTATTGAACCTATTAAGTTGTTCAGTACACATGAATTTCTGAGACCAAAACATGAACGTGTAACGTGAATAAATTAATTTTAACTATGGGGTTCACTATAAGGGCAAAAATTTGAAATTTTAAAAAGTTGTAATCCGTACCATTTTATGATGCACATAATTATTAAATGAATGGATTTAATAATAATAAATTCATTTAATTCTGGTAAATAACACCCATTGCCAAACATAAATTAATAGAAATAGACCATAGCCATTGCATACATAGACATTGACATTGACATTTGTTGTGACCATTTCAAATATAGTTACATAATAAAGAAAATTGATGAAAATTTCCCCTTTCTCCCCGTAACTGAAGAGCCTAAAAAAATGCAGTTCTATACATAAAGATTACAGGAAAACCTATATGTGCCTATTTGAAATGATAAATAATTTGACTTTGACTAGGCCGTTCAAATGTAATATTAAGCTTTTAAGTGCTATTTTTTTTAAAGTCAAGTTTCGTCGTCCTTCTGCCAATACTTGTTTTTGGCTTTGTGATAAAATGCATGGCAGTAGTAAGTATATACAGTGTGAGTCTTCATAATGTGGACATATCGAAATGAGGGAAACTAAGCTTAATTTTATCGATGGAAAAAATATAAACAAATAAATAAAAAAACAATTCAATTTTTTATAGCATTTTTTTAATTCTTGTGCGCTGGTGTAAACAAATCGGTATAACTTTTAAACTCATCGATCTAACACGACGAAACAAACTCAGTAATGACTGGAAATAATAGGGCGCTTCATAAAATAAAACTAAAGGAAAAACCTCTCTCTCAATTGAGAATTAAGGTGTTTTTTTTTTAACAAAAATCTGATATTATTTCATCACTTTTTACAATTATAGTAAAATTTCTCATTAAAGCCCCGATTACCTACCCTTTTTTATTAATTTAAATTATTTTCCATCGTATCAGCATTCTAAAAGTAAAAATACCATGTTTATAACTCAATGACAACGTTTCCTACCAACTATCGAAGAAAGGCCTTGCACTCGGCTACGCACTTATACGTACAGTCGGTGACCAGCATTACCTGACCCCTATTACAAAGAAGATAACGGAAGAGGGGTCAGATAATGCTGGTCACCGACTGTACGTCCTCCACCTCATTTCGATATGTGCACATTATGAAGACTCACACTGTATAATATAACGAAATTAAAAGGAAAACTATCACAGCTCAGTAGGTTTTACAAGTTAACGAGTAATAGTCGACCAACTTACATTTGCAGTTGGAGAATTGACTGTGACGTATATCGATGTATGGGAGAACATGTTTTTCAACTACAATGTTAAGATTATTTTTGGAATAAATTTATCCCAACTACGGAACCCTTCATTGCGCATGGTCCGATACGCACTTGGCCCATTTTTCTTTATACCTCACTGATCATTTATGTTGTTGGTGCAGGATTTATTTCTCATTCGTTTTAAATTTCTTCTACAAGCTAGACATCAAGATAACATCGGCTTTAAAATGATAACGAGGGTGGGTGCTGATACCTATAATTATACGACTTTAGGTTATCTTAGCTTAGGTCTTGGCTGCATTGTACCTACGGGCTACGTATAGCTACGTATTGTGTCAGTGTGACCGTGCGGCAGGAGGCGGGCCTGCGCCGCCCTGCACTCAGTCTGCAGTCAGGAGGTGCTTGTTGACAACACAACACTGCACTATAACACGGTCTCAGAGCGAGCGATGTTTGACGTTAGCCAGGGCTGCCACAGGGCGCGCCGCGCGGCGGAAGCACGCGCTCGCTGCACCAACCTACCACTAGGCCCAGCAACTATGAATCTACACGGTGACACGTTCAGATACTGTACCAGGGACTTGGCATTGATGGATATTAGGACGGGCGGAAAGAAAAAATTTCACGACACATAAAAGTTAATTAGCCAAACATATCTACTTAGACTTACCTACCCTAAACGAACAATCCGACAATGCAGTGTGCATTCTCAGATTGTTCTTTACGCATGAAAACTGTGCGCATTTATGACAAGTTCCGATGGAGCGAATAAACTACGAGTAGGTACCAATGTAATGTAATGGTAATGGTGGTAATGTTCAAACACTCAGCCACAGGTGGTCGAACTTTGACTGTGGCGCGGCATCGTAGTCGCCGCGCCCCGCGCCCCGCCCCCGCGCCCCGCGCCCCGCGGTCACCAACTAAATAATCAATAGATAATACGATGTTAATTATTTGACACCTATTTACGGACGTACTGTGTCACAGAATATGCTGTGTAACTAGGCAGTTACACAGCAGGCAGGCTGGGCAGGCGCGCGGGCAGTGGGTAACTAGGCAGTTACGCACCAGGCAGGCTGGGCAGGCGCGCGGGCAGTGGGTAACTAGGCAGTTACGCACCAGGCAGGCTAGGCAGGCGCGCGGGCAATGGGTAACTAGGCAGTTACGCACCAGGCAGGCTGGGCAGGCTCGCGGGCAGTGGGTACAAGAGACTGTGGACTGTGTGTGTGTGTGGACTGTGTGGGGCGTTTATTAAATCCGTACTAATTCAATGCGACGAATGTCATTCTTGCAGTGCAGTGCGTCTAGGGTTGCCAACCATCCTCACATTATTATAAAACAAAGTCTTCCGCCGCGTCTGTCTGTCTGAATCTGAACGCGATAAACTCAAAAACCACTGAATGGTTTTTTAAACGGTCTTCACCAATGCACGGAGTATATGGAAGGTTTAGGTGTAGGTACTATTCATTATGGTTTTGTAAAAATTGGCTGTAATATGACGATTATTGTTGAAGATGTCGGAAAAAATCATGCCGACTGGGACTTTACTGGTGGTAGCCGCGGAAACCGTAAGAGATAGATAAAATTAATGTTCTACAGGATTGTAACTCTTAATACGATCAACAAAAAGTCCGTTATAGCATTTATGTCTATCTTCTAAGGATGACCCACTAACGGAACTATTTTTATTTTCAGTATTTCATAAAAAAATAATTGTTATTTCCGAAGCTATTTTAACCGGTATATTATGAATCCTTCCCCATCCAACAAAATATGTTATTTAAATTGGGCAATTAAATTAAAATAAAATATGCCATGATATCATAATTATAATTTAAATTTATACCTACTTTAAAAGAATCACAGATTCAAAATTACGCGTAACAAAATAATCATGGTTGTTTGCTACGATAGAAAAAACGGCTGAACGGAATAGTTTTTTCTTTTTTTTTCGTTGTTAATAAGAACTTCAACTTTAAATTCATAATAGTTCTTAATAATTTATTATAATCTAGCCTTTTTTTTTTTTTTTTTTTTTGGGTGGGAAATTATCAAATAACTTCTCCCGCTCTGGGTGGAGCGGGAGGGAGTGTCAGACTTTTACTGACTAAAACCCACCGTGTTCCTTCAGATGCCTGTGTGCCAGGGCCACGATATCCCTTTCGGACAGGCTCGTAACCCTGGCAGATTATAATCTAGCCTAATAGACTAATAAGCATTTAATTCTGACTTATTATTTTCCGTGATAGATTACGTCATAACTAAGAATAGTGTCAATTTGCACTGTTACACAAGTCCGTAGCACTTTCTTAGTCTAATAATTAATAAAAACACTTCGTGTGTTACATGTATAGCACAGCATTGTTACTATTATTCATTCACTATTTATAGATATTATACTACACTTACTCAAATGGTTTAGTTCTCTTTAAGCTAGTACTTTATAATTTTCCTTAAAAAAAGTTGGCAACCCTAAGTGTGTCGCAGTGGAGATGTATTGGCACTTGGCACAAAATGTACATCCAAAACTAAGTCTGACAAAAAGAACTCGTTAATTAAACGTATTATTTGTGAACAATAATATTATCTTCCTTCCTGATAGTTGACGTCGAGTGCGGCAGGGTCAGGCACGCAGGCCGGGTGTGCGTCTGTGCGGCCCAGCAGGAGGTGCATGCGCAGCCTCCGGGCGAGACAGCCGACGTGTTACAGCGCCTGCTCAAGCGAGGACTTGGCATCGGCGATGAGCTATGACAAACAAGAGCGCGCTCGCCGTCGCGAGAGGCCCGCGCGCCACAACCGCGTAGCGCGCGGCGCCGCGCGCCGCTCCGGGGATATTTTTAAATTCATAATACACAAAATTTGCGGCTCGTCACCGCTGTTACTGACCGTTTGTCGACATGAGGCGTGCGTCGGAGGGTGTCGCCGGGCAAACGTGCAACGCGGAGCGGTGTCGCGGGCAGACTGCGGCGCCGGCGCAGCGCGTCCGCGTGCTGGCCCCGCTGTGCCCGGCCCGCCCACCGCCGCCGCCACACGGCCTAGGCGATCAACACTCGCAACAGTGCTGTGGCCGCGCAGCCTCTCACGAATCCGTCTTCTTGGTACCAACATCATTCTTCATTTGTACCAACTTACATGTAAACTCATGTTTAAAAAACGTATAAAAAACCGGTCAAGTGCGTGTCGGAACACGCACGGTGAAGGGTTCCGTAGTCCGGATGAATATTTACGCATGCACAAAAACTGAAAAACAACATTTTTCTAACGATTGTAACCGAAATATCTCTTATCTCAAAACCTACACGATGCACGAGTACGTTCTTCAAAACCAATGTAATTTGTATTACTGCCTTCACACACTGATCTATGTAACCGGAGCTATGAGCCCTCGACCCCTGTCATACAACCGACAGGGTCCTACTTCAGGACGGGGCGGGACGGGGCAGGAGGGGGCAGGAGGGGGCGAACATTCATGTAGCGTTTACTGGAGTTTTAGAAATTAAAATATGATCCCATTTGATCACTAACTATACATACTTAGGTACCTATAAATTATATTTTTCAATATTTAAATATAAAAATATACTTACAAAATAGTGGTCCGCCGGTGTCGGGAGCGGGATCGAAGCTACCGGTGGTTAGGGCTCCAGAGACAGGAACCTCCTCACGATGCGAGCCGTAACGAGGAGTACTGCCATCTGAATCAAAACCCTGATCCAGCTGCCTAACGACAGCATCCTCAGGTGTTGATTGAGGCCCTTGGCTATTAAGCCATTGGCTGTCGCGGCTCGGCCCAATGATCACCGAGTCCACATCTCACATGACGACAACCTCGCGAAACAATTCAAGATACTTGATTTACTTATCTTTCTCGGCTTTCACGCGAGGTTCTATGTCATGCGGGGCCGTTTTGTTATTAGTTGTTATCAAAGAATGGTTAATAAAATGTTTTTATAAGTTCTACCTTATTATAATTTTTCAGAATTTACCGTAGGTACCTTTAGTTGAAAAGTTACACACATTTATTGCCACTTTGACAAGCATAATAATATCTTACTAAATATTGACTCTCGAAATATCATAATCTTTTTAATTCCGATAATACCCCACAAGCCCCCTACGTAACGCGGCGTCTAGCGTCGATCGTCCACTCACCAGCCCAACCGCAACAAGCCCACAACGAGCTCGGGAGTCACCACGCTTACGTCGCCGTTGTGGTCGGCGCGACATAAGCTCGGGAGTCACCACGCTTACGTCGCCGTTGTGGTCGGCGCGACATAAGCTCGGGATTCACCACGCTTACGTCGCCGTTGTGGTCGGCGCGACATAAGCTCGGGATTCACCACGCTTACGTCGCCGTTGTGGTCGGCGCGACATAAGCTCGGGAGTCACCACGCTTACGTCGCCGTTGTGGTCGGCGCGACATAAGCTCGGGAGTCACCACGCTTACGTCGCCGTTGTGGTCGGCGCGACATAAGCTCGGGAGTCACCACGCTTACGTCGCCGTTGTGGTCGGCGCGACATAAGCTCGGGAGTCACCACGCTTACGTCGCCGTTGTGGTCGGCGCGACATAAGCTCGGGAGTCACCACGCTTACGTCGCCGTTGTGGTCGGCGCGACATAAGCTCGGGAGTCACCACGCTTACGTCGCCGTTGTGGTCGGCGTGACATAAGCTCGGGAGTCACCACGCTTACGTCGCCGTTGTGGTCGGCGCGACATAAGCTCGGGAGTCACCACGCTTACGTCGCCGTTGTGGTTGGCGCGACATAAGCTCGGTGACTGCTAACGTACGTAGGTAACCGTTTCTAGCCTAATACTGAGTGCGCGTTCCATAAAAAAACCGGCCAAGTGCGTGTCGGACCACGCACAATGAAGGGTTCCGTAGTTAGGATGAATTTAACCCTAAAACAAACTTAAACATTGTAGTTGAAAAAACATGTTGTCCCATACATCAATATACGCCACGGTCAATTTTCCAACTGAAAATTTAAGTTTGTAATCGCAAAAAATGTTTTTTTTATGTGATAAAACTACAAATTAACAATTTTCGGGCTTTTTCCTTTACTTGTGCTGTGAGACCTTGCTTCTGCCCAAATTTCATGATTCTAGGTCAATGGGAAGTACCCTATAAGTTTTGATTTATTTGCCGCAATGATGTCGCTAATATCGCCGTATTTTTTTATTGCGTTGACTTGGAAGCTTGTTTTTTTTAGAGCTTCAAGGGACCATAGACTTACGTATTTGATATTAATTTCAACTTGATACCTATACGCGTTCCTGAGAAAAATGGTCTTGACAGACTGACAGACAGACAGGCAGACGGACAACGAAGTGATCCTATAAGAGTTCTGTTTTTTCCTTTTGAGGTACGGAACCCTAAAAACTGCTGAACGCCGAACGGCTAAAGTTGAGGCGATGCTGATTGTGCGCGCTCACCTGGATAGCGTGCCAAATGAAAATAAAATATTCCAACTACTTAATTAATTAAAACAGGGAACTGGTATAACATAATGCAGTGCTATGAACGTGTCGTGCATAGTTTAGTAGGAACGATCATCCTTTGCTACATACATAATATATTGGTATTCAGCCTCAGATCAGGATCGGTTCGGAAACCCCACTACACTAAACTACACACACATACTTTTATTATGAAATCCAGAAAAGAAAATAGGTAATGTTCTAATGTCTAGATAGGTCCTATGTTGTTCTGGAATTACCATTTTTCGCCATGTCCTTAAGCAGAACTGTTGATGATGTTATTATATTATTTACCTTTATACCGGATTAGTTTTTTTACCGTCTTGAAAAAAATAGGGTATGTTAGGTGAACGGAGTAGAAGCCATGACACAGTCCTTTTTTTTCTTTTTTTATAACGTAGTAAGAAATTGATCTACCAATAAATACTACACATTTGAAGTAAACTTTTCATTATATTACATTAGAAAGATAAAAAAAGAAATTTTGAAAAAAAAAAGAAAAACGATAAAAAAATATCGAAATTCAAATCATACGCACATTACGCACCCTACTAAATGCGCGGCGAGTAACTCTCAGCCGGTTCAAAGAATAGGATCGCGCTACGAGTTCATTAATAAATTATTCCGCGACAATTATATAAACAAAAGAACTGCTAACTATATATATTTAATATACATATAGTCTTGTGTTGATTTTTTTTATTTTCTTGATTTAAAATGCAATGATGAAACAATCATTTTCTTAAGTTAAGCATTACCTATATTCTTGGTTTGAGAATATAAATCAAGAATATTACTTTCTTGGTCTACGTAATACGTGTTTCTCAAGCCAACAATATTATATTCTAATAGGATAATATTTACTAATAAATAAACAATATTTTTAAGAATATTCGTATTCTTGTGCGAAAATATCCTTTTTTCCGTGTAGTATAGAATAGAATAGAATACTCTTTATTATGTACACCATAAAAAATACAGATATAAATGATAGGACTGCAGCGAGGTGTGAGGCAAGGAGACGTTACCTCTCCCAAACTGTTCACCGCTGCGCTGGAGGATGACTTCAAGGTTCTGGACTGGACAGGGCGGCATCCACAGTGGCGAGTACATCACACACCTTCGGTCACCGACGATATAGTCGTCATGGCTGAGACTATGGAGGACCTCAGTACAATACTCGATGACCTCAGTAGAGCTTCCGAAAGAGTGGGTCACAAAAATAACATGGACAAGACAAAGTACATGTCGAATGGCCCATTAAACACCCACTCACATGAAGGTCGGAGACGTTACATTCGAAGTTGTGGACGAGTATGTTTTTTACCTAGGACAATCTGTCCAGTTAAGTAGGTTCAACTTCGAGAAAGACGTCAATCGTCGAATCCGACTCGGCTGGGCAGCATTCGGTGGAAGCTTCGCAATATCTTCTCGTCCCACATACCGCAAGGTCTCAAGATGAAAGTCTAGTTGACTAGTGCGTGTTGCCAGTGATGACCTATGGCACTGAAACCTGGTCGCTCACAACACAATGGGCCTTATAGAAGGCTAAAAGTCATGCAAAGTGGAACGTCAATAAAATACGTGGGTCAACGACAAACTGGTATATTTCCAAATGTAAACTAACTACCCACCACCTAACAATAATATGAGTACCGACCGATATCACATCTCTCCTCATCAAATCCACTGAACACAACAGATAAGTACATAAACCTTAAAACTAACAATTTAATCTAACTAGAACTATTTTGGCAAATTATTGGCAGCTTGTTTAGCTCGGTTGAGCGCACGCAGTGCACCAGCTGACGCGCCCAGCGGTGGTGGTGATACAGACGACGAAAGCCGTTCGGGTCGAACCGGCGCGGCGGCGTCAACGTTTGACCCTTCCAGCGGCGTGTCCTTAGTATCCCCATCACCGCTGGATGCGTCCTCAAATATCTCACCTTCGGCTCCGCTATCGACCCCCTGTTTGGCTGCCCCAGAGTCAGTAGTCTCAGCTACGGCCACGTCACTCACTCGTGATAATGAGTACCTAGTTCTGCTGCTTGCTGAAATCATTTAGTCGGCATGTCTACGCCACTCAACCCCATTACCTAAACTGTCTTTGTATGATTTACGCCAGGGTTACGAGCCTGTCCGAAAGGGATATCGTGGCCTTGGCACACAGGCATCTGAAGGAACACGGGTGGGTTTTAGTCAGTAAAAGTCTGACACTCCCTCCCGCTCCACGCAGAGCGGGAGAAGTTATTTGATAATTTCCCACACAAAAAAAAAACGGGTGGAGTGAGAACTCCCAGGGATGCAGCTGCGCATTTTGCACAATGCGGCACGCCGCGCACGACCTACACACTTCTTCAATATCCTGATCTAAGCTCGCCCAGTAAATGTAGCTCCGCGATAAAGTTTTCATTTTGTTTTGTTCATACCTAGATGGCCCTCATGAACTTCATTTAATTTTTTGTTTTGTTCATACTTAGATGGCCCTCATGAACTTCATTTAATATTTTGTTTTGCAGAACTTGAGGGACCACTATATTTATAAATAACACATCCTTGATCTACTAGTAAATCATTTTTTCTAGTAAAAAATGGGTTTTCCGCGACGCAGCTCGGACGAGCCGGCCAACCGAATAGTACAAGACGAGTATCCCTTAATTCTACTTAATAACTGATCGCGCTCGGTTTCTTTTGCGATATCTTTAAAACAAATAGGCAGCGACTCCTCTATAATTTTTTGAAACTTTTCCGGTATTACCGACAACCCGTAGGGCGTACGTCTATACACAAAAGTACCCATATGCGTAGTTATAGCCGTGTAGGGCTGCGAGCCGTCCGACAATAGACACTGTCCGTAAGCATGTTTCAGATCAATTTTTGTGAATTTATCTCCCCCACTAAGACTTGCAAATAGCTCTTCGATACGCGGCAACGGATAATAATCTCTTTTTACCCGACTGCTCCAGAAGGAGGGTTATGTTTTTCGAGTGTATGTATGTATGTCTATTTCTTTGGCACGCTCTGTAGCCTAAACGGCTTGATGGATTTTAACATATGAGGTATCGTTCGATTCGTTTTAGTTGCAGAAGTGTCATAGGGTATAAAAATTTTATATGGCATCTGCGAATCAAAAAAGACAGAAGAAATAAAAAATAAAAAATTGTGATTTTAATAATATGGGTATCAAATAAAAGCTAGTAAAAAGCCAATTCCAAATAACACTACCACACACACACAACACTAACACACACACACACACACACACAACACACCACAACACATAACACTTTTTAGCTACTATTTTGACTCAAACTACAAAAAGTACATTTCCTATATAATAACAAAATGGTAGCGAAATCAAAATTGTACATTGAATATTTTTGAAAAAAGCAATTGCTATGAGGTTTGGAATCGATTCTAATGCCGAAAACATAGTTTTTAGAATTTTTGTCTGTTTGTCTGAATGTATGTTCCAGCATCACAAAAATTCTACTGGATAGATTCTGTTCAAATTTTGCATAATATTACCTATAAGTCTGGTCACCCGGTAGGCTATATTTATATTATCACGCTATTTATTATGGGAAATAAGCAATATTGTATTATGTTTGTATACCTCTATGGTTTACAGTAAATTGTAAAAAGAGCCAAACGGTTAGGACATTGCAGATTTAATCTTTTAAATGATTATCATCACGCTATATCTTTATGGAGCTAAGTAGTCAATCATCATGACATATACACGGTGGATTTTTAAGATGGGGAGGTAAATCTTAACCGTTGTAGCTACATAATAATGCGACATCGGTCTTAGGAGACTGTCCTTAAAATTTTGAGATATTTTAATCTGCATATGAGATATTTTCACAAAAAAAAAGGCCAATAGATCCTGGTTCTTATGAGAGAGTTAGACCAACTGTGGTTTGATACATCGGATCTGGTACACTTGCGTGAATGACATTTCCGCTAAAGACACTTGCGCGAACTTACTTGCACGAAAATAGGATCACTTCCTTGTCTGTCTGTCAATACTCTTTTTCTCAGGAACGTTGGGAGATATCAGGTTGAAATCAATATCAAATATTAAGGTCTACGGTTCCATAACGCTCTAAAAAAAATCATCCTTCAAGTCAACGCATTAAAAAAATACGGCCATTCATGTGACATATCTTGATAGGATAAATTCATCCAACCTACGGAACCCTTCATTGTACGTGGTCCGACACGCACTTGGCCGGTTTGTTATAATCAATAGACTGGCCGCTATAAAACTCAGAGATAGCAAAAAGCGTTTCCCATCAAAATCGTTTATTTGCATAAATGTGTACAAATGGGTACAAAAGTTGTATAAAATTCATTGCAAAGACATATTCCACCGTATACTGATGGCATGCAAATATTTAATGGACGTTAGTCAGTTAAAGGCTCTTACAGACTCACGCGATATCGTGGACGTGACAGGTACCGACAAAGAAATTGTGCCACTAGTGTCGCGTCGCTTCCGCGATATCACACCGAGCCTACGAGCCTACGAACTAACTACTAACATACGAGCCTTAAAAAAAAATAGGAATTATATGAAAGAAAGGAACAAATTATTCAAGTCAATATAAGTCATAAAAATATACCCATAAAAGTCTAAACCTTCTAAATTATTTGAGGTCCAATTTTTTTTCTTAGAATGTCAGATATCACAAGCAACATACTATCTATATAAATTAATGTTAGGCGACTGTTAATGAGAACCGGTTTTATTAATAGCCGTTCTTCAGGAAAAATCTGTAAGAATGCATCAAATAACGTATCAGTGTTCTGACATTAGGTAGTTTAAGCAGGAACGCAGGCATTCATTAATTCACTAAAAACGAAAACTTCGCAAGCAATGGAGAATCGCTACTGAAGACTACGGAGTCGACCTCAAGACTAAGACTGCTTCTAATACGGACAACTATACGTCACTTGCTCCCGCGTCACCAGTTCTGAGTCTCTGTATATTTCGGCTGCTGAGATCAAAACTACAAACGTAGCATACAGGGAATTTTTATAAAATAACATAACAGCCTGTATTCCCCGAAGGGTTGGGCAGAGGTGGACTTAGTACGGCACATTTTGCCAGTTATGTTTAGGGCCCATGTAATAGGGGGCAAGCCTATTGCCACTAACCAGGCACAAACCTAGACTTCGGACTGGTACTGGGAAATGTCAGATGGAAAACCCAATAACACTGTCTGACCGACCTCTGACCGGAATCGAACCCAGGACCTCATACTCAACAGTAGCACTTCCGACCACTAGACCAACTAGGCTGTTTTCTATAAAACTGTGGCTGCTATTTTAGTATATGTTACGACTTCCACGCGTACGGAGTCGCGGGCAGAAGCTAGTCTTTTCTGAAACCTAGCCTATCCTATCTTGCTACCCCTACTTAATAAGTTAAATGTTATCGTTTAACTTAACAATACTTAACTGAACAATTTGTTCAATAATAACACTAAAAAGTTTAAAATAAAACAAATTATTAAAAAAAACAAAAACCCCGACTGCAAAAACATGAACTGAAAGGATGGAAACAAGATGAACAGTAAACCAGTATCCTGTAGGTACCAAAAATAAATAAATGCAGTCGGAGGCAACTAATTTGCCTTCGACTGCATTTTTTTATTTTCGGGTTTTTTGTTTTTTTAATAATTTGTTTTTAACTTTGGATTGATGGTAATGCGTTTGTCTCCGTTTTATTTTACAACGGGTACTATAGGAGTTCCATAGTCTGAGTAGTCGACGCGGTAGATGGAGCCGTCAGCCTCCAGACGCTCCAGCTCCCGCTCAACACGTGCACGCAGTGCCAGCGGCATGGGTCTCGCTCGCACGTAAACCGCGTTCTTATCGGAAAGCTGTAGTCGTATGGGCTGTTTGCATGTACCTAACTTATCGCTAAATATTTCTGGGAACTCCTTACATAATTTGTTTACGAATTCATCATCTATGATTTCATTGAGGTTTATTTGCGTTATCTTTAAAGCGCGCATCCACTCTCGTCCTAACAAAGGCCGTGTCCCACCCTTATAATCGTAATGATTTTGCTTTAAATTCGCCCAGACAAACGTCTACTTCAATGTAACCGAGTGATTCAATTCTTGAACCCGTTAACAACGTAAAACTAAGTTATCCAGTTCAATCTTTTTATGCGAAAAAAATCCGTGGTACATTACCTCACTTATGGCTGATATACGACTACCTGTGTCCACTTCATAATCCATATTAATATTATCAACAGACAGTTTAATAGAATAAGGTTTGTTACCTCGAGCTGCCACGTTCAAGTTGAACATACAATCGTCTGATTCGTCACTCACATAATTATGCCGACCGCCACTACCGCGCACTTGTTTGCACATCACTTTTAGGTGCCCTTTTTTACCGCACTCATCACAACTGTAATTTTTAAACCGACACCTCTCGGCCGGGTGCGCCTTGCCGCAGCGCCAGGAGGCCCGCGCGCGCCCGTCAGCTGCGTCCGCGCGCGCGTCGCCTGCGCCCGTCAGCTGCGCCCGCGCGCGCGTCGCCTGCGCCCGTCAGCTGCGCCCGCGCGCGCGTCGCCTGCGCCTGCTGCTGCTAAAACTCTATTAACTTTTCGGTGCTGTTGACACACACACTCGTTCGTCTAATGCCACATTTAAAATGGATGTAAGAGTACTACGAATAATAAAATCGATTTTGTCTAAATGGTGTGACTGCTTCCATCAAGAGGACGAGCAAAGAAAAATTGGATCCAAACAGCAATATCTGTTAGGGGTGAATTTAAGAATTTGAAGTTTATCCGAAATATCGTTGAAATGTTTAATTTTTTCGTCGATGAATGGTAAACTGTCTTCTAAAATTGGGGAACCTAGAAGATGCAGTGAACTATTTTCCAAAACATTGAAAATTGAATTTTTTTATAGTCATATATTTGTATTGTCTGTCGCTATTGAATGACTATTTCTGAAAAAATCATTCAGTAGGATTTTATGAACTTAGAGAGTTGTAATGCTGATTCTAATGATTATAATTCTGTAAAGCCATATTTGTTATGACCGCGAATCATTTTAGATCAACATACAACCTGTTACTGACCTGCAAATTGCAAAAAACCTAATAAAATTTGAATATCGCGGGCTACCTCAGCGCACCCCCTTATGTCCAGACATCATCTTGGTCATATTATCATGTGAAGACCATGTAGATTGGTGCCTGAAATGATACCCACACACTTTTTGTTAAAGGTAATCGACATCTATTTTTAACTTTATCGGAAAGCAGATACCGAGATGTAACTTTGCGATCTCAATACCAAAACTTGTTACGCACAGGTGAAGAAAAAGGTGGAGGTAAGGAAAAGTGTTTTTGGTATGGCACCGGCTATTTTTAACCACATTCCTAATTCCATAAAAGAGGAACCAGTAACATCTTTCAAAAAGAAGCTAACCGTATTACTTATAAATAAATGTTACTACTCCGTATCGGTTTTTCTTGCTGATAAATTTTTGTTGTGTCAAAGTTTGTATGTTTGTTGATGAACTGCATCAATGTTTGCATGCCAAAATGGTAGAATGTACAAGGATTCTTTAATATTATTGTAACCACCTTATTGTAAATACCTACGTTCTGAGCAAATAAATATTCTATTCTATTCTATTCTATTCACAGATTGACCTGTCCAGTCAGTGCACGCATTTGTCAGTAGTCGTGCAGCTCAACTCTGAACTTAAGGAGTTCAGCGATTCAACGAACAATACCAAAGAAAGGACATTTGGGTAGGCCGCATAAATTATTCAAACTACCAGATCAAACCGGCCAAGTGCGTGTCGGATCATTCACAATGAACGGTTCCGTAGTTGGGATGAATTTATCACACTATAAAGGCGAAAGTTTGTGAGTGTGTGTGTGTGTATGTTTGTTACTTCTTCACGCTCAAACGGCTGGACCAATTTTGATAAAATTTTGTATGGAGGTAGCTGACACCCTGAATTAAGACATAGGCTACTTTTTATCGCGATATTCTTACGGAATCGAGACTTATGCGGGTAAAACCGTGGGGCGCAGCTAGTCTTAAGAATAAACTTAACATTATAGTTGAAAAACATGATACATTCCAACTGCATATAGAAGTTTGTACGCACAATATTGAGGGATTTACCATGTTGTTATTTTAAGATCACAGACTTCTTCACAGGCTTAGTAGTTTCGGAGATAAGGGGGGGAATGGTAATTTTTCATCTATTTTCTTAAATAATTTCAAAAGTTTTTTATTTAAAATTATAAAATATACAGGGTGGAATTTTGTAATGCCACCTGGAGGGAAAGTACTCTTAATACTGCAGATAGAACATTTTACTCAAAGGAAACATTCCTTTATTTTTGAATAGAAAGCAAACTGCATTCAAAGATTTTCGAAAATTCTCTTCTCCCACACCCGGGAATCGAACCGGCTAAAATCTGAAAAAATTATACCCTGTACTTTTATTGCATCGATCGTTAGGGTCAATTATAAGGATGAAATCTCTCTAACAAACATGAGAAATTAAATGAAAGGAAAACCAGGAAATCTTAAATTAATTTAATTATTCACAAAAAATGGTAAACTAACTAATTAGTTGCTCGAAATGGGCTCCATTCTCTTGGATACACAAATTTATTCTTTTAACGAATTCATTTCTAGTAACCTTTAATAAAGTGTTGTGGTGAATATTATAAATCGTATTCTGAACTTCAACTCTCAACTCGTTGTCATTCGCATAAGATTTCATGTAAATTTGATTTTTTACATATCCCCACAAAAAAAAATCTAATGGGGTGAGATCTGGCGATCTCGCAGGCCATCTGATTGTGCCGTTTGTACCAATCCAGGTATTAAAATGGTTATTAATGTAGGCAGTAGTGATTCTGCTGTTATGTGCTGGAGCACCATCTTGCTGTAGAATTATTTGGTTTCGCTCTTCCTCGGGGAAACCATTTAACTCGTTTCTTAAGAGATCCAGTATTTCAATATACTTGACAGTGTTTAAATGACCTTCGTACACGTGGACTAACACTACATTATTTCTCATAATTCCGCACCAAACGTTGAAAGAAAATCTTACTTGATTGTTAGTTTCATGAACACGAACAGGATTCACTCGAGACCAATAATGGTTATTGCAGCGATTGTACATGCCATTATTGCTGAAGTTGGTTTCGTCAGACCATACAATGTTATTCAAAAAATTAGGGTTTCGGTCAATTTCTCCAAGCATGTTTTCACAAAATTGTAATCGTCTGTCACGATCCCCAATATGCAATTTTTGCACCAACCGACCTTCACGATAGCATTTTATACTTATACTTTTTCAGCACTTTAAGTACGCGAGTGTGGGTTGTTCCTAATTCATCGGCAGCATCTCTACTTGAAGCCTTTGGAAATGATTCAAAGTATGTTAAAATATCTAGTTCAAAATCGAAATAGTTTTGCTGAATAGTTTGCCGTCTCTTCTTGAAACCACCCGTATTCTTTAAATTTTCTACCATTCTTTTCAATACGAACCGAGTTGGTGCCTGCCGGTCTTGATATCTCTCTCCATACCACCGCAGAGCTAGATTCACATTTTTGTTATTTAAAAAATAAGCTTCCATTAAATCAAACTGTTCTTGATAAGCCATTTTCACCGTGAGACAAAATGTGAAATGAGTCGTAAAAACAATCAAATGTGAATAACAACTATGACAATCTAATTTTCAAATTTTAATCTAACATTCCATATTTAAATTACCTCATACACGCAGCTACGAATATGTCGCAAAGGAGTCTGCATTACAAAAGATGGATGTTAGTTAAAGAGCTTTAACTTGACTCATTGAATTTGTAACTTCAGATTCCTGGTTTTCCTTTCATTTAATTTATCATGTTTGTTAGAGAGATTTCATCCTTATAATTGACCCTAACGATCGATGCAATAAAAGTACAGGGTATAATTTTTTCAGATTTTAGCCGGTTCGATTCCCGGGTGTGGGAGAAGAGAATTTTCGAAAATCTTTGAATGCAGTTTGCTTTCTATTCAAAAATAAAGGAATGTTTCCTTTGAGTAAAATTTTCTATCTGCAGTATTAAGAGTACTTTCCCTCCAGGTGGCATTACAAAATTCCACCCTGTATACAATATGTAACAAAAACCCTGTTGTTCCTTTTAGGAACGTATACATTTACCTACGAGCACAACAATGATGAAATTATAATTTAAAAAAAATCAACATTGGCTAGTGGAGAGGTCAAAATCAAATAACTATTAAAAACGACACATTCAAAAAAATGTTTGGAGTATCTGATTTTACAAGTATATCTTTATTTCGCTAAATAGCCTACGAGCTCGGCGGCTTTCTTTGATGCGACAGAAGATGCCGCCAAAACTTACCGCGGCCGGCGCACGTGCCCCGCGGGTCAGTACTACCCCACGTGCCTACCTACCCCTTTACCCCGCCACCCGCCGCCCTGCGAATCACTTCCTTAGTCTCCCGCGCAGCTTACTTCCGAACGGATGTTATTGTTGAGTTTGACCTACGTAGTGAGTGAGTGACTTGTGTTTTTTTACGTTAACGTTAACCATGTCTTATTCTAACGTAGAATATTTTAACATGTTGATGTGTCTTGGGAAATGTGACTGCAATTATGCAGAAGCACGCAGACTCTACCAAGAACGTTTTGCGAGTCTACCATTACCGTCGGCGATGGCATTCCAACGTTTGCACATACGTACGTACAATACCGGCAGTGTGCACGGACGAGACCAACATCGAGCTGACGCAGGCAGGCCGAGGACTCAAGACAGTGACATCGAGGAGCAAGTCCTGGATTTGTTTGAGCACGATCCAACGCGAAGTACGCGCTCAGTGGGACGAGAACTAGGAGTAAACCATATGCGCGTTTGGAGAGTCCGATACGTCCGTTCTGCGAAGTGTACGTGAAAATATGATTAGGCGTTGCAACAAATGTGTCGAGGTACAAGGTGGTCATATTGAACAGCATCTCCGTGGCCGTCAAGTAGACATCATAATAAATTAAGTAGGTACCTACATAAGGTTTTATGTGACAGACGCGGTGACTTTTTTTTCTTTTTATGTAAAAGTGTTAAAATAATGTAGTTTTAACATTATCAATTGTGCTTGTGCAAATACCGTGTAAACCAACATTTTCAAAGATTCATTCGTGTTCAGTGATAAACAACAGCTGACAAGGTCGCGAACTTGTGCAGAAAAATAGGTAGAGCGGCGCGGGTGCACGGGCGCAGCGGCACCGATCAAAGAGAGTGGCGGGAATGTTCTACCTATTTTCTGATTTCGCGGCATCGCTTTCATGCAGAATTGCAGAGGTAAGAAATCAGTTAAACATTTCAAATATTAATAATTAAATATTTATTTTAATTATTTTTGTTGAACAGTTTTTTATAAATGACTTGCTTTATTACGTATGTATACCGATTCTTAAAACGTAGGTAGAAGGAACAACAGGGTTTTTGTTACATATTGTATGTCGGATTGTCAAGTGATCCTATAAGGTTTCCATTTTTTCCTTTTGAGGTACGGATCCCTAACAAACTGAGTAAAAAAAAATAAGTTCAAAAACTAAAACCCGACTACTGAAAAATCACGCTCTAAAACGTATGAAACAAGAAAATATTCTCATCTGAAATTATTATGTACAAACTATTCAATATTTATCGTCTATTAAATAAACAACTTACACGTAATATATTTTAATGTATTTAATACATATTCATAGTGATTTTCAGAAGACAGCCGTGGGGCGAGCCTATTGCCATCAACCGGGCACAAATCCAGACTCCGGGCTGCTACTGAGAAATTCCTAATGGAAAATCCAAATAACACTTGGCCCGACGTGGGCCAAGTGTATATACCAACTTATTAACAAAATAAAAGGAAAACTATCACAGCTAAGTAGGATCTACAAGTTAACGAGTAATAGTCGACCAACTTACATTTGCAGTTGGAAAATTGACTGTGACGTTTATCGATCTAAAGGGGAACATGTTTTTCAACTACAATGTTAAGTTTGTTCTTGGGATAAATTCATCCCAAGGTAACTCAAAAGGATTCGAGGCATCCCTTAAAAAGATTTTTGGCAAAAATATCGTCATAGTACTATTTCGGCTTATTCCACAAAACCCCCTGAAAATCCCCCTTAGGGTGAAAAGTGGAATCCATAAAAAAAGTCTAGAATTCCCCCCTGATAATTAAGGGGGAAAACTGTAATCGAAAAAAATACTTATTCCACAGATGAAAGTGCCCCCTGAAGGGGAAAATTGGATTCTTTAAAAAAAAAACTGGAATTCTTCCCTGATTATCCCCCTTAGGGGGGAAAACTGGAATCTGAAAAAAACAATGTCCAGAAATCCCCACTGAAGTCCTTCAAAATTAAAGAGTGCATCTGCTACCGGCGCTCGATGGCAACCTCAATTATATTTAAATGTGATTTTGAAATCGCAACAATGAACGCCATTGGAACTGTATTTCCAAACGTAAAAGGGTGCTATTTTCAGTACTTACGAGTAATTTGGAAGGAAAGACGCGCAATCAATTTAACAAAACCTATGGTCCAGAAAAGACCAGTGGCACTATCCGCTGTTTCTACCTCTCTTACCAGAAGACGAAATTACAAATTGGTGGTTTTATGCAGCCAGCCAGAGCCTAGACGATGATAAAAGCAATAGCTAAACGATGAGAACTTCATCAAAACCTGGTGCGCCTTTGGCAAACGTCACAAGTCTACCAACCTCTTAGAAGCGTGGCATAAAATAATTAATGGAGTTGTATCGAAAAAAAAACTCAATCCATCACAGCCTTTAAATGTTCTGTTTGAAGATGCATCAGTTACTGAAGTTTGCGCCAACAAACTGTCAAAAAATGTTTACGTGAAGAATAGAACGAAAGGAAGTATCAAGACAAATGACTTTATTCACGAGACACAAATTGAATTAATCAGCGGAAGCATAACAATTGGAAATTTCTTTATTATTAGCTTTACTTACATCGTTTTCAAAAATCATGGAACTCGCGTCATCGTTACCAAGTAAAACGCTTTCCATGAGCTATACTGTATACTGTGTTTAAATGTGTACTTTTTAGGTGAACAAAACGCTTGAAGCTCGTGTCATCGTCAATACTCAATACTTCATTGCATTACATAATGTGTACATAATATAACAGTTGGTATGTTAAACATAGAATCAATTATGGACCCTGTCGGGCACAGCAAAGTTAATTTTTAATAGGAGAGAGATTGAAGGCGCTTTTTGTTAAGAAAAAAAAAAAAAATTAAATTAAAATAGTACCGCACGCTATATGTATATCACATATGTATGTCCCATGAGCTATATGTATATCACAAGTTACTTAGTTTTCACTTCTATCGGCAGTCCCCAAAGACTGCCCCGCATGTTTTATTTACTCTTGGACGTTTGATTGTTCTACTCTCGGTGCATTACCTTTATGATTTATTTTTACTTTGAATTGTTAGTATTTTTGGTTGTCATTAGTGTTACTTACATAGTTTTTTTTATTGTTGTCTAATTACTAGTCAACTATGTTAATTTTTACTTTCTGCAAATTGCCGAAAAACTTGAGAAAGGTGTAACTAGTAAGTGATGTTATTAAGGGAATCTTTCAGGGGGATATGCTAAATAATTAGTTTTTCTAGGTAGGTACTTTGTTTGCAAATTTAAGCGCAGATAATTTTATTGACTCTTTATGTTTACATTTGGAATCATTAAACGTACAAAAAAGAAAATTGTGATCACAGGGGATATAATATATAAACTTAAGCAACAGAGAAACTGAGCAATACTACGAACTCAAAAATAGAATCAATTACCGTAATATGTTATCATCACACGGAATTCTGGCCGGGCACACACTAGAGAAATGAGTTATCTTGATCATATTATGCTAAAAATTAATCCGAAAAAAATATCTGCATTTATAGCTATCTTACGTACTACCACTACAGACCACTATAACACCTTTCTATCTTTGGCTAAAGCAAAAGACAAAATTATTCCTGATGAAATCAAAACAACTATAGATTTTAACAGTGCTCTCCTACGTCTGGGGAACAAAAATTTTGCTGAACTTCTGTTTATTGATGACCCAAGTGTATTTTCTTTAATAGAAAAAATAACTGAATCCTTGACTGCTAATACACGCACTAATACCATGCCAAGCAGTAAAAGTTTATTAAAACCCTGGATTACTCAGGGTATTCTGAGATGTATTCGGAATCGCAATACATTACAGAAAAAAGCACGAACTGATCCTCACAATGAAATTGCCAAAATGAAATATACGCGGTGTAGAAACTCCTAAAAAAGTTAAAAAGAAAATATAATAGGGTACAAATTACTAACGCTATCAAATACAGTAGACTTCTTTGGAAAAAAAAAAATATCTGATACTAATAAAACACGAACAAAGAACTTGGCATTGCTGCAGATTAAATCATTACCCATTGAATCCGCTAACTTTATAAATAAATATTTTGCAAGTATTGGCAGAGATCTGGCCCAAAACATAGCATCTGGTACTAACTTATTTAGCAAACTCCTAAATAATTCGCCATCACAGTTGAGCTCAATGGTATTTCTGGAAACTGATCAATCCGAAGTTTGTACTACGCTTATTAATCTATAATCTGACAGTGCCCCCGAATCGGACAATATACTTACTTGCTTCCTAAAGCTTGCTAAAAACGAAGTTGTACCAATTATCACGCATCTTGCCAATCTATGTTTTCAAAGAGGTGTGTTTCCAGCCCCATTAAAACAATCCATTATTACACCTGTGTATAAGGGCGGTGGTCAACAATTATCGACCTATTTCTGTTTTAACTACAATTTTCAAAATTATAGAAAAATTGATAAATACTCGCTTTTTGCAGTACCTAAATAGGTTTGCTATTCTGTCACCTTCTCAATTCGGATTTAGGCAAAAAAAGTCAACTGAAGATGCTGTTATAGCACTAAGTTCACTAGTAACTGAACAGCTCGATAAAGGAAATAAATATATGGCAGCCTTTCTGGATCTAAGAAAAGCTTTTGACACTGTCTCTACTCCCATTCTTTTACGCAAGCTTGAGGCTATTGGAGTTCGTGGAATATCACTGGCACTGTTTAAAGATTATCTTTCTGGTAGAACACAAAAAGTTAAAGAGGATGCAGATGTATCATACGGCGTACCTCAAGGAAGTGTACTAGGACCTACACTGTTTTTAATTTATATAAATGACCTCTGCAACATGAAGTTTACGTGACTAGTCAAAATAAAATTAAGAAATATATGAAAATCAATAAAAATATAAAAAAATACAAGAAACTCTTGAAAACACATAATGTTTATAGGTGTAACATTAATCTTAGGAAAGAGCGTCACAACTTACAAATCCAATTAAATGTTTGTAATAATAAGTTGGAAACTAGCAGACAAATGTATGATGTTGACATACAGAGCCTTCAGAAGGAATTAATGAGCAGGAAAAACTCACTAAAGGAAATCTTTTATAATTATGAGTCTAGTCAACAAATGTTAAGTGAGCGCATGCAAGAGGCCTGTGAGTTGGTGGACTTGGTGAAGTGCAAAGCAGAGATGTGTGAGTCACTGACAAACAGTCACAGCATGTTGTTTTAACTCATATTTTAGAAACTGTAAACCCCACTCAATGTAATGATTTGGTCTATTCAGATAGATTAGGAGCAGGTTTTGGATCATTATTAAATAATCGGTCTAAACATACTATAGTTAACTGTTGTTACCATAACCTGCATTTTAATGAGCTTGTTCATAAAATAAAACACACACAAATGAATTAACAGACTACTGTAGTTCTTTTAATTGCAAACAGTCTGAGCTTAAATACATGGGACATAGTTAAATGGTGTCGACACCCTACTTAAATTAAAATTAGGTAAATTAATATTATGCGCATTACCATATTCAAATCATTTGCATGTAGAAGAATACAATTATATTCATAGTTTAAACAACCTAATGCATATTTTGACATGTCGTCATAGTGACCGTTTATTGTATTTTGATACTAACAATTTTGTTAGAGATTTTGTTTTAATTGGGGAACATAATTATGTTTCTTCCCAAGAAAAGTGAACATGTATTGGCTACTCTGTTAGCTTACAATATACACGTAGTTATTGATAATTTAACTGAGACTAGGTTAAGTGACGAAACATTATTATCTAGTATTTCTAATAATACTGTAATAGATTCTTTAAACTTTTAGACTCGACAAAAGAGAAGCATAATAAGAATATTTTACTATATCACCAAAATATAAATCGCTTCTCTGGCAAAATCCTAGACGTGGAATTGTTAATAGATAAATATCATTTGGATATCTTATGTTTTTGTGAAACCTGGTTAAGACCGGATAGGATGTTGTTTAATGTAAATAATTTTTCAGTTGCCAGTGCGTACAACAGGTCCTCAACGGGGGGTGGTACCTTGATATTATGTAATAGTTGTTTCAAACATAGGGAAAGGAAGGATATCACTGCTTACTCTGTTGATCGCTTATGTGAGGTAGCATGTGCAGAGGTTGAAGGCCATACTTTCTTAAGTGTTTATAGACCCTCAGCATCAAACTTGCCATCATTTTTAATAATTATGGAAGAAATATTAAGCAAACTTTTTAAAGATAATAAATTAGTTTTTGTTTGTGGTGACCTAAATATTGATTTATTAGTTAATTCACCAGATAAATGTAAGCTTATATCATTGTTTAAATCATTCAATTTAAAATGTATATTTAATGAAGCAACTAGAATAAAAGCAACCTCAGCTTCATGCATAGACAACGTATTTACTAATTGTAAAATAAAAGACTCGTCCTTAATTAGTGGCGTCAGGTCTGATCATACTGGGCGACTTGTATCATTTGACTTAGATAAAAAGATAGTAGATAAAATCATTGAATTAAGACCTATCACAAAAAATAAATTGAAAATGTTCAATAATAATGTTCTAAATTAATAGGAAACAAAATTAGTATTTCTAATAATAAAATAAAAGCTGTGTGGCAGGTAATTAACAAAGAAACTGGAAACACAAAACGGCGAGATCAGAATTAATTGTCTTTAAAAATTAATAATGAAATCATTTCAGATAAGTTAAAAGTTGCTGAGACACTAGAAAACTTCTTTACCAACATCCCAATAGAGGTTACGAAATCTCTCTCCTCATCATCCGTATTAGCTGAATCTCTTCTCAAAGAAAACTTCTCTAAAGACATTCCAAGTTTCGAATTCAAGCCCATTTCTGTTGTCACTATTAAAAAAGCATTCAAAAGTCTTAACATAAAGAACACTGAAGATTTATGGGGAATTTCCGTTAAGGTTCTTGGGGATATAATTGACACAATAGCCCCTGTCCTAACAGGCATATTTAATCAATGTTTAGACAGCGGTACGTTTCCTGATTTAATGAAACATACCAAAGTAGTACCAATTTTCAAATCGGGTAGTAAGTGATCCCTCTAATTACAGGCCTATATCTGTGCTACCAGCATTGAGTAAAATATAAGAAAAAATAATGCTAGACCAGATGTTGTCACATTTTAATTCAAATGGGATTTTACATAGTCGCCAGTTTGGATTCACGAAAGGTAGGTCGACGACTGACGCAGGAGTGAAACTCATCAGTCACATTTTGGAATCCTGGGAGAAATCCCAGGATGCCATTGGCATTTTCTGTGACCTCTCGTTTTGTCTGTTTTTCGTTTGACTGCGTTGACCACAACACACTAATCTGTAAATTACACCACTACGGAATTCGTGGACAAGCTGCTGATCTTGTTTTTTCCTATCTATCAAACAGGCAGCAAAAAGTAAACGTTAACGGGGCCACGTCCTTGGGGTCTCTAGTAAAGATGGGCGTCCCTCAAGGTTCAATTCTTGGCTCTTTCCTTTTTCTAGTTTATATTAATGATCTGCCTGACATGATGGCTAACTTATCGAATATAATTCTATTCGCTGATGAACTTCCCTTATTTTTAAAATAGATAGAAAAGATACGGATGTCTTACATGTCAACGATAGTCTGGCTGTTCTTTCAAAATGGTTCGCAGCTAATAAACTTTTACTTAATGCGAACAAAACAAAATGTCTTAAGTTCTCATTACCAAATGTACCCCAAGTGAGTCTAAATTTAAAACTTGACGGCAAGAAACTAGATGCTATTACGGAAACTGTATTTCTACATAAAAATAAGGCAGTTAACTGATATAGCCACAGCTAGGTTAGTGTACTTTGCTTATTTCCACAGTATTATGTCATATGGCATTCTGCTGTGGGGATCGGCTGCTGACGTAGATTCAATTTTCATTTTACAAAAGAGGGCAATCCGCGCGACCTATGGAATGGGTCTTCGTGAGTCCCTTAGAAACAAATTCAAAGAAATTGATGTACTAACTCTGCCTTCCCTTTATATCTTAGAAAGTATTTTATATGTTCGCAAAAACTTAGGACTTTTCAAAATAAGAAGCGATTTCCATAATATAAATACACGTAGTAAACATGAAATTATGATACCCAAATTTAGATTAACTAAAACAATCAAGTCATTTCTTATAAACAGTATCCGCTTCTATAACAAGTTGCCAAAGTCGGTTATAGAACTTAGCGATGGAAAGTTCAAAACCCACATCAAACGTGTCCTAATCAAAAAAGCATACTATAAGATTAAGGACTACGTTGAAGACAAGAAAGTTTGACAATAATTCCTTCTGCACATGTGGCGGTACCTCATTAACAGCATAATAATGTAAACGTCTATTAACTGCTCCTAAATTACGATTTTTATTTCTTTTTTTTTACATACTTTGACATAACCTACAATTTTAATTTAAAATATTTATTAGTGACTTGTGGACAGAATATTTATTCAGTTTTTTTTTTACAGTTGTAATGACAATGTGGTCATTTGGTTTAAATATACAGGTTTTTATTTATTTTTTATTTTTATTATTTTAGTAATATATAGATTCTTTTTGAATTTGTGAATGTGAGAACGTTGTAGGCTTAATTGACTGTACCTTTGTAAACTATCTTCTATTTTGTTAAGTACTTGGTACTTGTTGACGGGCCTACACTGTCCTCCCATACCTATTAACACTGTAACTTGGAAACATTGTTAAAGCCCACTTTTTTTAAAAGAATAACCGTGGAGTTTCTTGCCGGCTCTTCTCCATAGGAAAGGACCAATTGGAACCATGCACATAGCTTCTGACGTTTCATAAGTGCCCATGTAGGTTTATGTGAAATAAAAAAAAATGATTTTGATTTTTTTGATTTTGAATATTAATAATGCCGAAGTATTCTCATACGCCGGTGATACAGCTGTCGTCTTCACAGGGAAAACATGGGATGATGTTAAAAATAATGCAGAAGAAGGGCTTGCTCTTGTTGCAACTTGGTTAAAAGATAATCTCCTCACCTTGAACGCTAGCAAAACCAACTACATTAGCTTTAATATTTATAATCGGGTTCAACCTGATAAGAAATTTAAGTTAAGAATCCACACGTGCGACATTGTTACTTTATTTATTTGTTAACATAGGTAAAGAAATACAGATCTTATGTTTGATGAATAGAGCGCTATGTTATGCCAGGAGGCGTACAAATATGGTGTGCAAATCTAGCTGAGGATTACAAGTTCCTAAAATTATTTGAAAATCATGCATAAAGAAAATAAATTGAACAATTACAAAATATTATTCAATGATGAATTATTAAATTGTCAAAAATCTATGTCAATAATTAAAATGTCTAAATTATTTAATGTCAGTATTAATAATTGCAATTCTAAATTAATTTATCATTTAAGTATTCGTCAATAGTATAATAAAATTTATCAATTAAGAACAATTTCATTTTTTTCTTAAATTGTGTAATATTTAATTCTTTTATGGTGTCTGGAATTTTGTTATAAATGCGTGGAGTTTTTTTGTTTTACATTTATAATTACTAAAAGAATTTGTGTACTGACTACGAATTGGAACATTTCGTACCATTGTCATTTTTTCAAAAAAGGTTGGGATTTGTTTTAACGAAGATACTAATTTCTAATAAGTATATCGCCGGTAGCGTAAGTATTTTTAGTGATTTAAAGTACGGTGCACAGCTATCATCTGTTTTCAGAACACACATGGCTCTAATGCACCTTTTTGTGCCTTGAATAGTAATCCCTTATCCGGGGAATTACCCCAAAAAATAATTCCGTATCGTAGAAGTGAGGCTACTAGACCATGGTAGGCAACTAGTAACGCGTCTATATTTACTTTTCTAGCCAATTGAAAAAGTGCATAGGCAGATTTTTTTTTTTTTACAGAGCTGTTCTATATGAGCTTTCCAATTAAGGTTGTTGTCTATATGGATACCTAAAAACACACTTACTTTTACTTCTTCTATTTCGTTGCCATTGTAATTGACACAAATTTTTGGAGCTTTAATTCTTTGGTGGAAATGCATTAGTTTGGTTTTCTTAAGGTTAATTATTAAATTATTCATAATAAGTCAATTAATTATGTCAGTAAGAGTATTATTAATGTCAAATTGATAAGTATTTAAGTCCTTACATATTACTATGGCCGTGCTATCGTCTGCAAACAAAATCATTTGTTGTTGTGTAACTTTTGGCAAATCATTGGAGTTTGGAAAAAATAGGAATTTTGGCTATTGGTCGGTACTTTTTTATATGCGTCTTGTCTTCCTTTTTGTAGTGCGGTTTTATTATGACTTTTTTCAAGTCTTCGGGATAGATGCCCTCGATAATACCTATATTAATAATATGCGCTAGGGCAGGTGCTATAAGCTCAATTACTTTTGTAGATATACCGTCAATACCTACAGTACTAGTGTTTTTAAGCGTATTTGTGGCTAAAATAATATCGGATTTAAGAACAGGCTGCATAAACATTGACTGCATTGTCAAATTATCTAACTTATTGTTTATTTTAATGTCATTTATTATATTATTCTCGATGTCGTCTATAAAGTAGTCATTAAATGCATTTGCTATGTCATTTGGGCTTGTGTAAGTCAAATTCCCTGTTTTTATTGTCAGTATCTGTTCTTTAGGCAGATTAGTTTTAGATCTATTGACTATCTGCCATGTGGCTTTAGATTTATTTTGCGAGTTGTTTATAAAGTAGTTATTTTGTGCCTTCTGAGTTAGCCTAACAATTTTTTTATACTGTGTGGCGTATTTTTTCAAGTCACTTTTAGCTTTTTTTGTTGGCTGTAGTCTGTAAGCCCACAATAACCGTCTCTGTCTCTTACTTCATGTTTTATGCCATGAGAAATCCATTTAACCTGTTTGTTAGTGTTTATAATTATTATTTTCTCTGGAAAACAGAGATTATAAAACAATGAGAAAATATCAAAAAAGGTCTTATAGGCTACATTAACATTGTTACAATCATAGACTTCTTTGAAAGATAAATTTTGTATGTATACAAAATTTATTTTTAAATTTATCAAGGTTCTCTTTCGAGTAATTTTTTTTTACCGTTTTCCTAAATTTTAAGCAACACGTTTTATTGACAGGTATTTTAAGTATTTGTGATGTGTGATCTGATAACATGAGGTCAATAATTTCCGTTTTCCATCCTTTTCTTACATTATGTATAAAGTTATCAATGCACGTTTTACTTGAAGCCTAGTAGGCTGGTTTAGAACTAGAGTCAAGTTATAGTTAAGTAGGAAGTGTTCCAAATCCAGAGAAATCCTATTTCTTAACAGTACATTAATGTTAAAATCACCACGCAACACAATTCTTTTATTCGATAATACACAAACTTTACAGATAGAACTCGCTGCAATTGCCCAACTATCCAACAAGTTACCCAAGCAAAATATCTGGTAGTGATTATTGACCACCGTCTTTCCTGGTATCCTCAACTGGATCAAGTCATGAGTCGAGTAAGGAAACTTATATGGATATTCAAAGAGCTGAGATATGTTGTACCAAGAAGAATACATGTAAATAAAAATAAAAATTACCAAAGAAATCTATTAAATGAAATTTATGTATCTTAAGTTCAGTCTGTTAAAGTATATTGTATAACTGCATGGGGTGGAGTAGCGAAATCTAGTTTTCTAGAGGTAGAACGCGCTCAAAGAGCGATGCTTAAGGTGATGTACTTCAAAAAAAAGAAGATTCCCTACTGATGACAAGCTTTATGAATTATGTAATCTGCTGTCAGTGAGAAAATTGTATATCCTTCATAGCATCCTCAAAACGGCTTATTCCACAAATCCCCCCTGAAAATCCCCCTTAGAGGGAAAAGTGGAATCTATAAAAAAAGTCTGGAATTCCCTCCTAATAATCCCCCTTAGGGGGGAAACCTGGAATCTGAAAAAACCGACGTCCAGAAATCCCCACTGAGGTCCTTAAAATTTAAGGAGTGCTACTGCTACCCTGCTACGCTGCTGGTGCTGGGCGCCGATTTGTTCGCCGGTGCTGGTTGCTAAAATATTTACCGCGGGCGCTGCCCGGCAGATATTTTACTTAGATATAACCTAGAATGGGGATAATGTTGACCATTCAAACTAATAGGAGCACCGCCAAGCGGGCGTTCGTTAACATAGTCAATAAAGCTAATATAAAATGTCATACCGATTTTTTATGTTATTCGTGTTTAAATTGTTTAAATAGGCAGACATGTTGTTTTTGTTTATTTATTAGTAACTAGCTGCACCCTGCGGTTTCACCCGCATACCTAAGTCTCGATCCCGTACGAATATCGAGATAAAAAGTATCATATTTCCTAATCCAGGTCTACCCATGTGCCAAATTTCATCCAAATCCGTTCAGACGTTTTAGCGTGAAAGCTTAACAAACAAACTCACTTTCAGATTTATAATATTATCTGATTAAAATTATATATTTTAATTATCATAATCATAGCGAACGTCACAGGACTACGAAGCTCTTAGAGGCGTGGCATAAAAAAAATAATGGAATTGTATCGAAAAAAAAGCCAAATCTATTGGGCTTTATTATACACAGCTTTTGAATGTTTTGTTTGAAGATGCATCAGTCAATGAAGTTCATGCTAAAAAAGTGTCGAAAAATGTTCAAGTGAAGAATAGAACGAAAAGACGTATCGAAACGAATGACTTTATTCACGAGACACAAATGGAATTACTTAACGGGAGCATAACAATTGGACATTCCCTAGAAAAGTTAAAATCCTCGTTGATTTAGGTGATTTATTGTGTATTTATTTCCTAGATAATTTGAATTGTTAGTATTTTTGATTGTTATTAGCATTACTTACATATTATAGTGTTTTTTATTCTTGTACGTTAGTGATTGTTTTACTCTCTGTGCATTACCCACCCCTATGCTTTATTTTTTACTTTGAATTGTTAGTATTTTTGATTGTTATTATCATTACCTAAATAGTTTTTTTTTATTTTTGTACGTTTGTGATTATTTTACCCTCGGTGCATTAATATTACCTACCCATATGATTTATTTTCACTTTGAATTGTTAGTATTTTTCATTGTTATTAGCATTAAGTACTTACATAGTTATTTTTATTGTTGTACGTTTGTGATTGTTTTACTCTCGGTGAATTACCTAACCTTATGATTTATTTTTACTTTGAATTGTTAGTATTTTTGATTGCTACAAATTTTGTCATTACTTACATTGTTTTTTTTAAATGTTTTACGTATAATAATGTTTTTCTTTAAGTATTCGTAAACTGTCTAATTGTTTAATATTATATTTTCTCTTTAACTTTATACGTCTTCATTTTTACTTTCTACAAATTGTCAAAAAACTTGATAAATGATTTTTATTTCTGTAAGTAGGTTTGTACAAACACTTTTACACGTCAGTCATATTTTTAAAACTAGATGAGGTCGGCGTTTCCTATAAGACTACTGCTACTTGATAATTGTTTTATATTTAAGTAAGTGGTGTTCTTAAGGGAAACTTTCAGAGAGGATAATGTTAAATAATTTAGTTTTTCTGGTTAGATACCTTGTTTAAACTGTTTAGTTATTATTTTTAACTAAAAACAACCGATTTCCCTCATCGCTGCCTGTTTGTGATTGTTTTTATTCCTCATCATATTTTATTATAACAAAATTCTGTGAAAAATAAAAGACTGATTATATATTATATTGTCGTTTTTTGTTTATTACATTTTATCTAATCACATTTTTTTTATATTTACTTATAGAGCGTAGAAATCTAAACTAGAGAGAAAATAAGGGGGAAAAATGGAATAATCAAAAATTAAAAGGGGAATTTCTGTATTTTTTTACATTAGGGTTCAGTTTTCCCCCCTGATCGAGATTCTCTCAGGGGGGAATAGTGGAATAACTCAAAATGAAAACGGGACTTTCTGGATATTTTTTACATTAGGGTCCAGTTTTCCCCCCTGAGGAGGATTTTCTCAGGGGGGAATAGTGGAATAAGCCCTCAAAACGCACAAAGAGATACCGTATGATGCTAAAATACTAAGAAAAATAATTAAATACTACATAGTAAACGTTCCCATAGCTAGGACAGAATTTGCCAGCAGACAATATAAAAACCGCACAACTTTTTTATACAATAATATTAATGAAATAATATATATTTATGATAAAAAAAAATTGGATATACAAAAAGCTTATATGGCTTCACAGTTTAGATTATGATGATACAGAGTTACTTTTGCAACGTGTGACTTAATAACATAATTTTATTATTAAAGTGATGTTATTTGCTCTTTTAGTCACTCATGTTCACTCAAAATCTCTCTCTCTCTCTCACACACACACACGCTGACACACACTCACACACACACTCGTAAAAATTGATCATAATTTTAATTTTATTCTTTCCTTTCTTTGTTTATTTGTATACCTGTTTGTACTCGTACGTTTATAATGTAAGGGAAGAGGGGAGCCTTCAACTACAGGCATTTTCTATGCTTAAATGGAGACTCCTCGACATGCAATGTAAGCCAAATAAGATATATGAAATAAACTTTTTTTTTAACTTTTTTTTTTTACTGTTTTATTAATTATTTTTACTAAAACCAACCGATCACCCTCACTGCTGTTTGTTTGTGATTGTTTTTACTCTTCATAACAAAGTTCTGTGAAAAAAAAAACTACTGATTATACATATCGCCGCTAAAAGCGTCTGCCTGTTAAGATTATTAAAAATCTTATTAGTAACTAATGAATTATTCCAATTTATCATAATTGTAATAATTACTTGTGACGCCATCTATTAGCTCCTTTGTGAATTAGAAACATCTTGTATTGTCTTAAGATTAATTATTAAATTAATTATGATGTTCTCGTTGAGACTGTAGTTCAAATTAAAAGAGAACATTGAATGACTTTTGGGTTGAAGTCTTTAATAATTCTACATTTGACATAGTAAGTTTTGTTTATGATTTCCAAACACCTAATATCGTAGTAATGGCGCCAATTACATTTGAGTGGGCAATACCTCAATGTTGTAATTGAATACGAGAACTAAATCAGTTTCAATAATAATTTAGAAACTATAAAGTAACAAGAGTATTGTTTGTAAGTTTTATTCAGCTAATTATGTAATAAGAGAAGTGTGTGTGACTTGTAAGCAGTGAAATTGTAAAATTGTAATCTCTCTGAAGGTGTTCTGTGACTGTATTTGTCGAACAAGAAACCTCTGTAACATAATGGTTTTGATTTAAAAGAGTATCCATGGAGTTTCTTGCCCGTTCTTCTCCATGAGACATCGTCTTGGAATGGGCAACTAGCTTCACATAGTAACTCAAACTGAACGAACTCCATGAGAAATGATAATTCAAAAGTGCCTGTAAATGTTCTAATATAAATAAATGCTTTGAGTTTGAGTTAAGTGTTGTGTGTGATTGAAAACCAACTACCTATCTACCATCAGTAAAGCATTAAGTACACCAGAGACTGGTCAGAGACGGCACTGGGTTCCTCGCCGTGTCATACATAATTATATTGTCGTTTTTAGGGTTCCGTATTCAACAAGGAACCCTTATAGTTTCGCCATGTCCGTCTGTCTGTCTGTCTGTCTGTCTGTCCGTCTGACCGTCCGTCTGTCCCCGGCTTAGCTCAGAGACACTTAGTACTAGAAAGCTGTATTTGGCATGGATACACATTATTCACGCCGAGAAAGTAAGTCAAATTGGGATGATAATTTTTTTCTCGTCTTTTCCATGGTGTGGGACATCGTTGGATAGGCCGTTAAAAATATTTGTGACCAAAACCATTCTTCAATTCAGGGATTCGTTTGCGGAATATTAAGCTTTAAAGTGCTATTTTTTGTTAGAGTCAAGTGTGTCCCCCCCCCCCCCCCCCTCTGCCAGCTAAATAGTTGGTTTTGGATATGTGAAAAAAATCATGGCAATATAAGATGTCTTACCTATGAAATCAGCGTTTTGTATGGAGAATTTTAAAGAAGTTGCATTTTTCATACAAAAATTTTCTTAATTTATAAAACAACCATGAACACTAATGTTATAAAACTTTTGTGCACTTATGTTTCAAAACTAAGATAACGATACGCCACTTAGATTAAGCGCTAGCGCATGCGCTTTTGGCTAAGTTAAAACAAATAGTGGTAATTTCTGCAAAAAAAATGAGGAGTCATTTTTAAGGTATTTTTTATGTTTAGAAAACTACAAGTAATAAGGTTTTTTTACTACTGGTAGTTGTCTATGATGGTCAGTATTCGATATAATACCAAGCAATTTATGAATATTTTAAATCATAGAAGTGACGAGGTTCTCTATTTTTTTTTTTTTTAATTACATTGCCCCACACTAGGAATTTCTCCTGTATCGTGGGTGCGTTTACAAATATTTAAACTCACATACACAAACAGCCAGACCCGGAACAACTACTTGTAGGTCATACAAAAATTTGTTTATTTGTGAGAAAAAAACGCCGTCATAAGAAGATTTCATAGAACCCAATATAACGAAATTAAAAGGAAAACTATCACAGCTAAGTAGGCGTCACAAGTTAACGAGTAATTATCATAGTCGACCAACTTATATTTGCAGTTGGAGAATTGACCGTGACGTATATCGATGTGTATAGTGAGAACATGTTTTTCAACTACAATGTTAAGTTTGTTTTTGGGATAAATTCATCCCAACTCCCCTTCACTGTGCGTGGTCCGACACGCAATTGGTTGGTTTTTTTTAATGTACACTTGGTAACTCAAAAGGATTCGAGGCATCCCTTAAAACTCTATTTCATCGTAATAATGAATTCCACCCAAAATACTTTCAAGCTCCATATTTCGCGCTACTAATCACGACCTCAAGTCACAGATTACCTACACTCAGATTTAAGCATCTCGAGTACACACACCTATTGTATACTTAAGTGTCGATTTTCGTTTATTAATCAGTCCATCACTCGACTGATAACGTAAACCCAAGCCGTAACTTGAGTACCTATATCAATTATTATGTTTATTAAATACACGATCATGACCGTAAGACTGTTATCAAGTGCGAGCTCTTGAGCTGAGTCACGTTTATTAATACGGGCCTAAAATTTTTTAACATCAAACCTAATCACTGCAAGTGGCGCGACGAGCCACATCCGCTGCCGCAGACAAGACCACACTGCACAATACATAGCCAGCGCGTGGCCACGTGAGGCACACCGCACACGACAGAAAGAATAAGAGCTATATAGGTAGCAACCATTTTCCTATCATAAAATCAGAACCAGTTCTGCTTTAACATAACATAACATCACGCCTGTAATCCCCGAAGGGTTAGGCAGATTTTACCAGTTCTGCTTTATTTGCTATATTTAGTTGGAAGAATAGGTACGTATAAAGTCGAGATAGTTACCACTGTGTCTATTCTACTGGATCGTCATTGAGTCTATATATATTTAGTTAACCTCACAAATACACACTCCAACAACTTGTATCTACCCTCATATTATAGTCTGAGTATCTACCTATATCTTGTATCTACATATATCTGAGTATCTATTAATATCTTGTATCTACCTATATCTTGTATCTACCTACATCTTGTATTACCTATAGGTATCTGAGTATCTACCTATATCTTGTATTACCTATAGGTATCTGAGTATCTACCTATATCTTGTATCTACATATATCTTGTATCTACCTATATCTTGTATCTACCTACATCTTGAATTACCTATAGGTATCTGAGTATCTACCTATATCTTGTATTACCTATAGGTATCTGAGTATCTACCTATATCTTGTATCTACATATATCTTGTATCTACCTATATCTTGTATCTACCTACATCTTGTATTACCTATAGGTATCTGAGTATCTACCTATATCTTGTATTACCTATAGGTATCTGAGTATCTACCTATATCTTGTATCTACCTATATCTTGTATCTACTTATATCTTGTATTACCTATAGGTATCTCAGTATCTACCTATATCTTGTATTACCTATAGGTATCTCAGTATCTACCTATATCTTGTATTACCTATAGGTATCTCAGTATCTACCTATATCTTGTATTACCTATAGGTATCTGAGTATCTACCTATATCTTGTATTACCTATAGGTATCTGAGTATCTACCTATATCTTGTATCTACATATATCTTGTATCTACCTATATCTTGTATCTACTTATATCTTGTATTACCTATAGGTATCTCAGTATCTACCTATATCTTGTATTACCTATAGGTATCTCAGTATCTACCTATATCTTGTATTACCTATAGGTATCTCAGTATCTACCTATATCTTGTATTACCTATAGGTATCTCAGTATCTACCTATATCTTGTATTACCTATAGGTATCTCAGTATCTACCTATATCTTGTATTACCTATAGGTATCTCAGTATCTACCTATATCTTGTATCTACCTATAGGTATCTCAGTATCTACCTATATCTTGTATTACCTATAGGGATCTCAGTATCTACCTATATCTTGTATTACCTATAGGTATCTCAGTATCTACCTATATCTTGTATCTACCTATAGGTATCTCAGTATCTACCTATATCTTGTATTACCTATAGGTATCTCAGTATCTACCTATATCTTGTATTACCTATAGGTATCTCAGTATCTACCTATATCTTGTATTACCTATAGGTATCTCAGTATCTACCTATATCTTGTATTACCTATAGGTATCTCAGTATCTACCCATATCTTGTATCTACCTACATCTTGTATTACCTATAGGTATCTCAGTATCTACCTATATCTTGTATTACCTATAGGTATCTCAGTATCTACCTATATCTTGTATTACCTATAGGTATCTCAGTATCTACCTATATCTTGTATTACCTATAGGTATCTCAGTATCTACCTATATCTTGTATTACCTATAGGTATCTCAGTATCTACCTATATCTTGTATTACCTATAGGTATCTCAGTATCTACCTATATCTTGTATTACCTATAGGTATCTCAGTATCTACCTATATCTTGTATTACCTGTAGGTATCTCAGTATCTACCCATATCTTGTATCTACCTATATCTTGTATTACCTATAGGTATCTCAGTATCTACCCATATCTTGTATCTACCTATATCTTGTATTACCTATAGGTATCTCAGTATCTACCTATATCTTGTATTACCTATAGGTATCTCAGTATCTACCTATATCTTGTATTACCTATAGGTATCTCAGTATCTACCTATATCTTGTATTACCTATAGGTATCTCAGTATCTACCTATATCTTGTATTACCTATAGGTATCTCAGTATCTACCCATATCTTGTATCTACCTATATCTTGTATTACCTATAGGTATCTCAGTATCTACCTATATCTTGTATTACCTATAGGTATCTCAGTATCTACCTATATCTTGTATTACCTATAGGTATCTCAGTATCTACCTATATCTTGTATTACCTATAGGTATCTCAGTATCTACCTATATCTTGTATTACCTATAGGTATCTCAGTATCTACCTATATCTTGTATTACCTATAGGTATCTCAGTATCTACCTATATCTTGTATTACCTATAGGTATCTCAGTATCTACCTATATCTTGTATCTACCTATATCTTGTATCTACTTATATCTTGTATTACCTATAGGTATCTCAGTATCTACCTATATCTTGTATTACCTATAGGTATCTCAGTATCTACCTATATCTTGTATTACCTATAGGTATCTCAGTATCTACCTATATCTTGTATTACCTATAGGTATCTGAGTATCTACCTATATCTTGTATTACCTATAGGTATCTGAGTATCTACCTATATCTTGTATCTACATATATCTTGTATCTACCTATATCTTGTATCTACTTATATCTTGTATTACCTATAGGTATCTCAGTATCTACCTATATCTTGTATTACCTATAGGTATCTCAGTATCTACCTATATCTTGTATTACCTATAGGTATCTCAGTATCTACCTATATCTTGTATTACCTATAGGTATCTCAGTATCTACCTATATCTTGTATTACCTATAGGTATCTCAGTATCTACCTATATCTTGTATTACCTATAGGTATCTCAGTATCTACCTATATCTTGTATCTACCTATAGGTATCTCAGTATCTACCTATATCTTGTATTACCTATAGGGATCTCAGTATCTACCTATATCTTGTATTACCTATAGGTATCTCAGTATCTACCTATATCTTGTATCTACCTATAGGTATCTCAGTATCTACCTATATCTTGTATTACCTATAGGTATCTCAGTATCTACCTATATCTTGTATTACCTGTAGGTATCTCAGTATCTACCTATATCTTGTATTACCTATAGGTATCTCAGTATCTACCCATATCTTGTATCTACCTATATCTTGTATTACCTATAGGTATCTCAGTATCTACCCATATCTTGTATCTACCTATATCTTGTATTACCTATAGGTATCTCAGTATCTACCTATATCTTGTATTACCTATAGGTATCTCAGTATCTACCTATATCTTGTATTACCTATAGGTATCTCAGTATCTACCTATATCTTGTATTACCTATAGGTATCTCAGTATCTACCTATATCTTGTATTACCTATAGGTATCTCAGTATCTACCCATATCTTGTATCTACCTATATCTTGTATTACCTATAGGTATCTCAGTATCTACCTATATCTTGTATTACCTATAGGTATCTCAGTATCTACCTATATCTTGTATTACCTATAGGTATCTCAGTATCTACCTATATCTTGTATTACCTATAGGTATCTCAGTATCTACCTATATCTTGTATTACCTATAGGTATCTCAGTATCTACCTATATCTTGTATTACCTATAGGTATCTCAGTATCTACCTATATCTTGTATTACCTATAGGTATCTCAGTATCTACCTATATCTTGTATCTACCTATATCTTGTATCTACTTATATCTTGTATTACCTATAGGTATCTCAGTATCTACCTATATCTTGTATTACCTATAGGTATCTCAGTATCTACCTATATCTTGTATTACCTATAGGTATCTCAGTATCTACCTATATCTTGTATTACCTATAGGTATCTCAGTATCTACCTATATCTTGTATTACCTGTAGGTATCTCAGTATCTACCTATATCTTGTATTACCTATAGGTATCTGAGTATCTACCTATATCTTGTATCTACATATATCTTGTATCTACCTATATCTTGTATTACCTATAGGTATCTCAGTATCTACCTATATCTTGTATTACCTATAGGTATCTCAGTATCTACCCATATCTTGTATCTACCTATATCTTGTATTACCTATAGGTATCTGAGTATCTACCTATATCTTGTATCTACATATATCTTGTATCTACATATATCTTGTATCTACCTATATCTTGTATCTACCTACATCTTGTATTACCTATAGGTATCTGAGTATCTACCTATATCTTGTATTACCTATAGGTATCTGAGTATCTACCTATATCTTGTATCTACATATATCTTGTATCTACCTATATCTTGTATTACCTATAGGTATCTCAGTATCTACCTATATCTTGTATTACCTATAGGTATCTCAGTATCTACCCATATCTTGTATCTACCTATATCTTGTATTACCTATAGGTATCTGAGTATCTACCTATATCTTGTATCTACATATATCTGAGTATCTACTTATATCTTGTATCTACTTATATCTTGTATCTACCTATATCTTGTATCTACCTATAATATACCAGTCAGATAGGGTATTCTCTTCCGGTTGAGCTGGCAACATTGGTAGCTGGTCGTCAAAAAAACAATCTGTATGTTATTTAATTTAGAAAATTAATAAAAAGTGTTTTATTTAAGTTAAATTAGTATTCTATAGTCATACCTAGTAATTATTTAGTATACTCGTATTCAGTGATTATACAGTGTTTTTTGTCGCGAAAACTTTGAACAAAAAGGATATTAAACCGGCTGTCAAATCAACCAACCCAACGGTGACGGATTTCAAAATATTATCAATCCCAGGGAGTGTTTTGTTCTATATTATTCCGTTGGTTTAGGTAATTAAATAAAGGTAAAAAAAAAACCCACGTCACGAGAGAGCTGTCAAGTAACCGACTAAACGTAATATCTGGCACTTCAGTTGGCATGCTACGTCACAGTTGTACTCTTCAATTTAGCAACTTTCTATTTCGTTGACGTTTAGAGAACATGTATTTTTGGGCTCTACAATAGACAGATTACAAAATAATATAGTAGTATTGTGCTCAAGCAATTACATCTACGAAGAGTAGTATAAGAATAAATGATAAAGTTTAACATACAGTAAAAAAAACCGGCCAAGTGCTTATTCTGACTCGCGCACAAAGGGTTCCGTACCATTATCTATAAAAACGGAAAAAAAATCACTTATGTTGTATGGGAGCCCCCTTAAATATTGATGTTATTCTGGTCTTTAGTATTTGTTGTGGCAACAGAAATACATCATCTGTGAAAAGGAGACGTTCACGAAATGTATGGGGCTTGATACTAAAATAATTGAAAATTTAAACAGCCTTCTGACCTATATAGGCTGAAAGAGGGTAATTATTTTGATGTCTTTGGGCATTTAATTTTTTTTTACAACCGCCCGCCTTTTTTTAAAACAAGTGTTGAAAAATAAAATGTTCTACAAGCTTTATTTATATTTTAGGGATGGCAGCCCTGTGGCAAATGACGTGACAATGACAACGTCAGTCAGCAGGACTCGGCTTGACATTTACAGCGGATATTTAGTCCGAGTTTACAGCTTTGACTTTTTTCGATACGTTTTGTTATTGCAGTCATGATAATCAATATTTTTTGTCTTAATTTCATGGAGCTGCAGCTAAAATTATAATAAAATCTCAAAGTATTTAATAGAAACGGAAACATTAGCCACATAAAATAATTATATTGCATAGAAATGAATAAATAAAGACTATGTGCGTTTTGTTTGTATTTAAACATTTTTCACTTTTTCACAAAAACGGGCGCCTGAAAAAATCAGATTTAACTATAATCGAGTAGCATAATAAATAAGCTTTCTAATAAGGTACATCACATTAGCGTTTAAAAATCGTCGGAATATTATATCAATTTTGACCTCTCCTTTCAACTGTCTAACTATCACGGTTCATGAGATACAGCTTGGTGACAGACGGACAGACAGACAGACAGACGGCGTAGCGTTAGTAATAGGGTTCCCGTTTTACCCTTTGGATACGGAACCCTAAAAAAGAGGAAACTATCGTAACAATAATTAAAAAAAGAGGAAACTATCGTAACAATAATTTAAAAAAAATGATTATAAGTTACAACGTATTTTTAAACAAGAAAGTGCCATCTATAAAAACCCTTTTTATGATTTGTTTACCTTTATTTAACTACCTAAACCTATGGAGTTATAGTTATATTATTCTACATAATATTTACAGACCGCAGAACAACACAAATACTGCTCTGGGGGCCTACCACCAACTCTTAAAGCAGTATTATTATAATCTTACTTTGACTTTTCGTACCATGACGTCCTTAAAATAAGCTTACTATAATATTGAAACAATGTTATTTTCTTAGCGGTTTTGGTGACGTCACCTCTAAAAGTTCATTCAATTCGTACCACGACGTGACTTTTGACAACTAGCAATATTGTTTTTACGTCAAATTTAGCAATCTTAAAAAAGTTCCTCGGACTCGACGGATATATTATTGTTTTGCAAATTAATATATTTTTAAACATTTTCGTGTTCTATATAGTAAGCAAAATATATTTTTTTATGTAAACTTACCGAATGAATTGTGTATCTAAAGATTTTAGTACACGAGTACATAATTTCTTGTGTGATTCTACATGGCGAATGCATAGGTACGAAATATTAGAGTTTGGAAGATAATAATGCAGAAAAATATTGATAAATATGTATTAGACATACTTAATTTAAATTGACAAAATAAAAAGTTATAATTAGGTAGTTACTTTAGTCCAGCCTACCCAATCTTTATGAGCGCCATCACCTTGTGAGTTCAAGATTTCCGCAATCTCTTTCCACTTTCTTCGTGAGTACTCCTTGGCTTGTAAAGAGCGATTGTGGGCAGTAGCGATACCTCTGTTAGAAAATAAAATTGTCATAGTGTCTTTAGCTGCCGCCAGAAACCCGAATAATTCTTCGAATGCAAACACTAATCACTGAGTCTGACCACATATTGTTTCGAACTATGTTCGCCAAAACATAACACTGCATAAATAACATAAAACTTATTCACCATTATTCACTGAATAACTGTTTTTAACCGTATCTTGATTCCATGTCGACTTTAGATCTTATGAAAATAAAATAAAATGAGTTCAACCATGTAGAGTGCCACTTGAAAACCAAAATATCGCTACATCGACTGTCATCCAATTTCAAATTTCGTTCTGATAAGAACACATTTTGTTCCGATTCATATTATGTCACAACTTAGCCGTAGCTTATTTTTAATTTCTTCAATTGTGTTTCTCAGTTTTCAAAGCAAAATCTATTAATATTTGTGTCAATTTCATAGAAATTTGTCATAATACTTATAATTTAATGCAAAGTAACCTTTTTAAGTAAAATTGTAATAATATTTAGCTTCAAGACCAGGACTTTGTAATAGCGATTCGGACCAACGTATGAAAGGGACAGCGCTATACAATTCATATAGCGTTGTTTCTTTTCTATTATAGCCGGCGATAAACAAATCTTACAAATCGTTAGTTCTTTCCCAGCTCTAAGCAGGAATAAAACAATATTGTGTGATGGAGATCATGGTACGAATATGAGTAATGTTATTATAATCTTGAAACAAAACTCTCTTGATGTAATATTGTTTCGTAAAAGGTTGTGGTTGGCCCCCAGGTCTCTGAGCTACTACGTCCATCACACACTGGCACGGTTTATGTCTCCTTTTGCTTGACAACTAGTGGAAGTAAAATCGACGAAGATAACATTCGCTCAGACAATAAACACTACATAATTTTACTACTTATACAAAAATAGGCTCATTAGGCTTTATTGATTACTATTTAATATTATTCATATTTTAGACTATTAAACCTTTAATTTGTGTAAACTTGTTATTGTCAATCAAGTTTTTTTGAGTCATTAAATAAAAGCAGTTTATTCCTTGTAACTTCACTTTAGTTTAACATTCCAATTCCTTAATAACTTCATCTAATTGTAATATCTACTTATTTGTTAACAATTCACTACCTATTTTCAATTAAATTTTTCTCTTCTTCCTCCAACTAATCTAAATATTAGAACATCTTTTCTTACACTGTTATTTAGCTGCATAACTTCACACATTCCAGGTGAGAAAATGATGAACCGCAGTGCTACAATCAAGAATATGGAAGCAAAACTAAGAGAAAGTATTTTCATTTACCTCTACATTATGAGTTTGACCCTTACTCTTACATACAATAGCTGGGTGTCCAATTTTGCTACATATTTTACATCTAAATGACTTAAAGGAGATTGCCCGTTTTTCTAGGGACCGCCGTTGCGCATCAAACAATTGTGTATGGTAGCATAAATTGGATATAAAAGAGGGGTGATATCATACTTTCAAAGGAACTAAAAATTATCCATTTGGTTTGTGGGGTTTTTGGTGTTTCTTTGGTTTTTTGTTTAGTTTTGTAACAGACCATCCACCAAAAAAGCAGTCCTTTTCAACAGTATGATCTGAATTCACTTATGACAACAGAAAATGGTTAGAACAAACCAATAACTGATCCCAAATAAATAACATTACAAAGGTAGATCATGCTAAATGTAGGTTTGTATACTACTTAAGTAGAAATAAAAATGCTTGATTATAGGAATGAATTAGTTTTATTGGTCCATATTATTATCATATTCATAAAATATGTCGTCTAAAAACGGAGCCTATTAGAGTTACTAGAATTCACCCACCACCCATTCATTTACCTTTCTAAAGTGCTTCTAGGAAGTTGAAATAATGTAGATAATCGCTCATTACTGTCACCAGTTCTAAGTTTAACCAGCAAGTTTAATACTCAAAGCCACACTTGGACAAGGAGTTTCCTGTGCCAGCTGTGGTATGTGTGATAACAATTGATAAAACTGTTCAGGGTTGATACCTAACCAATAATGACAGAGGTGTGGATTCATTTCTCTGATATTAGAAAAGTTGTACTGTCTGCGAGTACCTCTATCCATAATTGACATCATATCATCCATTTGGCACCCAGTAAAGTCATTATAGTGAAACTGTAATTCATACCAAGAACCAACATTGAGATGATGATTGCATATTCGGGCACTAGCTGGTACATACAATTTATGCTCTAACAGTAACGTTTCCTTTATAACAGACGGTATCAACAATCGTTCTGTATTCCTACACTCACTAAAAATACAATGCCGTGATGATGCAGCAGCTCTTTTATAAATACGTGAGATTATTTTAGTGCGGTGTGCAACATTATGATCCTGATGCAATTGCTTAATGGGTTGTGGTGGTAGTGTAGGTATTGAGAAATCCCTTGAAGGCATAGAAGTTTCTGATACACCAACCGCCTCATGTCTTGATGTAAAAACATCCATATTCTTTTGGTGTGCAACAGCTTCTTCATGAACAATCTGCTGTTGCCTATTCTGATCATACTGATTCTGTCTCCTTATACTTCTATATGCATTAGACCAACAACGTAAACAAACTCTTTCACGCCTGTGTACCTAAAAACATAAAAATGAAAGCTTAAACCCATACATAATAAAGGTTTGCTAGAATAACATTTATATAGGGAGGTTTAAAACGATTGTGATATGTGGAATAAAGGAAAAATGCACATGACCAACTTGGAAATAGCATGCTCCATATTAATATCATAAGGCTTTGATTTTTGGTTTTTTTAAAAAACGTTGCCCCACACTAGGAATTTCTCCTGTATCGTGGGTGCGTTTACAAACATTTAAACTCACGTAAACAGCCAGACCCGGAACAACTACTTGTAGGTCATACAAATATTTGTTCCGTGCGGGAATCGAATCCGCGACACGCAGCGCAGCAGTCAATCGCTTAACCACTGCGCCAACCGTGTCGTCGAATTTCATGAGGTGTTTGTGCACAATCGAAGAACTATTACATTATTTATATGTGTTATTAAAAGTATAGATACCTGCTGAGTAGGTATGCATGACATGATGAGATTTCCTTCAGGGCTATCAACTGATACTTTATGTGTCTTAGCTCTTAATATGGAAGAACCACAGACAAAGCACACTTGTTGATGTCCATAAGCTCATGTGCCCATCTACCTTTGCGCATACGTCTAAAAAGTATGTGTATTCTGAGAAAAGTGGTAAATATTACAATATAAACATAACTGAAAAAATAAGAGATACTAACCGTTGCTGGAGTAATCCAGGATCGTAAAACTCTAACCATTACATTATTACATACCATTGCCTCCCCAACTTGACGATGGGGTAGAGGATGTATCAAAGAAAGGGAACAGTTCACACAGCGTGACATTTTTAACGAAATCGTTTTTTATTTACTGCACAGAGAACACGGGCCGTAGTCGTAAAAACGTTCTACACAATCCACACCACCAGCACAGAAACAGTACAATGGTCTTCAAAAGAGTTCTTGGTCGTGCAGGAATCCGAAGACTTGACTGGACACGAACTCAACGAAATGAGAAGTTATTTATTAGCACAACAAACTCAACAACTATCAACGCATTTATTTAAACACAAAAATTCGCAGTTACCAAGTCGGCACACGATTCTTTGTTTGACAGTGACACTTTTGGCATTCCACCTTTCACATTGCCCGTGACAGTGCTACCAACAGTTAATCTAAATGACCCTGACCTTTAGTGATTTGTCAACTAAAGAAAGATTTTTTGTAAAGTAATATTATTTTATTTATGCTAATTAAAATAAAAGTATTAATTACGCGGAAAAATGTCAATAGTTGAAATTACTTTTAAAACTCAGCATCTGCCCCTTCGCTATCGGTTAAGACCCATTATGGGGAGGTTCTTAAAATTGGCAACACTGTTGCACTAAAATATGCCTTCTAAAAAAGTATGTAATAAAATCAAATCAATAACTAATTAAATACAAAATATTAACCCCACATATGATTTCGATCATGAGAACTAAGAACAGTTAAAAAAATATTTTATAATTTATAAGTCTATCCATATGGCCATACTCTTTTACTTTAAAGCGAGTCTGCTTTTGGTCAATGTCCTTTACATTTTGAAAAATTATGGTTTGTTTACCGCAATGAATGCATTTTAATAACGATGTATGACTCACCGTCCTGTTTCTTCTCAGTCTTTTTATTAAATGTGTTGTGGGAACTTTTATTCGTCTTGGCATGTCCGTACTGAGCTACTTGATAAACCCCTGCACCTCCTTCGAAGCCATTTCCTTATTCAGTGCTGTATCTACTAAACATGTCACTGACTTGGAAACATCTTGTTCGCATAATTTTTCCTGGATTGGTCGTCGACGCAGACTCGTAACGAATTTATCCTTAACATGTTCTTCTAATATATTCGTAAAATTGCATCCCGCAGCAAATTCTCTAACACGAGCATACCATTTGGCTATACCAATTCTCCCATCTTCTTCCAATAGGGAATATGCACGTAATTCAAAACGTATCCATTATTTTAATATACATTGTGTAGGAGTCAAGAAACAAAATCCAATATTTTTTACATTTTTTAATGCATTACTTATTTTACAATTAATTAATTTATGCTGCGTTTTTTTTGTGGAACGGAACGCAAACCCAAAACACGTCCTTTTTGAAATTGGCGGAAGTGACGAAACAAAACGTGCATAAAATCTTTTCTTTGCAAAATGCTTGAAATCTCAGTAAGGTAAATATGTACTCGTAAGTGCGAATTCTACTTGAATAAAGCATAAACAATAATATAATATGTAAGATTTGGGGCTAAACAAAGCAGTTTCGTGAACAATGACGTCACATCATGACCGTGACAGAAACGGACGTTTGAACTGTAGTAGAAATTTTTTGGGGTTTCATAATTTTTTTGAGCATCAATCAGTAGTTCAATTTAACTTTCAATACTTTTCTTAGGTTTATATTAGTGTCTATTATTGATTTAGTGTAAAAAAAATACATGCATGATCCCTATTGTTGTAATTTTTAGAATTGAATCGTTTTTCTAAAATGCGAAATTCTTTTCTCCAACCTTAGTTTTAACAAACTCTGCAGCTCCTCATATGACAACTCCTGGGGCATCTTCGGATGACATATATTCTTTAGAATTTTGTATACATTCTCGTGAAGACTTATTAATAATATTGAGCATCTTTTTTTCAGTTTTAGTCTCATTTGCTTCAAAATATTGCTCTATCCTGTCCAAAAAACACAAGATATCGCCATCTTGTTTGAAAACGTCTATACGACAATCGTTGGCCGTAAAAATGTACCTTTTATGCTTCGAAATTCTTGTTTATCCTCGTCGCCATTTGATGTGTATACGCCTTGTATATCAATATTGTAAATGAAATACTTGAATATCGAAAATATTTATTTATTCTTTTTCTTTTTGGCTTCGCACGATTTGTGCATTTAGCCAGTGTCATGTAAATTATGGTAACAAGTACAAATTATGAAATGAAATCCATTCAATGCATGATAAAGATAATGATATCCCGCCCCGCTCCCATTGAGTTTCAGTAAAGACGTGGCACTTTACTGAAACCTCGCGCGGACTTCTTGAGAGTACTTAAAGTGATATTGCACTGTTTTGTTTAATTTGCCAACACTAATGCAGGTTCACGAACACTTAATGGGCTAAACACAAAGGAGAGGTCAAAACTGGTATAATATTTTAAACGCTAATGTGATGTGCCTTATTAGAAAGCTTATTTATTATGCTACTCGATTATAGTTAAATCAGATTTTTTCAGGCACCCGTTTTTGCGAAAAAGTTAAAAGTGTTTCAATACAAACAAAACGCACATACATAGTCTTTATTTATTAATTTCTATGCAATTTAATTATTTTAAATGTGGCTAAAGTTTCCGTTTCTAATAAATACTTTGAGATTTTATTCCTACAATTTTAGCTGCAGCTCCATGAAATTAGCACTGCTTAATCAGACATGACTTGAGTCACACATTTTATCACAGTTGGAGCGATAAAACTGCTTTGTCATAAAATGCTAGTACAATTTGACATGACATAATTTAGCATGTCTTGTCACAAACATCTTGGCAAGCCCGTGCTCGGCCCGCTGCTGACTGACATTGTCATTATCATTGTCACGTTATTTGCCACAGGGCTGCCATCCCTAAAATATAAATAATGTTTGTAGTTAGTGATGCAAACATTTTATTTTTCAACAGCTGTTTTAAAAAAAAACGGGTGGTGTATATTTGTAGTTTTATCACATAAAAAAAAAGTTGCGAATATCTCGTACATAAATCAAAACCTATAGGGTACTTCCCGTTGACCTAGAATCATGAAATTTGGGCAGAAGCAAGGTCTCACAGCACAAGTAAAGGAAAAAGTCCGAAAATTGATAATTTGTAGTTTACCACATAAAAACATTTTTTTTTGCGATTACAAACTTAAATTTTCAGTTGGAAAATTTACCGTGGCGTATATCGATGTATCGGAGAACATGGTTTTCAACTACAATGTTTTTTCCTTTTGAGGTACGGAACCCTAAAAATAAAGAACTTTAATTAAAAACAAAATTTCATCCCCCTTTTCACCCCTTAAGGGTTGAAATTCTAACAACACCGTTGCGTTAGCTTCCAACCATAAGCCTAGATAATAAATTTAGTGATTTTTACACTCTAAAATGAAGGACTTTCCATACACAACTTCATCCCTCTTTTTAACCCTTCGAGGGTGGAATTATCAAAAACACTGAACCACGTATAAATTAATTTTCAATCATCAGCCTAAACACAAAATTTGAAGATCCTAACTTCAAAACTGACGGACTTTCATATAGACTTCCCTATTTTACCCCTTTAGGGGTGGAATTCCCAAAAATCCTTTCTTATAGTCTTAATTAAAAATTTCAGCTTTCTAGGTCTAAGGGTATGGGCCGGGCGTTGATGAGTCAGTCAGTCAGTCAGTCAGGACTTGTCTTTTTAACCGACTTCCAAAAAGGAGGAGGTTATATGTTCGGCTGTATGTTTGTTTTTTTTTTTTATGTATGTTCACCGATTACTCCGTCAATTGTGGACGGATTTTGAAAATTCTTTTTTTGTATGGAAGGGTAGGTATGCTCCCGAGGTGGTCCCATTGCCACCAAGTCAGAATCTGACGAGAGGATCCCATGAAAATCGAGGGAAATCCTAAAATTTTATATAGCGATTTGAGTATTTTTTATAGTAACTCGTGTATTTTCTCTCGGAAATCCCCATTTGGTGAAGTGGAACTGATGATGAAGACCACTGATGGCCACTGGAACTACTTAATAATAAGTATTTCACCGTTGCGATTCGATTAGGCACTTTAATATGGGTGACAAGCAATTTATGCTCGTCAAAATGCATATGTAAAGTCACCATCAGTTCTCCTGGTTCTTACCAGGAGAACTCCTCAAAAATGAATGCCCCTGCATCGCGAATAGCAATATTTTATAAAAGGTGATGAGCAACTGACGTTAGGCTATTCCAAATTAGATAAATTACAAACTGACCCACTAATAAGTGAAAAATAAAAAAACTTTTTACAAAAAAAAAAACAACTGATTTCCAAAAAAACACTACAAAGTGGAAAATAACTTTAATTTCGGAAGTCGGTTGATTTTTTTTGTAAAAAGTTTTTCATTATTTATATAGATAAAGAGTGCTTTCCGAAAATATATTGTTTTATAACACAAGTACTCGTATATTACGGTGGGTGCCCGCCGCGGGTGACCCGCGCTGCACTCAGGTGTACCTACGTCACCACGAGCCAGGACGTGGACGCACTTTGATTCATTAGTACAACTAATATATCTTACATAGGTTCGCAATAAATATGTTGTTCCAACATAATTATAAACAAAGATAACCCCGAGAGATATAATTTGAAATTATCAAAGTAATGGTCGATCACGAACTTGCGGATCGAAATACCAAAATTAATGTAATTGAATGCTGCCGCGTTGTTAAATAAAGTAACTATCAGATCTTGCTGAGAATTTAATAGAAATGACGTCAGATTAACAACAAGACGCGTCGTCGTAGTGTTGTGTTGAACAAGGTTGTGGCAATCGTCGTGGTGTGGGTGGTGACGCAGCTTGTAGAACCTCCGGGTGCCGGCGCGGCGGCAAGGTGAACAAGCAAGCAAGGTGCAAGCACACTGCTCAACGGAACGCCCGCGAGCAAAAATCGAAAGCAAACAATCTGATGGTATACAGCGGCGCGCGGCGCGTGTTCGTTATCGCTCGCTGTTAGGACTGGCTACTGCTGCCTGGCGCTCTAATTGTGTGGCTCGGTGTCCTGTTTATGTGTAATTCGACAAAGTGAGGTGGCGAGGTTATCGCATAGTCGATAGCGCAGCTAACATGAAACTGACGCAGTTGGTGCCGAGCCGCGCCGAGGTCAACTGATTTATGTTAGTCAATTTACATATGATTACCTACTTAATAGGTATTTAGGGGTTTTTTATAAGTAGAAGCCATTCTCTATAGCTTCCATTTCTGCCCTGATTAAATTAGGAAACCTTAACGCTGATGTGAGAACAAATTACCTACTTAGTTACCTACCTATTATATCTAATAGTTACCTATTTTATTCTTGTTTCATTGTCTGACTTCTAAAAGTAGGTCCCACACAGGTTGGCCACGTAAGCTGCGCAGAGCCGCAGATCATTATTTTATTTGCCAGCCCACGCTCTCGTAAAAAAAAAAAAAAAACCAGCCCACGCTCTCGTAGCTATACGAGGGGTACAGAGCGGCGAAGACTGCCCTCCGAGCGGAGATCCAGCGGGCCAGAGGACTGGCCCGCGAGGAGACGCTGGAGACTCTCAACAGAGACCCGTGGGGTTGCCCCTACAAATGGGTGCGAGATAAACTCCGCCCATGGGCTCCCCCGCTGACGCAGAGTCTCCGGCCCCAGCTCGTGGAGGACGTGGTGAGCGCTCTGTTCCCTTCGCGAGGGGAACATACCCCCCCGCCCATGGCTCCGCCATGGGCGGGGGAGTATGTATAGGTCCGCATCTCATCACGACGACGATGCTCCAGAGGTGACCGAGGTAGGCGGTACGTAGGCTGAATGCCAAGAATACCGCCCCAGAACCCAATGGCTTGCCTGGAAAAGCCTGGGTTCTGGCTTTAGAGGCTCTCGGGCCTCGACTAAGGGGGCTCCTAAGCGCATGCTTGGAGAGGGGCCAGTTCCCACTTCGTTGGAAGACGGGGAAACTGGTCCTCATAAAGAAGCCAGGGCGCCCGGCGGACTCTCCGTCCGCTTACCGGCCCATCGTGCTGCTCGACGAGGTGGGCAAGCTCTTTGAAAGAGTAATTGCAGAATGCCTTGTCGGGCGATTGGTGCGGGTGGGGCCGGATTTGGCGGAGAGCCAGTTTGGTTTCCGCAAGGGGCGCTCTACGGTGGATGCCATCATGCGCGTTCGAGCCCTCACGACGGGGGATGCTGTTGCCCGGGGTGGGGTTGTCTTGGCGGTGTCTCTTGACATCGCCAATGCCTTCAATACCCTGCCCTGGAGTTGCATTAGGGAGGCACTTCGGTATCACCGGATGCCAACCTACCTCTGTCGCGTGGTCGAGGCCTATTTGACGGATAGGGCCGTCATCTACCCCGGTCACCACGGAGATTGGAACCGGCGAGAGATGTCGTGCGGTGTCCCACAGGGATAGGTCCTGGGGCCGCATCTGTGGGACATCGGGTACGACTGGGTGCTGCGTGCCGACCTCCCTAGCGGCGTCAGCGTAGTCTGCTACGCTGACAACACGCTGGTCCTAGCGCAGGGGAGGTCGCATCAGGCAGCGGCCGAACTGGTGGCACGTGGGGTTGCGACAATCGTCGATAGGATTCGGCAATTGGGACTCGAGGTGGCTTTGCACTAGTCCGAGGCCATGTGTTTTTATGGTCCTCGGAACGCGCCACTGTCGGGTTCCCAAATAACGGCGGGAGGGGTTCACATCGGCGTCGAGTCGACGATGAAGTACCTGGGACTCGTCCTCGACAGCCGGTGGAACTTCGTGGAGCATTTTTGACGTTTGGCTCCCAGACTGGAGCGGGCTGGGGCTGCTTTGAAGCGGCTCCTGCCCAATCTAGGGGGTCCAAACGCCTCCTGCCGGAGGCTCTACGCGGGGATCGTGCGGTCCATGGCCCTTTACGGGGCACCGGTGTGGGCACGTTCTTTAAGGCTGCGACCAGCCCAGCGGTTGAACGCGTCCCAAAGGGTCATGGCCATCAGACTGGTACGGGGTTACCGCACGGTCTCCCGTGAGGCGGCGAGCCTCCTTGCCGGACTGCCGCCATGGGATCTGGTGGCAAAAGTCCTCGCGCATCTGGGGGTGGTGCGAGGAGGCGAAACGCCGGGGTGAAACTCCGCTGCCGCGAGAAATCACGGCACGGCGGACAGAGCTCCGGCGGGATCTCATGGCGACATGGAGAGTGCGATTGTCGCAACCCAGCGCTGGGCACGCCACAATTGTGGCGATAAGTCCCCTCTTTGAGGAGTGGCTAGAGAGGCGCCACGGCGTCCTCACCTTCCGCCTGACGCAGGTCCTCACCGGACACGGTTGTTTCGGGAGGTTCCTGTTAAGGATAAAGCGGGAGGAAACGCCCGGGTGTCACCACTGTGTGGATCGCCCGGAGGACACGGTGGAGCATACGGTGGAGGTCTGCCCAGCTTGGGCGGAGCACCGCCGTGTCCTCACGGAGGTGATCGGCGGCGGCGATCTCTCGCGTCCGGGCCTGGTTCAGGCCATGGTTCGGAGCGAGAGTGCATGGGAGGCCGTCACCTCCTTCTGCGAAGCAGTTATGCTAGCGAAGGAGGAGGCGGAACGCGTGAGGGTGAGATAAGGTTCGTGCCCTCGCGCCCTTAGTCGCCGCAGGAGACGCCCTGGGCATCGGGAGTCGCAAGCCGATTTCCGGCCACCGTAGGTGCGGGCCTGCGGACGGTGAGCGATGGGTAGCTCGCCGTCCGATAAGGACCAGGCCCGGGTCGACGGCGCGTTGTGTTCCACGCGCGCCTCAAAGAGATGTCAGCACAAACTGACGGGGTCCGTTAGGACCAATGCCTGCCGGGGTTGCGAGTTTGTCCGAAAGGGATATCGTGGCCCTGGCACACAGGCAACGGAAGGAACACGGGTGGGTTTTAGTCAGTAAAAGTCTGACACGCCCTCCCGCTCCGCCCAGAGCGGGAGAGGTTATTTGATAATTTCCCACCCAAAAAAAAAAAAAAAAGCCCACGCTCTCGTGCGTAGCGTGGCCGTGGGTCGCAGACTCGCGGTGGACGATTCCCCTAACACTTTTATAAACAGCGAAGCTACATGTGCGTGTAGCCGTGGGCCGCTGTGGAGCGGCGCCTTATTAAATAGTAATTATTTGATCGAATTACGTTATTTTTGTGGTAGATTGTAACCCACTCCTTATAGCACAGAGGAAGCCTACGTCACTGCAGAGGGAACACTGGTCTGTATGCTTAACGTATTCTTGAACGCATGCTCTGGCAGACGGACCAGTAGTCCACACGGCTAGTATTACCTACCCACTATTGTACTAATTACCATTTGCAAACCAATAAATGATTTTATTTAGTATTTCTAGAAACTTAGAATTTGGTTGGTTTTACTGGCGTGAAGCAGAAGCAGCGTAGTGTAGTTTTAGTCAAGGAGGATGGTTTGCCAAGCTCTCCCTGTCTGCTTGGTCGTGTGGTTTGCCATGCTCTCCCTGGCTGCTTGGTCGTGTGGTTTGCCAAGCTCTCCCTGGCTGCTTGGTCGTGTGGTTTGCCAAGCTCTCCCTGGCTGCTTGGTCGTGTGGTTGCAAAACACCCTGGAGCCGATGGTATTACTAGAGTTGTATCTCTACGCATAAAGATCTTTGTAATAAAAAGGTATATTTCTAAGATTTGTATCTTATCTGTGATGTCCACTACCACGAAGCCGTAATTATATTGATTGACATGTTTAATGTAAGTATTTTCAGTTTGTTAACTTTATTATAATACTATAGCTTTTGCTCGCGGCTTCGCCCGCGTGGATGTCGGATAATCTGCCACAGGAACGGTAAGGTTCTACCGGGATTAAAAGTACCTACCTACCCTACGTGTAACTACGTGTACCCGCAGACTTCGTTCACATTTTCACTTTTCTTTAAAACGATTCGCACGCCACCATTGTTAAATCCGGTAACTGAGGGTAAAATTACTTAAGTACATTGTTATTCACAGGGGTTCAGGACTATTATTTTTTTGAGTTTATACTTAAGGCGGGCTTCTTCGACCGCTGTAGGCGTTTAACGCTTACCTCAGGCCCCGCAACGAGTAGCGATACGTAACAAGTTACGATTGCCAGAAAACACGCGTGCCAAGCGTACCGCTCAGAGTTCACGAACTCGAGTAGGTAGTAAGTTGCGTCACAGAATAGAGCATTGAGTAGATCAACTTGAATTCTCTTCTTCTTAGTGTGTCGATGGCAATTATAATTTAAATTTCCTGTTTGGCCCAGAACAGAATTGATTAGTAGAGGTAAGTTTATTTTGTTTTATTTTTCTAATAAGTATTTTTGGAACGGCGCGCGGCGTAAGCTGGCAGAAATCGTCACACAAAAAAACGATCATACTTTTTCCCTCTCGATAGAAAGAGAGAGAAAAAGTGTGAATTTGGTCAAAATGTAAATCCTAAAAAATGTAAATCAAATGTAAATAAAAGATGGCGGCTACGAAAATGTTCCAAAGTTTCATCATGGGTATCATTTCATAGTTTTCGAGGGTGCTAAAGCCGATAGTGAGGTCAAAATGTAAATCCAAGATGGCGGCTTCGAAAATGTTCCAATTTATTATCATGGGTATCAATTTCATAGTTTTCGAGGGTGCTAAAGCCGATAGTGAGGTCAAAATGTAAATCCAAGATGGCGGCTACGAAAATGTTCAAATTTTTCATCATGGGTATCACTTTTATAGTTTTCGAGGGTGCTAAAGCCGATAGTGAAGTCAAAATGTAAATCCAAGATGGCGGCTACGAAAATGTTCAAATTTTTCATCATGGGTATCACTTTCATAGTTTTCGAGGGTGGTAAAGCCAATAGTGAGGTCAAAATGTCAACTCAAGATGGTGGCTACGAAAATGTTCTAGTTTTTCATCATGGGTATTAATTTCATAGTTTTCGAGGTTGCTAAAGCCGATAGTGAGGTCAAAATGTAAATCCAAGATGGCGGCTATGATAATGTTCCAATTTTTCATCCATGATGAAAATTTTGAACAATTTCGAAGCCGCCGTCTTGGATTTACATTTTGACCTCACTATCGGCTTTAGCAACCTCATGCATGGCTATTAGTTTTTATTATAAACTCAGACATAAGTAGTATGTCGAAGTCTGCTGTAATTTGCACTAAACAAATTAGTAATTATACTAATATTAATGTAGCTAGCTTTAGTAATTTAAACTAGTCAGTAAGACAACAGAAGGTACCAGTAACAGTGTTATTAATCTCACCATCAACAAGGTATCTTCTAGCTCTCAATTAGTTAATTGTAAAAAAGGGGCTAAGCAGAATTCCTTGAAATTGTTTCATCAAAATATTCAAGGTTTTTCTTCCAAACAATTGGAAATTGAATTGTTTTTAGAAAAAACAATGTTTGATATTATTTGTATAACTGAACACTGGTTAAAAGATTATGAAATGTTCATTAATTATGAGAACTACAGTGTGGGCAGTTGTTTTAACCGAAAATCAATGCTGCATGGAGGTAATATAAAAAATAAATAAAAATAAAATAAAAATAGTTTATTAGTAAAACAAGTATAGGTATAAACAAATTTTATGATTGGATCCTCCTTTTAGGCAGATAGTGCCTGTATTAGGAGAGTCCGCTCTTCCATAGCAAAACGTGTTATATAAAAGCAAAGCGTATAATTTTTATGCTAAAACTACATAAATTAAATTAACATTAACTTAAATTAGGTAAATCAAACGTGTGTGTATGAGTGGGTGTAAGTATGTGTGTGAGTGAGATATGTAAGTGAAAGTGTAGCCTGTAGGTGTGAGTGAGTACGTGAGTGTGAGGGTGTGTATGTTTCAAGGTTTCAGAAGTGTTTCGGTTTCATTGTAGGTAAGCGCTTGTATCCATTCCATTATTATATTTTTACTGTCATAATAGTTTTTTGGGTAAATGTAGATGTATTTATTGATTTTATTATATAGCGCAGCAGATCGTTTATTAAATTGCATACTGGCAAGTAAAGTCCTTGTCCTAGGGATATTTAATATCATGTCTTTCCTTCTTTTTGTTAGTAAGCTAGGATCATAGGAAAGAGACTTATGTTTTTTTAATATAATTTGCGTAATGTAAAGTTTCCTGACTGAGAGCAAGTTACTAAGTCGAAATAGATCTTCAGTAGGGTATCTCTTTTTTTTAAAATACATGCACTTGATAAGAGCGCGTTGTGCCCTTCACTAATATTAATTAAGAATTGTATAAAATCTAAGACTCGTAAAGACATAGTGGAACTATCGGTTGAACATAGCATTGAATTGTCCTGTGTTGAGCTAGATAAGCATTTTATAGTGTGCGCATACAGACCCCCAAATTATCAAAACTACTCTTTATTTGAGTCAGTAATGGAAGATGTTCTAGCAAAACTTGCAACGGGTAATAAATCAGTAATTATTTGTGGTGACTTTAATACCGACTTTGAAACCGCCTTCGCGTTTTGACAAGCCGGTACTCAGGCACCGACCTTTTTTTATGGCCTGTCATTGTTATGAGAGGGGCCGCCGGCAATTATAAACATATTTTAAAAAAAATAACAATAGACGTCAAGCCTTAAGAGTAAATTTTTCTGAGAAGCTAATTAGACAGGCCATAATACACAATTACAAGAATGGATCTGGGAAGTGTGTTGTTTTTCTAAACAAAATATGATTTCAGATAACAGCTGCCATTGTATTGGGATTACCTTATTTCTATTTCTGGTAAAAGGGCTGGTTGAATTTACACGAAAGTTTGCACCTTGCATTATGAATAGATAAGTAATTTAACAACAGCGTTTTTTTAGAGTTCTATGTAAAATTTGCGTAATAATAAATCTCAAACATCACAGTGCATGGGGCCGCCTTTAGACGTATGATTTTTCAAAATATTTCATATGTATTTATGATATAATAAGTGATATTATTATCTAAAACGATGTAGTAAGTATTATTTTATGATTATTCATCTATTTCCAGGCGATAAAACACAAAATGAGCCATATTTCGTAAAAAAACTAGTCGGCGGAACGAATTTTCAAGTAACATTTCTTTGTTAAAAAATTAAAATTTTACGACGTGATTTCGTGCAATTATTATCTAAAACGATGTAATAATAACATATAAATGAAAATAAGTCCACTTATCCCGATTTCTAATCCATTTAGGGCACTAACACAATAAAATCACTTCACTGCAATCCATTTGTAAACAAACATGGCGGTCGGCCACACGCGAAACTAAAATATTATTTTTTTAAGTTGCCACGCCGTAAATAGACGAACTATTTAACAGGTCCGACGATTAAAGTTACCACACGCAAGATTACGCTTACTGTTAGTAGAAATTCAGCTGTTAATAGCGTGCGCGCGCGGACGCGTTGAGGCGTTTTTGATGCTTCTTAGTTTTTGTGCGCGGAAGCGTTGACGCGTTTTTGATGCTTCAGCTTGGAAAATAATTTAAATAGCTGTCAAGTGTGTTTTTGGAACCAACGCGACTAACTTCGGCTACTGCAACTTGTAGGTATTGATAATGTTTTTTGTGGCTGTGACTATTTAGATAAAGCCATTGTAAATTATCTCCCTTCTGATCATAGCTGTCAAACCGTTACTTTTGAGTCCAATACGTCATTACAAAACGTTCAGATACAAACTAGACCAATAACATTGGGTAATTTAAATAAATTTAATAGCACTTTAATTAGCAAGTTAAGTGCTCAAGGCCTAAATATGAACAATGGCAATATTTTGTATGGAGAATTCTTTTCATTAGTGCAAACTGAGTTCAATAAATATTTTAAGAAGAAAACTAAAACTATTTGCCCCAAGTTTTTGTTCAGTGACTGGGCAACTAAAGGTATCAGGAAGAGTAGGGAAAGATTATTTGAACTGTATGGCCTTAAGCCGTATATAAATACGGAAACTTTTAATAAGTATGTTGCTACTTATTCTAAAACTTTTAAAAATGTCTGCAAAGCGGATAAAGCTTCATACATTAGCAATAAGGTTAAATCAGCAGACAATAAAATAAAGACTGTTTGGAAAATTATTAACAATGAAACGAACAGGAACAAAAGACATAATACTGACTATACACTGGAAACTTCCCGCGGTCTCGTTAGCGATAACAACAATGTTGCTCAGGAATTTGCAACTTTTTTTACAAATATTCCAATTAAAACTACAGAAACTTTAAATTCCTCGCCCTCACTTGCTATTGATCTATTAAGAGCGAATGTTTCAGCTTGCCCTGTGGACTTAAGATTAAAATTACCGAAGATCTGTGGGGCATGTCTACTAAGGTTTGTCAATCCATTATTGAGACAATTGCACCCTATCTAGCTTTAATATTTAATTTGTGTGTAGCTCAAGGGATATTCCCATATTTAATGAAGTACAGTTAAGTTATTCCACTTTTCAAAACCGGTGACAGCGAAGACAATAATAAATATAGACCCGTATCGGTTTTGCCAGTTTTTAGCAAGGTGTTTGAAAAAGTAATGTTGAATCAAATGCTCAATCATTTTAATCGTAATAACGTCCTACACGAACAGTATGGTTTCACCAAAGGACGTTGTACAACTGACGCCGGTGTCACATTATTGAAAGACATTTTTAACGCATGGGAAGAGGCACAAGATGCAATAGGCATCTTTTGTGACCTATCCAAGGCATTTGATTGCGTAAATCACGAAACTCTGCTCTTGAAACTTGAGTATTACGGACTGGGTAAACTTGCGCTTAACTTAGTAAAATAATATTTGAATGATAGACTGTAGCAAGTTCAAATAAACGGTGTGAATTCATTGGGTTTAATAGTCAAAATGGGTGTACCGAAGGGCTCAATTTTGGGTACGTTCCTCTTTTTAGTATATATAAATGATTTACCTCATTTACTGGAAAACCGACCACGACATGCACAGAAGCTTGACGACGTAAATAACGCTATGCTTAAGGTCCATAATTGGTTTACTGTAAATAATTTGGTATTAAATGAGTAGAAAACTAAATGCATAAGATTTGCGTTACCGAATGTTAGACGTAGTGAATGTCACGTTGTATTGAACAAAGAGATACTCGAATTCGTCGAAAAGGCTGTTTTCCTGGGAATCACGTTTGACTCAAAGCTGCAGTGGAGTGCTCACTTAACATCTCTTGCAGGGCGGCTAAGTTCAGCCGCCTACGCTGTTTGGAAAATCCGCCAATTAACAGACGTGGATACAGCGAGACTGGTCTATTTAAGTTACTTTCATAGCATCATGTCTTACGGTATTTTGCTGTGGGGACGGGCTGCAGATATTGTTTCTATCTTTATTCTGCAAAAGAGGGCTATCAGAGCCATCTACAACCTCAGCAGACGCGATTCTTTAAGGGAACTTTTAAAAAAAATTAACATCATGACGGTACCTTGCCATTATATATAAGAAAATATTATGTATGTTAGAAAAAACCTACAACTTTTCAGTAAGATTAGTGACAGGCATAATTTTAACACTAGAAATAGGAACAAATTAGATCAACCACGTTTCAGATTGTCAAAAGTACACACTTCTTTTATGGGGTACTGTGTTAAATGTTATAATAAAATACCATTAGATATTCTTCAACTAAATGAGAAGAAATTTAAAACATGCATTAAACGCACACTATGTAGACAAGCATATTATAAGTTGGATGATTATATCGTAGATAAAGATGCTTGGCTTAATGCTGGTCCTGCTCCACAACAACTTGGGCTCACTTGTTAGAATTTTAATATTTGGAAGTGATGCTTCCCCCCTTTTTTATTTTTTGTTTTGACATTACATTGGTAACTATCGTTTATTTGTATGTACTTAATTAATCAAGTTTTAGTTGTTGAATACTTCAATAGGTAACAACGATTTTCCTTTTGCTAGTAAAATTTTATTAATCATTGAAATATACACGCTATAGTTTTGTATAATTTAAAAGCATTTTTTCATTTTTGTAAATGTGAGTACCATGGAGCCGTTTATTATATTATGATGTATGTTGACTTAAAAAAACCTGGCAGTTGAGAGTATGTCATGCTCACTTAAATGTCTCGCTGATGGTGGCGCGTGTGTTGGATCATTCGGTTCCCTACAAAGTGGTTGAGCTGGATGGTGCTGATCAACGCGTCATGTTCGTGAACGGGCGCTGTCAGTTGAGGCTGGTCATCTCTTAACTGCCAGGGCTTATTTTGTAATCTTTTAATCTTATATTTTGAATTGTTTTTTTTTTTAATATATTTATTTTTGTTTTTTACATTGTTCTCACTTATAGAAGCGACAAGAATAATGTACCCAGGATTTTGTAATATCTTGATTTAAAAGAGTGTCCTTGGAGTTTCTTGCCTGCTCTTCTCCATAGAGATCTACGTTTTGGAATGGGCAAATAGCTTCCACTGACTAACTGACCGACTCTTTGACAATTCAAAAGTGCCTGTAAATGGTTTATTTGAAATAAATGCTTTGAGTTTGAGTTTGAGTTAGCCACCTCGAAAACTATGAAATTGATACCCATGATGAAAACTGGAACATTTTCGAAGCCGCCATCTTGGATTTACATTTTGACCTCACTATCGGCTTTAGCAACCTCGAAAACTATGAAATAGATACCTATGTATTATTATTTACAAGCAATTTTTCTCAGCCGGTAACAAAAATTAGCGGGGTGCCGGGTTTGAAAAAATTGGCATACGTCCGTCCTCCAACACGTTCCGCTTGGGACTAAAGCACGCGAAGCGAGCGCATCAAAAGATGAAACCCTTTATTTTGGAATTAGTGATATAGGTATTTTCATATTTCAAATTATGACGGCCAACAAATTTCACATTTTTTACGACCTTTATTATGGTATAAGTTTTATTGTTCAAAGTCTAATATAACTCAAATGAAATGATAATTAGACCATAATTTAGACGTATCTTTGCGATTTAATTGGATGCAGTAAAGTGCAAGTAATCGTGAATCGCACGGCCGAAATATCTAGATCGAAGTGTGAAATATGTAATATATTTTTTTCAAAATTTTAATCCTGGTTATCTACGAATAAACGAAGATTTTTCGAAGAACCCCGCCTTAAAGTACCTCTTTATATACTACAAGGTTCTGCCCTCAGGTGTTAACACAATCAGGCTGCTAGAAGAGCTCACTCTCGAGGATGCCACGTAAAACTGGCCGTGCGAGGAGCATTCGCCTCTAAGATAAATTCCCGCTGTTTTCAATGACTGACTCTGTCATTGCGGAACATACCTTAAGGTGGAACTGTAGCTTTTTAAATTCGAATGGGTACTCCGATGATATTAGTGGTATCCGTGGTATACATACTCGTAGGTAATTATCGCAGGCAGATTGTATGATTTGTCATTATACATACGGCGCCGTTCGTTTAAAAACGCTCGCAGTTCTGAAATGTGCCGAAGGCAAGTTGGTAACTGGTTCAATTGTCCAATTCTTACATTGATTGTTATTGTAGGGTGACCATTATTTAAAACACAGGTTGGACAAATCAGACTTTATTCCAGCAATCAGGTACTTACTACCTATTATGTAACCGTGAATCTTAGAAAAATTGTGAACTGGGTGAAATGGGCTAGGTTAGGTTAGAAATGTGACCAACCGCGCGCGAGCCGAGCGAGCGCTACTTCCAAGTCGCTCGTAACTAGGCAGGCTATTTAGTATTAGTGCAAGGTGCGTTATGTCGCAAGCAAGTTTGTTACAGTTTACAATTCTTCGACAGTTTTTGTACCAATAATATTTCGCAGGCAGGGCCGTCATCTACCCCGGTCACCACGGAGCATGGAACCAGCGAGAGATGTCGTGCGGTGTCCCACAGGGATCGGTCCTGAAGCCACATCTGTGGGACATCGGCTACGACTGGGTGCTGCGTGCCGACCTCCCTAGCGGCGTCAGCGTAGTCTGCTACGCTGACGACACGCTGATCCTGGCGCAGGGGAGGTCGCATGAGGCGAAAGTACTCGCGTCACTGTATCGGTGGCGCGAGGAAGAGAGGGCGCGGGGCGAGTGGCTGATGCAGCGACATGTGGAGTTGCGTCGGTCACAGCTTCACGCAGCCCTGGCGGCGGAATGGCGGCACAGGCTTTCACGCCCTACCGCCGGCCTCGCCACCATCGAGGCGGTCCGGCCGGTACTCGAGCCCTGGCTCGGGAGGAGGCACGGCTCCCTGTCGTTTCGGGTGACGCAGGTGCTCTCGGGGCATGGTTGCTTCGGGAAGTACCTGTGTCGCATAAACAGGGAGCCGGACGCCCGGTGTCACCCTGGCGGCCTGGAGCGGGCCGGGGCTGCCTTGAAGCGGCTCCTGCCCAATCTAGGGGGTCCGAACGCCGCCTGCCGGAGGCTCTATGCGGGGATTGTGCGGTCCATGGCCCTTTACGGGGCACCAGTTGGGGCGCGTTCCTTAAGGCTGCAACCAGACCAGTGGTTGAACGCGTCCCAGAAGGTCATGGCCATCAGGCTAGTACGGGGTTACCGCACGGTCTCCCGTGAGGCGGCGAGCCTCCTTGCCGGACTGCCGCCATGGGATCTGGAGGCAAAAGTCCTCGCGCACATCTGGGAGTGGCGCGAGGCGGTGAAACGCCGGAGTGAAACTCCGCTTCCGCGAGAAATCACGGCACACCGGACAGAGCTCATCTCATGGCGATATGGAGAGTGCGATTGTCACAACCCAGCGCTGGGCACGCCAGAATTGTGGCGATAAGTCCCCTCTTTAAGGAGCGCCACGGCATCCTCACCTTCAGCCTGACGCAGGTCTTCATCGGACACGATTGTTTCGGGAGGTTCCTGTTCAGGATAAAGCGGGAGGAAACGCCCGGGTGTCACCACTGTGTGGATCGCCCGGAGGACACGGTGGAGCATACGGTGGAGGTCTGCCTGGATTGGGCGGAGCACCGACGTGTCCTCACGGAGGCGATCGGCGGCGACAATTTCTCGCGTCCGGCCCTGCTTCAGGCCATGGTTCGGAGCGAGAGTGCATGGGAGGCCGTCACCTCTTTCTGCGAAGCAGTAATGCTAGCAAAGGAGGAGGCGGAACGCGTGAGGGTGAGGCAAGGTTCGCGCCCTCGCACCCTTAGTCACCGCAGGAGACAGCCCGGGCGTCGGGAGTCGCAAGCCGATTTCCGGCCACCGTAGGCCTGCGAACGGTGAGCGTGGGTAGCTCGCCGTCCGATTAGGACCAGGCCCGGGTCGACGGCGCGTTGTGTTCCACGCGCGCCTCAAAGAGATGTCAGCACCAACTGTCGGGGTCCGTTAGGACCAATGCCTGCCAGGGTTGCGAGTTTGTCCGAAAGGGATATCGTGGCCCTCGCACACAGGCAACGGAAGGAACACCCCGCCCGTGTTCCTTCCGTTGCCTGTGTATTTAGTCAGTAAAAGTCTGACACGCCCTCCCGCTCCGCCCAGAGTGGGACAAGTTATTTGATAATTTCCCACCAAAAAAAAAAAGGAGTCGTCCGAGAACTAGATTCCATGGACACTAGAGTTTTTTACGTGCTGGATAACAAAATAACGGCATTTTATAAACGGCGTTTGGTTTGTAGTTGTAGTGACAAGGCAATTTACATTTTGCCTCAGGCATAAGTATTTTAAAACAGCGAGCGTTTTTAAACGGACGACACGACGGGTGTTTTTAAAACGCGGAATTATACAAATTGCCTGCGACATATAGGTACCTACACCAATTCACCTTGAGCACAGCCAGAAATACAATGGCCTCTACCACTTTTCAGGGTTCTGTAGTCAACAAGTAACCCATATAGTTTCGCCATGGAGTATTTGGTAAACTGGACCCACTCGAAATGGATCCGCGGGATCACTCAACCAAATCTCATTTCGAATACGTCGACTGAGCCCACTGTCCAATTTCATTATTAGTACACTCACGGAGTAAATCATAATCTTTTAGTTTTATTTTTATGACTTAAAATATACCAATATTATTCAATTAGGTATTTAACTTACGCCCCACACTTATTCACCAACACTAAAACTAAATAATTTTTTACTGTAATAATACCGAAATGACGTGCACAAGCATCGCTAATGGTTGATTTATGCAACTACTACGTCGATTTTTATAATTTAATTCATAAATGTTTGTTTTATCCGTCTGTGATTTTTTAATAGTAGGTGTACTTAATTTTTCTGTTTACGATTAAGTTTATTTAAGTTAGAATGTGGGTTCAGTTCACCGAACAGCTAACGGAAGATTCTGCTAGTCCGTCTGTCTATCTGTCCCCGGCTTAGTTCAGAGACTCTTAGTACTAGAAAGCTGTAATTTGGCATGGGTATACATATTAATCACGTCGAAAAGTGGTAAAAATTTTTTTTGGGGACTAACGACATACCTTAAGCATGTTCAGATTTAGAAATTATTTCTGCGGCAAGCGCAGCAGGTGACATACCACACACCTTCCTGGTTTCACCCAATTCGGTATGTAAAGTAAAAATTAACCTATGCCGATTCCAAAACCATTTCGAGATTTTAAGCTTTTATGAGTTATTTTTCTATTAATAGGTCTTAAAATTATAAGATCGTATTTATTTTCACAAAAATACTTAAAATCACTTGACTTTTATTTGACCTCTAAATGTCATCCAAAGTAGTTTGAATTGAGAATTTTCAGTGCCTCTTGTAATTAAATAATTAAGTTGTTCTGTATGTGTCAAGTGTCAATGTCAACGACAAATTTACATGAAGCACTTATTATTATTCTATTCAAATAGGTAAATAGTGTAGTTTTTCACTAGCGGCCGACAGTACAAGTCGAATCACAGGAAAACTTAACTTACGTTCAAATGATCTTCACAATAAAACAGACGCCGCACAGACTAGTACTCAACGTTTACTTCCTCGCACCATTTCTTTTTTAAGGTTTATTTTAGTAACAATCAATTTGTGTCGGCTATTTGTTGTGGTGTTTATACTTGACGGTATGAAGCACGCAGCAAAAATAGTCTTTGATCCATTCATTTTATTAATAAGCTATAACTTTAAACTAAGGTACGGAAATCGCTAAAGTATGAAATGTAAACAAATTAACTGTCAAATTTGACTGTTTGACTTTACTGAATTTTGTTTTAAAATAAGTGTTAAACGTGGCAAACTTCCTAAGCTATTCAGGCTACTTTAGAAATCAGCACGAACAATACTTTTAAAAAATATATAAAAATAACTACAACTGGTAAAAACAAAAAGATGAAATTATGTGTTTCAAATACTCTTATCTTTATAATAAAAATATGGGGGGGGTCTGGATTTATGCTTTCGCGGTTGCACAACGACATGCTTTGCTTTGCTTGGTAGTATAGATGCAGGCCTACCCTGCCGCCTCCTTCAGAGGTAGTAGAGTGGCGAGGTCTTGAGGGAGAGCGCTACAGTCGTGGAGATCCTCAAGGCAAGTCTGGCGGATGCACCTTCCCGAGGTTGCCACCCCGTTTCTTGGTCTAATTCCATAAGAAATAGACGTAACAAAAACCACCAGGCGGCTTCACATCCCCTCCCCATTTCCCCGCAACCCCATTTTCTCCCGTCTTCTTCCATCCTGCCCCAAATCGCACAGTCCCTCCCCACTCCATCCTACCCACACTCCCTTACTCCCTCTCCTCCACCTTTTCCAATTTCCACTCCGAACTGCAACCCCTTTGTGATTGGGTGGTTGCGGGCTCGACTGTCACTAAAATCAGCTGATGGCGAGTAGGAGTAAGTAGTCACCTGTGCTAGGACCTGCGCAGTTGAGCGCCGTGAGCGGGGATGAAGGAGTCCTGGGGGGTTGAGCCGAGCGGCTCTGGTTGTAATGTGCCCGTAAGGCAACACGCCCCCTTTGGTCCTAATTTCAAGCGAAACGGTGGCCCTACCCAATAGCCAGGGGTAGGGAAATGGTCATAGTGTCCCGTCAGAGGGCCACAGGCGAGGTGCGTGAGGTCCGCTGAGGTCGTTCTCGGACGGCTGAAGTGGTAGGTAAAGGTCATGCTGACGGTGTAAGTGAGGGTTGATCAGTTCGTGGGGAGTGGCCTTTCGACTCCCTATGCCAACCCGCTCGAGCACCCGATGTCGCACTGTAAACCAGCCTTGCGCCCCTATATCTCTCTGGTAGTCCTAACGTTCGAGCTTTTTTTTTTATAGTAAGACGTTCCCAGGTGCGGGCTCCATGGAGGGTGGGAGCCAGAGAGATGAAATTTTTTAAAATCATTTAACATGGAAAATTTAAGGCCAGTTAAAAACCATAACACCGGAGTGGAGGCGAAAGCCAATGAGACTCCCAAGGGTGGTGCTTGCACTTCCCTCGCCCCTGGTGGCCATGCGGCTAACGCTGCGGGTACCAGCGCGGGCGTAGGTCTGGCTGTGGCGAGAACCACAGCTAAGACCAAAGCCAAAAAGTCCCTGTATAAACAAAGGACGTCGGCGCTGACTGGGACCAGTACCGACCCTTCTAAAACCAAAGTGAAGACGGCGACGATTAATACCACTGCCGGTCCGAACCTCTCCACGCCGACCCCGGCGCCGGGTAAAACTAGCGCCGGGTTCCTACCCATACACCCTCCCACTCCTGTGGCTCCTTTAGCCGCCTCCCACCGGATGGCCGAAACGGGTCAAACGGAGACAGCCAGCTGCACCGAGGATGCGTTCTCACGCGCCTGGCAAGTTGTGCAGAAAAGCAAGGGCAAGGGTAAAGGCATTCAACAAGCCCGTCGCCCTTGCACCGACCCTTCAGGTCCACCGGCTGCTGCAGTACACAAACGCAAGGGCAAGGGTAAACGCACTCAAAAAGCCCTTTGCCCTTGCTCTGACCCTTCAGGTCCACCAGCTGCCTTAGATAAGGGCAAAAAGAGGGACAGAGTGACGAGGAAGGAGCGACGCCAGGCACGCAAGTGGTCAGGTAAGGACTCCGGTAACAAACAGGACACTGCCGCCAGTCTGATCAAATCGACAGGCGGCCAGCTTAACTTCTCCGCCGGAAAGCGGTTACAGGCAGAGGCCGGCACAAGCCGATATGCGCCCAGTCAACTGCCAACCGGTGCTTCGGGGAGTCCGGCTGTGGGGACCGACACGACACAACGACCCGATTGGAAGGATCAGGCCGCGGCCAAGCGAACTCTCAACGAGACTTTGACACCTCGGGGAGAGCATAAGCGGCCGCGCCTTGATCAATCCAAACGGGTCGACCAACGAAGCTACGCCAAAGCTGCCAGCGCTACCCTCGACGTCGCCATCACCTGCGACCGAACGGGTATCCTCAGCAAGGATGTATCGGACCAGGTACTCGCTGCTATCCAGAAGCAGATCATCCTCGAGGCCTGCTCCCCCAAACAAGACACTCCAGGGCCGACCTTCAACGCGAAGCCGCTGTTCGCCGGGGGTGTCCTCAAACTGTGGTGCGGCAACGACCACACCTTAGCCTGGCTAAGGAAAGCTGTCTCTGGCTTAGCTCTCCCAACTAGCACCTCGCTAGTCGTCGTGAGCCAGTCGGAGATCCAGAAGCGTGCACGGTGTGGCATCGTGATCCCGGACGAGCAGGGGGTCTACGGAGAGCCGTCCAATATTGGTCGCGCTCTCAGCTACCAGAACCCTTGGGTGGACTTCAAGAGGTGGGTACTGCTGCACGCCGACAAACAACCTGAGGCGTGGTTCGTGGTGGTCGGTGTCCCTGTGGATCAGATTCCGACCCTGATGGAGGCCGGACGCTGCCTCTCAATTGGACTAGGGGCAGTGTACGTGAGGTTTCAGGGTCGGAACGGCAGGTTCACGGACGTTCCTCAGGGTTGGGACCCTGCCACGAGAACCGTCAGCGAGACACTGATACAGGTGCCGCAGGCACCAGAAGGGGAGTCCACTCCCCCTTTATGCAACCCGGTAGCATCCGTGGCCGAACCTGCTGCAGCAGAGTCGGCCGCCCGTGCAGCCGTCACCGTGGGTGCCGTCCTCTCATCGGGCGAGGAGCTGGACGACACCATCCTATCCCCGGCTTCGGGCCTAGGAGGGGACGGCTTCGACGAGGGCGACCTGTTTGCCGGGCTCAAACTTGAGGGGGACGAAGAGGGTTCGACCAGTGATGGCGTCCCCTTCGTCGATTTGTAGAGTTGTCCAAGCGAACCTCCACCACAGTCAGACCGCGACGGCTCAGCTCCGCAAGTGGCTGGAGGTTCAACACACGGCCATTGCCTTGATCCAGGAGCCGTGGATTAGGGCGGGCCGCATACAAGGACTCTCCAATCTTGGCGGTAAGCTCCTAGTCACCAATGACCACGATCACCCCAGATCGTGCATCTATGTCACAGGTAACCTCAAAACACAGCTCTTAATGGATTTCTGTTGCAGAGATATCTCTGCAGCAAAGCTGAGAATACAGCGTGACGACGCTAGGGAGATGGTGATCGTTTTCGCCTCAGCCTATATGCCTGAGGCGGAGGCGCCGCCTCCCCATGACCTCGCCCGCCTCGTGAACCACTGCGAGGGATGCGGGCTTGAATTAGTCATCGGGGCGGACGCTAATGCTCACCACCAACTGTGGGGTATGGACACGCAAAATGAGAGGGGTAAGGCCTTGGTTGATTACTTATTCTCGACTAACCTATCCCTACTAAACACTGGCTCCGAACCAACATTCGTAACCAGGCGAAGTCGCACAATCATTGATCTCACTCTGGCATCAGAGGGCGCGGCGGAAATTACCACCGGGTGGCAGGTCTCCAACGAGGCCTCCTGCTCTGATCATAGGTGGATCCGCTTCGAAATACAGGTCTGTGTGCCATCAACACCACCAAGGCGGAATCCGCGTAACACGGATCGAGCAACCTTCACACGCAACCTTGATTGCAAGCTTGCAACTCTAAGTGATCCGACTACTTTTGCGGACTCGACACTGATTGAAGTACATGTAAGCCATCTTACTAACTCAATCATAAACAGCTACCATTCTGCCTGCCCAGAGACCACACCGCGTAGCACGCCGGGTAAACAGTCCTGGTGGGGCGCTGAACTGGAGCGAAAACGCGGTAAGGTAAGACAAGCTCTGAATAGAGCCATGAACACATGTGCGGATGAGGACTGGGATAACTATTATGCAGCCAAATCCAGCTACAAAAAATGCATTCGATTCAGGAGCACCACGGGATGGCGAAAATTTTGTGGCAGCATTGAATCTTGTCAGCAAGCTAACAGGGTAAGGAAAGTACTGGCGCAACAAAATACATCTGGGCCCGCTACCATCCGCAAACCTGATAACACACTCACGTCTTCGCCTGAAGAAACAAGACGCGTCCTAGTTGAGACTCACTTCCCCGGATGCGTCTTTGCGCAGGTAATCGACTGGCAAGACGTAATACAAACACCGTCAGACAATGATTGTCTATGCTCGCAGGGTGATCACGTTGGAGAAACTCCAATGGGCCATCCGAAGCTTCCATCCTTTTAAGGCAGCTGGTCCTGATGGAGTGTTTCCGGCCTTACTGCAGTGGGGGGGAGCCTCAGTCCCAGTAAGACTGGTGCCTCTAATGAGAGCGTGCCTGGCCTTTAGATACGTTCCTAAAGGGTGGAGGGAAGTGAAAGTAATATTCATCCCAAAGCCAGGTAAGGGTGACTACACAAACGCCAAATCACACCGACCAATTAGCCTGACCTCTTTTCTTTTAAAGACTATGGAAAGGCTATGTGATAGGGAACTAAGGGATGGCGCTCTGAAAACCATACCGCTACACGGTAACCAACATGCATACAGCTCAGGTAAGTCAACTGAATCTGCTCTTCATCTAGTGGTTGGCCAGATAGAGGAGGCGATCAATCAGAAAGGCACCTGCCTGGGCACTTTCATAGACATCGAAGGAGCCTTCGATAAAACTAATTTCTCTAGCATTAGCAGCGCCCTCTCCAGACACGGAGTAGAACAGGTACTGATGGACTGGATTACAAACATGCTGAGCAAGCGGGTGGTTCGCCTTGAAGGTGAGCAGCAACTGGCCATGATAGCCAGAGGCTGTCCCCAGGGAGGGGTGTTGTCCCCTCTTCTATGGAATCTGGTGATTAACGACCTCATCACCAAACTCAACGCCAACCGCTTTTACACAATAGGCTATGCAGACGACCTCGCCATCCTTGTTTCGGGGAAGGTGACGGGAACAATCTGTAACCTCACTCAGCAGGCACTACGTATTGTAGAAAGATGGTGCAGGGAATTTGACCTATCGGTGAACCCCACTAAAACGGAAGTAGTCATGTTCACCCAAAAACGAACATTAGGCCCTTTCCGCCTACCAAAATTGTTCGATACAGAACTTCAGTTGGCCAATGAGGTCAAGTACCTTGGGGTCATTCTAGACAAAAAGTTAAACTGGAGTAGTCACTTGGACAACAAGCTAAACAGGGCCTGCATTAGCTTCTGGCAGTGCAGGAGAATGATAGGTAAGAGGTGGGGCCTATCCCCCAAAATTATACTATCGCTGTACACCGCAGTGATCCGCCCCATGATCACCTACGGGGCTGTGGTCTGGTGGCCCCGTACCAAGCTGGTTACGGCCTTTAATAAACTACAACGCATGCAAAGACTAGCCTGCATGGCGACCACGGGCTGCATGAGGACTACTCCGACTGCAGCAATCGAAGCCATGCTGGGTCTACCACCGCTCCACCTGTTCATACAGCAGGAAGCGACGATGGCGGCGGTACGTCTAAATGCAATAAATCTCTGGGGTAAGAGGGATACACAACACACCGCTCTGCTTGAGGGACTATATAATGAGTTCCCTATTACGAAAGCTATTAATGACCGGGTACCCAAACAATTTATCTTTGATAAGAAATACAAAATCCAACTTCACGAGGATCGCCGATGCGAGGGTTTACGCCCCGCAGAGCTGCGCATCTTCACGGATGGATCGAAAACAGGTAGTGGCACAGGTGCTGGAATCTTCTCGGATGACTTCAATATACACATAGCCACACCATTGGGAGTCCATAACACAGTGTTCCAGGCCGAATGCATGGGCATTTCTCTTGCCGCTTCAGCGATCATGGCCAGGAAAGTTAAGGACCACTCGATACGCATACTCTTAGACAGCATGGCTGTTTTGCAAGCGCTAAATAGTCATACAGTTGACTCTGGGCTGATATACGAGTGCCACCAGCGCCTCAACCAGGTGGGTTGCCTCAATAATATAACCATTCAATGGATCAAAGGACACAGCGGTTCGCTAGGTAACGATGCAGCCGACGAACTCGCAAGAAGGGGGTCTAGCATGGCGCCAGTGGGACCCGAACCCATCGCGCCACTCCCCTTCGGTTATTTACGCACTCTGGTAAGGAAACGAACCAGGGACCAACATCACAAACTATGGTTGGACCAAAGTGAGTGCAGGCAGGCGAAGGAGGCACTCCCTACTATCGACGGCCGCCTCACGAAACGGGTTCTACAACTAACTAAACAACAGCTGCGCACAGTTACAGCCGCTATAACTGGCCATGGGTCATTTAATAAACACCTCTTTGTCATAGGAGTCACAGACAGTCCGCGTGCAGGGCCTGCATGGAGGACGACGAGACAGCGGCTCATGTGCTGTTAAACTGCCCTGTGATCGCTACATACAGGGCAAAGTACTTCGGTAACCCAGGTATCCTACGTGAGATTGTCAGTAACACCAAGGCGTTGCTGGCCTTCCTTGAGGAGCTGGGGTGGATCGAATAATCGATTTTCCCACCCGTACGCAAAATACGCGCATTGACGTGGAGTTGCGGACACCAGCCCGTATTACCTATTACCTATTACCTATAATAAAAATATAAAAAACATAGCTGAAAAATACTTTACATACCGAATTAGAGGCAATATGCATTGTGTACGTACAGAGCGTATAACAAAAAATAACTACAAACATAAAAATATTTTGAAAGTTTTTCGCGAACGTATTTTATGGCCCATCTACGAAGATTATATGTTAATAAGGAAAAAATAAATTTCCTATTCGCCGTCCTATTGTTTAACTGGATTTGTAGACGTTCCCACTAAATAACAAGTGTCCGTATGGATTGAGGAGCCATGTCTCATATTTAAACGAGGGTTCGACCAATGTTTAGGCCTGATCTCGGAATTTGTAGTTATACCATTAAAAAGTTATAGGACGTTTAAGGTGGGTCCTCAATCCAGACGTTTCGACGTTTTCGAGTTCTAAGGAACTCGAAAACTAGGCGACGGAAGTAGTGAATTATTGTAATAAAACACGACTACAATGCAGTTTTAATAAATATTGAATTTTGTTTCCGTGCTTAGTCACTTACAGCTGGTTTTCCAACATTTACTAACAACATCTCTGTTTCAGACATTCATTAAAATAATCTCTTCCTATAACAGCATGAAATGCAATGAATAAGGAACATTTGATTGTTTATAAACACAATTTATTTAATTAAGCTAGCATTCTTAGAATCCGAGACTTTCAGGTATCTTTATGTATTCCAAATTCATTGCTCTCGAGTGTAGTAACATTAACCAAATAATGGAGGGAGGATAGTGCAAGATGTATCTTACATAATTTTGGAAATTAAACAATAAAATATTTAAATCAAAAGTTTATTATCTATACACCATTTATTTACACATATAACATTTTTTAAATCACATATTGAATTATGATAAATACAACTATATAAATCTTGAGAATTTTCATAATTTTTGTACAAACTTATCAAACTACAACCTTTATTTTCTAAATTACTTACATTATTATTATGCAAAATATTTTTTTAATCATAACACTTTTTCTAAACCTTTGGTGTAAACACATTTATCCCTTAAAATATCTACAATCAAATTCTGATGATTTGAGTAAGGAACAAATCCTTCGCCCCAATATATATCTTTCTATTACGCTCTATACAACTAACTTGCCGCCTTTCTTAATTCGTCAAATCGTAAAATGGAAATGGTAGCTTAATTAAAAATATCTGTTTTTTTTTATTACATAAACAATTTATTATATGATAAACTCATTTGCTTTTGTTTTAAAATCTTGAACATCTACAATAGCAGTCATGATAACCTGCGCACTATGTTGCTTAGAGGTTTGTATTCCACAACTCGATCGTTTATAATTAGACAATGTGCAGTAGTGTTATCTGGTGAACATTCAATTTCAAACCGAACATCTACTGGACCTGTTTTTAGATTATCGTTTTGCCTTGAACAATCTAAGATAAACAGGGGAGCCTTCTCTTTAAAATCTTTTAGATTGAGCAAAGGATCTATTGGACAGTTGTAATACGACTGGCGAAATTTCGCATACATTTCGTATAATATACCACTTATATTAATTCTCAGAAAACTCTAAACCTAGAGGCTCATATGGATAATACTGCGAATTTAAAAAGAGGGTTACATTTGTCACTTCACAATGATCGAATAGTGAACTATCTTATAATTAAATACTTTTTCTATTTGTTTGTAAGCAGACAATTACATATCTCGGCTTTTCCAATTGTGAGGCAGTTTTAACTGACCATGAATGCTTTGTAGTTTTAGGTAGCAAAGGGTGCTTATAAAATCCCAATTTCTAAATGCAATTTGTATAGGTTTATCTCTTTCTAAATACTTTAAAAGTGTTAGTTGTTCTCGATCTGACACTTTTATGTGTGGTGCTCTCCATTGCACCCTTTCTCTATATCTATTTGTAAATGTGCAATATCGTCAGTTAACAAAACGCTGTTTAAGTTAGAGTTACTTCTATTCAATATAAGTTCATATATGTTCATTTACAATTTATTACAACTTTATTGTAATCCTCCGCAAACCCGAAAATCTTATTTAGCGGTATTGCTGCACTAAAATGACCGTCGTTTAAATCCTTTTGGTTCCCAACCCCACAAGGCCGCAACTTTATTTTCAGCTTCATTTAATTAAATATATGACTTTATCGTCGACGTTATTCCTGAAGTTTTTATACGATCTATTTCAATACCATTCATTTCGTACCTGATATCTTGAAACAAGAACATAACAGGGTTATTACTGAACGTAATAGTTTTCTCAATCGGTTTGCTATCTTGGTCGAAGAGTTTTGTTCGATCTTCGATGTAAATTGAACTGGCTGATGGCAGCACGTATATGTCTTGCTGGTGTATGGGGATTCTGATTTCATCGTTTTCTTTAAAGCAGTTATTGTAGGGATTGAAGAATGGACGTCATAACTTTCGATTGGAGTATCAAAGTGCGGTAACTCATTAATCTGTAGTATATTCATGCTGTAAAACCTAGAGCTTTAAAGAAATCTTTATTTATTTTAGTCAATTTCTTCCCTTTTTTTTACTCTATGCACCTTAGTGGTTAAAGAAGGAATAAGGTGTTTTGTTTTAACTGTAGGACTTTTATTGTATATTATCATTTTATTTTTCCTAGATGAAGTCGTAGTTTAATATGTTCTAGAAAGTTAATACAGTAACCAAACTCATCAACAATCCTAATAGATATAGATGAGATTAAATTTTTGTTCTTGGGAAGGTATATAAGGTTTTGAGGCGTTTCTATGTAATGATGATCTGCAGCAGCACTAGATATAAATTCATAAATAATATGAGTTGGTAATCCGTTAGAGTAGGAACCGTAAATTATATCACATTCAATTCTGATTACAGGCAGGGTGTTAATATTTTTATGCACATTAGGTTATGAATTTATAACTGAAAAATATAACAAACCACACTCATATTTCCCGGATAAGCTTAGGGGCGGTTGAAAATACGATTCTAATTCTGATTTATTGCCTGAGATGGTGATTGTTATAGACATAATTGCATACTGAACAATCCTCGAAAATACTTTTTATTTTATTCCGCGACTACACAAAAATTCCATAAAAAGTTTAAACAGAGATGACCACAATTAAAAGGATGATCGCCTTGAACATTTTCATAATTATAGTGAATTACCTCAAAGCCTAAGTATTTTATCAATTCATTAAGAGGCTTAAGATTTTCGCAACTGTCAAAATATTCAATATAATTATTATATTTAACATAGGCTACCCAATGAGAACCAGGATTTTTAGAACTATCTAAATTAACAACTCCACATTATTTTTTAAAAGGGTGTTCAGGGAGTTCATCTCTCATGAAAACGCCTCGAAAATAGGGAATTTTACATCCGTACTTTAAAATATCAAAGTTTGTTAAGGCTCGTTTGGGTAGCCGATATTTTAGTTTTTTGTTTTTATACAAATATTCCAAGGCCATTTTTATGGGGTTTAAGGTGTAGACCCTTTCCGATACAAAGAGCCTCCATTATTTCATTATGTTTCTTCAATTCAGCGAAACGCTTTTTAGCCATCTTAAATTCATTTATTGCCTTTGCTATACCAGCTGCACCACCTGCTAATGCTCCTGTTGCCGATAATCCCGCAAAAATAGGGATCAAAGCTAATACTCCGCCAGTTTTTGGTACAGGAATTACACGAGGAAGTTTAATAGACGACTGATCGCCTAATTCTCTTGCAGCAGCCATAGCTAAATCTATTGCTACCGTCTTACATTTTGGTTTCAATTTTTTAATATGTTTTTCATAACAGTAACGACATTATTAAATTTCTTTTTAAGCCCTTTTCCAGATGTAACTTTTCTCGTAAAGTTTTGGTTATGAGTTTTTAGGCCAGCGCCAGTTTTTAATTTTTGCTAACATAGCATTACTTACAAGATGTGCAGTGAGTTTTTCTCCTATACTCGCATCAGGCGCAACTGTACGCTTTTTAGCCATTTTAAACAAAACTAAATCTGCCTTATGTCGATCTTTTAGGATTGATGACTTATTGTATGCAATGTCGTGTTCTTTACAATATTTGTCTAATTTCTTTATGCCTTTATCTCCGCGTGTAGGGGAGGTAAGCCTAAAACGGGTACGCTAAGGGACATGTGAAATAAAAAATACTTAGAAACGTAAAATGTACCAAATAGTTTTACTAAAGGAAATGTTTATTTAATATAGTATATAAAAAAAATAACAAACATAACCATTCTCTTCAACAATCTTAGAAAAACAGAAATTAGGAGACCCTTCCAAATACCCGTTTTGCCCTTATAGGGGGCCTAAATCAGGTACCTCATCAGGGCATAACGGGTAAAGGCTATATAATGAGAACAATCAACTTATTTTTATAGTTTTACAATATTTATTAACATAAAAGCACTTATATTTTCATTTAAGCGTCTTAAATTATTAATCAGACTCATATTCAATCTTATCTTGTTTAAACTATAAATCATCTTTGGCAACAAACAGCTACTAAGAAGAATTTAAAAATAAACTAGAGTACCTATTGTTATTTTTATAGTTTTACAAAATACTTTAACATGAGATCACTTATATTTGCTCATTAAAACTTCCTAAATGTTTAATTAGACCCGTATTCAATCTTTAATCTTGTTTAAATTATAAATCATCGGTGGAACAAAACAACTAAATAAAAACTAGTAAATAAGAATTAAATAAAAACTAAATTACTCTTGGCAGGCATCACAGTAATAATTGCCTCTGCCAGAATAAGAAGTGCACGCTTCGTGAGCCCACATGTCACAATCGTCACACCTGATCCAATCTTCTAGAGGTGGTTCAGTATATAGTTCAGCACAGACTAAGCAAGCGTATTCAGTTTTGTCATTCTGACTGTTTTTTGGACCACGTTTGGATCTTACCTGTCTCTTGTTGGTATTACTACAACAAGCTGCCTTAAGTTTAGTGCCTTAAGTTTAGTGTTAGTAGGTTTCTTCTTTTTGTTTTTTTTTTCCCTTAGTTCCTCTTTTACTGGTGTGCTTGTTAGTATTTCAGCCTTTTGTGCCTTACGTTTTCGTGCATATTCGGTGTGATTTGAGGGAGTGGTCTGATGTCTATTGGAGTTTTATGCTGTTTTATTGGTTGTGACGGCTGCATTTCCGGAGTTGTGGGCCTGTTGACTTCAGTAACCTGTAACTCCAAGTCTGTGTCAGCTACTAGTGGCGGAGAATTGTTGGACTGCATCTCAGATGCTGTTTCTTCAGTTTGTCCTGCTGTCACTTCTGCTGTTTCGCTTAAAATAGTCGGTGTTTCTGTAATATCGGTGTTATCGTTAGTAGGTATCTCGATATTCAACACAGTGGGTTGAATATTTGCCGACTCCTCATTTCCAGTAACTGGCTCCGGCCTGTCTGTCAAAGTAGATGGCATATAATCACTTTCGTCAAATACGTTCCGATTGGTTGGCCAAATGCCAGTAGATGAAAACCCTTTTATTGCGTTATGGGCACTGGCCGCTTTCATGTAGGCTTCACCAAACAATCTGGCCACGTCATACTGTGAAATAATGCGCCCGACGTGGGTACGCTGAAATACCGAAACAGCTTGTTCGAAATAATTTTTAAGTGGTCCGTAAACACACGTATCCAAAGGCTGTAATCGGTGCGTTGTGTGTGGTGGAAAAGACACAAAAATTACATTGTTCTTTGAAGCATAATCCAGGACTTCTAATTATTTATGTGACACGTGATTGTCCATTACTAAAATTATTTTTTGCTCACTAGTTGGCCTAGTCATAGCCACAAAATGTCGAAGCCAGTCTAAGAATGTTGGGCCATTTATCCAGCCGTTGTCTGTGCAGCTTGCGACTGATCCAGGTGGAGCGTCATCTAGAAGTCTTGGCACCATTCGCTTTCTCCCAAAGATTAAAAATGGGGGTATAAACGCACCTGCTGCATTGCAACAGCAAACCACTGTTGTGAGTTTACCACGCTCGACACTAGATATCACACCAACCTGTTTTTTTCCTGATCTACTAAGAACTCTAGGCGGCTTGTTGCTATTAGTCTGAATTCCAGTTTCGTCAACATTGTAAATGCGCGTCGCGTCAATTTTATGTTTATCGATCTCTCCCTCTAGCAAATCGAAAAACCTCTGTACTTGTGGTTTGTTAAAACCCCTAGCGCGTGCTAATGACGTCGGTTCTGGACGGCGTAGACTTAAATCAGGATATCGTACTAAACCCAATGTACCAATCTTCACCTGCCATTCCATTTTTGAATGGGTGTGGAATATTGTTGTTTTCGGCATATTGGTACACGAGTTCTAAGAATTCTTTCTTGGTCAGTCCAAAAAACAAACCTTCCATAAGAAACACATATTCAAGAAGCTCGAATTCCTGAGGATCCGTGAATACAGTTGTGTACCTGCCAAGTTTCTTCTTCGGGCATCCTTTTTTGATGTGCCGCTGCAACGTGGATAAGTTTATACCGTACTTCTTAGCCGCACCTTTCACTGAGGTTTTGCTAGCTTCTTCCATAGCAAGTTTCATAACTGCCTCGTCCCATGATGCATTAGAGGTTTTTCTTTTATATTTGTTAACCATCTAGAATAAAACAAACCAAAAATCTTAATTAAAACCTCATTTCAACCACCCAAACTACTTACATGACCATACTAGGGCAAATCTGGTACATACCCGTTTTACCCCTACCCGTTATGCCCAAACGCATGTTTTTATTTTTAACCGCCATAACCTCAAAACCAAATGCAGGAATGCCACAAGTTTTTTTTAATTTAGATGCATAATTCCTTACAAAATCACAACACAAAACTTAAGTAAACATAATCCATACAATATTTGAGTATTCACTGTTACCAAAAGTCATTTTTTTTTAGTAAAACCATCAAAAATATTGTTTTCAATCTTACCTTGCAAGCGCTTGCGTCACAGCGGAGAGCCGACTGCCTGTGATTGGCCGACTGTCACGCCACCTCGCTGCACTCGTACATTCTCACTAATAGACGTAACACGCACACAAACAAGCATACCCGATTTAGGCGGGGTACCCGATTTAGGCTTATCTCTCTCCTAAGTCTCTTTATTAATTTTGTACCATGACCGCAAAAATTGTATCCTGGTAAATGCAACTCAAATGGCAAATGATTTATACACCAATTAAGAAGTCTACTCTCTCCAATACACATCATTAGACTGAGCAATCAAGGATTAAACACTTAAGGACGCTATCACATTTTTCCTCAAATATCAGTTCTTTTCAGGTACCATTTTAATGAATTAGGAGTCACAACTGCAAGAATATCAGTGTCTCAAATTAAAGATAATATATTCATCTCCAGAATGGGTACATAAAAATTGTATAGCCCCATACAAATTTTTCTCACAAATACGTTTTAACAATCACAAAAAAACCAACAAATGAAAAAATTTTTTGTATGAATCATGGTTGTAGATTACGGATAAACATTGTGTAAATAAAATTATATTATCTTTAGTCAAATGGCAGAAATATTTTTTTTTTGAGATATTCGATACATAGTCAATTTTGGGGTTTTTGGGGGTGGTGATTACGTATGTCATATTTTTTTTTATCCAACATGGCGGGTGTATTTTTTTAAATAAAAATTCGACATTGTCAGCAATTGTGGAGGTTTGTTATCAATTGTTGAAGGTGGTGTTTACAAATATACCATCCAACTTTTGATTCATGATGGCGGATGTACATTTTGGTGATAAATCGACTTAGTTGTCAATTCATAAATCCAGAATAGTAGATGGTTATAACTTTCGACACCAAGTATGGTTTTTGATTGTGATGTGCATTGCTAAAATATTTACATTTGTTATTACAGATGCCACGAATTCAGAAATTTGGATAAAGGACAAAAGAACCATACACGTAGCAGTAAACAAAAGTAATGAGACTTTGTCTTTTGATTCAGAAATCACAAATCTACTCTGGAGTTTTGTTACAGACGTTGATATACGTCTGTTGGTAATTTATTTTATTTGATTTACCTTAGGTACTTACTAATGTTGTCTTTTTAGGGTTCCGTACCAAAATGGTAAAAAAGAAACCTATGGTGAGACTTAGTCTGTCTGTCTGTCTGTCTGTCACACCTGGATATCTCAAGAACTACTAATGCTATTAACTTGAAATTAAGAATAGTTTTAGATGACGTTTGCCTAACTATTTTGCAAATAAGAAAGAAATAAAAAAAAATATACCTTTTTTGCAAAAGGGACTGAAAGAGGGTCTTAAAATTTTGAAATGGAGCTACTAGGGCATGTGGGGTATCATATGAAAGAGCGCTGTTTGCACCGTTCCCCTTAAATCCGAAGTTTGCATAGATAAAAATCAGAAATTATTCTATGTCATAGAAGTTTATGTAAAGATTACAGGAAAAATAAAACGATGTCTCTAAATAGCACAGTTTTTCAGAAATCATCAACATCATATATACGTACGGAACCCTCGGTGCGCGAGTCCGACTCGCTCTTGACCGGTTTTTTATTTTCAGGAGCAAGAATGCGCAATAAGAGAATATAAGCCAAAAGGCACAAAAATAATCGAGATGGATTTCCTTTTTGAGCAGCTAATCCTTGTAGGTAGCCACACTCCTCTTTTTGATTGCGGCGGAAAGTATAAATAAAGAAAAAACACGGGTTAACAAGATGCTTATACTGTGAAAATTTAAAGACTGTAGCTTCATCAACCGTTTGGTTGTAAAACCAGTGTGATAGACGGACACGTGAGTGACAGCAATAGTGCTCTACTTGGACCCTTTGGGTACGGAACCCTAGAAAGAGCTGGCCTTCATTCTTAATTTGAACTTCTTTGAAACATGAAATTAAAATATACTTTTTACTGCCTACTTTGGTTTTAATTTTTATCAAAAGTACTGAAATCGCGCCCCAATCTCTGTAAATAAAATACTGTTTTCATAAGGCAATGATTATTTTTAAATATCACAACGGAAGTCTACGATAAACTCCCAGTCTAGTATTTGATTATGTAATGCTCCAACATTTGCCAGCAAAAATAATATTTACAAGTACCTACTTACATCTTTTCTAACTAATAGTAGCCTGGGGAATAATCGTAGGTGTTCCTTGTAATAGTAAAATGTTTAGGTTGTTATTTATGTAAAAATATGGTATTTAATCCATATGGCCAGCACTTGAAATTTTTGGGTACCTACCTGCGCTACGTAATGGCTGATGAATTTAAAAAATACTAAAAACATAATTATCACGCAGATATTACTTAGCCACAGTTTCTAAAATTCGATTGCAAACTTAAAGCTAACTTTACTCAATCAATACCAGTAAAATTAAAAAAAATGTATCTTCAAGTACCAAGATTAGTTAAGTTACGTATAAAATCGAGCGGTCAGTGGTTTCAATGTGTGCGTGCGCGTAATGTTGTTGTGTTGCGATTCAGATACCTAAAATCGAGCGAGTTCAAAATGTGGTAGCGTCCTTAATAAATATATAGTAAGGAATCAATTAATTTAACAGGTAAACTAACTTTATTATTTCTTATTATAACACATTCGATTTATAAATCCAACTATTTTCAGTAGAAGGTAAACCTAACCATTTTACGAAAACTCTATTCCCTTTCCTTCTCAGAACTTTCTCGACTAGGTACAGATTAGGATGTTTTGTTTTTTAAAGCTCCTGTTCATAAAATGCTCCTAAAATAGGTTGACCTCTGATCGTATCTTCAATTAAATAAGTGATAGAAGTCCAGGAGGGGAGGGGAGGGGTTATTTTTGTTTTGGAATATTAAATATTTCTGTTGACCAATTGGGAGTATACCCCTTTTCAAATGTTCCTTTATACTTACTGATACGAACATAATCACCCACTTTAAACTTGCTTTTTATACTATATTTTTTTACTAACCTTTCATATCTTTGTAATATAAATGTTTTTTATTTACATTATCCGTTCATTTTATTATTGACGTTATCCAATAATAAAAGCGGGGATTTCATCAATTGTACAATGGTAGGTGTAATTGTACTTACAATAACATTTTTTAGGGTGTTATTTATCCAATTATAATTACCTTTCAAACTGAACTCTTTGTACAATTTTGATTTCAATGTTCTGATAAATCTCTCAACTATCGAAGCTTTTTTCGATGAAAATGTTGAATAATGATTAATATTATAAAACTGCATAAGATTTTTAAATTTAGTATTTTAGAATTCTGTTCCATTATCGGTTTGCAAGTTCTTAGGGACACGCTGTTTATCCAGCAAAATCTTAAAAGAATTGTACACTACATTTTTGTTCTTACTTTTTAAAAGAAACACCCAAGCGTATTTTAAAAATGTGTCTATAACGGCAAGAATAAATCTAAAGTTTTTATTTTCTTTAGAAATCTATTGCATATCAATTAGGTCGGCTTGCCATAGATCATCTATATCTTATATAAGTAGCCAATTGGCTAAATAATAACCTGCTCACTTTAAATACATCAAAAACCAATTACATAATGTTTTAGTATTAACAAAAGTAGTCAACCAACTGAGGATCTCAATCTAAGAATACACACATGTGGTGATACTAATAACAGAAACTGCAATTGTTCATGTATTATGCAAGTAACAAATACTAAATATCTAGGTGTGATAGTCGATCAGCGGTTATCCTGGTATCCACATCTAGAACAGGTCTCAAATAGGGTTAGGAGATTAAGTTAGATCTTTCAAACTCTTCGCCATATTGTTCCAAAAAGTATGACCAGTAAGCAAGACCCCTCCAGAAATGTTCTCAATGAGATCTATATGGCTTTGGTGCAGTCTGTCTTGTTATATTGCATCACTGTTTGGGGTGGTGCAGCGAAAACTAATTTTAATGACGTGGAGCGAGCCCAACGAGCCTTGATAGAGGTAATGTATTTTAAAAATAAAAGATTTCCTACTGAGGCATTATACAGAATCAGCAATCTACTATCCGTAAGAAAATGTATATTAGCCAAACGGTCTTAAAAAAACATAAAACCCTGCCATACGATCCAATCTTATTACGGAAAAGGAGAACTGATATTGTTGCACAAATTCCACAGACCAAAACCATGTTTGCCAGTAGGCAATTTAATAAACGGTCTGCTCAACTTTATAACAAAATTATTTACATATACACAAACAGAAGTTATGAATGTAAGAACCAATTGGATAAAGACACTTACATATGATTGACACGGAGGCACTTTAGGAGCACATAAAGCAGTAGAAACACTCTCACGTACACTCATACATACACTCTCACGTACACTCATACATACACTCTCACGTACACTCATACATACACTCTCACATACACTCATACATACACCCTTACACATACACTCATACATACACTCTCACAGACAACACACAAAACGCATAGATGTTCACACTCGAAACATACTCTCACTAAAATCCATTTATTTAATTTTAATTTTTTATTCAATATTTTTAGTACCTACGGTTTTATTAATTAGAATAAGTAAAAATGCTGTACTATGGAAGAGCGGAGTCTCCTTTTTTTTTTTTGGGTGGGAATTTATCAAATAACTTCTCCCGCTCTGGGCGCAGACAGAGACGGAGACTTTAACTGACTAAAACCCACCCGTGTTCCTACCGTTGCCTGTGTGCCAGCCACGATATCCCTTTTGGACAAACTCGCAACCCTGGCAAGCATTGGTTCTAACGCGCCGTCGACCCGGGCCTGGTCCTTATCGGACGGCGAGCTACCCATCGCTCACCGTCCGCAGCCCCGCGCCTACGGTGGCCGGAAATCGGCTTGTGATTCCCGACGCCCGGGGCGTCTCCTGCGGCGAATAAGGGCGCGAGGGCGCGAACCTTGTCTCACCCTCACGTGTTCCGCCTCCTCCTTCGCTAGCATAAGGAGCTGCTTCGCAGAAGGAGGTGACGGCCTCCCATGCACTCTCGCTCCGAACCATGGCCTGAACCAGGCCATGGTTCGCCTCCGTGAGGACACGGCGGTGCTCCGCCCAAGCTGGGCAGACCTCCACCGTATGCTCCACCGTGTCCTCCGGGCGATCCACACAGTGGTGACACCCGGGCGTTTCCTCCCGCTTTATCCTGAACAGGAACCTCCCGAAACAACCGTGTCCGGTGAGGACCTGCGTCAGGCGGAAGGTGAGGACGCCGTGGCGCCTCTCTAGCCACTCCTCAAAGAGGGGACTTATCGCCACAAACGTGGCGTGCCCAGCGCTGGGTTGCGACAATCGCACTCTCCGTGTTGCCATGAGATCCCGCCGGAGCTCTGTCCGCTGTGCCTCGCGGCAGCGGAGTTTCACTCCGGCGTTTCGCCTCCTCGCGCCACTCCCAGATGTGCGCGAGGACTTTTGCCTCAAGATCCCATGGCGGCAGTCCGGCAAGGAGGCTCGCCACCTCACGGGAGACCGTGCGGTAACCCCGTACCAGCCTGATGGCCATGACCCTTTGGGACGCGTTCAACCGCTGGGCTGGTCGCAGCCTTAAAGAACGCGCCCACACCGGTGCACGATCCCCGCGTAGAGCCTCCGGCAGGAGGCGTTTGGACCCCCTAGATTGGGCAGGAGCCGCTTCAAAGCAGCCCCGGCCCGCTCCAGTCTGGGAGCCAAACGTCGAAAATGCTCCACGAAGTTCCACCGGCTGTCGAGGACGAGTCCCAGGTACTTCATCGTCGACTCGACACCGATGTGAACCCCTTCCGCCGTTATCTGGGAACCCGACAGTGGCGCGTTCCGAGGACCATAAAAACACATGGCCTCGGACTTGTGCAATGCCACCTCGAGTCCCAATTGCCGGATCCTATCGACGATTGTCGCAACCCCACGTGCCGCCAGTTCGGCCGCCGCCTGATGCGAACTCCCTTGTGCCAGGACTAGCGTGTCGTCAGCGTAGCAGACTACGCTGACGCCACTAGGGAGGTCGGCGCGCAGCACCCAGTCGTAGCCGATGTCCCACAGATGCGGCCCCAGGACCGATCCCTGTGGGACACCGCATGACATCTCTCGCCAGTTCCACTCTCCTTGGTGACCGGGGTAGATGACGGTCTTGTCCGTCAAATAGGCCTCGACCACGCGACAGAGGTAGGTCGGCATCCGGTGATACCGAAGTGCCTCCCCAATGCAACTCCAGGGCAGGGTATTAAAGACATTGGCGATGTCAAGAGACACCGCCAAGACAACCCCACCCCGGGCAACAGCATCCCCCATCGTGAGGGCTCGAACGCGCATGATGGCATCCACCGTAGAGCGCCCCTTGCGGAAACCAAACTGGCTCTCCGCCAAGTCACCTCTGGAGCATCGTCGTCGTTGGTGTGGTCCGCATCTGGCACTGCAGGAGGCGGAGCCATGGGCGGGGGAGTATGTTCCCCTCGCGAAGGAAACAGAGCGCTCACCACGTCCTCCACGAGCTGGGGCCGGAGACTCTGCGTCAGCGGGGGAGCCCATGGGCGGAGTTTATCTCGCACCCATTTGTAGGGGCGTCCCCACGGGTCTCTGTTGAGAGTCTCCAGCGTCTCCTCGCGGGCCAGTCCTCTGGGCCGCTGGATCTCCGCTCGGAGGGCAGTCTTCGCCGCTTTGTACCCCTCGTATAGCTCCGCCTGAATGACTTCCGTATCCGGAGGGCGGATACGGAGCCTGCGGTGCCTGGAGTACCGGTGGCGCGCAGCAACGCACGCCTCGCGTAAAGCGGTCAGCTCACGCGACCACCAGCACACCTGGCGCCGAGCACGTCCGGGCTGGACCCGGGGCATTGCCACGTCACATATTTCGGACATGGCCTCCCGGAACCACTCTGCCTCGTCGTTGATGTCGGCAGGCCTGTCTGGTGATGACACCCAGGCCTGCACGATCGAGGCTTCCAGGAGGAGCTCCCGGTCCAGCTGCTTCAGCGCCCACCGCGGACCACTCGGGGTCTGTCGAACCAGCGCGCCTGAGGTCTGGGTGGAGACGTTAAACCGGATGTATCGGTGATCGGAATACGTCTCCACCCCCTCCATGACGCGCCAGTCGAACACACGCGGCGACAGAGCGGGGCTGGCGAACGAGATGTCCACCACTGATTCACCCCGCATCCGCACACCCCGGTTTAGGACGACCAGGCCTGTCTCCAGAGCCCAGTCCTCCACCATCCTGAGAGCGGAGTCTCCTAACACAGGCATTGTTTGCTTAAAAGGAGGCTCCAAACACTAAACCCAATTTTGTAAACTGAAGCATTAATAAACTTTTTTTTTTTTTATTATCTTTCATAATAACATTTCGTCGCGGAAAGTTCACCCTTGCATTTTTATGAATTTCGTTTACCGCATCGGCTTTGCTCATGTTCAGAAATTGTTTTTTTATTTAGATCTTTCTAAGACACAATTAAGTAAGTAAGTCACTTGTATTTTTTTTTAACCACACTAATTTATAAAGTACAAAATAACCAAATATAATCAATGTTCAATATGAATGACTCTGAGATACTAAATAAAAAGCATAAAATTAATTGTATTTATTCTTTAATTATGTCAGCTTCTTTTAACTCTTCAATTATTGACAAAATTTCATGATCATGGTTTGTATTACCAGCGTCTCTTGATGCTACTAATAATTTTAATCTCTCAATCAATTCATTGGGATCATCCCAATATATTAAGTCAGTGTTGGGTTTATATGCCTTAAGTTTTGGTAAGCTACCTCCCAAGTTTTATTTGAATTTTCTCGTTTGTTGCTTTGCAAAATAAAGGTTTAATTATTTCAGGATATTTTATTCCTTTGTCACCTCTTATTTGACCTTCAGGGTTAAAATCTCGTTTATGAGCATTTGTATGAATTAAAATGTCCTTATAGACAAGTCTATCTATGCTTGATATTGACTTTAAATCAGGTTTCCCTCGAAGTAAAAGTTCTTTGAGCCCTGGGGTTAAGTTGTATGTATTGTCTCCGATTTTAATCAAATACATAATATCGTTATTCAAACTCTCAATTTATTATCTTTTCTTATTCCAAATGGAATATGCAAACCATCGTGTATATCATAGATATCATCGCATTCTAATGAAGTCTCTAAAGCTTCCATTTTATCTTTAGACAGCTCTATAGAATCTGAATCAGCATCGTAGAAGTTAGTAGACTTAGTAGGAGAGCATGTATTATTTAGATCTGCTTCGTTTTCTTCAGAACTTGCATCGCGTATATTTTCCGCATCTTCAATATTTTCTATAATTTGTTTTGGCTTTACTAGGCTTTTAAGAGGTTCCGTAACAGGTTTACGTAACATTTTATCAAGTGATAAGTTAATTTTATGTTCCTGATTTTTCATTTCTTTAAATTTGTTTTTATGGAGTCGACGGAGTTCATTAATTCCATTTTAATATTATTGTCCATGTTGTTTCGTAACACAAATATAACATAACATTTATATAATATCTTTGTTTATATTATTTGCGCACATATAATGTGTTACTGTTTGTTTGTCCCAAATAAATAAACACCTGCATTCATTGGAGGAAATAGAAATACTAAATCCATGTTGTGTGAAACTCATTTCTATCTCTTCAACCAAAATGAAAAAAACAAAACCTTCCATTGTTTAATGGTGACTCTTCGTTAATCAGTAAAAAATTATAAGGATAATAATCCAAACAGTTTTACAAATATCTTTAAACTGATTCCATAGTAGATCGAAACTGACATGTTCTTCATAAATTACATCATCTTGTTTAAATATTATAAGAAAAAATTAAATTATAAGAAAATTGGCATTACCACGTAACAGTTGTTTTGGAATTTTCGAATAGGTTTGAGATAAGTAAAAGCAATCAATTTGCTTATAGGCATAAGCAAATTGATTGCTTTTACTATAGAGAAATAATTACGAATGTTTATTTGGTTTTCGCAAGCAACATCATCAAAAATAAATACAGAATAAATTAAAGCTTCACTCGGAGATATCACATCTTTATCATCATTGCTGACGTATCTGCTGGCGTAGATTCAATTTTCATTTTACAAAAGAGGGCAATCCGCGCGATCTATGGAATGGGTCCTCGTGAGTCCCTTAGAAATAAATTCAAAGAAATTGATGTACTAACTCTGCCTTCCCTTTTTATCTTAGAAAGTATTTTATATGTTCGCAAAAACTTAGGACTTTTCAAAATAAGAAGCGATTTCCATAATATAAATACACGTAGTAAACATGAAATTGTGATACTCAAATTTAGATTAACTAAAACAAGCAAGTAATTTCTTATAAACAGTATCCGCTTCTATAACAAGTTGCCAAAGTCGGTTATAGAACTTAGCGATGGAAAGTTTAAAACCCACATCAAACGTATCCTAATCAAAAAAGCATACTATAAGATTAAGGACTACGTTGAAGACAAGGAAGTTTGGCAATAATTCCTTCTGCACATGTGGCTTCTCTGGTACCTCATTAACGGCATAACTATGTAAATGTCTATTGACTGCTCCTAAATTACGATTTTTATTTCTTTTTAGGGTTCCGTACCCAAAGGGTAAAACGGGAACCCTATTACTAAGGCTCCGCCGACTGTCTGTCTGTCCGTCTGTCACCAGGCTATATCTCATGAACCGTGATACCTAGACAGTTGAAATTTTCACAGATAATGTATTTCTGTTGCCGCTATATCAACAAATACTAAAAAACAGAATAAAATAAATATTTAAGGGGGCTCCCATACAACAAACGTGACTTTTTTTGCTCGTTTTTGCTCGATATTGATAACGGCAACAGGTAGACGCTTGAAATATTCACAGAATATTTAGTTATATATTCACTTTAAAAATAAATAATTAAATTAAAATAAAACAAACATTTAAGGGAGCCCCCCTTAAATAAACATACAATAAACGTGATTTTTTTGCCATTTTTTATAGATAATGGTACGGAACCCTTCGTGCGCGAGTCCGACTCGCACTTGGCCAGTTTTTTTACATACTTTGACATAACCTACAATTTTCATTTAAAATATTTATTAGTGACTTATGGACAGAATATTTATTCAGTTTTCTTACAGTTGTAATGACAATGTTGTCATTTGGTTTAAATATGTAGGTTTTTATTTTTATTATTTTAGTAATATTCTTTTTTAATTTGTGAATGTGAGAACGTTGTAGGCTTAATAGACTGTAGCTTTGTAAACTATCTTCTATTTTTTTGTTAAGTACTTGGTACTTGTTGACGGGCCTACACTGTCCTCCCATACCTATTAACACTGTAACTCTTCTCCATAGGAAACGACCAATGGCACCGTGCACCTAGCTGCCTGTAGGTTTATCTGAAAAAAAAAAATGATTTGATTGATTGAATTCATAAAACTTTATCTGAGGTACTCTAGTTATAACTTCTTGAAAAAACGATATTTTGGCTGAAAACTAGTTTTCGAGTATAGACAAAGATTTTTGAATTTCAGCCCATTTTTATGTAAGAGTAAACTGATCATAACATTTTTTTTTGCCACAGTTCGAGGGACCGCATATTAAACTACGTGTTCGGCTAAATACTGTCGCTTATAGCTATCTATACAATCATGTTCAAGTTACGTTAGCTCATAAGCAGTGTCCAATAGATCTTTGTGTAAATCACACGTCGTTTTATTCAAAAAGTTAATCAAGCAAACCTCGACCTTATCACTTTAACATATGGTCCATAATCGAGCCGAATAGCAGTCCTCGCTGCCGACATCGCCGGCCGCCCGAGAACAAAGAGATCGCGATAAGATAAGACGACCCAAGTGTTCGAGTTGTTTAGTACAAAGTATTTAATTATTAAAACTTATTCATTTCATTAGGTTTGCTACGATTGAAGTTATAACGTTCTTACGATGGCTATGGAAGTGGAAGAAGCGTTGAATGCGTTTTTGGCAAGGACACTACCAGCCGCACTACCAGTAGCGTCGTTTACAATTAACGATACTACCAAATCTATTTTGGATTAAATTGTACAGTCAACACAGAAATATAATTCTTTATTTATTACTAAGTAAATCATGAAATAAAAGTAATAGTTAATTCACCTTGATAATCACACACTGACAGAAGGGTAGTCGATTTATTGATTACGCCAGATGCACAGATAATGAGCCTCGACCAGGTTAGTCCAGGTACCACATTTTTTTTTGAAATATTTTCAATGTGCAGAAACGCCTCGTCAACAAAATTTATTATATGTACAGAAGAAGATATAGATATAGAAAACTAAATAAAAGCAAACTTTTTTGGAAAAAACATCAACGTGGAAATAAAAAAATTAACGCAAATCATACACTACCTTCTCATTAACTGTAAGTACCTACTTACAAATAAAACTCAATATTGAACCTCAGATTATAAAACATTGCGTGAAAAAATTTCAAGTGACCGACTGCAACTATATCTCCTTATTATTGCCACCGAAATTGCAACACAATTTCGGTGGCAATAATAAAATTACATAGAAATTGTGCGTGTGCACTGAAATTGTGTATTACTAAAAAATGTTTTTTTGTCATAATATGTAAAGAAAGATAAAGGTACGATAAAAGAGAGAAAGATAAGGTACTCGTATAATGAAAAAAACTGATATAATACGAATCATTTCAATAAGCATTTATAAAAATACAACGTGGTGTACTATTGGAATTAAGGAAATGATTATGTTTTTCACTCCTATGATGAGGTAAAATTTACTTATAATTATTTATCAAACTTTTATTAACAACCTACACAATCCAACACACACGCCACCATCAGCGAGACATCTGAGTGAGCATGACATACTCTCAGCTGCCAGGACATATTCAAGTCAATGAAAGACATATTACCCGGTAAATGGTAGCTCTATTGTACATAGTACTCACACCTGTGTTATGCAATTATATAATACAAAGGTGATTGAGTTTATACAATGAAAAGATAGTCTTACAATCTTCAGCAGCTCCAACAGTATTTTCAAATGTTAATCAATTAGTTGACGTTGTGGAGCAGGACCAGCATTGAACAGTAGTAACAGAATGTAATGGATTGGATGATGCTATCTCTGTGTTGCCGCCATATATTATATATCGCTTAGATATATATTATAACAGACTGTAATGGATTGGATGATGCTATCTCTGTGTTGCCGCCATATATTATATATCGCTTAGATATATATTATAACAGACTGTAATGGATTGGATGATGCTATCTCTGTGTTGCCGCCATATATTATATATCGCTTAGATATATATTATAACAGACTGTAATGGATTGGATGATGCTATCTCTGTGTTGCCGCCATATATTATATATCGCTTAGATATATATTATAACAGACTGTAATGGATTGGATGATGCTATCTCTGTGTTGCCGCCATATATTATATATCGCTTAGATATATATTATAACTCAAACTCAAACTCAAAGCATTTATTTCAATTAAACCATTTACAGGCACTTTTGAATTGTCAACAAGTCGGTCAGTTACAAATATGAAGCTAGTTGCCCATTCCAAATAGTAGGTTCCTATGGAGAAGAACGGGCAAGAATTTCCACAGACACTCTTTTAAAATAAAATATTTGATACAAAGTATTGGTTACATCATTCTTATTGAAAATATACATGTGAGAACGATGCAAAACGTCAGAAGCGTCCGTGATAAAAAAAAAACAATTCAAAACTAAAATAATTAAAAATAAGCCGTGGCAGCTAAGAGATGACCAGTCCCAACTGACAGCGCCCGTTCACGAACATGACGCATGGATCAGCACCATTCAGCTCAACCATTTTGAAGGGAGCTAAATGATCCAACACACACGCCACCATCAGCGAGACATCTGAGTGAGCATGACATACTCTCAGCTGCCAGGACATATTCAAGTCAATGAAAGACATATTACCCGGTAAATGGTAGCTCTATTGTACATAGTACTCACACCTGTGTTATGCAATTATATAATACAAAGGTGATTGAGTTTATACAATGAAAAGATAGTCTTACAATCTTCAGCAGCTCCAACAGTATTTTCAAATGTTAATCAATTAGTTGACGTTGTGGAGCAGGACCAGCATTGAACAGTAGTAACAGAATGTAATGGATTGGATGATGCTATCTCTGTGTTGCCGCCATATATTATATATCGCTTAGATATATATTATAACAGACTGTAATGGATTGGATGATGCTATCTCTGTGTTGCCGCCATATATTATATATCGCTTAGATATATATTATAACAGACTGTAATGGATTGGATGATGCTATCTCTGTGTTGCCGCCATATATTATATATCGCTTAGATATATATTATAACAGACTGTAATGGATTGGATGATGCTCTCTCTGTGTTGCCGCCATATATTATATATCGCTTAGATATATAATATAACAGACTGTAATGGATTGGATGATGCTATCTCTGTGTTGCCACCATATATTATATATCGCTTAGATATATATTATAACAGACTGTAATGGATTGGATGATGCTATCTCTGTGTTGCCGCCATATATTATATATCGCTTAGATATATATTATAACAGACTGTAATGGATTGGATGATGCTATCTCTGTGTTGCCACCATATATTATATATCGCTTAGATATATATTATAACAGACTGTAATGGATTGGATGATGCTATCTCTGTGTTGCCACCATATATTATATATCGCTTAGATATATATTATAACAGACTGTAATGGATTGGATGATGCTATCTCTGTGTTGCCGCCATATATTATATATCGCTTAGATATATATTATAACAGACTGTAATGGATTGGATGATGCTCTCTCTGTGTTGCCGCCAACTATTATATATCGCTTAGATATATATTATAACAGACTGTAATGGATTGGATGATGCTATCTCTGTGTTGCCGCCATATATTATATATCGCTTAGATATATATTATAACAGACTGTAATGGATTGGATGATGCTATCTCTGTGTTGCCGCCATATATTATATATCGCTTAGATATATATTATAACAGACTGTAATGGATTGGATGATGCTATCTCTGTGTTGCCGCCATATATTATATATCGCTTAGATATATATTATAACAGACTGTAATGGATTGGATGATGCTATCTCTGTGTTGCCGCCATATATTATATATCGCTTAGATATATATTATAACAGACTGTAATGGATTGGATGATGCTATCTCTGTGTTGCCGCCATATATTATATATCGCTTAGATATATATTATAACAGACTGTAATGGATTGGATGATGCTATCTCTGTGTTGCCGCCATATATTATATATCGCTTAGATATATATTATAACAGACTGTAATGGATTGGATGATGCTATCTCTGTGTTGCCGCCATATATTATATATCGCTTAGATATATATTATAACAGACTGTAATGGATTGGATGATGCTATCTCTGTGTTGCCGCCATATATTATATATCGCTTAGATATATATTATAACAGACTGTAATGGATTGGATGATGCTATCTCTGTGTTGCCGCCATATATTATATATCGCTTAGATATATATTATAACAGACTGTAATGGATTGGATGATGCTATCTCTGTGTTGCCGCCATATATTATATATCGCTTAGATATATATTATAACAGACTGTAATGGATTGGATGATGCTATCTCTGTGTTGCCACCATATATTATATATCGCTTAGATATATATTATAACAGACTGTAATGGATTGGATGATGCTATCTCTGTGTTGCCGCCATAAATTATATATCGCTTAGATATATATTATAACAGACTGTAATGGATTGGATGATGCTATCTCTGTGTTGCCGCCATATATTATATATCGCTTAGATATATATTATAACAGACTGTAATGGATTGGATGATGCTATCTCTGTGTTGCCGCCATATATTATATATCGCTTAGATATATATTATAACAGACTGTAATGGATTGGATGATGCTATCTCTGTGTTGCCGCCATATATTATATATCGCTTAGATATATATTATAACAGACTGTAATGGATTGGATGATGCTATCTCTGTGTTGCCGTCATATATTATATATCGCTTAGATATATATTATAACAGACTGTAATGGATTGGATGATGCTATCTCTGTGTTGCCGTCATATATTATATATCGCTTAGATATATATTATAACAGAATGTAATGGATTGGATGATGCTATCTCTGTGTTGCCGCCATATATTATATATCGCTTAGATATATATTATAACAGACTGTAATGGATTGGATGATGCTATCTCTGTGTTGCCGCCATATATTATATATCGCTAAGATATATATTATAACACACTGTAATGGATTGGATGATTTCTATCACTGGAGCGTCGTTTTCTACGTGATCCAAGTTTCAAGCAGCATTATGTTGCCTTCATGCAGGAGTACGAGCGTCTTGGACACATGACAGAAAATCAAACGTCTGGGAAGCCTCATTCAGGTGACGATGTAGAATATTTCTTACCTCATCATGGGGTCGTCAAAGAGTCCAGTTTGACAACGAAACTACGGGTAGTCTTCGATGCCTCAGCGGTAACCACGTCGGGCGTTTCCTTAAATCAAATCCAGATGGTTGGCCCGACTATCCAAGAAGATCTACTATCAATCCTGTTAAGATTTCGGCAATACAAATATGTCATCTCTGGAGACATAGCTAAGATGTATCGTGCCGTTGCTGTTTCACCTTCACAACGTGTTTTGCAGCAAATCATTTTCAGGACAGATCCAAAGTTAGCTTTAAAGACGTACAGTCTTAACACTGTGACCTACGGCACAGCTTCCGCTCCATACTTAGCAACAAAGTGCTTAGTCAGCTTGGCTAATGCCGCTACCAGTACAACCGTCAAGTCTTCAATTGAACGTGACTTTTACGTTGACGATTACCTGTCAGGAGGAAACTCAGTATCAGACGTAGTAGAAATGGTAAAGGAAGTTATATCTGTCTTAGCATCAGCGAATTTTCATATACGAAAATGGCAATCTAATAATTCGTCAATTTTAGATCAGGTTTGTAACAGTTCAGCAGTTTTGGATTGTCTAAAATTGTCTGAAGATAAGAACTCGGCATCGAAGACATTAGGTTTACGTTGGATGTGTGAGGCAGATTATTTAGCGTTTTCTATTTGCATTGAAGCAGAAAAACAGGTGACTAAACGTCAAATTTTGTCAGTAATTAGTCAAATATTTGACCCATTAGGCTTGGTTGGTCCATGTGTAGTCGAGGCGAAAATCGTAATGCAGAAATTGTGGTTAGTCAAATGTGACTGGGATGAGCAGGTGCCAGAATTTATATGCAAATTTTGGTACAATTTCGTTAACACTCTTCCATTTTTAAATAATCTAAGAATTCCAAGATGGGTTGTATGTGACAATGCTATATCGCATGAAATTCATGTGTTTACAGATGCATCTGAGAGAGCTTTCGGTTGTTGCGTGTATCTCCGGTCGGTGAACAAGCAAGGTTCAGTTAAGGTACAACTTCTTGCATCGAAAAATCGTGTAGCACCAATAAAACCCACTACCATTCCACGTCTCGAGCTCAGTGGGGCGTTGCTAGGCACAAGGCTGTGTGTTAAGGTTCAGAGTTCTATTACTTTGCCTGTAACTAGGTGCCGGTTCTGGTGCGATTCAACAATAGTGTTGAGTTGGCTAGCTATCTTACCGAACCTATTAAAACCTTTCATGCGTACTCGAGTCAATGAGATACAGGAGAGCACTGCAGGTCATACGTGGAGTTACGTGCCGTCTAGGGATAATCCGGCAGATCTTGTTTCTCGTGGGCTGAAGGCTGACCTTATCAGCGAGTGTTCTTTATGGTGGTCAGGCCCACAATTTTTGTTAAATAACGAAAAAGACTGGCCAGCTATGCCCAATAAAACTGTGAAACTGGATCTGCCAGAAGTCATTACATCTACCTTCACTGATCACTCGTTTCTCACAGATTCACAAAATCATGGACATTCTTCTCACATATATCCGTCATTCATTCACAGACTACTCCATAAATATTCAGATCTAAATCGTTTACAAAGAGTGGTGGCCTACCTACTTAGATTTGTTTATAATTTAAAAAATAAAACCAAGTTACAAAATACATTATCAAATCAAGAACTTCAAGATTCTTTGAATTTCATTTTATGTCGAGCTCAAATGGAGATGTTTCCTAAGGAATATGTTATTCTTAAAGCTAGCAAGACTTTGCCTCGTAAAAATAGACTTATTTCTCTAAGTCCCTTTGTTGACAAAGATGGTCTCATTCGTGTAGGAGGGAGACTTGACAATTCTCCATATGATTACAATATCAAGCATCCAGTTTTAGTATGTTCTAAGCACCATGTCACTAAAATCATTTTTTATAAATATCATAAAGATTTGTTACATGCTGGCCCTCAGTTATTGATAGCAAATATACGTCAAATGTACTGGCCTCTTGGCGGCAGAAACCTTTCTAAATTTATTGTGAAACACTGCATTAAATGTTTTAAGTACAAATGTCAAAATGTTCAACCAATCATGGGGCAGTTGCCTTCGAATAGAACTCACTTGGAGTTCCCATTTTTGAATTGCAGTGTCGACTATGCCGGGCCAATATTGATAGCGGATCGAAAGGGGCGAGGGTGTAAGCTTGTAAAGGCGTATCTATGCATTTTTGTTTGTCTTGCAGTTAAAGCTGTCCATATCGAGCTCGCTACAGACCTTACTAAGGAGGGCTACATGGCTGCTTTAAACCGTTTCGTTGCTCGTCGTGGCAAACCCAAGAGCATCTTATCCGATAACGGTACTAATTTTACCGGCACTTGTAATGAATTGCGACAATTCTTACAAGAGTCAAATATTTCGTATGAAGTTGCACAAAAGGGCATTGAATTTAATTTTGCCCCTCCATACTCTCCACATTTCAACGGCATTGCTGAAGCAGCCGTTCGGTCTACTAAACACCACTTGAAAAGACTACTACAGCTAACACATTTCACATATGAGGAACTGGTCACTTGTTTGACTCAAATAGAAGCTGTTCTTAATTCACGTCCTCTCACACCACTTTCCTCTGATCCACTAGATTTTACTGTTCTCACTCCTTCACATTTTCTGATTGGACGATCACTTATGGCTGTTCCGCATCCACAGGTGACTGATATAAACATCGGCCGTTTGGAACGCTATCACAGGGTGGAGCATATTAAGCAGCATTTTTGGAAGCAGTTCAATTTAGAATATATTTCTCTGCTCCAACAAAAGACGAAGTGGACATCATCTACAGGACAACTGGCAGAGGGAACGTTAGTTATCATCAAAGAGAGAGGACAACCGCCACTACTGTGGTCGCTGGGACGTGTCACGAAGGTCTTCCCGGGAAACGACGGGACAACACGTGTGGTCGAGGTGAAAACGAAGAAGGGGACGCTACTACGTTCCTTTAATAACATTTGCCCACTTCCTCTAGATTGAATGCTTCAACCCGGGGAGGATGTTCACGCAGACAAGGTGTGAATGTTAGTCCACGCCAGAGGACGCGCAGAGGGCGCGGCGCGGCGCGGGACGACACCGCGGCAGCAGGCTGGCGCCACCCGCACTCCACTCCACTACCGAACACGGTCGTCGACGCGCGCACATACTTGTTTGTCTTGTCCAATTTCAACATTATACTGCCTTTTAGAACCTATATTATAAGTGTATATAGTTCGCTTTGCTTTCATTTACAACCTTTAGTTAGGTCCTCAACACTATCTCTGTGTTGCCGCCATATATTATATATCGCTTAGATATATATTATAACAGACTGTAATGGATTGGATGATGCTATCTCTGTGTTGCCGCCATATATTATATATCGCTTAGATATATATTATAACAGAATGTAATGGATTGGATGATGCTATCTCTGTGTTGCCGCCATATATTATATATCGCTTAGATATATATTATAACAGACTGTAATGGATTGGATGATGCTATCTCTGTGTTGCCGCCATATATTATATATCGCTTAGATATATATTATAACAGACTGTAATGGATTGGATGATGCTATCTCTGTGTTGCCGCCATATATTATATATCGCTTAGATATATATATCGGCGCAATTACTTATTAGTTGTCTAATTAGTAATTAAGAATGCCTAAAATTACGTAATCATTATTGTTTTTAACATTTAGTTGATTTTGTGAAATAAAATAAGAAATTACTTTGTAAACTAAACAACACGTGCACCGCCACGTGCGCGCAGTGCATTGAGTCACGTGTTGACTAGTATAAATAGAGGCGACAGACCGAGATGTAGGTCATTGTTGTTCGAGCCGTCGTACTGTGCGGACCTCGTAGTATTCGCAAATAAACTAGTTGAACACTATCTTGAGTTTCATTGCTACTATGGATAAGCAACCCCAAATGGATGGCCCGTTTGAGGAGGAGTGTGACGTCAGCGCTGCTGACGTCACTATTTTTAAAAACACTGCTGCTCGGGATCTTCCGATATCAGAAGTGGGATCCGAAGGGATCCATGGTACTTTTTCACCAACACCTGCTGCACCGCAACTCCAGCTACCAGGAACAGTGCAGTCATCACAGCCAGCAATGGATACACCTATGCTCAGTACATCTATGGGTAGGGTACCACCTGAGTTCTTCACGCACATGATGAAAATGATGCAGCAAATGTCGGAGCGTTTATGTAAGCCCTTCGAACCAAAAGTGAAGATCAATGATATTTATCTACCATCATTTGACCCGGACTTGAACGTTGGGATCCGACAATGGTGCCAACATATAAGCAAAGCAATTGAGACATACAACCTTAGCGACTTTGACGTACGTATGAAGGTTGGAGGTCTTTTGAAAGGAAGAGCAAAAATGTGGGTGGATGACTGGATGGTTACCACATCTTCATGGGACGAACTCCGTAACAACCTCATTACTACGTTTAAACCCGAGAACAGATACTCAAGGGATGTTATACGATTCAGAGAACATACTTACGACCCATCGAAGGATATCTCTGAATTTCTATCACGAGCGTGGGTTTTGTGGAGGAGAGTTACCAAAGATAAGCTTGGCAATGAAGATGCAGTGGAAGCAGTAATTGGATGTGTAAATGATGAACGTTTACGCATTGAACTACTTAATGCGAGGGCTACTACAGTACCAGAATTAATTTCGGTTGCATCTTCAATCCGAAGAAAACGTTCTCATCCAGGACCAAGTTCCGTAGTACCAAACAAAAGTTCAAAATTTTCAGAAGCAACTACACCATCATTGTTTTGTCGTATATGCAGAAGGAACAATCATACAATCTAATGATTGCCGCTACAAACCTCAAACTACGGATACTAAACCTGAAGAATCAAAACGTATGGAGCACAAAGCAACAAATCCACCTACCTGTACATTTTGCAAGAAGCTGGGCCATACATACGAGACCTGTTTTCGACGGGAACGTACAATCACCACAAATATAAATAACATTGGAGGACATAAACTTGCACCCATCAACGTGACAATTGGAAACAAAGCCTTAAGAGCCGTTTTTGACAGCGGTGTGGAATATTGTCATGCGCGAAACATTAGCTAACGCCTTACCAGGACAAAGGAATCAAGCCGTGAATTGGGAGATTCCCGGTTATGTCATTAACAACATTATCCACAATTTGCACTATCGATAACATCGCAGTCGAGTTGCAGTTTTATATACTTCCAGATTACCAAATGTCTACAGACATACTAGTTGGAATGAACCTGATTAATAGCACAAATCTATGTACGACAATAACGGCAACTGGAACTAAACTTATTCGTCAACCATCCATCTACCAAATCAGCAAGAACAGTCCAGTTTTTGAACAACTAGAGTGTGACCTTATGGATGACAATGAAATATTCCAATCACGCTCACTGCTCAACAAGTATGAACACTTGTTTATTCGCGGATACCCAACTACACGAGTAAATACTGGTGAATTGGAAATCCGACTCAAGGACCCAAATAAATATGTGGAAAGGAGGCCTTATCGACTTAGCCCTGTGGAAAGGGAGAAAAGTTCGCAAGATCATCCAAGAACTCTTGAAGCATTTCAATGGAGTATCATAAATTCCTACCATACAGCCCTCAAACACACTGGCTGGGAGAAGACTTTACGGAAAATCAAAGAATCCTATTGGTTTGACAAAATGAGCACCATTGTCCGCAATTTCGTAGACAACTGTGTCATATGTAAGACATCAAAAGGAAATTCAAGAGCCTCGCAAGTCCAAATGCACCCTATTCAGAAACCATCAACAGCTTTCCAAGTAGTACATATGGATATAACCGGCAAACTAGGCACTCCAAACGATCAGCAGTATGTCATAGTAACAATAGACGCCTTCACAAAATACGTCTTGTTTTACCACGCCACTGATAAAAGTCAGCATAGTACGCTAGGTGCTTTGAAACGCCATATACACTTGTTTGGCCCACTGGTACAAGTAATAGTTGATGGCGGAAGAGAATTCCTAGGCGATTTTAAAATCTACTGTGACCGGTTTGGAATAAACATCCATGCTATTGCACCAGGAGCTAGCCGAGCCAACGGTCAAGTTGAACGAATGATGGCAACACTCAAAAACGCTCTAGTCATGATCGAGAATTATGAAACAGAACAGTGGCATATAGTACTTGATGAGTTACAATTGGCTATGAATTGTACTGCACATCGGGTCACAGGAATTGCACCACTTACGCTTTTAACACAAAGGAAACATTGTGTACCACCAGAATTATTGAGCCTGGTCAACAGAAGATGTCCCAAACTGCAGAACAAGACAGACAACGCTTTAATTTACGAAAAGCAAAAATACATCCATTCCAACGAGGAGAATATGTGCTCATAAAGAACAATCCTTGCAACCAAACTTCCTTGGATCTCAAATATAGTGAGCCATATGAGATTTCCAGGGTGCTAGAGAACGACTGGTACCTTGTTATACGTATTGTTGGAAGAGGACCACCTCGAAAGGTTGCTCACGACTAACTTCGTCGCGCACCACAACCTGGCAATTCGGTGACCGTATCGGCGGAAATCGAACAACCTCCACCACCTGAGATGGCCAACCTTTAGAGCCCCTGAATAAAACCTTTAGAGCCCCTGTGCATAGCACAGCATCGACCTGTCCCTACTTTCCTTAGAGCCTCTGTGTACCACGGCGTACAAAACCGCCCAGAGCACAGCATCACACCTTCCACTACGAGTCTTCGAGAATTATAAAATCTTCGAGAATAAAGTCTTCGAGAATAATCCATCGACCTGTCCCTACTTTCCTTAGAGCCTCTGTGTACCACGGCGTACAAAACCGCCCAGAGCACAGCATCACACCTTCCACTACCTGTCCCTACTTTCCTTAGAGCCTCTGTGTACCACGGCGTACAAAACCGCCCAGAGCACAGCATCACACCTTCCACTACGAGTCTTCGAGAATTATAAAATCTTCGAGAATAAAGTCTTCGAGAATAATCCATCGAGCCTCTGTGTACCACGGCGTACAAAACCGCCCAGAGCACAGCATCACACCTTCCACTACCTGTCCCTACTTTCCTTAGAGCCTCTGTGTACCACGGCGTACAAGACCGCCCAGAGCACAGCATCACACCTTCCACTACGAGTCTTCGAGAATTATAAAATCTTCGAGAATAAAGTCTTCGAGAATCTTCGAGAATAATAAAGTCATCGACGAATTCTTCAAAATTGATCTACGAACTAACGTACCCTGAGCAGAAAGAAGCCTTGGGAAGTGGCATGGTGCAGAGCGCGCACCACCCATCAGAATGGCCGTATCGGCGCAATTACTTATTAGTTGTCTAATTAGTAATTAAGAATGCCTAAAATTACGTAATCATTATTGTTTTTAACATTTAGTTGATTTTGTGAAATAAAATAAGAAATTACTTTGTAAACTAAACAACACGTGCACCGCCACGTGTGCGCAGTGCATTGAGTCACGTGTTGACTAGTATAAATAGAGGCGACAGACCGAGATGTAGGTCATTGTTGTTCGAGCCGTCGTACTGTGCGGACCTCGTAGTATTCGCAAATAAACTAGTTGAACACTATCTTGAGTTTCATTGCTACTATGGATAAGCGACCCCAAATGGATGGCCCGTTTGAGGAGGAGTGTGACGTCAGCGCTGCTGACGTCACTATTTTTAAAAACACTGCTGCTCGGGATCTTCCGATATATATTATAACAGACTGTAATGGATTGGATGATGCTCTCTCTGTGTTGCCGCCATATATATCGCTTAGATATATCCAAACCTACATACCTACTTTAAATCATTTTCAACTTTTAGTTATATTGGAATGTGGCGGTAGTAGGTACGTTTCCCATGAATGAAGGAGGCGCTGCAAGAATGAATAGGAAGGAAGGTGATTGCACCTTCCTTCCTATTCATTCTTGCAGCGCCTCCCAAAGGTCTGAACGAAACAGCAATACATGGCTGGAAGAAGATTGACCGCAACAGACGCCATTTTTAAATGGGTGTTCACTGTTCGTCTAACTCGCCGCCGCGAAAGCATATCTCCAGTGCTATTACCGCAAATATATCTGGATTACATGATAAATCCGAGTTTTCGGGTCTATATATCAAATTGGACCTACCTACTTATCAGTTACACTGTTTTGAAGTGCCGTAATAGAAATAGGAACCGTTGATCTGTGAAACCACGCTGGCTGCCGCATGGTTAACCTACACATCGAGGACGTGCAGAAACCCTAGCAGCAGGAAAGCGACTCCAGACTTCAAGAAAGCTAAGGCGCTGCATCCTGTGTCCTTCTTTTATTCCTGTTTCTCCATATCGGTCCTTTAAAATCAATGTCATGCTGCCACATACCTAAAGTTTATAATACAGTCCACAAAACCGCCGATTCTCATACCAAATAAGGCTTTGAATCACCGCTCCAGGCTTTTAGAAGCCTAGAAAGAGCTGTTTAGACAGTTCTGTCCATTTCCATGGTTAATTCCCCGCAACCCTCATGTTAGCGTTTTAAAGTTCTCTCAAAAAACTCGCGGCGCTAACACTCTGTGTAATCTATATCTAGGTATGTTAAATGAGTTCTGTCAAATGCATATGTCGCAGAATCACTATTGATTATTGTTAATTTAGAACAACGCCATCTATTATCGTTTGTCGGAAACGTCAAGCAGTGTGCTTGGGTGGGGTCGATACAAGCGTGGGAGGTTTGACAGATGTCAGTTGTCGTTGTACATTGGACATTTAAGTTGTGACTGGACTTTTGGATCAGACACGAGCGAGTGAGGTCGTTCTGCAAGCCTGTATCGAACTTACCACGTTTCCGTACTTTAATCCGTTTCGATCAGCCTGATTATTTGAGGTTTTGTTATTTTGTGATCGCGAGTGATTAAATAGACGGTTGTAATCAGTGTTGAGACTATTATTTCGTACCTACACCATGTCGAACTTGGACTCTGATGACGAGGTACCCCAAATGGGTAAAATACCTTCGTTACATATAAATACATGGCATAACAAATATTTTTTCTTTTCAAAAACCTTCATTAACATTAATTGATGGTACATTTTCTGTGGAGTCGTGTAATTTCCGTGGACACCCATACAGATGCCACGGAAACCACGAAAATTGGCCCACAGAAATTGGAAAAGTGGCTATTTTGGTTAAATTACAAGAAACTATCAAGGCTATAACTATTGTTTTCTATAATCTTAAATGTGTACCAAAGGCTACTTAGCATGCATGAAAGTGATACCATTATTTCTTCAAAAAATCCTTTTAAAACCTGATCACCGAAATTGCAAAATTTCGTTCCGAGTAAACTGAAATCACGTACTTACATTTTTGGCGGGAAGACCTGGCGATATGGTACACTACCGATCTCACTGCGCGTAAGCGCACGGCTGTGTTTTGCCGGGCAGGGATTTATTTTTCGTTTAAACTCATTGGTGGAAGCTCAGGACGGCGAAACAAAATGACCATAGAAATTAGTAATTTCGCTCGGACAAAACTGCCGGTGACATGTACTCATTAACTATGAGTCTAAACATTCAAAAATAATTAACTTCTTGTAGCTCAATTATTACTTAAGAGGCCGTGCATAAAATTCCCTCGCTAGAGTTTAGGCATATTCATTGCGATGCTATGTTTGTGTGCACCGTTCTCGCACACACGCCTGAAAATCGAGCGCAGTGATCGTTGATCCTATAGATAATATTTTTTAAGTTATACAGGGTGTCCCATAAATAATGGATCAAACGTAACGGGTAGGTAGCTTACCTCATTTCCAACAACTAATTTGAACAGTAAAAAAAAACCGATAAGGTAACCAAGATATATTTTTTTTTCGATTTTTACTATTTTCTGTACCAGCATTCAGTGTTTTTAATGCTGTTGCTGCAAATGGTATCATATTTAGGTGTGATTTTTGTCAAACATTTCTAATTAGTTTACTAATGTTATAAGATAACATTTTTTTAAATAACATTTTATTTGCCTTAGAAAAAAAATCTTGAATTGAAAAGTTTTGTTTTAACGATGAAAAGACCAGAATTGGAAAAATTCTCCTGTAAATAAATGTATGACACCAAAGTGTACCATTATTTTAAAAACTTGTAAAATTACTAAGGTTTGCAAATTGGTATAAAACTTACGTCTAGTCCTTGCGGTTACAAAGATATTGCTATGAATCTGACAGAGGTGCCAAATTACGAAATAAAATAAAATGCTATCTTATAACATTAGTAAACTATTCAGAAATGTTTGACAAAAATCACACCTAAATATGATACCATTTGCAGCAACAGCATTAAAAACACTGAATGCTGGTACAGAAAATAGTAAAAATCGAAAAAAAAAAAATATCTTGGTTACCTTATCGGTTTTTTTTTTACTGTTCAAATTAGTTGTTGGAAATGATGGATCAAACGTAACGGGTAGGTAGCTTACATACCCGTTACGTTTGATCCATTATTTACGGGACACCCTGTATAGGTACGGTTAAGAAATAAAAGTGTGGATTTTTTGTGTATATTCATTCGTTTAGTATTTTTATCACAATCAACATAAAAATGGTACAATCTGGTGTTAAATGTATCTAAGTACATTTAGACTTTCAATAACAATGACTTAAGCATTTTACATAAAAACGAGTAGTATGCATATTTAGGTAATAAAATGTTAACCTTCACCGATGTCAATGATGGCTAAGCTAAACTTAGAAAGAACAAACAAACAGGTATAACGATTAGGGTGCCCGCCCACAGACGTTTTCTTGTAGCTCACAAAATCGCTGGCGACTTTTTCGGCGATTATCGCCAGCTACTTTGTGAGCGACTCAACGCACACGTCCGATATTTTGTTGCTGGCTATCGAGGGATGTGCATAAGGGCGCCAAACCATTATGTAGATTTAAATTTAAGCTTGTTTTGGTTATTTAGTACTTAATCTGACGTCTATGTTATTTATTGAATTAATACTTGTTTTTCCGGTTGAATTTATAAAGGTTTCTATTTTGTTACTTCCTTTTGATTTATTTAAAATATTGTGGTTTCCGGTTGTATTTATGAAAGTTTATATTTTGTTACTTCCTTTTGATTAATTCAAAATATTGTAGTTTCCGGTTGAATTTATATATTGTTTCTATTTCTAGACTTCCTTTGATTTATTTAAAATATTGTGCGTTTCCGGTTTAAGTTTCTATGTTGGTATTAAGGATTTATTTTGACACATCCGCTTGATTTATGTAAATTCTTTTTGGCGGTTATTTTGTGTATAAAAACTGTTGTAATACGAATGGAAGGATATTCTTTGTTCACTGATCGTGGATTTAACACCCTGAGCTGATGTAAGGTATTTTCTTTATACTCTCATAATATTTTACTGCCATTTGCTATTGCTGTGTATTTGTGTGGTGCAAAACAATGTCTGACTCCGGCAACGACGGCGATGATGCGCCGACAGCAGCGGTAGGATCCATCTTGTCCTTACTGAGGCCCTCTGGATTCCGGATACGCAAACCAGTGCCGACCGCCCAGCCAGACCAAATTTTCTCGATGGAGCAAGTGATGAGTCTGTTGACATCAATCACAAAGCAAGCCACATCGAGCGCCGTGACCGTAGCGCTGTCCTCTACTCCAGCGCCTTCACGGGATCGTGGCAATTTCTACCTACCGCCATTCGATCCCGATGTGCGCTCACACGACATCAGGGACTGGTGTGCCAATGTTGACCAAACCATTGCAACTATTGGCATATCACCGCATGAAGCTTGCATGAAGGCAATACTGCAGCTAAAAGGAAGAGCGAAGACGTGGGCTGACACGTGGTCCCTACGATCCACCACGTGGGAGCAAGTTAAACAAGACCTGATCCAGACGTTCGGCGAAGAGTTCCGGTATGCTGACGACGTCCAGCGGTGGCGGGACTACACGTCGGAGCAGGCGAGCAGCTACGCGGACTACGCAACCACGGGATGGACGCTGTTCAAAAGAGTGCGGCCCGAAGCCGCAGACACCGAGGTAATTGATGCTCTTATCACCGGTATCTACCCTGATTTTGTGAAATGTGAATTGTTACGTAATACGCCTGACTCTTTGCCCAAACTAGTCTCCGTTCTGAAAACTTTTCGTAAACGCGACCGACCGAAAAATGACAGTATAGACAAAAATCATCTTAACAAAAGACACCGGCTTTCGGAAACCCCTGATTCGTTATTAGGTCAGTCGCCAATTTGTTTCAAATTTAAAAAACCTGGTCACCGAGCTCGTGACTGTAAGGAAAAACCGACACTAAATACAGGCTTCAATAGTTCCGCAAGGCCAGCCTCTTAGGTTGCACCAGACAACCGTAAGTCCATTGAATGTAACTATTGCCATAAAAGGGGCATTTGGAGAAAACATGTTTCCGTAAGCAAAATAACGAAATATCAAAGTCAACCGATCAAAAATCCGTTAATTTTTGTGGTGCTACAAATCGTTGCGAGACTACCATCAAAATTGGAACTAATTCATATTCATGCCTATTTGATTCCGGCGCAGATTGTTCGTTAGTACGTAAAAGCATTTCGGGTTCGATTCCGGGCAAAAGGAAGACTGTTAACACAGTTTTCAAGGTGGCGTGAATGTCACATGTTCACAGAGTATCTTGGCTATTGTCGAGATCGATCAAGTTAGTGTAGAATTAGAACTATTTGTTGTAGAAGATCACCAAACCCAGTTTAATATTCTAATTGGCTATGATTTAGTGCAAATTCCGGGTCTTACTATGACATTAATAGATGAAAATATGACTGTCTCGAGAAATATGATTATTAATGAATGCTCTTTAGTAGAGTCCGAAATAAAATTAAATACCAACCTGGGTGACCCTACCATATTGGAAGGATTAAATTCAATTTTAAACGATTTTAAAGACAACTTCACTTCTGGTAATGTTTTCTGGTAAGGTTTCTGAGGTAAAAACTGGTCAGTTGAGCATTAGATTAAAGAACAATGATAAAATTGTTCAACTTAGACCCTATAGATTGTCACCAATGGGACGCGAAAAAGTCAAAGACATTTTTAAGCGATCTTAAACAAAACGGTATAATCCGAGACAGCTCATCCCCTTTTAGCAGTCCCATTTTATTAGTTAAGAAAAATGATGGAACTGACCGATTATGCGTAGACTTTCGGGAATTGAATGCAAACACAGTTAGGGATAATTTTCCATTACCATTAATTGCCGATCAGATTGATAGATTAGGTAAAGCGCGTTATTTCACTTGTTTAGATATGACTGCAGGGTTTTATCAAATACCGATTTCAGTAGATTCTATAGATAAAACTGCGTTCGTTACGCCTGACGGTCAATTCGAATTTTTACGCATGCCTTTTGGGCTGTGCAATGCACCTTCTGTTTATCAGCGTGCTATTAATAAAGCTTTGGGTGACTATAAGGATAAGATTGCTCTAGTTTATATTGACGATGTCCTTGTAACTTCTGCAACTATAGAAGAAGGGTTGACTAACTTGGAATTAGTTTTGAAGAGATTAACTAATGCAGGTTTTTCAATAAACATAAAAAAATGCTTATTTCTAAAAAAATCTGTTGAATATTTAGGGAATATAATAGAAAACAGAACCGTTAAGCCTAGTCCTAGAAAATTAGATGCCCTCTCTAAGTCTGCTGTACCAAAAATCATTAAAGAATTACGGCAATTTAACGGCCTAGCTGGCTATTTTAGGAAATTCGTACCAAATTTTTCAAAAATCATGGCCCCTTTATATGAATTAACAAAATCTGGCGTGCCTTGGAGGTGGACTGAAAAGCAGGAAATGCCCGAAAGGAAATAATTAGCAGATTAACATCTTCCCCACTCTTGACAATTTTCGACCCTGATTTACCATGTGAACTCCATACAGACGCTAGTTCTCTAGGTTATGGTGCAGTTTTGATTCAGCGACATGATAAAAATCCTCATGTAGTTGGTTATTTTAGTATGCGAACGACCAATGCTGAGAGCAAATACCATTCATATGAGCTCGAAACATTGGCTGTCGTCAAAGCTATTAAAAATTTCCGCCACTTTTTGTATGGTAGATGCTTTAAAGTAGTAACAGATTGCAATTCACTGAAAGCATCCAGAACCAAAAAAGAACTAACGCCAAGAGTACACCGCTGGTGGGCATTTTTACAAACTTTCCAATTTGACATTGAGTATAGGAAAGGTAACAGACTTTCTCATGCCGATTTTTTTAGTCGAAATCCCATAGGAAGCCCCTGTAATATTCCTAGAGATAATATCTCGTTACAATTTTCAGTAAACTCCTCTACACTTGATCATAACTGGCTCATAATAGAACAAAAAGTGATCCAGTTCTTAAAAACATAGTTGAACAACTTAATTCTGATACAATCCCAAAAGTCATTGCTGACACTTATGTCATATCGCAAGATAAATTGCTTAGACGTAAAGTTCAAATAGAAAATAAAACTCTTAAACTTATTGTTGTCCCACATAATTATAGATGGAATCTGATTTCTCACTATCATGATAATCTTCAACATTTCAGTTGGGAGAAGGTTCTAGCTAAGTTAAGAGAGCAATATTGGTTTCCCAATATGTCAAAAATAGTTCGAAGGTTTAGTGAAAATTGTGTTAGTTGTAGAATTCGCAAAGGTATGTCGGGTGCTAAACAAGTTACCATTCATCCTATAGATAAAATTGTAATTCCCTTTCACACCGTACATGCAGACATAACTGGACGTATGAACGGTAAGTCCCTAATGGCGCGGAAACGTGACGGCTCACTTTGGCCAGCTGGCATGCGAGACAAGCTCGTGCCCACTCCCTGCAGTCCTTCCTGGCGCCTGGCCAAACAAAGCGCTCTGCGATTAATTTGGCAGTCGCTGAGAAACCTGGATGACTGAGGGAATGCAAGCTGTCGAAAATTGGTTTTCGCAGCATTTTGGGTACAAATGGCCTGGGGGACGCTGTACTGACGTCGCAGTACACAGTTGAACGCTCCCCAGGGATTTGCACTTTCTCAAGTACAAGTGAAGATTCATCCTGAAGAAGTTTCTTCAGTTCTGGATCTGTGGCTTGTGATTTTGCGAGGGTGTCGAGACTGACTGGAGCTTGGAGCTCCTCCACGCGAGATAGGGGGTCAGCCACGACATTGTCTTTGCCCGCGATGTGTCTTATATCGCTGGTAAATTGGGCAATAAAGTCTAGATACCGGAATTGCTGACGCGAACAGTTTTTCTTCCTCTCGTGGAATGCAAAACTGATCGGCTTATGGTCCGTATACACGACAAAGTGCCTAGCCTCCAGCATGTGGCGAAAGTATTTGATGGCCTCGTAAATGGCCAGCAGTTCCCTGTCATAGGGAGAATACTTTGCTTGCGAAGAGATGAGCTTCCGGGAAAAGAAAGCTAATTGCTGCCATCCGTCGTCGCTAAGCTGCTGTAGTACCGCGCCAATTGCAGTATCCGACGCATCGGTGACCAATGCGAGTTTGGCATTGCAATCGGGGTGAGCTAATAAAGCAGCATTAGCCAGGCTTTCCTTGCAGTCCTCGAATGCCTGCAAAGTATTCTCCGCAAGGCATATAGGATGCGAGCCCTTTACGTTGCCAATCAAGAGGTTATGAAGTGGCGCCTGTATTTGAGCTGCGTGGGGCATGAAACGCCTGTAAAAATTAATCATGCCCAAAAATCGGCGCAACTGACGAACTTTTAGCGCCAACTCTTTAGGCTGGGGGAAATTCTTGATGGCATCGATCTTAGTATCAAGTGGTTTGGTGCCCTTTTCGGAGATATGGTAACCTAAGAAAGTTACTACCGGGACACCGAAATCACACTTGGACGTGTTTATCAACATGCCAAAATCCTTCATCCTGGTGAAAATTTTACGAAGGTGATCCTCGTGCTCTGCTTCTGTCCTGGAGAAGATCAAGAAGTCATCTATATAACAGTAACAGAAGTCCAGTTCTCTCGTCATCTCGTCGACAAAACGTTGAAATGTCTAGCCTGCATTGCGCAGACCAAACGTCATGTACGGGAATTCGTACAGGCCGAACGGTGTGGTGATTGCCGTCTTCGGGATGTCGTCCTGGCTGACTGGTATCTGATTATAGGCTTTCACGAGGTCAATAGTGCTGAAAACTCGGCAGCCTGAAATGCTGTGTGCAAAATCGTGAATGTGCCTAATCGGATACCTGTCAGGAACGGTTCGTGCGTTGAGCATACGGTAATCTCCGCAAGGTCGCCAACCGTTGTCCTTTTACGGGGCGAGGTGGAGTGGCGATGACCAAGGACTCTCCGAGGGTCTGGATGTTCCGTTGGCTAACATCAGCTGGAATTCCTGCTGTGCAATTTTTAATTTGTCTGGCGCTAATCGCCGAAATGAAGAAGATACTGGAGGGCCTGGGGTCGTGCGGATATGGTGTACAGTGTTATGTCGTGTAGTGCGTAGTGTACCGGCCGGTCGGGTGATGTCGGGAAAGATTTCTAAAATTTTGTGATACCTATAATCACCAGAAGTTACCTTTACAGAAAATAAAGACGAATCTGAGTGATTCGAGGCTAATGCAAAAACATTGGTGCTACTATCAATTAGACGTTGATTTCTACAGTCAACGGTCAATGAGTAAAAACACAGAAAGTCCACTCCGATAATCGGTTTAGTAACTTCAGCTACCACAAAACGCCACTTAAAGTCTCTACGAAGTCCTAGATTAATGTTGAGATCAAGGAAACTATACGTCGGAATGGGCGTCCCATTGGCGGCCACGAGTTGGTAGTTCGTAGGTGCACGACGATCGCTGAGCAGACGACGAGGGTAGACGCAGAGGTCGCTTCCAGTATCGACCAGAAACTGCGTCTTCGTGCTTCGGTCTGCGACGAATAGGCGACCAGTAGAAGCGGGGCAATCGTCTGTCGCCATTACCGACTGCCCGCGGCGTTTCCCTTCTTATAGTCGCAGGGTTTTACGCAACGCTTGGCTTTCTCACCGTGCGTTGAGTGATACCAGCACTGTGGGTGGTTCCGGTAGCTGGAGTTTGAGCGGGTTGAGGATCGTTGGTGTGAGTTGCGTCTCGTGTCGCGATCACGGCTGTGCGAACGATTTCGCGATCGACTGTCGCGCAGCTGCACTGTGAGATCTTTCATCGCGCGCTTGAGTTCCGCGATTTCCGCTGCCATCTCAGTAACGGTGGGTCCTGCTGCCGAGGTTGAGGATACGTGGCCTGATGGTGCAACGATATCCTGGACGCGGTCTGCCAGCTCTGCCAATGCCTCCAAGGTGCTATGGGGTTGTGATGCCAGGAGGGGCTGGATATTGCTAGGGAGTCGACTGCTCCAAATAGTGCGCACAAAATCCTCGGGCACAGTTGGTCCAGCTAATCCCTGCAGATGACGAAGGAACTGCGACGGCTTCCGGTCTCCCAGCTCCTCATGCATCAGCAGCTGCTTCACCTTCTTCTCCTGGGAGGCTGAGAGGCGCTTCACAAGTTCGGTCTTGAGCTTGCCGTACCGGTTGGTGACAGGTGGGGACATGATGACGTCTTTCACCTCCTTTGAAAATTGGGGCTCAAGATGACCGACCACATAATTCAATTTTGTGACGTCATTCGTCACCCCGGCATTCTCGAACTGCGCTTCTATTTGAGCGGACCAGATGTCCGGCTCTTCTGGCCAAAATGGTGGCAACTTTATCGACACACGGTAAATGTCGGGTTCAGTGGAAACGCACTTCGCGTGGCGCGCCCTATGCATAAAATGTTTCGCCGGCTGTGACGACGCGGTGGGCTCGGACTCACTATCACTCATCTTAATAAAGTGTTCTACTCGGGGTCACCAATATAGTTGTTTAGGGTGTGTAGTAGGCAGTAAAAGTCAATCTGCTAGTCTAGTACTCACGGTTTTTATTGAGTAACGTTAACACACAAACACAACACGGAAATAGTCAGAAGGAGAATCGGCACACAATCACAATAGTCACAGCACAAGAAGAAGTTAGTTAGAAACAATATAACGTAAACAATAGGCGATAGCGGTGTCACAAAATCATGCGCAGCCGAGAGGCGCGTGAGCAAGTTTTCGACTGAAGGTCGCGCAAGGTGATTGAACGAGAACGTTCGCCGCCTCGCACTCCCACCTCGGCGCTCACCGGCTACGTCACGGTGACGTAGTTCAGTCTGCGCGAGTCCAGTAGTACACGTTACCGGTGGCCCGTCATCAACCGACATAGCATCAATATTATGCGCCGTTTCACAGCTCATGTTTGATGCAAACAATATTATTTGATGCCGGTGAATGTGAATGATGTTATTGTTGTAATGATAATTATATTTAATAATTAATATAAATAAATGTAAACAAATATTATGATTGTGTTTATAAATGTGTTGTGTTGTGTAAGTTTATAATACAAATAAATAAATGGTGTGTTAGGTATGTACCCTACAAAATACCAATGATCGAACATCTGATACAGCCATATCTTGTTTGCAAGAAGTAATTTCTATTTTCGGCACTCCAAATAGACTCATAACAGATCAGGACAAAAGTATGACATCATCTGATTTCAAGAATTTTTGTCATCGTTTCGGTATTGAACATCACGTAGTAGCTAAAGGTGCAAGTCGGGCAAACGGTCAGGTAGAACGTATTATGAAAATCATCAAAGATAGTATGTCTGTTGTGGAGCTTAATAAACAGTGGCACACTGCTATTCGGGATTTACAGTTGGCTATTAATTCTACCGTTTCTAAAAGTACGGGAAGATCTCCCATGGAGTTGTTGTTTGGGAAAAAGTGTTCGCCACCGGGTATTAAGCTCTTACAAATAGATGATGATGAACCAATTGAAGATCTTAATACTATTAGATCATTATGTAAATTAAGGATGGACGAGCGATCATTTCGGGACAAGTTAAGATTTGACAAGGGCAAAGCTCAGATCAAGCCTTTTGAAAAGGGGGATTTTGTCTTAATGCATAAGCATGAAAGACATACGACTAAACTTGGTCCTAAATATGAAGGGCCTATGGAAGTACTGGAAGTATTGCCTAATAATCGCTATAAACTAAAGCATGTCAATTTAAGGGGATGTTCCGTAAAGATCGCTAGTCATGATTTTTTGAGACCAGCACCTCTGGCTCAAAATGATCAATTTATGGATGACAATGTTAATGAACCGACCGTATGGGCGGATGATTTATAAATTATTTTAGCTACTCCACCTTCCTCCCTATTACGCTGGCTGGCCACCCTGCGTATCCTTTTTAAAAAATGGTTTATTATTATTATTATTTTTCCTGGTCTTAGGGCTATATCCTAGGCGGGTGATGCCATGAAGTATGGCTAGATCCAAGGCGGGTGATGCCGTGTTAGGGGGCTATATCCCAGGCGGGTGATGCCGTGTATTTTTGGCTAATCCCGAAGTGGGTGATGCCGTTTATTATGTAGATCAGAATGGCCGTATGGGCGCCAAACCATTATGTAGATTTAAATATAAGCTTGTTTTGGTTATTTAGTACTTAATCTGACGTCTATGTTATTTATTGAATTAATACTTGTTTTTCCGGTTGAATTTATAAAAGTTTATATTTTGTTACTTCCTTTTGATTTATTTAAAATATTGTGGTTTCCGGTTGTATTTATGAAAGTTTATATTTTGTTACTTCCTTTTGATTAATTCAAAATATTGTAGTTTCCGGTTGAATTTATATATTGTTTCTATTTCTAGACTTCCTTTGATTTATTTAAAATATTGTGCGTTTCCGGTTTAAGTTTCTATGTTGGTATTAAGGATTTATTTTGACACATCCGCTTGATTTATGTAAATTCTTTTTGGCGGTTATTTTGTGTATAAAAACTGTTGTAATACGAATGGAAGGATATTCTTTGTTCACTGATCGTGGATTAAACACCCTGAGCTGAAGTAAGGTATTTTCTTTATACTCTCATAATATTTTACTGCCATTTGCTATTGCTGTGTATTCGTGTGGTGCAAAACAATGTCTGAATCCGGCAATGACGGCGATGATGCGCCGACATGCACGTCATGGTTTTATAGAGGAACGATGTATTTTCTTTCTTCAAACAATAGTATTCAACCTAAATCAATAGTTCAATTATGTACTAATTCAAGCCCTAGTACATAATTTAACAATTCCAACAAAAGATTCCAACAAACCGAATTTGTTTTGTACAAGCGATTGTGGTCTTTATTTATATACAGTTACTGATCAATGTTCTATGCAATATTTTTCTTCCAACTGGAAGAAAAATACTTGCATAGAACAGGAAGTTTGTTTGTTGGCATCTCGCTACTCAAATTTCGAGCACTTTCCAATTAGCTATAGCTATCCAGCTGAAACTTTCAGGGTAGCTCACAACTCGTTGACAATGCATTCTAAATCCATCAATCCTTGACAATGCATTCTAAATCCATCAATCAATTAGCATGCTATGCTGATCTAACCTGAAAAAACCACAAAAACCGCTATATCTTGTAAAGGAAGCGAGATAGATCAAAAATAACACTTTTTGGGGGTTTCCTAAAGGGGTTTCACTAATGATGACACATCGATTGAGAGGTTTGCAAACCTGAAAACATAACCTAAATTTTTTTTTTTTTTTTTCAATCAAACAGAGGTACACACAGCTACACATCAAGCTATACATTTCCAGTATATGCTTATCTCGCATTGTGTCGGATTTCCGTACAATGAGAGGTCACCGTATACTGGAAATGTATAGCTTGATGTGTGTACCTTTCGGCGTTGTTTTTTTTTTCCATCGTTGTTTTTATTCGATCAATTTACGTTAGAAATACGTGGACAAACTCTCATACATACAGGTCGAAATGCATTCAAACAAATTGAGAACCTTTTTTTTTTCGTCGGTCAGTAAAATTTTCAGCAAATTTTGGTCATGGGGATCGTTCTCATGGTTTTTGAGGGCGCTTATAACTATTATGGGGTCAAAATCAAAATTCAAGATGGCGCCACCAATAGTTTGCAAATTTTTCGTCATGTACATGGCTATCATTTCCATGGTTTTCGAGGTAGTTGATAACAAAACTGAGGTTTAAATCAAAATTCAAGATAACGCTATCGAAAATTTGCAAATGTTGGTCATGGGTATCGTTTTCATGGGTTTTGAGGGCACTGATACAAATTATGGGGTCAACATTAAAATTCAAGATGGCACCACTTATTTTATTTTTATTTTAATTTCTATTCGACATGTGTGTCATTAGTTTTCGAGGTAATAATAAGAATAATAATACTAACACAAAAAAAAACTATAACCAAAACAAACGTCAATAACAAACACTAAACTAATATTATTGTCTAGTGATAATGTGACGTGAGCGAGCAAGTGCCCTAGCGGACGCGGTGACAAACGACATTGGTTTCACTCAAGACTTTGCGGCACACTGAATCCTGGTACGGGCGCATGAGTTACAGTACAGATTACACCCCGATTTTAGAATAAATTCTTTATAAGAAAACATAAAATGTATGTTTTTTAAAAAAAGTAAAAAATATTCATTATTAACTTGTCTATCCATTAGTGTCAGTAGCAAAATTAAAATTATGCTTACTTCACGAGGAGATGCATCTTATTCATCATTATTTCTCGTTTCTATGGTTTCGTTGTAACGAGATTAATTAAACAAATACTCCTATTTGAAAAAACATTACCATGATGGAATCTGGATTATTTTATTAGTTGATACTTCTTAAGAAATATCAATTAGATAGCTCATAAGACTGCACAGAAACCAGCTAGCGTGGCGTTTTGGTTGGGGACGGCCCGTAATGTAAATATCAGCTTTAACACCTTCAAAAATCATGAAAACGACACACATGACGAATAATTTGAAAATTTCCGTTTCCGCTATCTTTGATTTACATTTTGACCTCACTATTGACATTTTGACAGCACCCTCGAAAACTATTATAACGACACCCGTAATGAAAAATTTGATTATTTTCGCAGCCGCCATCTTGGATTACAATTTTGACTTCACCATTAAGAAAGAAAGAAAAAGCATTTATTGGGACTCGCACAGATCACAAATTAAACTAAAACACACTCATAGAAACATAAAGAACAAAAATAAAACAAAGTAAAAATTAAATTAAATTAAAAACAGAAAGTCCTGTACGAGGCCAAAAGGCCCCTATCGCAGCATGATGCTGCGGCACTTAAAAATAAATGTCGCAGCGCTGGTATTCTGATAGGGCCCGCTGTAGTGTCACGGATAGATACGGAAATAAATAAATAAAATAAAAATAGATGAGTGAAATAACAATAGAAATCAGATAATTATTTAATAAAGTTATTGTAATTGGTAAACTTACACCGCGTGTGAGAACCCATTAAACAAACATCATTCACTTGTCAGTGCCTTTTGTATCTGTGGTGTTCTATGATATCGTGTGACCTCCATACGAGTATTAATATACTGTGGCTGTGACACTGACAAGTAAAGAGACGCAGGCGCCGACACGCGACAATCCGACAAAAATAATTAAAGAAACATTACGGCTGTTTATTACTACAGTTTATAGTGAATACTACAATAAAAAGTGCTCTGTGATAGTCGGTTAACGGCAATTGGAGAAATAAAGATTAACTAATGTTATGAGCGTTAGAAGAGTTTGAAAATACACCAATGACAAACAACGAAAAAAGTAATAAAAATGACAAAACACATAATGCGAAACAACAACTACGTGCCTGTTCATTCCATTGGCTTTAGCACCCTCGAAAACCATGAAAACGATACCCATGATGAAAAACTTGAACATTTTTGCAGCCGCCATCTTGGATTTAAATTTAGACTTCACCATCGGCTTTAGCACCCTCGAAAGCCATGAAAACGATACGTATGATGAAAAATTTTCGTTGTTCGTATACTTATTGAAAAATTAAAATTTTCAAACTAACTAAATAAAAATAAAGTAACCAGTAGGCAGACGTACTGCGAGAACAGCGTCAAGTGGGTCCAACTCTAGCTAAGCTAAGAATCATAACCATGACAAAAAATAATTTAAAAAAAAGGACCTTTGCAGACTGACAGACGGGACAACGAAGTAATCCTATAAGGGTTCTGTTTTTTCCTCTTGAGGTACGGAACCCTAAAAATCATCAAAATTGGTCAAGCTGTTTAGGATGAGAAGAATTACGAACACACGCACACTGGAAGATTAGCCAAATAGCCATGCAAAATGTTTATGTTCTTCATAAAAAGTAAAGTAACTAAAATAAAATTAATACTTAACGGATCAAAATTTGGTAGTCGGCATATAATTTCTGGAATATGTTAACGTAGAACACAAAGTGATACGTCCTCCCGCTGGGAAGGCCCGGTCGCTACTGCCGGGATCGGATTTGCGCGGTCGATATTATAGTTGACTTTGCCATTTATTTACGAAATGAATTTATTGTTTATTTACAAAATAAATTAATGGATAGATGGTAGATTCTAATAAATGGTTAACTTAAGATGAATATACAATTTTTTAAATTTTATAAAAATAGAAAAAAATATTTATTTGTCTCTAACTTTTCCAACAATTACGTTATTTCAACATTTTTTTTCTGCTATATTTTGTATGGTTGAAAAAAGTGGTTCCGCCACGTGCAAGTAGAGTATATAATGATGTTTATGATATTTTTTAATGTTCAAATTCAAAAGTAGTTTCTTGTAAAAAGATGATCAAACGTCACTCTAGCGTCATTTTTTGGAAAACCTGTTGCGAATTTTTGTAATTTTCCAGGAATTCTTAATTAAATTGAAAAAATCCTTTCCGCTACATGCAAAACAAAGAACTGGACTTTACAAATCACAAATAATTTTGTTTAAATTCTTTTTCCCTTTCCCACAAACAGTGAACAAAATTGATGAAAATCAGTCGATTTCGTGCACGGAGCCTTAACGCAATGAAAATACTTTTTCCTGTATATCTTCGAGATTATCTGCCTGAGAGGTAAATGCTTTGTATGATAGTGATTGTGGACAAGACACAGAAATTGAAAATTCGTCATTTACTGATGTTTTTCTTAAAAAGTAATATAGTCTTATAAATATAATTTAAGTTGGTTCATTTAGATTCACGTCTCTTCAATTCTGAGAAAAAAATCGTTGCATTATCTGTAAAGCAGCACTGCTGCATTTTCAGTCTAGACGCGCGTAAATTTATCGCCTGAGAAATTCCCTCTTATAGTTTATGTTGCTAAATCTGTACAAGAATAATACTCTACCTCTTAAGCTAGGGTGTACCTGTATTTTAAAAGGTAGTTTACGGTCATTAATCAACAAAAACTTATCTCAAATGGACTGTGTCATTCTAGTGTATGGTAAACAAGAGTGGAATTGTATGTTGTGTGAATGGTGTGGGTGTAGGTGTGTGAGTGTGAGTATATTATACAAGATAGGTGAGTAAAGACTCCGTATAAGAGTAATCCTTAAGGAACAGCCACTCAATTATTTTAGATTTTAGTGCATGTAAGTTTAGATTTATAATATTGAGATGTTTGTTAATGTTTTTATAGATATGAGTACTTAGTATATAATATTGATGTTTGGCGAAGGAGGTCTTGTGTTGGATATTTGGTGAAAGGTACGTGCGTTTGTTTGTAATAAGAGGAGGAAGGCCTGCGTGCTTTCTAAGGGTGGATTTAAGCACATAAAGCTGACGAACCGTAAGTACATTACAGTCAGAGAACAGGGGCTCAAGTCTGCTATTTTTATAAATTCAGTCATTCCAACACGATCCCATTGTCATGCCATTGTCATTTTGCTAAAAGTTCGTAATCTGGTAAATTCATAATGTTCGATCATTGGTCGGTCAATGTTCTCGTAATATAATTGTGTTATTATAATGGCATTGTCGTATTGCCATTATTATAAAACCCATTTAGTAGAAATGTCATTCATTTGTCATTATGTACGAGATTACCAATATATACAATTTCTTTCAATGTAGTGTCAGTGGCCGACCATGGGAAAGTCATAATGACGCCATTATAATAGTAGATTACCAAACTTGTCAAAATCAACAATTATGAAATCAATGATCGACCATTCTGACACTATTGTAATAGCAGACTTGAGGCCCTGTTCAGTTGTTGGATACCGATAGGGCTTTTCCGTCATGACTTTAAGTACAGCTCGCTGTGCTCTTTCCACCCTCAGAAATCTATTCTTAGCAGCACCGCCCCATGCAACTATGCAATAACCAATCACTGATTGGCATAGTGCAAGGTACACCATCTTAAGAGTTTTTAGGTCGGCGGATACTCTCATCATCAGCCTATAGCAGTCCACTGCTGGACATAGGCCTCTCTAATTGCACGTCATTCAGCTCGATTCTCTGCAACTCTCATCCAGCTGCCATCAGCCACCCTGCGAAGATCGTCGCTCCACCTAGCCTGAGGGCGTCCTACCTTACGTTTGACAATTCGTGGTCTCCACTCAAGAACACATCTACCCCAATGGTCATCGGTTCTACGGCTAATATGGCCGGCCCTTTGCCACTTCAGCTTGCTTATTCTGTGGGCTATGTCGACAACTTTGGTTCTCTGCCGGATCACCTCGTTCCGGATTCGATTCCTCAGAGAGACTCCAAGCATAGCCCGTTCCATAGATTGCTGAGCGACCTTGAATTTATGGACCAGCCGTACCGTGAGTGTCCACGTTTCGGCTCCGTAAGTCATAACAGGCAGGACGCACTGATTGAAGACCTTCGTCTTTAGGCTCTGTGGAATACGTGACGAGAAGACTCGACGAAGCTTCCCAAATGCTGCCCAGCCTAGCTGAATTCTTCTGTTAACCTCCCTCTCAAAGTTGTTTTTACCAAATTGCAAAGTCTGCCCGAGGTAAACGTATTCTCGAACAACCTCGAGAGCACCGCAATTAACAGCAATCGGTCCCGGAGTGACGTGTTCATTGAACATAACCTTGGTTATGTCCAAGATCATCCGGATACCAATGCGTACAGAAGAATCAACTAGGCCCTCCAGCATCTGCTGCAAGTCATGCAGCGATTCAGCCAGTATGACGATGTCATCTGCAAATGTCAAGTGTGAGATGTACTCGCCGTTGATGTTGATGCCACGTCCATCCCAGTTCAGCGTCTTAAACACATCCTCCAATGCGTTAGAGAACAATTTCGGGGAAATAACGTCCCCTTGTCTCACCCCTCGACGCAGGGGGATATGCTCAGTTCGCCGATCCTGAGTTTGGATGGTCATAGTCGCGTTCTCATAAAGACATCTCAACACTTGGATGTATCACCAGTAAACTTGGCATCGCTGCAGAGACTCCAAAACAGACCAGGTCTCGATAGAGTCAAAAGCCTTCTCATAGTCCACAAATGCAAGACATAGGGGCCGATTATACTCTTCGGACTTTTGTATAATTTGTCGCACTGTGTGGATGTGGTCTATGGTACTGTATCCTTCTCGAAACCCAGCCTGCTCCGATGACTGAAACTTGTCGAGTCTTCGCGCTAGACGATTCGAAACGACTCTTGAAAACAACTTATATACGTGGCTAAGCAGAGAAATGGGTCTGTAGTTCTTTACTGGCGGATACTCTACGAGACTGAAATATATGTATAAGACGTAAAGTTCTGGCGATGACGGCGTCAATTTGTTGGTCCCATCTCAGTCCGTCGTCTATGTGTACTCCGAGGTATTTAACGCTTTCGGATCTAACAAGCGGAGGACAAGTGCAGGGGGTGGATAGGTTTGTGCAGGAATGAGGAGTTATACTAAAATAAGGAGATGGTTTAGCGTTACGTCGTATAGCAAAGGGAATAGAAGTAGTTGATTGTATGTTTAATGTAAGAAGGTTCGAGTTTAACCACATCATAACATTAGCCATTGCCACCTCGGGGTGCGTGCAGAAAACCTTCTCGTGTGCCTGTCTGCTGCTCGTTCCTTACGAACACGTTCGGGGGAAAGAACAGTCGTCGGGCCGGTGCACTCTGGGTGCGGCCAATAGTCTCTCCATGTCGGAGAGAGTATTGACTGCGGCGGATTTCTGCGTGGGGGGAGAGCCTAAGGCTCTTTAGTCTGTCGAGGCCAATCGACGGTCGTCCGCTCCCCCCTCTGCTTACAGAGGGAGGTCGAGCGGGCGCAGACTGGGATGGCGGACGGGATGGTCCGCGGTGGAAGGGCCCACTGGGTAGGTTAGGTTAGGATAGGTGTACTGTAAAGTCCCAACACTCACTAGTGGGCGAGGTCGTGCAGTGGCGAGTGGAGCCCCCGCTCGCTTACCGGAGCGCGACGTGCGGGGTCGGTTCAGGTCGGTTTCCCGACCTGATACGCCGGCCCCGGTGGAGAACGTCGAGGGCGTGGGGAGTGACCCCGGGATCACGACCGTGGACCCCAGCGAGTGCATCTTGCTGGGGTCTAACAAGGCGGAGGCAAATGCCGCAAAGCGGGCGCAGCGCAAGGCGGTGGCGGCTGATGAGATCAGCGAGTTGGCCCGCCAGGCGCGAGAGCGGCGCGGCTGATGACATCAGGGAGGCAGTTGAGGTCCTCCTTAGTCGCACAAGCACGGAGGAAACGGCGAAGTTGTGGGAGGAGAATAGCCGTCTCCGGTCCGAGCTGGAGGACCTCAAGCGGGAGTTTGCCGCTCAGAGGAATGACTGGAAGCGGCAAGCACCTCCCGCAGCCACCGGCCCCACTCCTATCGTGCATTCTTCGGCCCCTGCACCTATTCCACCACCTGCCTGGTCAGACCACGACATGGAGAGGGTGGCCAGAATATGCATGGTGCAGTGTGGGGGCATGGTGGATGCCCGATTGGATGCCCGATTGGAGGCCATAGAGTCGCAACTCCCCCCGGCCGAAATCCTCCGGCCGCCGCTGGCTGCGGACAAGCGAAGGAAGGAGGCGGAGGCGAAAGCAGCGGCGGTGGCTGAGCCGAACCAGCCCGGGAAGGGGGCCAAAAAGCCCGCGAAGGGGACCCAGAAGCCCGCGGAGGCAAAGTCCGCGCCCACTTCCCGAACGGCTGCTCCCCCGGCAAACGCGCCCGGAACCACCACAGAGGCATGGACGACAATCGTCAAGAAGACGAAGAAAAAGACGAAGACGGCGCCGCCAGCACCCACTAAAGCACCGGCACCGGCACCGAGGAGGACCCAAAATCCGCCTAGGACGAGAGCCCCACGCTCCGCGGCTGTGGTGGTTACACTGCAGCCCGCAGCCATCGCGAGGGGCCTCTCCTATCAGGCGGTAATGGCTGACGTGAGGAGCAAGATCGCGTTCCCCGACCTTGGCACACCGTCTGGCTTTATTTACAAGCAAGCCATTACGGGGGCGCGGCTGTTCGAGGTGTCGGGTGCCTCTAGCGGTGAGAAGGCGGACATACTGGCAGCCAAGCTAAGAGGGGTCCTCAACCCGGAGGACGTCCGGGTGTCCAGGCCGATGAAGACCTCTGAGCTGCGGGTCGATGGACTGGACGACTCGGCGACCCCAGCTGAGGTCGTGGCGGCCGTAGCCAAAGCCGGCGGATGTCCGCCGGAGAACGTGCGGACGGGTGACATCCGCGCCGACGCTTCCGGGCTTGGCGGCACGATTTGGGTGCGGTGCCCGGTGGCGGCGGCGAGCAAGGTCGCTAACGGTGGGCGTCTTTTGGTGGGATGGGTTGCAGCAAGAGTCAAGCTGCTGCAACCCAGGGCATTGCGGTGTTACCGGTGCCTGGACATGGGGCATGTCCGGGCACGATGCACCGCTGCAATAGACCGCAACGAGCAGTGCTATCGCTGCGGTCAGCCCGGCCACAAGGCGGCCCAGTGCTCCGCGGCACCAAACTGCAGCCTCTGTACAGCTGCAGGGAGGTCCGCATAGGGCTGGCGGAAAGGCCTGTCGTGCGCCAGCACCCAAGAAGAAGAGGGGAGTCATGGCTGCCGGGGGCTCTTTACCCCCCCCTCAGCCTGACTGCCCTACGGCCGACTCCCGGCCTGTGAATGGTGCGGAGGGGATGGACTGCGTCTAATGGCGCTGTACCATTTCCTCCAGGGCAATATCAACCACGCTGCCAGAGCTCAGGATCTCTTGCTCCAGAGCATGGCAGAGTGGTCGATCGACGTGGCTGTGGTCGCCGAGCCGTATTTTGTCCCCCCCAGGGATAACTGGGTGGGAGACCTGGACGGCTTGGTGGCCATCATTGGCGGGGCTCTCGTCAACCCGTCCCGAGACACGGCTGGGTAGCCGCCCTCGCGGACGGCATTGGCACGGTTGGGGCGTATTTCTCGCCCAACAAGAGTCTCGCCGACTTCAAGAACTTCCTTGTCGAGTTAGGTGCCGTCGTAGGCCGACTCCACCCTCACCCGGTGCTGTTGCTCGGGGATCTCAACGCCAAGTCTGCGGCGTGGGGATCTCCGGTGACCGATGCTAGGGGTGAGGCGCTAGAGGAGTGGGTGGTCACGACTGGCCTGGTCGTCCTGAATCGGGGCTCGGTCCACACGTGCGTGCGGCAGCGGGGCGGGTCTGTAGTGGACGTCTCGTTCGCTAGCCCTGCTGTCGCGAGCCGTGTCCGCGACTGGCGTGTCGCCGTGGAGGTGGAGACGTTGTCGGATCACCGATACATCCGATTCGACGTCTCCACCCAGACCACCGGCGGCCGTAGTCCATCGGCCCCGCGAAGGGACGGTCCGCGCTGGGCGCGTAAGCGCATCGACAGGGAGCTTCTCGAGGAGGCCGCTATTGTTCAGGCCTGGATCCGGGAGTCGGCGACGAACGGACCCGTCGACGTCGAAGAGGAGGCGCTGTGGTTCCGCGGGGCGATGACGCAAATCTGTGACGCGTCCATGCCCCGCGTCCACTCATATCCAGCGAGGCGCCAGGTGTACTGGTGGTCTACCGAGATCGCACAATTACGTGTCGAGTGCGTAGCGGTCAGACGCCGGTACACCCGATACCGGAGGAGACGTCGTCGGGTCCCTGACGAAGAAGCCGCGCTGTATGAGGTGTACCGCGCGGCGAAGCAGGCCCTGTGGCTGGCCATCGGCGAAGCGAGGACGCGAGCCAGGGAGGAGATGTTGGAGACTCTAGACGGAGATCCGTGGGGGCGCCCCTATCGTGCGGTTCGAGGGAAACTTCGAGCCGTGGCGCCTCCACTCACGGAGAGTCTCCAACCTGAGCTGCTGGAGGAAGTAGTCGCAGCCCTCTTCCCGCCAAGAGCGGAGCATACTCACAGCCACAGAGTCTGCATATGAAGAGAACGCCATCAGCGTCCCAGAGGTGACACAAGCAGAGATGGGGGCAGCCGTGACGCGGCTCCGGGCCAAGAACGTGGCTCCGGGGCCCGACGGGATCCACGGCCAAGCGCTAGCCCTCGCTCTGAAGGAGCTAGAGCCCCACTTGAGAGGACTCTACACTGCGTGCCTTGAGCAGGGCCAGTTTCCCACTTTGTGGAAATCTGGTCGTCTGGTCCTGCTCAGGAAGGCGGGGCGCCCTGCGGACTCACCGTCCGGGTACAGGCCCATAGTGCTGCTAGACGAGGTGGGTAAGATGTTTGAGCGGATAATCGCTGTCCGCCTCGTCGGCCACTTGTGCGGAGAGGGGCCTGACCTGGCCGAGAGCCAGTTCGGCTTTCGGCACGGGCGCTCCACCATACACGCTATATCGCGGGTGAGAGTCCTGGCGGAGGAAGCAGTGTCCCGGGGCGGGGTGATGTTGGCGGTGTCCTTGAATATCTCCAACGCCTTCAACACCCTGCCCTGGAGCTGCATTCGGGAGGCACTGCGTTACCATCGGGTGCCTTCCTATCTCCGCCGCATCGTTGGGGCTTATTTGGCGGAGAGATGTGTCACCTACATGGGACGTGATGGCGGAAACCAGCGCCGCATGTCGTGCGGTGTTCCACAGGGCTCGGTCGTGGGACCGCTCCTGTGGAACATCGGGTACGACTGGGTGCTGCGGGGCGAGCTCCAGCCGGGCGTAGACCTGACGTGTTATGCGGACGACACACTGGTCACGGCCCGGGGGAGCTCGTACAGGCCGGCAGCGTTGCTGGCGACGGCTGCGGTCTCACAGGTGGTGAGCCGCATACGTCGCCTAGGCCTGGAGGTTGCCCTCAACAAGTCGGAGGCCTTGATCTTTCATGGCCCCCGGCGGGCGCCGCCGCCGGGATCACACATCGTGGTCGGGGGGGCTCAAATCGCTGTCGAGTCCACCATGAAGTACCTTGGATTGGTGCTCGACAGCCGGTGGGATTTTGGCCCCCACTTCCGGCGGCTGGCACCCAAGTTGTTGGGTGCGGCTGGAGCGTTATCATCGCTGCTTCCCAATTTGGGGGGCCCGAGCGCCGCCTGTAGGCGGCTCTACGTGGGGATCGTGCGATCGATGGCCCTTTACGGGGCCCCGATCTGGGCGGCTGACCTGACGGCCGGAAGCATCGCAGTACTGCGAAAGCCGCAGAGAGCGATGGCCGTCAGAGTCATAAGGGGATATCGCACGATCTCTTACGAGGCGGCTTGCGTACTGGCCGGATCCCCGCCCTGGGACCTCGAGGCGAAAGTACTCGCGTCACTGTATCGGTGGCGCGAGGAAGCGAGGGCGCGGGGCGAGTGGCTGATGCAGCGACATGTGGAGTTGCGTCAGTCACAGCTTCGCGCAGCCCTGGTGGCGGAATGGCGGGACAGGCTTTCACGCCCTACCGCCGGCCTCGCCACCATCGAGGCGGTCCGGCCGGTACTCGAGCCCTGGCTCGGGAGGAGGCACGGCTCCCTGTCGTTTCGGGTGACGCAGGTGCTCTCGGGGCATGGTTGCTTCGGGAAGTACCTGTGTCGCATAAACAGGGAGCCGGACGCCCGGTGTCATCACTGCGTCGACTGCCGGGAGGACACGGCGCGGCATACGTTGGCAGAGTGTGCCGCATGGGAGGAGCCTCGCCGTGCCCTCATCTCAGGAGTAGGCAGTGACCTGTCGCTGCCGGCCGTGGTCGAGTCGATGGCCGGCAGCGAGGAGTCCTGGGACGCGGTGGTGTCCTTCTGCGAAACAGTCGTGTCGCAGAAGGAGGCTGCGGAAAGGGAGCGGGAGATCTCGTCCGCTCACCCAGCCCACAGCAGGCGCACCGGGCGTCGGCAGAGGGCAGATAATGCCCTCTTCCGGCCCCCCTAAATGGGTCCAGGGACGGCGGACTTGGGGACGTCCGCCGCCCCCTATCACACTGGACCCGAAGTGGCGGCGCGTAGTGTTCCACGCGCGCCCCTTTAAGACGTCGCGGGGGGGGTCTAACACCTCACCCCCCCCCAGACTTGAGGTGGCCCGCAGAGGCGGGCCGGCACTAGCCGGGGATTGCGGAAGTAATAACAGATCCCAAGATCCCCGGCCCAAGTGTGGGAAGGGAATACTGGGGTGGTTTTTAGTCAGTGAGAGTCTGACAGACCCCTCCGCCCACCCCAGGGCGGAGGACATCCATGAGGATTTTCCACCCCGGCAAAAAAAAAAAAAAAAAAGGATAGGTGTACTTCGGCCGGTACTCGAGCCCTGGCTCGGGATGAGGCACGGCTCCCTGTCATTTCGGGTGACGCAGGTGCTCTCGGGGCATGGTTGCTTCGGAAAGTACCTGTGTCGCATAAACAGGGAGCCGGACGCCCGGTGTCACCACTGCGTCGACTGCCGGGAGGACACGGTGCGGTATACGCTGGCAGAGTGTGCCGCTTGGGAGGAGCCTCGACGTGCCCTCATCTCAGGAGTAGGCTTTGACCTGTCGCTGCCGGCCGTGGTCGAGTCGATGGCCGGCAGTGAGGAGTCCTGGGACGCGGTGGTATCCTTCTGCGAAACAGTCGTGTCGCAGAAGGAGGCTGCGGAAAGGGAGCGGGAGATCTCGTCTGCTCACCCGGCCCGCAGCAGGCGCACCGGGCGTCGGCAGAGGGCAGATAATGCCCTCTTCCGGCCCCCCTAAATGGGTCCAGGGACGGCGGACTCGGGGACGTCCGCCGCCCCCCATCACACTGGACCCGAGGTGGCGGCGCGTAGTGTTCCACGCGCGCCCCTTTGAGACGTCGCGGGGGTCTAACACCTCACCCCCCCGCAGACTTGAGGTGGCCCGCAGAGGCGGGCTGGCACTAGCCGGGGATCACGGAAGTAATACTAGCTCCCAAGATCCCCGGTGCAAGTGTGGGAAGGGAACACCGGGGTGGTTTTTAGTCAGTAAGAGTCTAACAGACCCCTCCGCCCACCCCAGGGCGGAGGACATCCATGAGGACTTTCCACCCCGGCAACAAAAAAAAAAAAAAAACGGATAGGTGTACATACCAACCACTGCAGAGCGGCCCAAGACCTAGTAGTGCAGGTCATGGCCGAGTGGTTGGTGAACGTGGCGGTGGTCGCCGAGCCCTACTCAATCCCCGGCAGCTGGCTGGGTGACGAGGACGGCTTGGTAGCACTAGCGGCGCGGTCTTCCACAGACTCCCCTCCCCTCTTGCTATTAGAGAGGGGACCGGGATACGTGGCCGCCACCTGGGGAGACTTAGCCCTTGTGGGCGTCTATTTCTCCCCAAACCGGCCTCTTCAGGACTTTGAGCACTATCTCGGAGTCCTGGGCGCCGTGGTTGGCAGGACGGCGCCGCGTCAGGTCTCCGTACTGGGAGACCTGAATGCCAAGTCGTTTATAACGAACCGAGTATTCGGGTTCGTGGAAATTTGTAATGTTTGTGGCGCGTGAAATTAAAGTGAGTTTGTCTATTAGTTTCCTACCATGTAAATCTACTATTAGTTTGTTGGCAGCACAAAATTGTGTAATTGACCCGGTGTCTATATTGTAAGGAGAATCCCCTCTTTCGTCAGTAATTACCCTACTTCGCCTATAAAAGCAGGGCGCTGCGGATAGAACGTTCCACCGCCACCTCATCAGTAGACGGTCTCAAACTGCTCTCTGACGATCTTTCAATTCATTTTGGCCTGAGCGAATCCGTTATCATAGCGGGTGACCTCAACGCCAAACATCCGGCCTGAAATAGTACCAGTACCACGTTCCGAGGCAGACACTTGTTTGACCTCTGCCCCGTCCTAAACTTTGACGTCGTCGCCCCGATGACGCCCACCCACTACCCTCACGACCCCAACCATACCCCTGATGTATTGGACATAGTGCTCCTAAAGAATATCAACCTCCGGTTGGATTCGATAGAGGCGATGGACAAACTGACTTCCGACCACCGACCAGTCGTCATGAGACTGGTCCCTCACGACGGACTCCCTGACCCGGACGAACCCTCTCGTAACAAAGTAGTCACGGACTGGAGGAAAGTAAGCGATCGCTTAAAATCCACCACTTCCCCTCTACAAGACTCTATACCAGATCAGTTTACCTCAATCGCTGACACGACGGCCGCGATCGGCTCACTCACGGAACACGTACAATCGGTCCTGAACGATTGTTCTAGGCAATCTCCGGCGATGGACGAACATCGCTTAAGGCTGCCGGACGATGTACGTGAACTGCTGACTGAGAAGAACGCGGCTACTCGTGCCTACGACGTCTTTCCCTGTGACGCCAACAAAGCTCACATGCGCTATTTACAGAGATCTGTAAAGACACGCTTGGCCCAGCTGCGTGACGGTAACTGGGACAAGATGTTGAGCGAGCTAGAGCCTACTCATCTGGCATTCTGGGAACTTCAGAGAAAACTAAAGTCCCAGCAAGTAGTCTCTATACCTCCCCTGACACGCCCCGACAGGACGATAGCATTCGGCGACATCGACAGGGCTGAATGCCTAGCTGACAGCCTCGAGACCCAGTGCTCGCCTAGCTCTCAACCAGTAGACCAGGCTCACCTCGCCGAGGTGGATGCCGAAGTCGAACGTAGAGCCTCTCTCCCTCCGGTCGAAGACCCTGATTGTCCTCTAGACCCCGTCTCGCCGGACGAGGTTCACGATATAATCAAGGGTCTGAAACCCCGTAAAGCCCCTGGATCAGACGGTATCACCAATAGGGTGGTCCAGATGTTCCCAGCCCACCTGATTATGCTAATGACCACCATCTTCAATGGTGCTCTTAGTAATAACATTTTTCCACAATCGTGGAAAAATGCCACCGTCATCGGTATCCCGAAGCCCGGCAAGCCTAAGACCGAGCCTTCCAGTTACCGTCCCATCAGTTTGCTCGACGTTTTCGGCAAGGTCTATGAGAGGCTTATTTATAAGCGTCTCAGAGACTACGCCGAGACGAAGGGCCTCATCCCCAACGAACAGTTCGGTTTTAGAACCCAACATTCTTGCGTACAACAGGTCCACCGTATCATAGAACACATAAGCGCTGGTTTCCAGCGCGGGTTCATGACGGGTGCTGTGTTCTTCGATATCGCAAAAGCGTTCGACAAAGTCTGGCACAACGGCTTATTGTATAAGCTATACAAATTCGGTGTGCCAGATCGTCTCGTGCTCATCTTACGGGACTTTTTGTTGGACCGCACCTTCCGCTATCGCATCGAGGGTGTGCTCTCTTCCTCTCATCCGATCCGCGCAGGTGTCCCTCAGGGGTCTGTGCTGGCTCCGCTCATTTTTACGCTGTTCACCAGTGATATCCCGAAATGTAGAAAGGCGCAGTTAGCTCTGTTCGCAGACGACACGGTCATCTACTACACCGGCCGCAGTCAAGACCAGATCTCCCGCATCATACAGACCGAAGTCAACAGACTCGGTGACTGGTTCAGGAAGTGGAGGATCGAGGTCAATCCTGATAAGAGCCAAGCGGTCCTCTTTTCTAGGCCCGGCGTAGACCGGACCTACCCCGACAGATCAAAATGTTCGGCAAGCCTATCCCTTGAAAGAAGCGAGCCAAATATCTCGGTGTGATCTTAGATCATCACATTTCGTTCACTGAGCACATAAAGCAAGTGCGTTCGCGCGCCGCTTTCGCTCTCGGTAGGCTTCATTGCGTTCTTAACTCACGCAGCAAGTTGTCCCTTAAGGGCAAATTGCGTATTAACACAGCGTGCATCCGGCCGAATATGACGTACGCGTGTGCCGCTTTCACACACGCCCGTCCCCATCTCATTCACAGAATGCAGGCACTTCAAAACCGATTTCTCCGTAAAATTACGGACGCTCCATAGTTCGTTCGGAACGAAACCCTTTATGTAGATCTTAGAATCCCCACCATCAAGCAGTTTATGAAACACGCGACAAAGCGGTTCTTCGAATCCGCAGATAGACATCACAACCCCTTGGTTGTGCAGGCAGCTAGCTATAGGCCTTCTCAAATTAGTCAGACTCGCTGACCTAGGCATACTCTCTCAGACCCGGATGACCCCATTACTCTCCTTCAGGAAAGCAATAGGGCCACAAGTACAGTGCACAAATACAAACCGTCATTCCGTCCTCACCGCCGAGGTACCACGCGAAGTTCAAGAATTAATTGTTCGCCCCGTCCCTTGCACGTCGAACCGCCAGCCCCGAGGCTGAGTGAGCCGTAGCATTTAATAGTAATCCCCGTTAATAATCATGAATTTAAACTTTCGATCCAGCCCGTCCCCAACTTGCTGTTTTTCCCCAACGACGCCCTAAGCCGAGGTTCGTACCCCACAGGGGGTGCCCTTAGAGCGCTGTCGTTTAGTTTTTAATACTTATATTTACGCTCCTGGCTGGAGGCTTTAAGCTAATACCTTAGGGCAGCCACAGGAAAGACCGGTTAAGCAGTCACGACCTCTCAAGGTCAACTGCGAGATGCCATACCTAAAAAAAAAAAAAAAAAAGATAGAACGTTCACTTGCCGCGCTGCGCTCGGACTGGACGGACGTGTGAATCATCGGCTAGTCGTACCGTTACGTAAGCCATTTGAGTTTAGTTTAGTGCAAAAGTGATAAAGTGTGCAGTGTTCCGTTTAGTGAATTTTAAGTCTTAGTTGACTTTAAGTAATTTTTTTGATTGTAATTATGAAGTAAAAATGTTTTCTTTGTTGTAAACTGTTTATTTTCATTGAATTTTCACTTCTGAAACTTATATCAGAATTGGGATAAAGGACTTTTAAAGCCCACTTAGACGAAGTTCCGTAGCTAAAAATTGTTTTGAACAGAAAAGCCGTTTTCTTTTGAATCTTTCAAGTTTTTGCAATTGCCCACTTTATAATTTTTTTTTATTCGATTATTTTGCTTGTCTGATTTATTTGTGACTTTCTTTTTGTGATAAAGGGGCGTGAAAGCTCGCGTACTCGTGAAAAACGGTCGCATACTCGGGATAAGTCACGCGATCGCCAACGACGTCGATCTCGTAGGTCATATGATCGCAGTAGTGGTAGATCATACCGCGATTCGAGTAGAAGTCGTCGTACTACGCGAGATGGTTCACGTAATCGAGATCGGCATGATTCGCTTACTAGGGGTAGACGCGATCTGGGCACGCCACAATTGTGGCGATAAGTCCCCTCTTTGAGGAGTGGCTAGAGAGGCGCCACGGCGCACAGTGGGCCCATACTGTAAATTTGTGGACTTAGGCAACAAAGTTCCTATATCGATGCGATTTTTTTTTATATGACGTGTTATATTATTCCTGACAACTTTTATTCTTATAAAATTTCTTCTAAAGTTGATAGTTTGTCTTGAAAAAAAATTATTAGATTTTTTTGTATGGAGCGAATCACGTTTAATTTTTTTTCTTCAATTGTACTAATATATTGAGTTTGTGGCGTGAGTATATGATAGCTAGGGTCATTCTCTATCCACGAAAAAAAAATCAGCGCCGGCCATCTGCGGCAGCGCGAGTAATCATTCGGTAAAAAATTAATAATTTGGAAGAATTTTTTTGTCATTTAAAATAAATTCAAAGCATATTTTTTGTCTCATTTGGCGGTTTTCACCTTCTTTTTAGTTAAATAAATAGTTTTAATAGCGCATACGTACTTAGAACTAGTAATTCTGGTAGAGATTTAGTTATTATTGCATGTTATCGGTACAAATGAGTCATCAATCACAATGCAGGTGCTCTGCATGACTCATTTGTTTGTGCGCGCATAACTAATGAGTCATAGAAAAATCCTAGTCTCTGATTGGCTGTGTTTTTTAACTGCACGTTATCTATTGTTGAATAAATATATCGTAATGTTTCAGGTTATACTAATTTTGTTAATGATAGGTGAAATAATTTAAATTTGTACGGGAAAGTCGTTGATAATTATCTACATAATCAACTGTATGTATATTATTATAGTATAAGTTATCGTACGTATGATCAATATGAAACTGTGAAGTAATTGTAGCCTTGAAAAGGGCTGTTTGTCATATTCCTAACCCTGATGGGCTTTTGTGGGAATAATTTAGAGCCGGATCACATTATTTCTTGTTCCAGAAGTGCTAGTGGGTCCGGCAAATTTTCGGACTCTGCTATGAGGCATTCTTCTTTCTCCATAATTTCACTGTCACAGGGAGGCTCAGTAGTCTGTAACAACTGAGTTACTTCAGGCAACAACTCATTATGAACCTGTTTCATTATTTTAGGTCTTATGTAGGATATATGGGGATCAGAGCTTATTAGAAGTCCATGGAGGATGTCTTCGTTTGTTGCTATTCTCCCCGTTTTCCGAGTGTGCCTCTCCCTGACGTTTCTGAAGTCCTTATTACGGGCTTCCGAAGCTTCTTTAGATAAAGTACCTAAAACGAATAAGTACATACATTTTAATTTCAAAACGCAATCGAGTCAAATAATACATCAAACTATATTTATTTTTTACTTACCGATTGGCAAAACACCAAAGTGGTTACAGATGTCTGCACCGTGCATTAGAAGTTTATGTACACTAACTGGCATGTAGTACCACGAATAGTGTTGCACGTACACATCAGCTGTTTCTCTACAGTATCTTCTAAATTTTTCACAGTCAATGTTTTTGCCTGATGATATGGCTTGTAGAATAACGGAAAATCTGAAAATCAGATTTTCGTCAATTCCCGTTATTCTGGAAGATCTTTTGTAATTTTGGAAAAAGCGCCTCGCTGTATTCCCGTCGTTTGTAGTTCCAAAACCCTAAAATGGGAAAACAATACTGTAATATACAATACATAGAGATATAATTCACAAACAACATAAAGAGAGCGAAAATTAAATACATACCTGTTTGACTATATCAATCAGCATTCCAGTTTGCTCACGAAACTCTTGCTGTGTGGTATTTTTTTTAGCTTGTTTCAAAGCCTTATGTTCGCCGCGAGCAGTCCATCGTTGAAAATCCAGATTATAAGATATATGGAGAAGACATTCCATACACCGAATCTTCATATGCAGTGAAGTAATTCCTTGTTTGTAAATTTCTTCACGAAGTGGTTTAGAAGTCAAAGCGTCTAAATTATTCATCTCACTCGGTTTTGCCAAGCAAATGGGACACGTGGCATATGATGGTACTCCAGCAATAATATTGGCCACTTTTCCATCAATCATGGGCATATGCAATTCATGAGATACAATAATATTTCCACACTGTGTAGATATTCGTTCATCAATTTGTTTTTTCATCTCAGACTCTTCAGACTTTATAAAGTCAGCTGTCTAGTAGACACTAGCCGAAGAGGGACGATGCTTATCATGACTACTGATGAATCATCGAACTCTGTAGCTGTGTTTGACGTTTTCTGTTTATAGTTACTCTGCGACGAAGAACCATCAAGTCCCCATTTCCAGGTCAACTTGAGTTCTTCATTTTGAGACCTATCAACAGTATTTATATCAAGTAATATCCTCTCCACAGTGTGGTCCAATAGCGCTTGCAATTTAATGTGAGCTCCGTTTTCGGTAATCTCCATACTCTCTTGTGGTGGGTAACATCTTTTCTTGGCATTTACAAGCTTTGGATAAGATGGAAAGGCAGCACAGTTTTCTTCTTTCAGAAATTGTCGAAGAGCTAAGTACTTCCATTTCGAGAGCGCAACTGATGATAAAGAGCTAAACACTTATCTTCAGAGACAGTACTTAAGCTCTGCTTTTTGAATAATCTCTCTTCTACTTCGGATAGCGCATCTGGATTACTGGAAAGGTATTCGACCACTTATGCCAGATTCGTTTTGCCGTTGTCTTTCAATTTTGTTATGTACCAGTGCTGCAACTCTTCCTCGGAATTTTCTTCTACTATGGAAGTAGAACGTCTTTTCTTTTGCTTATTACTTAACTCTTCGAACGGTTTTCTGTGCTCCTTTTCTGTAGATGTTCCCGCTTCCGCAGTACATACTGCAAGAGTAGGAACATGGCAATCTATATCCACAAGCTCAGATAAGGCTGCGTCCGAAAAGCCCATCACACTTCTCAGATCAACACTGTCACAAACAGGCCAGTTGATGTTTTTTTCCAACCACTTGCGATTAATTACACGATTCATAAAAGTTTTTTGATTTCTACTTGACTCTATCCACTTTTTATTTAAATTTACACAAAAAAGTCGACAGAACTCCTTGATTCGGTTCTTGTCTTCTTCAGAAACTTCGGTAGTCAAGACAGAAATGATACTTTCATACAGAAACATATGATTTTTCAGATCACCGCCACTTCTTAATTTCACAAAAAGATCTAGGTTGGTACAAAATCCAGCCATAGTTCTAATGTAAATATAAAAATACAAGTATTTCACTGTGTTCACAAACAAGCGACAAGAGCGAAACTAGATGGACTTAATGAATGTCTTTATATTTATAGTTAGTGTTAATTACTCAAGTAGTGGACGTAACAGTGAGTGAAAATTATTCAGCCAATCAGAGACGAGCATTTTTCGATGACTCATTAGTTATGCGCTTAGCCGAGTGCACAAACAAATGAGTCATCAATCACAATGCAGGTGCTACCGATAACATGCAATAATAACTAAATCTCTACCAGAATTACTAGTTATAAGTACGTATGCGCTATTAAAACTATTTATTTAACTAAAAAGAAGGTGAAAACAGCCAAATGAGACAAAAAATATGCTTTGAATTTATTTTAAATGACAAAAAAATTCTTCCAAATCATTTTTTTTTTACCGAATGATTACTCGCGCTGCCGCAGATGGCCGACGCTGATTTTTTTTTCGTGGATAGAGAATGACCCTAGCTATCATATACTCACGCCACACACTCAACATATTAGTACAATTGAAGAAAAAAAATTAAACGTGATTCGCTCCATACAAAAAAATCTAATTAATTTTTTTCAAGACAAACTTTAGAAGAAATTTTATAGGAATAAAAGTGGTCAGGAATAATATAACACGTCATATAAAAAAAAATCGCATCGATATAGGAACTTTGTTGCCTAAGTCCACTAATTTTCAGTATGGGCCCACTGTGCGGCGTCCTCACCTTCCACCTGACGCAGGTCCTCACCGGACACGGTTGTTTCGGGAGGTTCCTGTTCAGGATAAAGCGGGAGGAAACGCCCGGGTGTCACCACTGTGTGGATCGCCCGGAGTCCTCACGGAGGCGATCGGCGGCGGCGATCTCTCGCGTCCGGGCCTGGTTCAGGCCATGGTTCGGAGCGAGAGTGCATGGGAGGCCGTCACCTCCTTCTGCGAAGCAGTTATGCTAGCAAAGGAGGAGGCGGAACGCGTGAGGGTGAGACAAGGTTCGCGCCCTCGCGCCCTTAGTCGCCGCAGGAGACGCCCCGGGCGTCGGGAGTCGCAAGCCGATTTCCGGCCACCGTAGGTGCGGGCCTGCGGATGGTGAGCGATGGGTAGCTCGCCGTCCGATAAGGACCAGGCCCGGGTCGACGGCGCGTTGTGTTCCACGCGTGCCTCAAAGAGATGTCAGCACAAACTGACGGGGTCCGTTAGGACCAATGCCTGCCGGGGTTGCGAGTTTGTCCGAAAGGGATATCGTGGCCCTGGCACACAGGCAACGGAAGGAACACGGGTGGGTTTTAGTCAGTAAAAGTCTGACACGCCCTCCCGCTCCGCCCAGAGCGGGAGAAGTTATTTGATAGTTTCCGGAGAACGTTCGCGTAGCAACATTGGGAATAGAAAGCGCACACGTACTCCTTCGCCCCCGGCTCAAACGAGTTCTACCCACAAGAATAGCGAGGTTTTGCCAAAAGCTAAGGAGCCAATAATCCCTAATACGTCAGAACGACATCGGTCTATGGAGTCTGGTGTCCCCGGCTCCGAGGTATCCACTCTCGCTCATGCCTTAATGCAAGTAATAAAAACAATGCAACCAGCAAGGTCACAAAACTATTACGTATCTATCTTTGACCCATCAATTAACAGCATCGAGGCATGGTGCGACTAAGTGGATCGTGCTAGAGAGGCTAACGGTTGGAGTGACCACGAATGTCTGTCGCGTGTAGCTACCTGCCTTAAGGGTGACGCTAAGGTCTGGTTAGGGGAATGGGTGACCAACGATAGGACGTGGTCTAATTTCGTACGCGAGTTCAAACCCCTTTGCTCGAATAAATTAGACTACGCGAATATTTTGTTCGAAGCTATGAATACTACGTCAGACAAGTATTCAACTTACTCAGAATACGCCCGTCGTACCTTATTGCGTTTGAGAATAGTTCAGGGGCTAAGTGATGAATTAAGAACGCTAATCGTTATACGCGGTATAGACAATCCACAGGTGCGTGCAGCTGCTGCTAACGCAAACTTAACCCCTGACACTATTGTCTCGTTCCTATCAATTTACGCGAAACCTTCGAGATACGACAAGGTCGTCGATCCTAAAAGGCAAGGTCAAATGAAATCATCCCACCGCTCTGGGCCGAAATGTTTTAATTGCAATCAAAACGGTCATCTCAGTCGCCATTGTAAGAGGCCTAAGACAAATGTGACCAATAGCAAGCCTGCTAACGTGGCTTCGGACATATCTTCCAGTACACAACCCTCTTCGAGCAATTCTTGTACGTTCTGTAAGAGATCAGCGCAAACTGAGGACAAATGCTTTACCAAAGCTAAAACCGAGCAACGAAATCCGCGTAATGTCAACCTTTGCTCTTATCGATCAAATAGCGCACAAAAAAACGACATGACTACCGCGATAGTAGATGGAATACCCGTAGACGTGCTCATTGATAGTGGAGCCCTTGATGTGTCCCTTATTGCTTCAGATATTTTGAAACATTTCACGTGTCAGCCAAAACCGAGACGCTGTGTGTTGAAAGGTTTGAGTGAGAAAGAAGTGGTCGCCATATCTTACGTCACGTTCACTGTGGAATTCAGCGATATTGCTATTGAAGTCGACTTAGTAGTAGTTCCATAGTCTTTTATGAACGCTCCTATCATAATTGGCACCGATGTTTTGAACGGCGAAGGCATCACTTACATTCGTACTAAAGACAAGCAGTACCTCACGCGTTCCGATAACATTAGCGAAAAGTCAATGCCGTTTGTGTGGGTGATCAGGTCGAAGTAAATACACCCCTTCAGGGTACTGAGTTGGATAGCCTTATATCGGTCATAAACGAGTTTTCCGACTATCTAATATCAGGGACTGCTATGACCACAGTCCAAACAGGTGAGATGGAGATAAAGCTTACCAGTTCCACCCCTGTCGTCTACCGTTCGTATAGACTCTCTTACTCCGAGAAACTCAAGGTTAGGAAGATTACACAAGACCTTTTAGATAAGGGAGTGATTAGGCATTCGAAATCTGAATATAGCCCTATTATACTCGTAAGAAAACGTGATGGCTCAGATAGGCTCTGTGTCGATTTTAGGGCGCTAAATCGAATTACAGAAAGCTTTGCTTAGGTCTGAGAACAGAGCTGATGTTGTAACTTTAGCTTAGCATTAGGTTTAATGCTGCGAGTGAAGTTGATCTGTTCTTCCTAAACCCATATTTTTCATTAGCAAGAACATTATACTTATCAAAGAAAGAGAGAAGTATTTTGTACATAGAATAGAATAGAATAGAATACTCTTTATTATGTACACCATAAAAGTTACAGATATAAATGTTGAAATTCTACACAGGGTGACACAATGGGCGGTCTTATCACTAAAAGCGATCTTTTACAGACAACCTTTGGATGGATTAAAAAGAGAAGGAGAGACAGTACTGCAGGTAGTCAGTGGTGAACTATTTACATGTACAATAAATACATACATACACTAAGCATAACTTATCCATAATATATATATACAATAATAAACATGAAACAAGATCAAGGAACTGTATTCTGTAATGATGCTGTTTAAGAACACAGAAAGTGTTTTTTTACCAGAATTTTAAAAGTGGACAAAGATTGAGCACGCCTTATCGACACGGGCAAGGCATTCCATAACCGTACTGCTTGTACATAACTCTTTCAAAGACCTTTGATAGGATTGGTACCAGCGCAATAGGACGGTAATTATATTTATCTGTTTTAGAACCTTTTTTGTGCAGTGGTTTTATTAGAGATATCTTAAGTTTATCCGGGAATGGGCACGCCACAATTGTGGCGGTAAGTCCCCTCTTTGAGGAGTGGCTGGAGAGGCACCACGGCGTCCTCACCTTCCGCCTGACGCAGGTCCTCACCGGACATGGATGTTTCGGGAGGTTCCTGTTTAGGATTAAGCGGGAGGAAACGCCCGGGTGTCACCACTGTGTGGATCGCCCGGAGGACACGGTGGAGCATACGGTGGAGGTCTGCCCAGCTTGGGCGGAGCACCGCCGTGGCCTCACGGAGGCGATCTGCGGCGGCGATCTCTCGCGTCCGGCCCTGGTTCAGGCCATGGTTCGGAGCGAAAGTGCATGGGAGGCCGTCACCTCCTTCTGCGAAGCAGTTATGCTAGCGAAGGAGGAGGCGGAACGCGTGAGGGTGAGACAAGGTTCGCGCCCTCGCGCCCTTAGTCACCGCAGGAGACGCCCCGGGCGTCGGGAGTCGCAAGCCGATTTCCGGCCACCGTAGGCGCGGGCCTGCGGACGGTGAGCGATGGGTAGCTCGCCGTCCGATAAGGACCAGGCCCGGGTCGACGGCGCGTTGTGTTCCACGCGCGCCTCAAAGAGATGTCAGCACAAACTGACGGGGTCCGTTAGGACCAATGCCTGCCAGGGTTGCGAGTTTGTCCGAAAGGGATATCGTGGCCCTGGCACGCAGGCAACGGAAGAAACACGGGTGGGTTTTAGTCAGTAAAAGTCTGACACGCCCTCCCGCTCCGCCCAGAGCGGGAGAAGTTATTTGATGATTTCCCACCCAAAAAAAAAAAAAAAAATCCGGGAAGCAGCATTGCTCTAATGATAATATAATGATATACTCGTATGAAAGTGGTTCTGCAATGTATTTTGCGATATTTTTAAGGAGGTCTGTAGTAATATCATCATAGCCTGGTAAAAATTTCAGATAGCTTAGTAGGGTTTAGAAATATGCTGTTGTCGTTGCTTTTAATATTACTTTGGTTGTTAGTGTTGTTTAGTAAGGCTGAGTTGGTTTCAACAATCATCATCTGCCTAGCCTTTTCCCAACTATGTTTTAGGTCGGCTTCCAGTCTAACCGGATGCAGCTGAATACCAGTATTTTACGTTGAGCGACTGCCTATCTGACCTCCACAACCCAGTTACTGGGTAACACAATATCCCTTGGTGAGACTGGTTGTCAGACTCATGGACTTCTGACGACCCGTAACAACTGTCAAAGAACTACAAATGACAGCCGGGACCAACGGCTTAACGTGCTTTCCGAGGCACGGAGGAATCTTGGTATGAAAAGATGGTCACCCATCCACGGACCAACCGCGGCAAGCGTAGCTTAACCTAATCAATCCACCCGTGCGGCAGTTATTATTTAGCCACAAGCTCCTCAGTTGGTTTCAACAATATCAATAAAATAATTGTTGAATACATTTGCGATATCAGAGCCTGATGTAGCTGTAATACCACTATCAGCTATACTATTAATTTATTCACGAGATTGTACGTTACCTGTGCTCCGTTCGACAATATCCCATGATGCCTTACCCTTATTTCTTATATTCACGAGATTGTACGTTACCTGTGCTCCGTTCGACAATATCCCATGATGCCTTACCCTTATTTCTTATATTCACGAGATTGTACGTTACCTGTGCTCCGTTCGACAATATCCCATGATGCCTTACCCTTATTTCTTATATTCACGAGATTGTACGTTACCTGTGCTCCGTTCGACAATATCCCATGATACCTTACCCTTATTTCTTATATTCACGAGATTGTACGTTACCTGTGCTCCGTTCGACAATATCCCATGATGCCTTACCCTTATTTCTTATATTCACGAGATTGTACGTTACCTGTGCTCCGTTCGACAATATCCCATGATGCCTTACCCTTATTTTTTGAGTGCGCAATGGGTTTTAGATTACATAAAGATTGCAAATTATTGATACATTTTCTTAACTAATTTGAATATACCTTAAATCTAGTTTTATTGTCACTTGTTTTGTTTAAATAATATTTATATCTTAGTAGCCGTTTAGTATTACTACTCATTTTAATCCCTTTTGTTATCCATTTTAATTTACTGCATTTAAATTATTTTTTTACTTTGATGAGCGGAAGACATAACTTATAGAATAGACTTATTGTGTCGTGAAAGGTTTCAAAGGCATTATTCGTGTCAGAAATGTTGTAAATCTCTGAAAAAGATAATTTACTTATGTATTCAATATATATGGACATGAAGTAGTAACCTGATATGGGTTTTTGATCATATTCAAATTTAACAACCTGTGCTGTGTTATGATCAGATAAAGAGACATTATGAGTTTTACCTATTACATTTGGAATGTTACTAATGATATTATCGATACATGTATTCAAAGGGTCAATGTATGATTATGTACGAGCTACGCTGTACATTGACCTTTGTGGTAGTTTGTACGTCACACACATTAATGCACATCAATATTGTTTAGATGTGCATTTCTGTAACATAGCATTTAAGTGTAATAATTGTGTAATTATATTTAGTAGCAATAAATCCATCAAGGGAATCGTTCGTCTACTCATTTACATAACATTTTCACTGTTGGGCATTACAACCTCTAAATTTGGTCCTTCGAGCAATTTAGTGTTGTGTGATTTATATCTTTTACGGTCGCGAATCGGTTGGACTGGTCTCTCACAAGCGAGTCACCCCAGTAACCAATTGAGAAGTCGCATATCGTAGAAGAGGAAAGTTGCACAATACCAAGAACCAGAAATGAGGAGCAACAGCCTACTTCTCAAAACAAAGTTCGTCAATTCGTCGGAAAGTTTGGCAATATGACGTCATTAGCAAATACTTGCGAGAATCAGAGCGAACTTTATGAAAACATCAAGAAAGTCGGCATCAACATCAAGAAGGATGACTGGGACAGCAAGAACGTGGACTACTTCAAACAGCGTATGCAAATGCTGGAAAATGTATGGAGTGAATTCCAGTTCAACCATGATCGTCTGTCTACAGAAGTAAGTGCAGGTCATCCTTACTTTACAAGTGATTTATATAACACAGCATTAAGGAAGTCAAGGAGTTAATTCTCAAACAAAATCAGCAACTGTCGATGCACAAACGGTCCATAGAGGGCCCGGTGGTGCAACCAACACTGTTCGAAAGTACCTCTGAACAAGATAAAGCAGGTACATCGGGCAAGAAATTACAAGAACAAAACAGCGAGGAGGAAGAAGAAACCAGTAACACAAATGAGAGCAACAACAGGGAACAATCGCCTCCTCGGCAACAACAAATTCCAAACAAGAGGGACACGGGGTCCAACAGTAAACTGGATGACCTCTTACGCAAACAATCAGCGAACTTCAAGGCCTTCATGAGAGCTGTCGCCAACATTCAAGTGGAATTTTTCACAGAAAAATGGGAATTCCAGGATGCGTTGCAAACGTTACAAGCGCTTTGGTCTGCTATTGACAGTCTCCATTGGGAAATCGAGTGCGAACTTAACGGAGACAAGAACGCAGTTTATGAAGAGCGTTATACAAGATTCGAGAATCAATATATCGATCTCAAGAAGGCATTGAGATCTTGGTATTTACCAAGATGTGGTGCGGATCTTATCGAGAAAATACAACACCAAAGTTAGAGATACCAGTATTCCACGGAAAGTTTAACCAGTGAATACCGTTCAAAGACCTGGGGGCCGATCGCGCTAATTTTGAATGTTAATACCACAACCAAAAACGTTACGTTAGACACATTTCGTATCGCGCTAATCATTTCAACGGAAATGATTTAGCTTTACTTTGGAAGTTACGTTGGAGGAACGATCGATCGAACAATACTCTCACAAAAAATAGCGCGATACCGTTTCTTACATCAGCTAAACCAAAACTAAACCAAAACCAAAAACGTTCCGTTCGAACGGTAATTACGTTGAGAAATAGCGCGATCGGCCCCCTGTTCACGGAAGCCATCTATAACAATACATCCGTGTCAAATGCACAAACGATGAAATTTTTGAAAAGCAAGGTCCAAGGAGAAGCTGAAAGGTTGATACAACACTTACAAATAAGCTCGGATAACTATCTTGTGTGTTGGGACATTCTCAACAATCGAAACAACAACAAAAAACTTATATTTACATCGCATATCAACATGCTCTTCAACCTGCCTACTATGCAACAACAGTCATTAGCACCGATCAAGAAAATACATGACGTCACAATAGAATGTTTGCACGCCATCAAGAATTTAGAAGTGGATATCAGAACCTGGGATCTGCTACTAGTGCACATTTTGGCACAAAAACTGGACGCTGAGACATACTCAGATTACATTGAGTCACTGAAGAACTCGCGAGAATTACCTGTATTAAAAGATTTCTTAGACTACCTAGAGTCGAAGTTCACTTCAATGGAATCATCGCAGCGTAAACAAGACAACTATCAGAAGACAAGTTCTGCAACAAATCAGAATCAAGAAGCATCCCATAACAAAAAACACAGCTATCACACCAACAAGAATCAAGCGGCTAGTAACAACAAGGTTACGAAATCGTTCCATGCGTCAACGTTTATTTGTCCACTCTGTAACGACGATCATGGCCTCTATTTTTGTGCAAAGTTTATAGAAATGTCAAATGACGAAAAACTGAACACAATAAACAAATTGCGAGTCTGCATGAATTGCCTATACGGCTGTATAGGCAATTAATGCAGAATTGCAATTTGTTTATAAGGGCAAAAAATGTACGTCAAACAACCGATGTCGAAAGTGCAAAGCTAAGCACAATACGTTATTGCACGAGGCTGCATCAAAAAACAAAGAACAAAATCAAACAAATTCATCATCTCTCTTAAAATGATGAAGGAATTTCGGAGATACTATTAGCGACCGCCATAGTAAAGGTAGAGGGAGCTGATGGAACTCAGTACAACATGCGAGCTCTTGTGGATCAAGGGTCTCAGATATCACTGATAACAGAACGCGCAGCTCAACTTCTCGGGATCAAGCGCCACAAATGTAAGGGAGTTGTCTTTGGAGTTGGAGAAAAGGAGAGCAATTGCAAGGGCATGATAAAAATTTCATGCAGCTTAGTCTTCAGCGACTACACGTTCAGAAAATCAGTATACATAATGAAAAACTTATGTTAATAATGAAATGTTAAGTACTACTTTACAAATAAATGCAACGCGCAATGGGCGACGTTGCTTTATTGAGTGTACGTGCACTCGATAGGTTGATGATCCGATTGACCCCTTGACGTCTCTTATGCCAAAGTAGCTACAAGCGGCATAGCGATACGACCTTTGGCTGATATGGACAGTGACAAAAAGTTGAATGAAATCTTAAAGTTAATGTCATCATTTGACGAGAGATTGATCATTTGACGAAAATTGAAAATAGCTACAAAGCTGCTACTTCTAAGCCAAAAAAATGAATACTACGCTGAAACTTATGGCGTGGAACTCAAATGGGTTACAAAAACATCAGAATGAGTTGCATATTAGACATAGAAAAAATTGATGTATGCCTGATATCAGAAACTCACTTCACAAAGCAATCTCACATTAGGTTTAAAGGGTACAAAGTATACCATGCACTACACCCAGACAATTCTGCAAGAGGCGGTAGTGCAATTATTGTAAAAAAAACCTTCAGCACTATGAAGAGTTGAAATGACAGACTGGGAGGGCTTCAAGATCAGATTGAATAATCAAATAGACCTTAAAGTCCCATTAAAAGCCTTTAGAATCAAGCAGCTCATTATGGAAAAAAGAAGTCAAAGAAAAACATGGAATCAATCTAGGTGCTCTGATGACAAACGAAAATTAAATAATCTGACAAAAAAAATAAGACGACTAATCCAGAACTTTAAAGACGAATCAACCAAAACTTATCTCCAGAATCTAAGTAACGACCAAAAGACAGACTATTCCTTATGGAAGGCTATTAAGTACCTAAAAAGGCCGGTTACCCAAATCCCACCTATTAAGTGCGAAAACGGGCAATGGGCCATTAGTAATGAGCAAAAAGCTAAGAAGTTTGCAGAGCATCTAGAAAATATATTTCAACCAACCGACGAGGAACTCGCTGAAGATCACACTTCGGCTAATATGGTGACATCTGAAAATGAACTAACAATAAAACTAGTAACGCCGGGAGAAGTTGCACAAGAAAGAAAACGTAATATAAGTACACGTAAATCACCAGGTTACGATTTAATAACCGGATAAATACTACATAACCTACCAAGAAAGGGTCTGGTTAAGTTAACAACTCTTATCAATGCTGCACTAAGGCTAAAATATGTATCAGACTTATGGAAGGTGGCTGAAGTAATAATGATAGCCAAGCCAGGAAAACCGGTTCACGAAACATCATAATATAGGCCCATTTCCTTACTACCAATCATGTCCAAGTTATTTGAAAAGCTGTTACTCAAACGGCTTAATCCAATAATAGATAATAAAAACATCATACTAGAGCACCAATTTGGTTTTCGAGAAAAACACTACCATCGATCAAGTTCATAGGATCACAAACGTAATAGAAAACGCCCTTGAAGACAAGAAAGTATGTGCTACTGTATTCTTAGACGTGGCGCAAACGTTTGACAAAGTACGGCATGAAGGCCTTATACATAAATTGAAAAGCCTGTTACCGAAGCAGTTTGCAGATATATAAGCATCCTACATTCTAAACAGAGCCTTTAGAATAAGACAAGAAGACGCCTACTCAGAACTGAAACAAATTAATGCTGGCATACCGCAAGGAAGTGTGTTAGGTCCGAACCTGTACCTACTATACACTTGCGATATTCCTGAATTAGAGCAAAACACGATTGCGACCTTTGCTGGTGATACCGCCATAATGGCTGTAGGAAACAGCCTCGAAGAAGCAGTAGAAAAGGTCCAAATGGCTGTAAATCAAGTTTATAACTGGACCAAAAAATGGAAGATTAAACTAAATTAATCCAAATCTGTTCACATAGACTTTTCCAACAAAAAACATCAGTATTCTCGAGTTTACATAAACAATAAACAAGTCCCATACGAGAATACAGCCAAGTATCTCGGTATGACCCTTGACGCAAAGTTACCTGGAAAGCCCACGTCAAGAAGAAAAAACATGAACTCACCACCGATTCAAAAGAATGTATTGGCTGCTTGGAAGAAACTCCATGCTGTCCGTGCAAAACAAATTGTTGCTATACAGACAAGTCCTGATGCCAGTTTGGACTTATGGTATCCAGCTGTGGGGCTGCACCAAACAGACCAATATATTAATTATACAACGATTCCAGAACAAAGTGCTAAGGGAAATTGTTAATGCACCTTGGTACATACGAAATGATGACCTCCATCGGGATCTAAAAGTTGAGTTCATCAATAAAGTGATCCAGAAATTTGCAGAAGCTCACGAAAAGAGGCTTCATCAGCATGTGAACGTCGAGGCAATCCAGCTTCTCGATCACACAAACATAGTAAGGAGACTAAAAAGAACCAAACCGTTCGAGTTAGTGTAGTGCTAGTGTTAGTGTGTGTGTGTTTAGTGTTAATTAATAATGTAAAGTACAAAAGTGCCAATCAAACACAAAAATGAAGTGTATTCGCCTTAATAGAGACAATAAGAAAAGTGCTATTGGACACATTCTTAGTAAAGACAATTTATTAGTTTAGGTTATAATTTAATTACTTATTAGTATATCTATAAGGCTAGATTGTAATAAGATTAGGGTTCATTCTATTGATGAATCCTAGGACAAGGGAAAAAAATAAGAATGTATTCAAAGTCATGTGACAAAGGGTATACGCGAAGTTAATAATGTGCTTGTTTTTGGTGAAAGTAAGGTAATTGCATTTAGGTATACTTAGCTTTAGTTTGTTCCTATGACAGTATTCTGTTAGTCTGTCCAAGTCTTGCTGTAATAGAATACAATCGTTGACGGTTTTTATGAATTTGTAGACCTTCAGATCATCTGCATACAATAGGAACTTTGTGCTGTGAAAACCATAACCTATGTCATTAACAAATATGTTAAATAATAACGGCCCAAGGATAGAGCCTTGATGAACACCGGATGTTACTTTAGTTGTATTTGATTTGTACCCGTTGATTACCACCTTTTGACAGCGGTTTGAGATGTATGATGCAAACCACCGCAGCAAGTTACCTTGAATTCCGTTGAATGCAATTTTATCCAGCAATAGTTCATGGTCCACCTTATTAAAGGCTTTGCAAAAATCTGTGTAAACTGCGTCTACTTGCGGGCCGTTATCGAGGCTATCAAACAAAAAGTTGGAAAAGGACAGAAGGTTTGTGGTAGTCGATCGCTGTTTAACGAAGCCGTGTTGTTGCTGTGTAATGGAATTGTGCAACGATGGATATATTTCATTATGGACGAGCCTTTCCAAAACCTTTGACAAGGTAGAGAGAATAGAGATTGGTCGATAGTTCTCTACGTTTCCCTTTATGCCACCCTTATGTACAGGTGTGATGTTTGCACGTTTCCACTCTATTGGAAACACTCCCTTACGAGTAGTAACGCATTTATTATAAATTATTCTTAACGGTTTGCTGATGTGAGCAGCAGTGTACCGTAGAAAATATGCAGGTATGCCATCAGGCCCTGGACCTTTGGAAGGATCCAGGGACTTGAGTTCTTTTAGGATCGTATGTTCTTCAAAGTGTAAGTTGGAAATTATGTCATTAGCTGAGGAAGTTCCTGTAGGCGATTGCCATTGAGACAAGAATGGTGAGGCAGGTTCGTAAACTGAGTGGAAAAAAACTGAAAACATATCACAAATTACTTCTGGTTCACTGGATTGGGTGTCTTTGTAGTGGACTTTTGCTGGGATGCACGGTTTGTCTTTTCGGTTTGCTACGTATGTCCAGAAGTGTTTAACATTTGCGTGTAGACAAAAAAACACTTACCGCACATTTCCCTAAAACTAGCTGTTCCCGCAAGCGCCTACTGAAATTCGCATACAGTTTAGACGAGGCTACGTAGATTATGGCTAACCGTTTAATTTTTTGTGTGTCTGTCGACCGGCTACCTTCATCTGTCAAAAGTGTTACAATAAACTGGCACGTTCACATCAAGCAACGTATTTTTCGTTATTCCCATAATTATACCTGGATCAATCCCGCACATGGTCCTTCGAGCTCAGATTCAGGAGATTTGTAAGAATCTTTTTTTTTTTTGTTACTCCGATCAGCGAATTGTTACAAAGGGATTGAAGAGAATTGGTGGACATCAAAAATCATAGTCGACGTCCGGCGTGGCAAGTGAATTCTGCTTTGTCATTCAGAAGATTGTTGGAATTTACGTGGTCTGGATACTTAATAGCTGAGAAAAGGCGTATTTAATATTAAATTTGTGTACCCAACACTCTATTTAACAGGTATAATTAGTGTAAGTCAGCCGTTAATAGCCAAGTTAGTACGAAATACCTATTGTCATTTTTCTTTGTTCTGTGAGTGGTTACAAATTGTAATACCTGTGAAAACAATGTGTAACTAACAAAATGAGCAATAATTACTGATCAGTTTATAATTATTGATCAGTAATTATTGTTCATTTTGTTAGTTACACATTGTCAAAAAGTAGTTCTTTATAGTAAAGTGCATTATTTTGCTTAACGGTGTAATAATTTTACAGTTATTGAGACAGTTAGGTAATCACATTAGTTAGCACATATAGACAATAGAAATCATTGCAATTGCAGTTTAATTATTAATGTATAGTACAATATAACCGTCAATACGCATAGTTTATTATAAATTCTAAGTTATTATTTATTTAAATTCACTCTAAAGTTAGTGTATTTTAATCTTGTACGTATTTCAGGCTACAAAGTCAAAGTCTAACCATTTATTTCAAATATGCACATAAGAGGCACTTTTGAACGTCAAAATTTACAAAAAAATAGAATTGATTCTAGATGCCCCTTCCAAAAGATAGTTTCGTATGGAGAAGAATGGGCAAGAAACTCCACCATTACTCTTTTAAAAAATGTTTTACAATATTTTGTACATTAATAACATGATTATATGTGAACACGATGCACCTAGAATAAAATTACTATACCATAATAGGTAAAACTTAATTATTAGATAGATACATGATGCTCACACATTTACAAACATCGTAAAAGTATGTTTTTCTAAAAAAAAGAAACAATAAATCTGTGTATGAGTATAGGTTATCACAGAATGCAAAATCAATATCATAAAAATAACAGATTTTACCATAAAAATAGCAACCAGTTTGATTTTGTCAAGACTCTAGATTGTCCTATGGAGCTGGACCAGCATGTTTCCAAGCATTCCTGTCCTGGATATAATCGTCTAACTTGTAATATGCTTGTTTACAAGGTGTACTTTTAATATGTGTTTTAAATTTTCTCTCGTTTAGTTGCAATATATCACATCAAAAGATGTATGTACTTTAGATAATCTGAAAAATGGTTGATCTATTTTATCTTTATTTCTAGTATTAAAATTATGTCTATCGCTTATCTTATTAAAAATATGTAGATTTTTCCTTACATACATAATATTTTCATAAATGAATTGGCAAGGTACCACCGTAATATTAATCCTTTTAAATAGTTCCCTAAGAGATTCGCGGCGACGTAGATTATAAATTGCTCTGAAGGCTCTCTTTTGCAAAATGCATGCCATACGACATAATGCTGTGGAAGTAGCTAAAATAAACCAAATGCGCGGTTTCTATATCTGTTAGCTGTCTTATCTTTCTTACAGCATAAGCGGCCGAGCTTAGCCGCCCCACCAGAGAGGTTATATGTGGTCCCCAGTGCAGTTTCCTGTCTTTAGTGATTCCTAGGAAAACCCATTGATTAATAAATTCCAGTTTTTCTCCGTTCAATATGATATCACATTCGCTTCTTCTAACATTAGGTAACTTAAATCTAATACATTTGGTTTTTTTTTTCATTTAGTACCAAATTATTTACCGTAAACCAATCTTGAACCTGAAGAATAGAGTTATTCACGTCGTCAAGATTTTGTGATCGTCGGTCTATTTTAAATATTAATGAAGTGTCATCAGCAAATAACAATCTTCGGTTGATTTTGAAGTAATTGGGGTAAATCATTAATGTAAACTAAAAAGAGGAATGGACCCAATATCGAACCTTGAGGAACGCCCATTGCCATTTCGGACCCTAACGAGTTAACGGCATTTACTTGAACTTTAACCTTTCTATCTTTTAGGTATGATCTTAGTAAATCAAGAGCTGCATTCCTAATCCCATAGTGCTCTAGTTTCAGCAAAAGTGTCTCATGGTTCACGCAATCGAACGCTTTAGAGAGGTCGCAATAGATTCCAATGGCATCTTGTGCTTCCTCCCAGGCGTTAAAAATGTTCTTTATTAGGGTAACACCGGCGTCAGTGGTACAACGCCCTTTAGTGAAACCGTACTGTTGTTCATGAAAGATGGATTTTTTATATAAGTGACGTAACATTTGATTGAGCATCCACTTTTCAAACATCTTACTGAGAACTAGGATGATAGTGTAGGTAAGATTGTTATAAATAAATAAATAAATAAATAAACTGGCAGAATTGACACAGGCCTATAATTGTGGGGTTCTTTACTATCTCCGGATTTGAACAAAGGAACTACTATACTGTGTTTCATGAGATCCGGAAAGTCTTCTTGGTCCACACTGGTGTTCAATATAAAAGCTAAATAGGGCGCAATCGTTTCGATTATAGATCTACAGACTTTTACAGACATGCCCCAGCGATCTTCTGTTGATTTAATTTTAAGATCTTTAAAAGTTTTTATAACCACCTGGGGGTTTGTATGTTGGAACCTAAATTCCAAAGAAAGAAGAAATTTCTACCTCTGAAGAGATGGGCCCATGTGCAGTTACTAAATTTAATTCAGTATAACGCTGTTTTTTCCTACCTGTTTCATTATTTATTATTTTCCAGGTAGTTTTTATTTTATCATCAGCTGATTTTATTTTATTGCTAATATAAAGAGCTTTAGCTATTTTGCACCATTTGTAATTGTAATTTATACGTTGCTATAACTTTATTTATATACATTCCAGGTTGATCATACCAGATTACGCAATGCCAGAGATTAAATAAAGACAATAAAGATCTCGTTAGGAAACGAGCGAGTTGCAAAGGAAAGGTGACATTGTTCTCAAACTATTTAAATTCTTTGAATCCCTCTTCTTTGAGCCCTACTGAGGTAAGCGAGTTGCAATTACGTTTTACTAGACTCGAAGTATTGTATGCCCAATATGATGAGGTGCAATTATTGCTTGAGTGTAGTACTGATGACTTGGATGGTCAGATGTCGGAACGCGCAGAGTTTGAATCTCTTTATTACAAAACCCTATCTAAAGCTCAACAAATGTTGGCTGATAATAGGAAAGGAGATTCCAACGATATCTGTGATGTAATGTCGCGTTCTAGCAAACATAAGTTTGTTAAATTACCGATTATTCAGTTGCCGAAATTCAGTGGTTCTTACACAAACTGGTTAGAGTTTCACGACACATTTATTAGTCTCATCCATTCAAACGCTGATATGGAAGAAATAAATAAATTTCACTATTTGAGATCATCCCTAGAAGGTTCTGCTGCTGTGGTGATCAACTCAAATTATTCGGTAGCATGGAATCTTCTCTGCGAGCGGTTTGATAACAAACACCTGCTTATCCAACATCATATTTCTGCATTATTTCAAATCGACACCCTTCAAATAGAGTCGTCAGTTAATTTAAAGGGTTTACTTGATGTTGTTAACAAAAACATACGGGCCCTAGAATCCTTAGATGAACCTGTTAATCAGTGAGATACTCTACTCATTTATATTATCACACATAAATTAGATAACAAAAGCTATCGTGAATGGGGTGAGTATAAGGGCCGCCTGGACAAGAATTCTAAAGTTATGTTTGAATTATTTATTACTTTTATTAAAATCCGTGCTGAGATACTAGAAACGTTCGAAACGTGCGAAACGTTCCACAAATACTAAACACTCACACACAAATAAAAATCCAAACAAGGTTAGGTCAATGTTGGTACAAGATTCTAATAAAAATAATTCAGGTGAAAGTTCAAGTAAACAGGATGATGGTGTTTCAAATAAGCCTAAGATTGTGTTATGTGTAAGTAAATAAGTTAAGTAGATGTCCTCAGTTTGTATCGTTGAGCAATGAAGCTCGTTTGCTGTTATTACCTAAATACAAGGTTTGTTACAACTGTTTTAATCTGGGACATTATGCAAACCACTGCAAAAAGCCAGGTTGTAAAATATGCCGCCGTAAACACAATACTATTGTTCACGTTGATAAATTCTTGAAGTCAGACGCAAGTGGTACTTCTAGTAGCGGTTTTGTTATTGACACGAATGGCAGTGCGACTGTCTCCACTCAGCCTGCTACTGTAGGTATAGGTACCGGGGTATCGCTGTCCGTGAGTGCTGAACACGGTGACGTTTTATTGTCCACTGCACTCGTCAAGGTCATGAGTATTAATGGTCAGCAGTATGTTGCTCGTGCTGTGCTTGACAGTGGCAGCACGTCATGTCTGACGTGCCAGTCTCTCATGACTGAGAGGTTAAACCACCAGCTAAGTCTGACAGCCAAGACTGTAAACAATTCCATTATAGGTATCACCAACTCATCATCTTTTATCACTAAAATGTGTTCTGTATCAATCAAATCTTTAAACGATAATTTTATTATGGATATTAATTGTTTTATTCTCCCATCCATCACAGATGAGATTCCAAGTAAACATGTTAACTTGTTAAAAATTAAAATTCCATCTCATGTTTGTCTCGCAGATCCCAACTATTACTGGCGATATGTTGCTGGGTGCTGACATCTTTTGGGATTTATTAGAATCTCAACGTACTAAGTTGGGTGATGGGCAACCAATTCTTTGTGAGACTAAATTGGGTTGGTTGGTCTCTGGCCCAATTAACAAAGCTATATAATGTAATTTTATAAAGGTGCGTTCAGACTGTGATGATGAATTAAATTTTAATGTTGATCAACAACTCACAAAGTTTTGGCAACTTGAAGAAGTGTGTATTTTGTCTCCGTATTCCTCTGAGGAGAAGCTATGTGAGGAGCATTTTATGAAAAACACTACTAGATTGGAAAATGGTCAATTTTGTGTTAGGATTCCTTTAAAATGTTCCCCGGATAAGTTAGGCGAATCTTTGTCATGATCCAAGCATTATTTTGCTTGTCTGGAACGTAGATTTAAATCTAAAACTCAATTTTGTAATATGTACAAAGAGTTCATGATGAAGTATGAAACTTTAGGTCATACGTCTAGATGTAAAACTGTTTTACATTCCGCATCACGGAGTTCTGCGCGAAAGCAGCGCCACCATTAAGTTAAGGGTGGTTTTTAATGCAAGTAGTTTAACTAGTACTGGTAGTTCTATTAATAACATCAAATTAAATCATAGAGTATGATGTGTCGTGGCAGTTGTTAAGCGCTGTGATTTTGATTATCAACCGACAGGGTTTTCTCACCGTTTTTAATTTTTCGGATGTCATCCAGTGTTCGGATTTCAAATGAAGCCATGCCGTCGCATTCGCGTACCAGTACGAGTTTTTTTTAGTTTTTTTGAGTTTTTAACCCATACATACTTGAAATCGTGTTGTTTAGCGGCTTCTTTACATTTCCGAAACAACTGCTTTGATTTCAAGGGGGGGTGTTCATCTAAGTATATTCTAGTTGATAACCCTGTTATATCTACTAATTTGATCGGACTTTAGTTCCTTAGCCAGACGGTATGCGTTCAAAATATTATCGCGTATAATTCGTGTAGAAAATTTAACAATAATATTCTTCGGTCTGTTACTGGGGCCCAAGTCTGCTATTTTTATAAATTCAGTCATTCCAACACGATCCCATTGTCATGCCATTGTCATTTTGCTAAAAGTTCGTAATCTGGTAAATTCATAATGGTCGATCATTGGTCGGTCAATGATCTCGTTATATAATTGTGTTATTATAATGGCATTGTCGTATTACCATTAGTAGAAATGTCATTCATTTGTCATTATGTACGTTAGGTTTTCAGTTCCTCGCTTGCTGCTCTAAGGAATCAATTTTTTGCTCGAGCCTGCTGACTAAGGTTTGAGATTGGCCAGAGCTGTGACGGGCAATGGTCTCGACACGTTCCTTAAGGTCCTTTTGCTCAGCTGCATGAAACTCTGCTGAGGATTTTAATTCTGAAGCATCATGAGTCACTGTGCGAATGCATTCTCTTAAATTCTCATGTTCGCTGCAGAGGGTGTTCATTTCCTGTTTCATATCAGATAAAGCACATTTGATATTTAATTTGTCATTAAATTTGGACATGCTTATCTCCATTTCCTCACGCCAGCCGCGCAATGTGCCTTTAATATCATCCGTGAACTTGGCCATGGCGTGGTCCATGTCAGTGCGCCATCCTTTGAGTGTATTATTAAGTTCCTGTGTTACTATGTTAAGGCTGTCAATGGCGGTGGATTTGGACGCAGCACCAGTGACAATAGTTACTGTGGAGCTCGTTGACGAGTTCGGTGATGAGGACTGTTGGTCCAAATTATCGCAGGACATATTCATCGCATCTACGCAGTTCGCACGGATGTAAACAGAGCGGTTTAGCGAGGCAGATAGGGGACGACCCCGCTGTGTGATATTATTATAGGATAAACACTTCCACTGGGCTTTTTGTTCGTGGGTAAAACTTGATAATTGGACCCTTTTTTGCAAACAAGAACCAACACACAGCAGGTTGATTTCGAGAAAACGAAACATTTGTAAACAGAGTGTGCAAAATGCATACAGAGTATATTAATGAATAAATACTTCTTAACCTTATGTGGGATACTGTAACCTATCTAGGAATATCAGATTTATACATTTTATGAAGTTGTAGTTTATAGTAAATCGTAAAAAACCTGGTTGGTTCTTTCTTGCAAAAACATATTTTGTTGCTTAGTTCCTTCTTGCAAAATGGACCTAAGATTTCATTGTTGTGATATTTCTAAAATAAAAGTAATTAATTATAAAAAATACTTTTTAATGCCATTTATTAGTAACTGAATCATTTTCTTACATTTACAATGGAAGCAAGACCCCTTAAAATTTATCATCACTATTATTATCATCGCCTTCTACCTCAAAATCGATAGGCCCGGTAAAGCTGTCGATATCATCTTCTATGTTGATACTTGTCATTGTTTTGTAGAAATCTTTTGCGTCATTTGGTATAAGATGCAAAATACTTTTTATATCTGACAGTTTAGCCTCAGAAATGGTTTGCCTGTAGGCCAAAGTAAGTCCATATCACTTTTTTTTTATCACGGTCCTGCTTCTGATATTTTTCTTTATATTAACTTCCTTCAACTCATCGTCCAGATTGTTTCTCATAAAAATAGAGTACGTTTTTTCTTTCTTAAGCACTATTTCTTTGGACCAGCCAACTTATTTTAGATCCATCTACTGCCTTCTTTCTGTTTGTGATTTTTGTCTCTAAATTGCGTGATGACATAAAGTCTTCTTTGGTAAGCCTGTGTACAATCATAGGTTTAATTTTTCGACAGTTTTTCATAATCTCTATGTAATCATCTGGGGTATACAATCGTTGCTGGTGCTTAAGAGAGCACTCTATCCGGCCAAAATCCGTATCATTGGTTAAAAAGCTGTGGCCAGATTCTAAAAATCGATGATGTATTTCTTTTAGAGTGGGATGATCATTCAATAATGCTTTCAACATTAAGGTCAGTTTAATGTTTCTATTTTGACCCCCACAGGAGTCGCTCCAAAGCAATAAACTCTCAACACCATCTTTTAATCTTTCTGTGACATGTTTTATTAAACACGAACCGACTTCCTGCGACCCTCTGCCGGCCTCCCCTTCCACCCAAACATTACAATGCGCTTGGTCATCACTGCCTGTATGGTTACCCAGATTATATACCCACAGCTGTCTTTTATAAAAAACAATATTTGTAGGTATCCTGGGAAGAGGCAAAGTCTTTTGTAGGTCAAAAGTCATACATTCTATCGTGGGGTCATCTTTTGCCATTGATTTCATATCTTTTTTGAGTTGTTGTTGCAAAAATTTAGCTTTGTCGATATGCTTTTTGTGGTCTTCTTCGATTTTCCTTTTTTCTTCTTCCGATGCTTGATTTTTTTTACTTTTATAGAAGTCACACTTGTTGCAGGTGTCTTTTTTAAGGGGTTTGGTACGCAGGTTAAATTTTGTGACAAACGCATGTCTTACTTTGGAGTAAGAAAGCACTTCTTGACCAGCTGATTTAGCTTCCTCACTATATAGATTATATATTTTGGGTAAAGTCATGTCCGATGTGAGAAACTTTGCGTCATTACTTTTGGCTCGGCGATAATGTGATATATAAGTTGGTAGTTTCTTAATTATGTTTTCCAGAAACAGTTCACTGTCTGTTGAAGCCACATTATGACCCGCTTGTAGCCCTCGCATATCTTTCAGGCAATTATTCCGCATTTTACAAAGAGCCGTGTTTATTCTTTTAGATGATGTTTGAAGTGTATTCAAGAACATTTGTTTGCAGACTAGGATATTTTTCAAATAATATTCTCGAGTATATGTTTTGTTGTTTCTTTTTAAATTATGTCGCGCAGTCGTAACGTATGCTTGTTTCTTAAGTTTTTCCTTAATGCAAGCTATCAAATACATATTTTGGGCAACATATGAACCAAACGAATAGAATTTATTAAATTCTTCTATTTTTTGTTCAGTTGAAACATTTTCTTGACATTGTTTTGGACAATTACAGCTATAGTCAATGAATACCTTACTTTCAACTACCTGCTTCTTAGAGTTCACATAGCTTAGATTATTATATTTTCTCTTCTTTCGGTCTTCTCTTAAGTCTCCACCATATAATCTTTTTCTACCCCTTTTTGGTCTTCCTTGGAAAGATGCCTCAGTTTCAATATCTTATTTTCGTTTAAATACTGCTGAATTTTAACACTATTAAGAACTATGCTACATGGTTCCTTCAAGACTAACCTAATTTGCATTATGCAAACAAGAACCAAACTTCTTGGTTCCATTTAGTTATAAAAATATTGTAACTTTTTATGCTAGATGGAACCAACGAACATTGGTTCTGGTTTGCATAATTAAAATCCTTAAGTTGTAAAGGTACCAAGGATCATGGGTCGTTTAACAATTAGTTTTACTAAGTGTTTAGGGGACCATGCCGTATAGTTCTTTACAGTTTTTTAAAAGGTGGCCAAAGTGGGTTGGTTCCGCATGTGACAGTGTTGTATCTCTGTTGTTAGTCGCTAAAAAGAAACCATTTTTTTTGAGAAGATAGAATACGGGATTTGAGCGCCATCTATGTACTAAACTCAATTTCACTCAAACTGTGGGTTGGTTCTTGTTTGCAAAAATGGGTCCAATTGTGGTTGTGTAACGTTGAGGCACTCACAGTGGTATATATCGTCACATATATGGCACTTTAAAGACAATACCAGTGGTGCACCAACTCCATCACAATGACAACACGAAAAATTATTATTCATATTTAAAGGCACGTGGGTACCTATATCAGAATCATTCATCTTAAAGTGGGTAATCGCACGAGGTATTTTGGAAATAAGTAGACACGTCTTCGAACAGCAGCCTTATAATCACGGTTCTCAATTTAAATTACAATAATCACTCAAGTTAACACAGATGAAAATGGATTTAGATTTAGGACGTAAGCGATCCGTCGTAACCGTCTAGTGCACGCTATCGTTCGATACCAACTGCACGAGTACGGTGGTTGTTTGACGTTTATGACGTTCCGCCAGAGTGACAACTGTGCTGTCACTCTCGTCCGCACAATGTTCATTCGATAAATCATACAATCAATGTCAAAATAGGGTTTTCAATCTGTACTACTAGATAGCGCCAGGGACGCACCTTCACGGCCGGACTGACAATCGCCCGTCCCCGGGCGAATATGTATTCCTGCAACAAGAAGGTACCATACTGTTAGTTGAGCAGCCATGCTCGTCCACCCTGACATGAGCCAGTGCCTCTTACTTTAGGCCACAGCCTATTTCGAATTCACTCTCGCAACTTGCACCGCTCTTTTTCCTCATACGATGCGTAGCCCGGACAAATGCGTCCCTTCGACTTGCCCCAAGTGCAAGACCGGACAACACCGTCCCTTCGACTAGCCATCGGCTCGCTCATAATTATGATGCGTAGCCCGGACAAATGCGTCCTTTCGACTTGCCCCAAGTGCAAGACCGGACAACACCGTCCCTTCGACTCGCCATCACTCACGTCAACGAACTAGATTCGTACGTCCCTTCGACCAGCACCGCTAAGCCCGGACAATACTATCCATTCGTGACACACAGATGCATGCGTCCCTACGAACCTGCAAGCACTCTAGTCAGGACCGGACAACATCTCTTCTTTGGGTTTGCGTCCTTTCGAGTTACCAACCAATGGGCAAAACCGGACAACAACATCCACACGTAATCACATCACATAATTTGAACGTACCTTAGGTTCTGAACACTATGCTCGGTGGATGTCTACTTCTACATCAAAGGTTATAGGTCCCTCATCTTCCGAATCAGCACTAGCTGTTTTAGAAGGGGCCGTAAGCGTTTCAGACGATGCAGTCAGAGTAGCGGAATCTGCAGTCAGGGTGTCAACACTGCGAGCCGACATAATCTCAAAATCGGCGTCAATAATGCCTTCTGACTGCATATCTACCGCCTTCACGGCTTCCTCGTCATTTATAATGCCTTCAGCTAATTCTAATAAGCCCTCGTGACCTCCCGGCACCAAACGCAAATTTTCGTGCGAATACTTTAACGTACGGGAAGGACCATCTACACTTTTTAATTCATAGCGGTCATTTTCCAGAACATTGGTGATCACGAAAGGTGAACCCTAAACTTTCGGTCAAGTTTCGTCTGATTGCGTTCCGAACTTTTTACGAAAACGTAATCACCTTTATTAAATGGCTTTACTCTAGCTCTTCCGCGATTAAAACGAATAGTATCAGCGTTAGCAGCTTTCTCTATATTCTTGGATGCATTTAAGCGTATCGCTTCTAAATTTAAGCGATCGTGTGGACCATCTCCAGTTGAAAGCTTAGAAATTCCTAACGAGTACGATTGAACTCCAAACATTAATTCAGTCGGGGTATATTTCGTGACGGTAGACCTTGTACTATTTAGAGCAAGTTGCACGTTGCCCAACTCATCGCGCCAATTCTTGTGCGGATCATTTTCAATGATTGAGAGAGTAAAGATTTCAGAGTTCGCATTACCCCTTCGACCTGACCGTTTGCTCTACTTGAGCCAGTGGCGATGAAGTGAAGGTCAATGTGATGTTCCGCACAAAATTTCTTGAATTCACCGCTAATATAGCAGCGACCCTGATCAGCTACAATTCGTTTAGGAGCCCCGAACAAACAAACAGCTTTCTTCAGTGCCATAATGGCACTGGCCGCATCTAAAGAAGTGGTGTGTTCTAACAGGACGTACTTGGTGAACGCATCAATGATGACAGAACAGTATTCTTTTTGATCACTCTTACCCGTCAATTTTCCAGTAAAATCTATGTGCAGCGTGTGCCAAGGGGTTGGCTCTTTAGGAATGGGGTGAAGTCTAACTGGTTGGGCACCTGAGGGACCTTTCGAGGCTTTACATATTATGCATGAGTCGACAAACCTACGAACACTTTTCGACATCTCGGGGAACCAATATAGATCGTAAATTTTGTCGAGGGTTTTATCGGGGCCTAAATGTTGAATTTCTGAATGAATGTGACTGATCAGAGTCCATACCTATGAGCGGGGTACTATAGGTAGCCAAGAAATAGTTTTATTGCGGTTAATTTTCCGGTAAAGAATACCATTCCTAACGTCATAAGTTTGTGCTACATTCTCCGGTAAATTGCCGTCCGAAAATTTCTTTATAATGTCCTGGATTTCAGCGTCGCGCTTTCGTTCGATAGACAACCAACCTGCATGCAACTCTACGAATTTAACTGTCTTCTTTGCAGGAGTAGAACTAGGAGAAGCTTCAAACTTATTTGAACAATGTTCTACAGTTGCGATCTCAGGTAGGTGATTTCGCGATAGATAATCGGCGTGTTCCATGCTTTTCCCTTCACGATAAACAATATCAAAATCGTACGCTTGAAGCATGGCCCACCACTTATGAACGCGGGGTGTCAAATCGACCTTTGATTTAGACGCCTTCAACGAGTTACAGTCTGTATAAACTGTGAACTTCCGGCCGTGCAAATAGTGACGGAAATGTTTGACCGCTCGCACGACTGCCAGAGTCTCTAGTTCATATGAATGATAACGAGACTCAACCTCAGTCGTGCGGCGGCTAAAATAAGCCACTACGTGTGGCATATTGTTTTTTTTTTGGATAACTATAGCCCCGTATCCCTCCGAACTAGCATCACAGTGGAGCTCTACTGGCAGTTTTGGGTCAAAAATTGTCAAAACCGGCTCTGACGTGAGAATACGAATAACGTTTTCCGAAATAAAATTGTCTGGAACTATATGAAACAAGAGAGTCAAGCAAAGATTATCAATTTGGACCTTGCTAGAAATTTGTCTATTACACTCAATATCGTCTCCCCCAATGCCAGTCAAATAAACGGTGTTATTGCGTTCAGTGCCAGGGAAATCCAAAGACACAGATTCTTTAATCAAAGAACAAGAGGAGCCACTATCAAAAAGAAAACAGATATGCTCACCAGATGCCGTCGTCAGTTTACCTCTCGAAGTCTTGTGCTCGCAAGTGTTGACCTCCCTGACCACTGCGCCACCTCTCTTCTCAGGGCATGACGTAGATACGTGGCCAGGCTTCCCGCACGTGAAACAGGTGATTGGTGCCGATTTGGCCTTGACCTGATCCGTGTTGGGACCATCAGCTCGATTAGCTGGATCGTCACGTCGCCTTTTACACTCTGCTATTTTGTGTCCAGGAACTCCACACCGATGACATTTTCCATTGAACTTCGAGTCTGACAGGCGAGGTCTTTTTGCTTTATTGTCATAACCATCATTATCTTCAGTACGACGCTTTAAAGAAATCCCACCGAGTGTCCGGAAGAGTTGAGCACGAGTTGCGATAGCATAAAAATTCAGTTCACGACGAATCATGTGGTCTTTCGAGCTCAGAACAGAAATAACGAATCCAGTGATTGCCTCTTCTGATATCTCGACTTTAGGGATTCGCTCAATTAGTGCCCATAAACGCATAGCCGATTCACTAGCAGTCTCCTTTGCTCCGATCTGAAAGCGCAACACGTCATCGAAATAGTCCTGTATCAATTTGGGCTCTGCAAATTTCGCCAGCAATGTTTGCTTCACAACTTCCCAGGTTAAGTCTTCCAAACGCAACTTAGTCAGAACAGATGCCGCTCGTCCTTTTAGCGCGGTTGTCAGAGCAACTAAAAGTTCCACGCCACTCAGATTCTTGCTGTTAATAATCAACTCGGAAACACGGCACCAGCCCTTAACATCGGCATCTTCATCATCTGGGTCGAACTTGATCAACTGAACCGCGTTAGTGTTTGCTGCAGACTGCGATGTTTGCTGCGGCATCGCTAACAAACGGGTTAGCAGGGCTTCCATATTGGTGAGCAATCCACTATTGCTAGGTTGATTATGCGGCTGAGTATCTTTATCCGACTGTTTTTCGCATCCCACTTCTGATAAAGGCACGTGGGTACCTATACCAGAATCATTCATCTTAAAGTGGGTAATCGCACGAGGTATTTTGGAAATAAGTAGACACGTCTTCGAACAGCAGCCTTATAATCACGGTTCTCAATTTAAATTACAATAATCACTCAAGTTAACACAGATGAAAATGGATTTAGATTTAGGACGTAAGCGATCCGTCGTAACCGTCTAGTCCACGCTATCGTTCGATACCAACTGCACGAGTACGGTGGTTGTTTGACGTTTATGACGTTCCGCCAGAGTGACAACTGTGCTGTCACTCTCGTCCGCACAATGTTCATTCGATAAATCATACAATCAATGTCAAAATAGGGGTTTCAATCTGTACTACTAGATGGCGCCAGGGACGCGCCTTCATATTCGTAGGAATTGAGTAATATGAAGAGATTGTTTATTATGGTACCAGTGGCGCCACCTGTTTTGGGTATAATTATGTATTGAGTGCGTGGTACGTAGGATCGATCGCGAAACGATCAAGGATGTTTGGTTGAATGTGTTTCAATGTAGTACCGCTAAGTTAGTATAGATGGCGCTATTCTCAAATACACTGTGGCCGGAGTGATTTTGCAGAATTTGATTAAAAATGTTTTATCACAGAATTTTCAATATACTATACTGTACAGGGGTCCACGAAACGTAACACAAAAATCTTCCAGGAAACTGTTATTGCACTTGATTCGTAGCACATAAAATTGATATATGCTGCAAATACGGCGTTATTGGTAATCACGGTTTTACTGAATGTTAATCACTAGTTTAGTGGTTTTTACGCACAAACTTTTAGCACAGTCAGGATGTTCGTATCTTCAAACTATAACAACACATTGCAGTCTGATTGTGCACTTGTAACAGTTTTTAAAACTATTATTTACTGCATATAAATGCATCTATGGCGGCTAGTTCCTTTTTCCAATTTAATGAGTCATCTATGTGTACTCCCAAAAATTTAGCTTCTCTTACGAGTTCAATTTTGTCCTCATTTAGTCTTATTTCCATGGTGTCTTTATTACGAGCAGATGTTTTGAATAACATTATTTTGGTCTTTGCACTATTCATTCTTAGCTTATTTACAGTAAGCCATGAATAAATATAACTAAGTTCTTTTGAGTCATTTGCCCCAATAATGGCATTCATGTCATCCGCAAAAACCACAAGTTGTGTGTGGGGTAAAATTTTGTTTATATAATTTATTAAGTCATTGGTGAACAAAATGAACAATATGGGCCCTAATATCGATCCTTGTGGAACACTGGCAGAAATCACACTAATATTATAAAGGCGAAAGTTTGTGAGTGTGTGTGTGTGTATGTTTGTTACTTCTTCACGCTCAAATGGCTGGACCAATTTTGATAAAATTTTGTATGGAGGTAGCTGACACCCTGGATTAAGACATAGGCTACTTTTTATTCCGATATTCCCACGGAATCGAGACTTACGCGGGCAAAACCGCGGGGCGCAGCTAGTATTAAATAATGGTGATTTACAAGTTTGTCTACGTCTATCTTGCGTTTCACTGATTTCTACAAACATTTTTCTATATTTTAAACAAAGTCTTACCTACATATAAGACAATTTGGATACCAAAAAAATTTTGGAACTGGAGACGCTATTATATACTCTAATTAATGATGTAATCAATAAAATAAATAATAAAGTGAGAGTAGCTGGCAGTAGCGAAGCTACAACGTCCATTAGACGGAAGCCCAAGAAAAAAGATTTTTTATTTTATGATGTATTAAATCCAATCTCTATTCCAATGCTTGCTCAAGGATGCATATCCGGTAGGCTCTAATAATCCTTCCATATCCCGAGGGTACGTCTTCCCTACCATTATCGCGCCCCCCGGTCTACTCTTTGATATACAATGGTCTCTGTAGTCACATGAAACATGAGGCCTCAGGGGCTAGGTTTATATGAAGTACAAGCCGAGATTTGATTATTTTTTCGAATATCTTTGAAAGCGTTGTAGTAAAGAGATTGGCCTATAATTTTTAGGATCGGTCTTTGTGCCTTTTTTATGAATCGGTATGATCTTGCCTATTTTTATCTGATCTGGGAATATACCCTCATCAATACACTTATTAAAGAAGCAAGAAAGCGGTTCGGCAAGAATATTTACATGATCTTTAATCACAGAGATAGGAATTTCGTCATATCCACAAGAACGTTTATTTTCCATCTTTCTGACTATATTAAAAATTTCATTTGGAGTAGTAAGAGTAAAACAAAGTTCGTTTTGAACCCGTTGGCAATCCGCCTTCAGACTCACCTAGGCGATTAAGACAATTAGACTTTATTTCACAATTTTGCGATAACATCATGTACATAGAAGGTGACAAAAATACAGTCACCGACGCATTATCCCGAATCAATGAGATTATTTTGCCATCATTACGAGTATTCGATTATCAAACTACAAAAAAGCGATTCGGAATTACAAAGCCTACACAAACATGATAAACTCCAATTCAAATTAATCACCGCCCAATTCGGAGATAAAGATAGCCTGCGAAACATCAACAAAAGACATACGTCCATATCTACCTACACACTTCCGGGAACTCGCCATCACAACTTTACACAATGTGAGTCATCCCGGCGTTGCAGCTACCCAAGCAACGCTTAGTTAAGTCAAGGTATTTCTGGAGCAGCATGAATACCGACATAAAAAATTACGTTAAAATGTGTGTTCCCTGTCAAAAATGTAAAATTCAACGCCACACAGTAACACCGATAGGCGAAAATGACAACACAGGAAATCGTTTTGAACACCTACACATCGATATAATAGGACCACTGACACTGGCAGAGGATTTCAAATATTGCGTCACCATCATCGACAGTGACGAAATAGCCTGAAGCTATACCCGTTAAAGATATAACAGCTGAAACGGTTGCTAAAGTGTTCGTAGAGCATTGGATTGCTCGTTTCGGTTTTCGAATACGACTAACCTCAGATCAAGGTCGTCAATTCGAATCAGACTAATTTCGGCAATTATTAAAAATACTTGACATCGAACGAGTTCGTCCAACTGCATATAACCCAAAGGTGAACGGTATCATTGAAAGAATTAACCGTACCTTAAAAGCTGCTATTATGGCAAAATGTTCAAATAGCACACAATGGTTACGGGAATTACCTCTAGAACTCCCTAGGGTTGCGCTCGGCAGTTAAATTAGATCTGGGATACAGTCCATCACAATTTTTATACGACAGTAGTCTCAGACTCCCAGGTGACATATTTAATCCAAAGCCTAAAACAAATATTAACGAGAGCGACTACATCAAACAGTTAACCAATTCATTGTCAACCGTTCCCAACCTCTCACACTCACATAACAACAACAATAGTGTATTCATTCATAAAGACTTATCCATTAACACTCATGTGTTCGTTAGGAAATAAACACGGCGTTCTTTGGTACCTCCGTATGAAGGTCCATTTAAAGTAACAACGCGACATCCAAAATGTTATACTTTAGACTGTAACAGCAGGCAAGTCACAGTATCACTAGATCGTCTAAAACCAGCTTATTTATTAGACTTTGATAATGTGCCGGTCCCAAGCCAAGAGATCGCCGACGCCACTCGCCACTCGACACCAACGCCACTCGCCACCGTTCCACATCTGACGAACGTTACCACTTCATACGACACTTTAAGCACCACGATACCGCCGATTATAACAAAATCGGGCCGCATTGTTAAGAAGACTGTGAGATTCAACATGTGAGCCGCCGCGCCGCCAGTCAACTGTATACATTATCTGTTATTAGCTAAATACATTGACCGTCACACGTCAGCTAACGCTCATTATTTATTTATTTTTATTTATTCAAACTTTATGCATTACTGTACAAAGGCGGACCTTATGCCTGAGGCATTTTCTACCAGTCAACCTTAGGGTGATGCAGAGACAAAACATGGCAGGTGCAACATACGGGATAGATATCTCGGAAATAACTATAAAATACAAGCATAAATACAAATACATAGATAGATAGATACATACATACATAATATACCAAAATAAACTTTGTCAGGAGAAATAACGACCGGTAACGAAGAAAACGACTCCAGAAAATCACCGCTGAGATGCTTCGGCCAACTTCTGACGAATATGTTCACGTGCCTTCACTATTAATAAATGATAACCGGCAGGTTGCCGTTCTGAACTTTACGCAACCCAATACAAAAGGTCGGAAAGGAACTATACCCTACTATTTTACTGTTTTAAATAAGGGTAGTATTTAAACGCAAATCAAAAAATATCCTTTTTCTATGCAATAAGATTCCGAATTCCCATCAAAATTACTGATTGCACAGCAAAATATTCAACTCAAAATATCACTAAACACACTACAATTTATTTTCGCAGCGTACAGCGATTTTTCCTAAAGCAAAAGCTTTTTCATCAATGGACAGCTAATAATCTTAATGCACATTATACATGTTAACTCTTTTTCTTTTAAATATAGCTTCTATTTTTTTATTATGTACAGCAGTTTTTCTAAATAAAACTGCATTTTATTAGTCACAGTCGTCTTATTATTTATTAATTACCACATAATGAGATCAGCAAAAAAATAAAAATTAGATACAAAATTGTAATTTATTGAAGGGTAGTATTTAAACGTATAGTAATTTAGTTAAATTGGATATTCATGAAGAGTTTTTGTTTTGGTAACTGAATTTACCAACAATAGAGGGGACCTGGCGCTCGGCGGCCGCTGCCGCGACACGCTCGCTTCGCTCGCTCGCCTTCGCGCGTTAATGGTCACTGTTCTAACCTTTTTTTTTTTTTTTTTTGCCGGGGTGGAACATCCTCATGGATGTCCTCCGCCTTGGGGTGGGCGGAGGGGTCTGTCAGACTCTTACTGACTAAAAACCACCCCGGTGTTCCCTTCCCACACTTGCACCGGGGATCTTGGGAGCTAGTATTACTTCCGTGATCCCCGGCTAGTGCCGGCCCGCCTCTGCGGGCCACCTCAAGTCTGCGGGGGGGTGAGGTGTTAGACCCCCCCGCGACGTCTCAAAGGGGCGCGCGTGGAACACTACGCGCCGCCACCTCGGGTCCAGTGTGATAGGGGGCGGCGGACGTCCCCAAGTCCGCCGTCCCTGGACCCATTTAGGGGGGCCGGAAGAGGGCATTATCTGCCCTCTGCCGACGCCCGGTGCGCCGGCTGCGGGCCGGGTGAGCGGACGAGATCTCCCGCTCCCTTTCCGCAGCCTCCTTCTGCGACACGACTGTTTCGCAGAAGGATACCACCGCGTCCCAGGAGTCCTCGCTGCCGGCCATCGACTCGACCACGGCTGGCAGCGATAGGTCACTGCCTACTCCTGAGATGAGGGCACGGCGAGGCTCCTCCCAAGCGGCACACTCTGCCAGCGTATGCCGCACCGTGTCCTCCCGGCAGTCGACGCAGTGGTGACACCGGGCGTCCGGCTCCCTGTTTATGCGACACAGGTACTTCCCGAAGCAACCATGCCCCGAGAGCACCTGCGTCACCCGAAACGACAGGGAGCCGTGCCTCCTCCCGAGCCAGGGCTCGAGTACCGGCCGGACCGCCTCGATGGTGGCGAGGCCGGCAGGGCGTGAAAGCCTGTCCCGCCATTCCGCCACCAGGGCTGCGCGAAGCTGTGACTGACGCAACTCCGCATGTCACTGCATCAGCCACTCGCCCCGCGCCCTCGCTTCCTCGCGCCACCGATACAGTGACGCGAGTACTTTCACCTCGAGGTCCCAGGGCGGGGATCCGGCCAGTACGCAAGCCGCCTCGTAGGAGATCTCGATCTCGATTCTAGATGTCTCGCCACTAATACGCCTCAGAGGGTAGACAAAACTATTAATTTTACCGCAAACGTCATTTACATGGCTTTTCCACGAGCAAAAGGTATCTAAAGATATTCCAAGAAATTTAACTGAATTAGTTTCTGTCAGGGCGTTTCCTTTATATGCTACATTTAGGTTCAACGGTTTTGATCGGTAGGTATGAAATTGCATTAATTTTGTTTTACTAATGTTGGCCTTTAGATTGTTAGCTTCTAGCCACTCTATGGACGTTTGGAGAGCCATGTTCATTTCCTGTTCATATGTATTTTTATCGTTACCTTTTAATATAATAGTGGTATCGTCCGCAAATAGTACACATTTATGATTCAAGATATTTACAAAATCATTAATGTAGAGCAAGAACAGTGGCGGACCTAAAATACTACCTTGAGGCACGCCGTACCTATTTAACAAAAACGAAGACTGAAATAACTCTCGCGTTTTGGATTGATCATTGTAGCTTGATACTTTCACTGTCTGTACTCGATCAGTTAGATATGACTTCAGCCAGTCGTAAGCTTTTCCTCTGACTCCATATCTGGAAACTTTTTCTAACAACCGTTCATGACTGACGTGATCAAAAGCCTTACTCATGTCCATAAAGAGAACTGAAACAGGAATTTTATGATCGATAGACTCGGTAATTGATTTTATTAATTGAAAGGCTGCTAAAGATGTGCTTCTATTCCTGCGAAAACCATTTTGTTCATCCTTTATAATTTGGTGTTTTTCAATGAAGTATGATAATTTATAACGAAATACTTTCTCAAAAATTTTTGAAAATATAGGTATGAGAGCAACAGGCCTGTAATTGTCCATTTGCGTTTTATTTCCTTTTTTATATAGTGGTTTCACTACTGATCTCTTTAATATATCAGGAAATATTCCCTGTTCTAGTGAGAGGTTAACAACATATAAAAGAGGTTCCAGAATCATAATTACTGATAACTTTACCATGTCAGTACGAATTTCATCATAACCACTAGCTTTCGAATCATTTAAAGACATTACTATTTTTTTTAAATCAGTGCCGTCCAATGGGTAGAGAAATATAGAATTGCCGATTGATTCAATATGTTCCATATGATCTAAGCTAGAAATATCTGTACTGTCTAGGCTATTCCTGGTAACCGAGTTAATAAAAAAATGATTAAAATGATTTGCAATAGAGTCCGGGCTTACATAATCGTTGTCGTTAATTGTAATTTTTGAGATACATGTGTTCTTTATGTCTGTGTCAGTATGTTTTTTTATCAGATTCCACGCTGCTTTACACTTATTTTGAGCTTTATTCATGTAATTTGTATTATTATGTTTTCGTGACGTCAAAATGCATTTTTTCAATAGGTTACAATAGTTATTGTACGTTTTTTTATGAGATTCATTATTTTTATGTTTTAATTTATAGTAGAATTTACTTTTATTTTTACAACTTACTTTTATTCCTTTAGTAAGCCACTTTAATTTACTTAAAGCTTTATTAGTTTTACGCGAATAATAGGATGAGGAAACCTCAACGAGCGAAGCATTCTGTAAATTTTTCGACACATTTTTACTATTTTATAACCTAACATAGGTTATAAAATAGTAAAAATGTGTCGAAAAATTTACAGAATGCTTCGTTCGTTGAGGTTTCCTCAGATACATCGTTAAAAGACAAGCACGAAATTGATTTTAAAAACTTATCCTTATTTTCATCACTGTAATCTCGTTTAAGTTCATACCACCATTTCAAACTAGCTGCCTCCGCTTTGTAACAGGCCAGGTATAAGACTGGGCGGAGTGATCCGATAAACCCAAATCGTGTACTACTGCATCGCCTTTCTCGATAGTGGTAGCGATATGATCAATACAAGTTTGCGACTTTTCTGTTACACGAGTAGGCGTCAGTATTACATGTTTTATGTTGTACGTATATAACAAATAATTATAATCTCTACTTTCCTTAGATTGCTTTAAAATATCTATGTTTGTATCTCCACAAACAATAATTTTCTTTCTTGTATTCCGACACAGTGTTCTTAAAAGGGTGTCTAGTTTATTAAGAAAAATCGTTACATTTGACGAAGGAGTTCTATAAAGGCAGATTAATATTATACCATATTTAATTAGTTCCAAACCACAGCATTCAAACACACATGTTTCACTTATTTTTTGTGATTCCTGTATAATTTTAAATTCAATGTCATTTTTTATAAGAATCGTGACTCTTTTGGAAGTTTTCCTCGAATAATATGTTTCTGTCGTGAAGCCTTTAAGGCGAAAGTTTTTTTCAGTCCCTTCTAGCAAGAACGTTTCAGTTAGACACAGTACATCTACGCGAATATCCTTATTTACTAACTCTAATAAGGCAAATGAAATTTCGTCACGCTTGTTTAATACCCCGGCTATATTTTGATGTATAAGTGTTAAGGTAGACTCACATTTATTCACGAAAAAAATCATCACTCTCTTGAGCCGCTGTATCAATATTATCAGTATTATCAGTCTGAACACCAACATCATTCAAACTATATGTTTGTACACCTACGTCCTTTGTAAATTTTTGCCCTATCTTAGTAATTAATTCCTCACTATAGTATTGATAGCTATTTTTGTAATTTACATGCAGAATTTGTCTGTGACTTAATCTACATGTATTCACTTTATTTACGTGATTTGATAAAATGTTAAAATCACTATGCAATGGTACGAAACACGAATTTTTACAATTATAGCATACAAATTTCAATAAATTATTAACATTTTTTTCACTTAGATAATTATGTCTGTAAATTTGGCCGACTACCACATTGGTGAAATCTACTTGACATAGAGTGTGATATAAATATGTTTGAATATCCATAGGGCTTACATCATTTGAGCCTGTTAGAATTATCACAAAATCAGATTTTTTAAAGTCTTTGCACATAGTTACGCAGGTTTTCAATACTTCTTTAGTAGTTGCATTCGGTTTTACAAATGATGTCACGGCAAACCCCTTTCCACGATAACCCTGGAGAATGTTTCGGACATCGTTACCTAATTGATCAGCAAAAATCATAACTCTTTGGGTAGCACTTGTTTGTGTTCGAGTTTGTGTCGACCGTTGCGGGATTAGATTAGATGGCCGCTCGCTAGTCGATACAGGCTTTTTTTTTTAGATCCGTCTCTAAGGTAGAAGAAGTTTCTTTATTTCGTTTGTCTTGGTTACTTGGATCAAGGCACGAGCTGGAATTTTGAATAATGTTCGACGGCGACTTTGCATACCTTATTCCCTCAGAACTACAGATTGATCCGGCTGTGTTAAAAGAAATATTACCAACATCGCTTGGAGTTTGCGTTACTACGGCAGTGTTAGGTTGATGAGTAATCGTAGGAGGTAGTTTCAACCTCGTCGGGGTAGAAAAACAGCTCGTTCTTAGCAAATTTCCTTTGCGTCCAGACTTCGGCGTAAAACTTTTAGCTTCCAATAAATTGACCTTTTTATAAGTTTCAATGACTTTATGGCATTGGCCTATATCCAATTTTAGGCGAAAGTTCTCACTGTTTAAGTTCTCGATCTCATGATGAGCGCTTTCTAATTCTACGGTTAGTTTTTTTATTGTGTCTCTATAGCTGGCAATAGCGTCGCTGTCATTCAGTGAAGTATTTGGCAAACTCATCATAGTATTGCAAAAAGGCAATATTACAAATCAGTTGCAAGACTTATCCAATAATTATAATTTGAAAATCCACATCAATGTTCCCACGCGTAAATTGGCTTGTATTGATCATATCTTGAGCAACATTTCCAATGCTTCTGTAACCGTACTACCATTACATCTCTCAGATCATGACACAGCACAAATGCTTAGCTTTCCTTCTAAATATATACCACAAAAAGCATCAATTTACTACGTTTATAAAAGAGATTTAAACTTAGACAACATCCGGAAATTCCGGGAATGCTTACAAAGCATACAAATTCTGCTTTTAATGATTTTCATGAACTCTGGTGCCTTATTTACAATCTGTTTTCCCAAGGTAAGAGTCAAGGTCAATAACAACACAAAAGTGGATAAGTAAAGGTTTAAGACAAAGTTGAAAGACTAAACGGATACTACGTTATGAATACTATAAAACCATAAATAAATCTATTAAAACTAAGTAAAAAAAATATTCACGCGAACGCGAACATAAAATATATTGAAACACAAGATAATAAATGTAAAGCCACTTGGACTGTCATCAAAAATGAAATAAGTAATAATACCCCCAAAGACAACATAGATGCAATAAAATTGAATGATATTGTAGTTACAGATCCTGTAGAAATAGCTTCTACATTCAACAATCACTATGTGAATTTAACGCATACGATAACGCAACTTCGTGCAGTTCAAAATTATAGGCCAAATAGATGTGTCAAGTCAATTTTCATAAACCAATGTCAGAAAATTAAGTGCGCCAAGAAATAATGTCCCTGTCCAACACCAGATCAGAGGGCTATGACGAGATTAATACTAAAATCTTAAAATCTTGCTGTAATGAACTGACTGGTATCTTAACTCATCTAATAAACATGTCATTTGCAGCAGGAACATGTCCCAATAGTTTAAAACTCTCCATCATAAAGCCGTTATTTAAAAAGGGAGATAAAAATGATATTAATAATTACCGACCAATTACATTGATACCTATTTCTTCTAAAATTTATGAGAAATGTATGTTTAAAAGACTAATTGATTTCTGCAATAAATTCCAAAGAATAAATACTGAACAGTTTGGATTTCAAAAAAATAAATCCACATCATTAGCCATATTCTCTGTTATGAAGGCAATACTTTCGAATATTAATAATAATTACCTGACTACTGGACTTTTTTTTGATTTATCAAAAGCCTTCGATCTGGTGTCGCACAGCATATTGTTGGATAAACTAGAGACTATTGGAATTAGAGGACCTACACTCCAGTGGATTTCATCCCCGCTTGATACTAATCCCCGCTTGATAATTGACATTAAAAATAATTTAAATTAGAAATTAGGACAATAGAGTCAACCTCTAGCAATAATGTACAGAATTGCAAAAATAAATCAAATAAAAGTTTAAAATCAGTCAATAGTATCAACCTGGTGCATCAAAATATTCAAGGACTTCTGAACAAAGATTTAGAAGTAGAATTATTTATGAATTTTAACAGTATTGATATTCTTTGTATAACAGAACATTGGCTTAAAAGCCACCAGTTCTTGTTAAATTTTAATAATCACCAGGTTGGTAGTTCGTTCAGCAGAGTAAATGCTATACACGGTGGCTCATTAATTTTAGTAAGTAACCAGCTTAAGTTTAAAGACCGTAAGGATATTGTGAGCCTATCTGTTGAGCGGACTGTTGAAATAGCCTGTATAGAATTGGAGCAGTTTATTGTATTAAGTGTGTACAGACCCCCTTCAGGATTGTATGACTGCTTTGAAAAGGTAATGGATGAAGTGTTGCACAAGATTTGTAACTCAAACAAGTCCATTATCACTTGTGGTGATTTTAATGTTAATTTGTTAGAGAACTCAGGTTCTTGTAGTAAAATAATAAGTCTGTTTCAGTCATACAATCTTGTAAACCTGTTTTTGGAGCCCACAAGAATAACCTCTACTAGTGCCACATGTCTAGATAATATTTATACAGATATTATACCAAGCCACAAAGAAATTATAAATTTACTTGATTCTGATCATTATGGGCAAAGGATTACTATCCAAAACCGAAAACACAAAGTGGCTAAAAAGGATATCACTGTTAACCCCAAAACCGCACGTCGCTTGGAAGCTTTTAAAGGTAAACTCATTGATAAATTACCAGTTCCATCTATTAATGATGATCTTAATCATCTTTATAATGTTTTTTTTTATATTTACTGTCAACAATTTAATTCCACATTTATTCCCAAAACTATCTCGGTTAATAGTAACGCATCTTTCAGTGATTGGGCTACCATTGGCATTCATAAAAGTAGAGCACGGCTTTATGAGCTGTACAATGAAAGGTATTATGTAAACATTGATGAATTTAATTTGTATGTTAGAAATTATTCAAAATTATTTAAAAAAGTTTGTTGTATGGCCATGTCGCGTTATTTGAGTTCGAAGATTAAAAACAGTAGTAATGTAATTAAAACGACTTGGAATATTATTAATAGTGAAACGGGAAGGTCTAGGAACCGAAATACTGACTATAGCCTGTCAATTAATGACAACATAATAAAATCAGACTCACAAGTCGCCGTGGCCTTTGAAAATTTCTTTTCGGATATTCCCGTTTCAACTACTAAATCCTTAAACTCATCACCTTCTGTTGCTGAGTCTTTGCTTAAGGAAAATGTAAATGTTTGCGATTCGGAATTTCATTTTGAACATATTACCTGTAGAGATATAATTAAAACCTTTAACACTTTAAATGTAAAAAAGACTGCAGATCTGTGGGGTAATTCTGTAGAAGTTGCTAAGTCTATTATAGACATCGTAGCACCTACTTTAGCTCTTATCTTTAATAATTGTATTGACTGTGGGGAGTTTCCTGACCTCATGAAGAATAGTAAAATAATACCGTTGTTTAAATCAGGTAGTACATCAGACCCCACAAATTATAGACCTATTTCAGTACTACCTACCTTTAGTAAAATTTTTGAGAAATTAATTTTGGACCAATTGCAAAGATTTTTTAATAAACATAAATTACTACATAGCAAACAGTTTGGTTTTACAAGGGATCGTTCGACTACTGTGTTGAACTGTTAGGACATATATATAATGCATGGGAAGATAAATGCGATGCCTTGGGCATTTTTTGTGATTTGTCCAAGGCTTTCGATTGCGTTTTTCATGAAACGTTAATCAGGAAACTCCGCCACTACGGGATCCGGAACACCGCTCTGGATCTTCTTACTTCATACTTGAGTAATAGGATTCAGAGCGTTGACGTCAATGGAAAAAGATCTCCCGGATCTATAGTAACAATGGGAGTTCCACAGGGCTCAATTCTTGGCCCTTTCTTGTTTCTTATTTATATTAATGACTTGCCTTACCTCATAAAAGATAATCATGATATAGTGTTGTTTGCAGATGACACTTCACTTTTGTTTAAACTTAAACGTCAGCAGCTGGTTATTGACGATGTAAATAGCGCGATCTCAAAAGTAGTTCACTGGTTCAATGTTAATAATTTACTTCTAAATGAAAAAAAAACCAAATGCATTAAGTTTACGCTACCTCACGTTAGGCAGGTGAAAACTGATGTGTTGATAAAGAGCGAAGAATTGAATCCTGAAGAAATCACAGTATTCTTGGGCTTAACTTTGGATGCTAAGCTTCAGTGGGGCCCACATATAGATAAACTGTCTAAAAAGCTAAGCTCCGCAGCATATGCTGTTAGAAAAATTCGTAATTTAATTGACATAGAGACAGCCCGTTTAGTGTACTTTGCCTATTTTCATAGTGTAATGTCGTACGGTATTCTGTTGTGGGGAAATCAAAAAAGCCACGTTCAAGATCTAAGCCTTAATAAATTCAAAGCATTCATTAAACGTAAGTTGTGTCAGAAAGCTTTTTATACCGTTAAAGATTATATTGAGGACAAAAAGGCTTGGGATTGAGCTGCTCCAATTTCTACTTATTGAAGTGGTTTATTTTTATTGTTTGATGTTTTTTTTGCTAACTTTTATTATTTTATATACGTAACGTAATATATACGTAATGACATGATTATTTACTTGTAAAGTATTATATTATTTTAATTATTGTGAATGTGAAGACTATGTGGGTTATTGCTCTTTTATTTTTATTTTCACTTTGTATTTTATTCTCAGTTAGTGTTAATCATGGTCTGGCAGTTTGAGTCATTTAAGCGGCCTACCCAAATGTCCTTTCTTTGGTATTGATCGTCGCATCGTTGAGCTCCTTAAGTTCTGAGTAGAGCTGCACGATTACTGACAAATGCGTGCACTGACTGGTCAGGTCCACTCAATCTGTGTGGTTCTTTCCTCAAAAGACCATTTCGGACACCAATCTGCATGGCCTCCACATGATCTGACCACGATTATGTCTGGACTTTAAAAGAGACTGTGACCTCTGAGTTTGTTTCGGCCTTTCTTCTCAGAGTAGTCAGATAGGAAACGCCGATCTCATATAGTTTTAAAAATATGACTGACGTGTAAAAGTGTTTGTACAAACCTACTTACAGAAATAAAAATCATTTATCATTTATCATTTACTACCTTTCTATACTAACAAGCAATTTTATGTCCAGCAAAAACCCTAACTTCCTATATAGAAAAAAATTGCCCACTTGAAACACCTATACTTGCGATGATTTAATCCAAATTTATAATAAACACTTTCCCCTCCTTTGCGTCACGCAGTCGGGTAAAAAACCAATACACAATAATTGTACCTCCCAGTCCATCAGCTGCTGAATCAAAGAAACGCTTAGTGATAGCGGCGTGGATGTAAATATGTTCACTGCCTACAGTACTAGGCATGCATCCACGTCAGCGGCTTTCAGATCGGACGTCTCAATGGAAATAATAAAAAAGACCGCTGGCTGGACTAGTAACACAATTTATGCTTTGCAATATTTTACAACCAACCTGTTATTGAATCTGTAAAAGGCAGGGCGTTTGCTGATGGCAAAAATTCAATTCATAAACCTGTAAAAATAATCTTCTGTTCCTAATCTGATTCGTTATTTGTTTGTTAACAAGTGCCATTTGATTGCTACCAAGTGTTAGCCTTTTGATGGTTACCTTATAATATAAAAACAGATTGTGATCACTGGCCGGATTTGTTTTTGTTTTGTTTCAAAAACAAATTCCAAACTACTCACACATAAACATAAACATACAGGTTTTTCATTCCACAATAATACATACTCTAAACATCTACCATGTGAGTTAAATCTCGAGGATGCAACATTGAAGTATAATTTATGGTTAATTTAACTTATCTTAAGTGAACTTCAACCAAAATTATACGAGATGATCCGAAGAGATTTAACACCCTACCCACCCATGTACATTACAACCCCATATTATTATTCTATTCTATTTTTGTTGTATGGCAAGCAAAGCCGGTGTCGACTATTCTGCCAATGTCTAAAGTGAGTTGAGAAAACAAGTGTGCATGAAAATAAAAATAAAAATAAAACAATTATATGAAGAAAATAAAATAAAAACTAATAAAACTCTTCGATTGATTGATACAGTTGAACACAATGTAGATCTTGTTGGATTAGTACGGGACTGAAACAAACAAAAAATAAATAAATATTATAATTGTTAAAACATAAAATATACGCATACCACAACCACACAAACGTAATAGTTCATAACTTTATGTTTGTGTGACGGATGAAGGTCATCAGCGCCACAAGCAGATCTTGAGAGGAATATGTTAGTAAGGAGGAAAAAGGAGACGTTCACGAAATGTATGGGGCTTGGTACTAAAATAATTGAAAATTTAAACAGCCTTCTGACCTATATAGGCTGAAAGAGGGTAATTATTTTGATGTCTTTGGGCATTTAATTTTTTTTTGCAGCTGCCCGTTTTTTTTAAAACAAGTGTTGAAAAATAAAATGTTCTACAAGCATTATTTATATTTTAGGGATGGCATCCCTGTGGCAAATGACGTGACAATGACAACGTCAGTCAGCAGGACTCGGCTTGACATTTACAGCGGATATTTAGTCCGCGTTTACAGCTTTGACTTTTTTCGATACGTTTTGTTATTGCATTGTCATGATAATCAATATTTTTTGTCTTAATTTCATGGAGCTGCAGCTAAAATTATAATAAAATCTCAAAGTATTTAATAGAAACGGAAACATTAGCCACATAAAATAATTATATTGCATAGAAATGAATAAATAAAGACTATGTGCGTTTTGTTTGTATTCAATACATTTTTCACTTTTTCACAAAAACGGGCGCCAGAAAAAATCTGATTTAACTATAATCGAGTAGCATAATAAATAAGCTTTCTAATAAGGTACATCACATTAGCGTTTAAAAATCGTCGGAATATTATACCAATTTTGACCTCTCCTTTGTCGGAAGAGGGATCTTAAATTTAGGGAGGCGACTATATAAATCTAAAGGTGGAATGTTGTTCGAGCACTCAAAGAAGAGATGTGATCCAGAGTGCCCTCTTCCAACCCGCACTCGCAGAGAGAGGAGTCCCGAACACGGATTTTGCGCAAAAACACGGGAGTACCACTAAAACCTAAACGAATTCGACAAAGAACGGATATAACTGTTTTGGAGACTTTTTTGTAACTGTGGAACCAAGGCTTTGTTTTTATGACTGGTTGTACTGCATAATAAAACTTCCCCTTTCTTCTTCCAGTGATATTCCATTGTACCTGCCATGAAGATTGGAGCTTAACTTTTGGAAGGCTCAACAAGTCGTATCCCTGATGAGTATTGTGGGTGAGATCAGCTACTGCTGATGAGCAAGCATCTTTGGCCAAAGCATCAACGAACTCATTGCCCTTAATACCACAATGACTAGGTATCCAAACTAACTGAACCTCTCTTTGACTAATAAAACAGGATAATAAAGACTTTTTAATTTTTAAAACAAGGGAGCTGTGCAATTTACTTTTGAAAGGGTTTTGTATTAAGGCTTGCAAAGAGCTAAGAGAGTCTGTAAACTTACGGCTTTGTCAATATTGTGGTGTGACTCTATGAAAAGACAAGCTTCCAATAAAGCCACACACTCGCCCGTGAACACAGAAGACTCCTACATTCCTCCTGCATTTGTACTGTAGAATTATTCTGGAGCTTTGGTAATAAACCGCAGCGCCCGTACAACTCGGATCATTAAATTTTGAAGCATCTGTAAAAAACCTCTGAAATCCAGTCCATCGTTCCCCCAACGCCGCATTGAAAGCCGAATCCGCCGAAGGGGACTTTTTGGAAATACCAATGTCAAAGAAAATTTTTGGAATGAAACATAAGACTTCATAGGGAAAGTTAAAAAGAGGCAATCTGGGATACTGTTCTATTGGACATTCTAAATTATTAATTTGACGAAATGCTTTTAGAATTAAGGGAATTTCTTTGTTTTTCCAGTAATTTGAGCTTCTGCATATGGCATCTAACTCATTCAACCTTGCTAAAAGAGGATGGGAAGATCTAGATGATAACCTAGCCACAAAACGGGAGCAAAGATACTGCCGTCTTAGGGCCAGGGGAGATTCAGCACACTCAACCTGCAACGCGTTAACGGGAGAAGACTTCATACAACCAGAGATGATCCGAAGGCATTTTGACTGAACCCTATCCAGTCCAGCCAAAGCACCCTTGTTGCATGGAACTAAATGGAACGTACCATAGTCTAAAACACTCCTAATTAAGGCGTTATAAACTAATTTCATAGTATACGGGTGGGTACCCCACCAGACACCCGCGAGAGCTTTTAAGATAGAAACAACCCTTTCACATTTTTTAATTAATAAATTTATATGATGTTTACCATTTAATTTTGAATCTAAAAAGACGCCTAAAAACTTTACTTTATTGACTAATGGAATATTTTGACCTAAAATGTCGATTGAGATGTGCGGGATCAATCTTTTGCGAGAGAAAATTACTGCCGAACTTTTCGGTGCGGATAATGACAGACCATGGCTTAAAAGCCAATGGTTCAAAGAGTCCAAAGAGAGGCATAGAGATGACGCAGCGTCTACGATGGAGGAATCTGTCACATACAAGACTAACTCGTCGGCGTATTGGAGGATGTGACAGTTATTATTTAGGCAGGAGCCAATGTCCACTGTATACAAATTATAAAGAAGGGGGCTCAGAACAAATCCTTGTGGTAGTCCCTTCCAAGTCTGCCTTTCATCAAAATCCTCGCCCTGGACTCTCAGAACCAAAGAACGAGACATAAGAAGTGCACAGATGCATTCGATCATCTTAACCGGGAGACTCAGCTGGTGCAGTTTCTGCCTGAGAACGGGAAGAAGAACGTTGTCGTATGCAGAGGAAATGTCTAGGAAGGCGGCAACAACGGATTCGTTTTTGGAAAACGCTAAGCGAATATCCGCAACTAAAACGCCAGCACTATCCATTGTGCCGAGCCCTTTCCTGAAGCCAAATTGGTAGTTCGCCAGTAAATCCCTCGATTCGACTATCCATTCAAGTCGATTTTTAATCAGGTGTTCCAATAATTTGGCCAAGACTGAGGACAAAGCAATTGGTCTAAAGCCGTTCGGATCATCTACATGTTTGCCTGACTTCAATAGGGGAATAATTATCTGTAACTTCCACTGATCTGGAACCCAACCATTGCTATAACAAAAATTAATGATATTGAGGAAGTAGAGTTTAGCCTTGTCTTCAGAATGAATTATAAAAGAATATGGTACTCCGTCAATACCGGAGGCTGAGTCCCGGACATGCCTGAGCACCACATTCAGTTCCTCTAAAGTAAATGGCACGTCAAGAGGATCCTCTGAAATATTTTGCAGGGACATATTGAAACATTCAGAAGATAAAGGAACATAGGGTGGAGCAATTTTGTCAAAAAATAATTCTGCTGTTTCCCTAGAAATTGGTGAAGAGATTGATGGGGAGCATCCACGTCTAAACCTATTGATGTTCCTCCAGACTAACGAGATTGGAGTAGAGGGAGATAAGGAGGTACAGAACTTAACCCAACCCGAACGTTTCTTCTTGCGAAGGTGGCGTTTGGCTCTGGCATTAAACCGCAAATATGTCAATAGATTTTCGGTGCTCATATCCGCATTGTAGCATTCCTCTGCCTCAACCCTATCCCTGATTGCCGAAGTACATTCTGGGTCCCACCACGGGGGCGAAGGTATTTTGCCTCGGGCACTGTTTTTCAATGGAAAGCAGGAATCCGCACTAGAAGTGATGGCTGTAACAAACCTCTCATAACAGCTCTTAGCATGGCAGTGACCAGAAGGATCTAATAAACTTGAATTTAAATTTGGAAGGTGGTTAATTTTATCCTCCAATAATGATACAAATTTTGCCCAATCTGGTTTGGACAGGTTGTATTTCAAAAGTGGAGGAGAAGTTTTCTCTAAATAAGTCTTATTAACCAAAGATATGACAATAGGGTAATGGTCACTACCATGCGACAAGGTCGTACATTCCCAATGGGTCGAAGCTGCCAGCTCAATTGAGAAGAAAGTTAGGTCAACACAGCTCTTTTGTTGACCGGGAAGAGATCTGCGTGTTGGGCAACCATCATTTAAGATGCAGAGATCCAGATCGTCCAAAATCTCAACCAAAGCTACACCAAAGGCATCACAACGTTCAGACCCCCACCTATAATGATGGCAGTTAAAGTCTCCCATGACCAGTATCGGTCCATGGACATTAGCAAAAATGTTTTTTAAGGTAATGAAAAAGTCATGGTGGGGATGAGCAATATAAATAGAAAACACTGTGATGCCCTCTACCCTTTCTGCGGCAATGCTCATATCACCCGTAAGTAGAGGTAAAGCAAAAGGCGAAAGTGAAACCCGATTGTTGATAAAGAAAGCCGACCCTCCATAGCCATCAGGTCTGTCACATCTGAGGATGTTAAAGTGTGGTATACGGAAGCTAAGCTTGGAACAAGCCAACGGCTTGTATTTATTTAAAAGAAATATGAGGTCGTGCTTTTTATGCCACACGCTCCTCACATTCCCCTGAAGGAATACTTGGCGAGACGCCATTTCTGATATCTAAAAGTAGAGTAATAAGTTGGTTGGCAACGTTGGACGGTGATGAGTATTAGAAGCAGAAGAAGAAATAAGAATAGGTAAGAGTTTTATCAGTAATAATTTTCTGTTTGTATTCCTCATTTTGTGCAGTAAGAGATGCGATCGAGTTTTCTATGTTACAATTAGATTGTTGAATTTCCTTTAGAGTTGATGTTATTTTCATCATTTCACTCCCATGGTTAGTTGTAAAAAGTGTCATCATCTTCCTCATTTCCTCTTTAAATTCATTTAATTTATTCATTTCATTTCATTTAATTAAATTTAAAACACATATTAAAAGTACACTTTGTAAACAAGCATATTACAAGTTAGAGGATTATATCCAGGACAGGAATGCTTGGAAACATGCTGGTCCAGCTCCATAGGACAATCTAGAGTCTAGACAAAATCAAACTGGTTGCTATTTTTATGGTAAAATCTGTTATTTTTATGATATTCATTTTACATTCTGTGATAACCTATACTCACACACTGACTTATTTTTTTAGAAAAACTTACTTGTATGATGTTTGTAAATATGTGAACATCACGTATCTATCTAATACTTAATTAAGTTATTTTTCATTGCTTAGTTTTTAATTCGTTTTACCTATTATGGTATAGTAATTTTATTCTAGGTGCATCGTCTTCACATATAATCATATAATTAATGTAATCAAACAAAATATTGTAAAACATTTTTAAAAGAGTACCGGTGGAGTTTCTTGCCCATTCTTCTCCATACGAAACTACCTTTTGGAAGGGGCAACTAGAATCAATTCTATTTTTTTTGTAAATTTTGACGTTCAAAAGTGCCTCTTATGTGCCTATTTGAAATAAATGGTTTGACTTTGACTTTGACTTTGAATTGATCAGTAAAACTATCGTCCATGGCCTCTCTGCTTCTCTTCATTCTTCTAAATACATAGTTTGTCGGTGTTATATTTCCACTGCCTACCAGATTAATATCTGTGTCCGACGCAGACTTGTTAAGTTGCGAGTCCATAGTACTAGGGGCACAGTAGTATAGAGGAGCAGTGGTGGATGTACCTCTGCGCTAGTGACGATATTTGCCTAAGAATAAGGGAGTCTGAAGAAAAGCCAAATAATAGTCGAAAAATGTGCGACTTATTGTAAAAAAGTACAATTGAAATTCGAAAAGTACAATAAAAATAGTCTACAAAATCCAAAAAGAATTACTTGGACCCAGTCTCGAACTGCCACCCGGGCGCGGCGTTGTCGTTGTCTATGTAGTCGGGCGCACAGCCACTCGACCAGCGTTACACGCTAATTACGGTTGAAATGTTTGAGTGTATTGTAAGTTGTCGGATACGTGCGATCAGTGACCTTGTTTTGTCTTTGACAACTTGTTTACCGCAGCACTCGCGCTCGAGGACAATGACAAACACTTTTTGCACTTTTAAATACGTTAGTTTTTGATTAGTTTTCACTTTTATGGCACTATATCTTCACTTTATGTTTGATTAATAACACTCATTTGTTTGTCTCTGTCCATATGTTTCGTGTAGCATAAAATAGTCAATATTAATTTCCAAAAATACACCTTTAACAATTTTAAACGCGGAGCGCTTATAAAACACGTGTGTTCGCGGCGGTATCGAGCGGGGGGCGGGTATTCAATGCTAAAAGCAACAATAAAGATGAAAAAAGACTTAGGCATATCGACACCTATCCTAAATTAGTGGCATTTTTAAAGCGGTTGAAGAGGGATACATAGAGGATTGCATCCAAAATGAGTCTAAAATATGTAAAGGCATCGTAGGAGCCATTACACTGTAAGAGCCTCAGTCAGATCCTTGGACTGGCCCTTCTACATCAAAAATAAGCCGATACGAAACACCTAACCATCGCCTCTCACCCTCTCTCGCTAACATTTACGCCAAGGGAATCCGATGAATCGGTACAACTATTATATGACAGATAGTTTACCGAAAAACAGTACACAAGTCACTAACACCAACATTACAGTAGGTACCTAACAAAAATATTACACTCAACTTAAACAACTGTAGCAACGTTACTTTCAATTTTGCTTAATTATACCTAAGTATTATTTGTTATAAAAAGATTATTCTGTAATACTTTCCTATCATAATGTAGTAGTTAATACCTAAACTGAAATAGAAGTATGTTGTGATTATAAATGTTTTTTTTTTGCATATAGTCATTTCCTCGCTGAGTTGGGCTGAAAAGTTACGTGTTGCACTCGAGTGCAAAGATTTTTCACCTCATGCTCTTTTGAATGACTTTTCTTTTTTTTGAATGACTCGCTGCACTCGTGATGCAATTATACAATCCTTCGCTTGCTCGGTCATCAAAATTGAGCGCGCGGTTAAAAAACAACTTTGCACTCTCGTATAACAAATAACTATTAATAATAATAATAAATAATATTTTTATTCAGTATTACAATTGGTAAAATATTATCATAAAATCAAATAATTTACAAAGGTATTATAATGTTAGATGCCTGTACTAGGTTAAACCTGTATCACAGGCGGCATGAGCTCATACTTTATGGTAATTGTAGGACGATAAAATTCTTAACAATATTTAACATTACAAGTCTTGAAATAATGACAAAATTTACTTACCTACTTAATTCAATATCTTAAATCTAGTTTACTTAAATACTATTTACCTTAAATATAAAAATAACAAAAAGTATAGTAAGTGCAGTATTGTTTGTTGATAACGTTACAAACGTTCAGTTGGTTAATAATTTTATATTCTCTTGGGGAGTAATAAATTAAAACTTAATTGTATAATCTAAGGGGGAGGATTGTATCGCTTAGGTATAATTAAATATCTTTAGTCTTTGGCAATGTATTACGTAGCTCTTAAGTTAACTCTCTGTCCTCACAACCACGGTATACAACATCAGTCCTCCAGTAAACCTTCAACTAGTAACACGCTCTTTCATTTGCCAACCTTCTGATCAACCAACAGCGTCAGAACCCTTATCGGCAAAATGGCATACAAAGCGTATGTCTCATCAACCTTACGTTTTGGAATAATATATTGGGGAAATGCCACTGATAGAAATACTGCGTTCAAAGCTCAAAAGAAGTGTGTGCGTGCTGTGTTTAAGCTGAATAAGACTGATAGTTGTAGGCCATTATTTAGTCAATATAAACTTCTCACTTTGCCATAAACATCTACGAAATAGCAGTATTCGCCAAATCAAACTAGCATTTATTTCAAACACTTAGATCGAAACGACGAAATAGACAGATAAGTGCTATTCCACACAAGACTGCGCTTTACTCAAAAAGCTTTTTAGGGATCGCACCCAAGTTCTATAATAAGTTACCCATTTGTATAAAAGATCTTGACAGCATACCTACACCATTTTAAAAAGGCTCCTCTAAATTTACTAGGCGAAAAAGCTTACGCTATACAGTCAATGACCTAGAAGACAAATTGTGATTTAACCCTTAACCACCTGACGTACGTCTCTCAGACGCAAGGAAATTAAGATCGTTAATATTTTAGCGAGCAAAACACGTATCAACTTGTACGCCCCTGTACCTTCCCGCCGCGTCCCTCAGAGCCACGCAAGCGCTCGTCGTGGTCATAGGCGCGCGCGTTTGTCACTGGTAAGTAAAAAACGGTCGTATTCCGTCTGTGAAACGTATGGTAGGTGGTTACGTGATTTTTTTGTAATTGTGTTTTTTTTTGTTTCGGTTTAAAATGGCTTCTAATGAAAGTTTTATTGAGTGTTGGTTACAACAAGATCCATCTGACGAGGTCTGGTAGGTTTTCGCTACCAAATGATGAAGGCAGCGATGTCAAGTGATGTGGAAATCATACTTTTCTACAATCAAACCAAGACCGGAGTGGACCTATTTGACCAAAGGTGTTCCAATTATACCACAGCTCGTCGAACGCGTAGATGGCCATTGGCAGTATTTTACAGGCTGCTCGATGTTTCGACCTCAAACTGCTACGTTGTCAGTTTATCTGCTCAAGCCCAAGGACTAAAGATTGACAGCAGATTCAAATTTATGAAGTGGCTAGCTGAACAGCTCACCAGACCGCAGATGGAGCGTCGAGAAAGCAATGTGAATATTCAACAAGATATTCGAATCACACTTCGGCGCATACTTCATTGCGGCAATGGCTCGACCCCACCAGCTCTACCAGGTAGAAGCAGTTCCGAAGACATATTGGCTTCTCGAAAAAACTGCTCAACCTACGACCCTAAAAAGAACCGCAGGACACAATACATGTGTTTTGAGTGTAAAAAGCCGATTTGTAAAGAATGCTCCCAAAATATGTGCATTCACTGTCGGGAAAATCTATAAGATTGATGCCCTGCAATTTTGCCAAAGATATAATTATAATGAGAAAGTTTTGATTTTATATTACTTGTTGATTATTATATTTTTATAAACAGAAAGAAATAAGTTCGTAAGTCATGTGATTATTTTTGTATTAGTTATTTTTGTTGTGTGTCTCGTGTTTTGAATAAAAAAAAAATTAGATTATAATTAAGAGTTGTTTCAAACAAAATAAGATTTTAAGAAAATGTGTTAATTTATATGTGCCCTGATTGCTTTAATAAATACTTTGATATGTATTTTAGTTGATTTTAATTAAAAAACAAACTTTTCACCCTTAAATTTTACATACGAAAGTATGTATTTTACTCCGTCTGTGAGACGTATGGTAGGTGGTTGTGTAACAAGATTAGGTGGTAGAGGGTTAATGACATTTTATTTATTGTTCATTAAATGTTTTATTTTTCAGTTTAATCTAATTTAATTTTAATGTTTTGTGTTTTTGTAGCGGCATCAACATCGCCACATGCGAACTACGCGTCACACTGACGTCACGCAAATCCTGCATCGCGCAAGCAGAGTTTACCGCGCAACTAGCATATATACAACGTCCCGACATCAACCGTCGGGCAGTTGCCCACCAGACACAACACCCGTCTGGTCGGAGGATCCTCCCTTTTCTATGGTGGATGAGTGAACTTTACACCCTGTTCCTCATACCACCAAACTCTGATCACCAACATCCGATCAAAGTTATTGTTATTTTAATTAATGAATTGAACAAGTTTTTATTTAATATTTTTGTTTTTTTTTTAATTGTTATACTTGAGTTTAATTATTAATTTGATTGTTGTTATTATTTTTTACCAATTAGTCATAAGAAATTATAATTAGAATATTTTTACGCCGTTGACGGCAATACATAGTGTCTAATATTTCATGCGTGTAAAAGTTTACCTGACGCTTCCCTAGATGGCGTTGGGATCGAAATAGATCGCGCTATGGTTACGTTACCGAGCAAACCATGTATAGCTTAAGATAATATTTTTTGGGGACGATTCCTTGTGAATTAAATTGTCCTGATTGAAACAGTTTGTGAGTTTCATTGGGTGTTCTCGCCTTCGGACCTTGAAAACCTGTTCATGGTCCTTCGAAGCCGGGTTGGCGTGAAGGTGTTTTTGTGTTAGTCATCGGTGGTGGTGGTGATTATCACCCCGCAACGTCAGTACTGGGCAGTGGATTGCTGTCCAGAGCACCCCTACAGCGAGGCGTCAGCGGTGACGTCATCGAAGCGGGATCCGGCTGGGTGCCGGAGGAGTGACGTTGCGTGGAGGAGCCAGGCAGAGGAGTTCACGGAGCGGCCGCCAGAGGGCGCCACAAGTGAGACGTCGGCGTCGAGTATCAGTGTCAGTGAGTGTATAGTGGAGAAATCGTGAGTACATTTTCGACCTTATTAATAGGAAGAATTTAACTTCGACAATTCAAGAAAGTGAATTGAAATTTGAACTTTAAATTCATTAGATAATTAACTTAGTCGTTGGTAATATTAGTTTGGAATTGTACTAATTTTAACCAAAAAGTGGTTTAGACGGGGAATCTATGCCCGATTTTACTCAGATATACTAAAACACTTGTAAAATTTTAAACGTTAACTGGGACTTATAAAAATATCGAAGAGAAGAAACTTAGAAGATTTTGTGTTGTTTATTGGACAATAAGTATATTTATAGTTATAAAGTTGCAAAATTGTGTATTTTATATTTGTGACATTTCCTACTTGTGTTTTAATTAAGAATGGAGTCGCTTAACGACATTCAGGAAGACATTAAAGCTAAAATGCTCAAGTCAAAATCTAACTTTAAAAAAAGTCCTAAAGAGCGTCTAACTGTTTGTTATATAGAGACTAGGATTGAAAACTTAGAACAGCAATGGCAATTATTCTACAAAACACATGTAAAAATAATTAGTGAGGTAAAAAAGTCTGATTTATTTAGTTCAAACTACCATAAGAATGACATATGAGGAGGTCGAAGAGTTTTATATACAGTTTAAAGGCGAGCTGAAAGAAATATTAAATAATATGAAAATGTCTAGTGAAGCGTGTAATGTTAGTTCAGAAGCTAGCTGTAGTACAGGATTTAGAAACTTTAAGTTACCTGAGGTTAAGATACCGGTGTTCTCTGGAAATTATAGTGAGTGGCAGACGTTTAGGGATTTATTTGGAGGGTTAATACACAATAATAAAACTCTAGACGATGCGCAAAAATTATATTACCTTAAAGGGTACTTAACTGGAGATGCAAAGCACCTATTAAGAAACATCAATGTAACATCGGAAAATTATGCGGCTAGTTGGGGAAAATTAGAGGCAATGTATAACAATAAAAGATTTTTAGCGAATGGAATTTTAAAACGTTTGTTTAATCAAAAGGGTTTAACAGTAGAATCAGCCACTGAAATAAAAAGATTACTTAGCACCACATCCGATTGTTTAGGTTCAATCAAAAATTTAGGGATAGATGTTACTTCTTGGGACATCCTAATAATACACATTGTTAGTGCCAAATTGGATAAGGACACCAGGAAAGCCTGGGAATTAAAGGTAGCTTCGGATGCAACGGATACCTACTTTTTCTCTGCTACTTTTTTTCTGCCTACTTTTACTCAATTTACTGATTTTTTAACTGGCCGTTTTCGAGGTTTAGAAAATTTAGAAAATAAAACTCCTGTTCAAAAGAGTTCGCAATCGTTCCATTTAGTAGGGAAAGGAAACGCGGAGTTATCTTGCGCATTTTGTTCTGCCGCTCATAAGGTAACTGCTTGTAAAGGTTTTGCTAAAGAAAATAACGATACTCGACGTGATTTCGTACAGAAAAATGGGCTATGTTTCATTTGTTTGGGTAGTAACCACTCTGCCAGATTTTGTAGAAACACCGTCAAATGCCATTTATGTAAAAGACGCCACCATACTTTACTCCACCCTAGCGGTGGTTCTGGGTCTGTTGGTGAGGACACGGGCGTTGTTCAGAAGGAAGCAGCGTCAGCTACTACTAGGAATAGTACCTCAATGGAGGAAACTCAAAAGGCCGCTGTACAAGCGGAGGGATCTACTAAGCCAATAGCTTCATGCCTTTCGACAGGAAATTGTAAGGATACGGTTTTAATACCTACGGCTTTAGTAAAAGCCAAGTCAAATGATGGAACATATCGGATGGTTCGCGCATTAGTAGATCAAGGGTCACAGGGATCTTTTATCACTGAGTCAATGGCTCAATATTTAGGGTTAAAGAAAACTTTAACAAAACACCGTGTTACAGGTGTAGGTGGTAACAAAACAGTTATGTCTAATTCCTCAGTAATTGTTGATATACGTTCTCGAGTGAATCCAGATTACAGCGTGCAAGTAAATGCATTCGTATTGAAGTCCATCACATCCCTTCTCCCAGTTGTAACAGCAACCAGGGTAGAATGGGTAAAGTTGACTGAAGACGATTTGGCAGATCCTGAGTATCACAGGCCTAATAAAATTGACGTTTTATTGGGTGCTGAGATATACAGCCAAGTTATCCAAGATGGAATCAAAAAGAGTACCAGCGGATCGCTCGTAGCACAACAAACAGAATTTGGATGGATTCTTTCGGGTGTTGTCGGTACAGAAAATTCGTCCGACATCAGTTCGTATCCTTGTATCACTGTCATGCATTCCAATGTTCAGGTTGATGACTTCTTACGTAAATTCTGGGAGCTAGAAGCGGAGCCATCAGGAACTGAAAAAATACTTAGTAAAGAGGAAGCGGAATGTGAGATTATATTTACAAATACCACAAAGCGAGACGAAACCGGACGTTACATTGTAAGGTTGCCGTTCCGGAATAGTAACCAAAGTTGTAAGGATGGTGAATCTAGATTCATATCTGAAAAAAGATTAAAGAGTTTAGAATTTAAACTTTCAAAGAATCACAAATTAAAAACGGATAACACTGCGGTGATGCAGGAGTATATAGAACTTAACCATATGGTAAAGGTATCTCCAGAAGAAAATAATAAAGGGTTGTACTTACCTCATCACGCAATACTCCGGGAAGATAAGCAGACAACTAAGGTGCGCGTGGTATTTGACGCTTCCTGCAAGGGAATAAATGGGGTATCATTAAATGATGACTTGATGGTTGGCCCGACATTGCAAGCAGAATTACGACATACGGTTATGCGTTGGAGAACACATCCAATTTGTATAGGTGCTGATATAATTAAAATGTATAGACAAGTTCTTGTCAATAGAGACGATACAATGTTTCAGAGGGTTCTTTGGAGGGATAGTCCTGAAAAAGAAATTGACGAATTTGAGTTAGTGACTGTTACATTTGGTACTTCATCGGCGCCATTTCTAGCTGTGCGTTCTTTACATCAGGTTGCTTATGATGAAGGGAAGGATCATCCAATAGCAGCAAAAATCATTCTTAATGATTTCTACATGGATGATTTAATGACAGGGGCAGAAAGTGTAGAGGAAGGATATAAAATTCATACAGAAATAAACAATATTCTAGCTAAAGGGGGATTTCCATTGCAAAAATGGATAAGTAACAGCGAAGAGTTACTACATAAGATAAGAGAAAGCAAAAGAGATAAGGCTGAGGAAGTAAAAATAAAAATAGATAATATTACAAAAATACTCGGACTTACCTGGGATCCTCGCGCTGATGTTTTCCAGTACTCTGTAGAACTGCCTCTCCCGACGGAACCTGTAAGTAAAAGGAATATTCTGTCGGATATTTCTAGGCTTTTCGACCCGTTAGGTTGGTTGTCACCTAGTATAATTTTAGCTAAAATTTTGATACAAAAGCTATGGTTAGCAGGTATAGGTTGGGACGAAGAATTGCCCAGTAGTTTATTAAAAGAATGGATTACTTACCGTAAGGACTTATCTTCATTAGAGAATGTTAAAATCCCACGTTGGCTTAACATTAAATCCAGTAATGTAAAGACGGAGCTACACGGTTTTTCGGATGCCTCAAAAATGGCCTACGCTGCAGTGGTATACATCAGAGTTATAGATGCAGAGGGTAACATAAAGGTTGCGTTAGTTACCTCGAAAACCAAGGTGTCTCCCATCAAACAGGTGTCAATACCTAGGTTGGAACTATGTGGAGCCGTTCTATTAGCCAAGTTGATAGTGGACGTTGCTAAAACTCTGGATGTAAATGTATTAGATGTGCACGCTTGGACGGATTCCGAAGTTGTTCTCGCATGGCTTAATAGTCATCCAAGTCGTTGGAAAACGTTTGTGGCCAATCGCGTTGCAGAAATCTTAAACGCATTGGATACACAATATTGGTCATACGTTCCATCCAAACAAAATCCAGCGGATTGTGCCTCTCGCGGCGTGGCTCCAGGGGAACTCGGCAACACTGCGATATGGTTCAATGGACCAGAGTTCTTAAGGCAATCAATGATAGAATATAAAAAACCTAAACACTTGATTACTAAATTGGAGGAAGTTAAGGTCCATTCGGGTATCCTTGACATTTCCGTATGGGACAGATTTTCATCGCTTTCAAAGATGATCAGGGTAGTAGCCTACTGTAGGAAGTTCTTGCATTTAAGAATCAGTTGTGCTGACAAGGAGAGACATAAACAGTTGTCTACAACAGAACTAGAGGAAGCGATGAAAGTATGTATTAGAACGGGTCAAGAAGAAGAGTTACAAGATGAAATACAAGAACTGAAAAGGACGGGATCTTTAGGTAAAGGGGGAAGAAAGTATAAATCGTTAAACTTATTTTTGGACTCAAAGGGAGTAATTAGAGTGGGAGGTAGATTAGAGATGACTCAGTTGAGTTATGATCGCAAACATCCAATTCTTATACCTAGAGATTCCTTCCTCACGAAGCTTCTCATAAGCGAGGCGCATCAAAAAACGATGCATGGAGGGCCTCAAGCTATGATCGCTTACTTGAGATCTCGGTATTGGGTTGTAGGAGTTAAACCTTTAGTAAAGGCCTATTTTAGAAAATGCGTTATTTGTATTAGGTATACAAATAAAGCCAGAACCCAACTAATGGGACAGCTACCAGCTCCTCGTGTTACACCAAATAAAGTTTTTCTGTACAGTGGCGTCGATTACGCTGGCCCAATAAACGTCAGAGTGTCTAAAGGACGTGGGAATAAGTCGTACAAGGGGTACATCGCGCTTTTCATCTGTCTGTCTACGCGGGCGATTCACATCGAAGTCGTTAGTGACATGACGTCCAAGGGTTTCTTGGCCGCTTTCAAGAGGTTCGTGGCGAGGCGTGGACATTGTGCAGAACTACACAGTGACAACGGCACAAATTTTGTTGGCGCTGCACGAGAGCTGCAGGAGTTATTTAATGAAGAAAAATCAAAATTCATTCCCGAATTGGTTGAGGGCTTGGCAAATAATGGTACAAAGTGGAACTTTATTCCTCCTCACGCTCCAAACTTTGGCGGTCTATGGGAGGCAGGAATAAAGTCCACTAAATACCATCTCAGACGGGTTATAGGGAACTCCACATTAACGTTCGAGGAACTAACGACGGTTTTGGCACAAATTGAGGCGTGCCTCAACTCGAGACCACTTTCCTGTGTGGATCAAAATGAGGTAACGGTGTTAACTCCGGGCCATTTTCTGGTTGGGGAACCACTCGTCCTAGTACCTGATTCGAACTTCGAAAAGGCTAACATTTCTAGTCTCAGACGGTGGCAACTTACCCAAAGAATGCTACAGGATTATTGGCGGTTGTGGTCACAAGATTACTTAAATCAATTTTTACAACGCCATAAGTGGGCTCACCAAAATCCAGAACCAGCCATAGGTGGGATAGTTCTGATAAAAGAGGATGATTTACCTCCTGGCAAGTGGTTGCTGGGGAAGATAGAGTTAAAACATCCTGGCCCCGACGGAATCACTCGAGTCGTTACTGTTAGAACTAAAAATTCCCTGATAAAGAGACCTATTAACAAATTAGCTATTCTTCCTGTAGCAACTTAAACTTTGTGTTTGTAAGGTATAATTTAAGAATATGTATTGTTCATAATTGGATGCATCTAGTTTAAGAATTACGAAATTGTTTGGTTTTTTTTGTCATTTATATACTTTCACCCATGTTATCATTATATCAACCTTTGTATCTGGGCACACCATAATACTAGACATGTTGCATGGTGGGCGGTTTAGACTAAGAGAAGGACATTCTGCAATATGTCCTTGGTGGGCGGTATGTCTAATATTTCATGCGTGTAAAAGTTTACCTGACGCTTTTCATCGCAAGCTCATTGCCGCCAAAGGCAACCTTAAAGCCAATATGGCTCTTATGTCGGAATACTCCGACTTGTCCGCCTTTTACATCAACTTCACTCCATAATGTATACACAAAACTCAAGTAGCAGAGTCAAACCCAGATCCCTAAAAATAGGCTTCTTCAATGCTAACAGCATAACAGGCCAACGTCAAGAGATTGCGACCTTCCTTCGCGATCATCAACTTGACTTGTTCCTAATCCAAGAAACCTTTCTTAAACCATCACAACGAACACCTAAAGTTGCCAACTACAAAGTAGTCCGCAACGATAGGCCCGATAGGCAAGGGGGCGGTACCCTCATCTACTACAAAAACGCCCTATATTGCATGCCTATAGACACCCCTACATTATCACATGTAGAGGCATCAATCTGTCGGCTAGGTATGACCGGTCACCCATCCATAACCATTATATCGGCATACATTTCACCCGTTAATAATGTCAGTTCAAACTCTATTGAACCCGACATTATAACGCTTATGAACATGGATAGCTCTGTCATTATAGCAGGCGATCTCAATGCTAAAAGCCCTATTTGGAACTCTCGCCTAACAAACAACAGAGGGAATGAGCTCTCACGCTTATCTTCCAAATATAACTTCGATGTCATCGCACCGATGACCCCCACGCACTTCCCAGCCAATGTCAATCACAACCCTGATATTCTCGACGTAGCGTTGCTAAAGAATGTAAACCTCAGTTTGCGTTCAATAGAAACACTACAAGAATTAGACTCTGACCACCGACCAGTGATTTTAGCACTAGCTTCTCGCACAGGCTCAGACCCTGATCTGCCCCCCCAAACTAAAAGGGTGACCGACTGGCTCAAGGTAGAACAACGCCTTAAGACCGTAACTTCGGTACATTTAGACCAAATTCCTGAGGAAATAGAATCAGTTACAGATGCTTTAGGCGCAATCGACTTACTCACCAGCCACGTACAAACGGTAGTGAACGAAAGCTCACGGCAGCAACCAGCGATGGATGACCATCGTTGGGAACTGCCAGCCGACGTACGTGCTCTGCTGACAAGGAAGAATGCAGCCATCCGCGCCTATGACGCCTTCCCTAACACCGCCAACCGCACTCTTATGCGGGGCCTGCAGCGTACTGTTAGGTCACGCATCAAAGAGATGCGGGACGAACGGTGGGACCAGCTCATGACCACCATTGAGCCGTCACAAAAAGCTTTTTGGCAATTAACCAAAAAACTTAAATCTGATACCATCACTGATATCCCCCCACTCATACGTCCTAATCAAAGCATAGCCTTTGAAGACGTAGAGAAAGCCGAATGCCTGGCCGACAGCCTCGAAGCCCAATGTACACCAAGCTCACACCCAGTTGACCAAGAACACCTGGCCAACGTGGATGCTGAGGTGGAACGTAGAACCGCCCTCCCCCCCCATGAGGACCCCGATCAACCAATCCCCCCTGTGACCCCAGACGAAGTTCTAACCCTAGTGCGGAACCTCAAAACCAGGAAAGCCCCTGGCGCAGACGGTATTACCAATCGACTGGTTAAACTCTTTCCTGCCCAATTACTAGTTTAAATGACAGCCATCTTCAATGTCGCATTAAAAAACAATCTCTTTCCGCAAACGTGGAAAGAAGCCATAGTTATCGGCTTCCACAAACCCGGCAAACCTAAAGCTGAACCGTCCAGCTACCGACCCATAAGCCTCCTCAGTACAATGGGGAAGATTTATGAACGCCTAATATTTCGCAGACTAATGGATTATGCAGAATCCAACAAACTCCTACCCGATGAGCAATTCGGTTTTCGAACCAAACACTGCTGTGTACGCCAAGTCCACCGTATAGTCGAGCACATCAGTGCAGGCTACCAAACGGGTCGCATGACCGGTGCGCTTTTCTTTGACGTGGCGAAAGCATTTGACAAGGTATGGCATAACGGCTTAATTTATAAGCTGTACAAACTTAATGTGCCCGATCGTCTCGTACTCATCATCCGAGACTACCTATCAAATCGTACCTTTCGCTATCGCATAGGGGAGGCGCTCTCTTCCCCCCATCCGATCCGAGCCGGCGTTCCCCAAGGATCCGTGCTCTCCCCCCCCCTCTTCTCGCTCTACACCAGCGATATCCCCAAACATAAGAAGTGTCAACTGGCTCTATTCGCCGACGACACTGCTATATTCTACTCAGGCCGACGCACAGAGTCTATTTCTCGACACCTCCAATCAGCCGCCAAAGCTCTCGAGCAATGGTTTAAGAAATGGAGAATCGAAGCTAACCCGACTAAGAGTGCAGCTGTCCTCTTTGTCAAAAATGGCAAAAACAGCGACGCTCGCACTCGCACAAAACCCATTACCATGTCAGGCCAAATGATCCCTTGGGAACCCAAGGCCAAATATCTGGGGGTCACACTAGATCACAAACTCAGTTTCACTGAACACATAAAGGAAGTACGTAACCGTGCTAACTTTGCGCTCAGTCGCCTCCACTGTCTCCTCAACGCACGTAGCAAATTGGCCCTTAAAGCTAAGGTGCGAATTTACACTACGTGCGTGCGCCCCATCATGACCTATGCTGGCGTCGTGTTCGCACACGCCAAGCCGTCACACTTATACAAAATGCAAGTACTGCAAAATCGATTCATGCGACGAGCCACGGGAAGCCCCTGGTTCGTACGTAATGACCAATTACATCTAGATTTAAACCTGCCGACCATCAGGCAATTTCTCAAAAAAGCGAGTAAACGCTTCTTCGATTCTGCTGCTACTCACACTAACCCACTAGTGGCAGCAGCTGCCCGATACACCCCCTCAGTCATCTCACGCACACGACGACCTAAACACGCCCTCACAGACAAAGACGACGACATCACTCTCTATCAAGAGAGTATGAAGTCTATTCGAAAAACATTCATTACAAAACACAGACTCCGTACTCGACGGCGAGTACCTCCGCGAACTAGATTAAATAATCACCCCCCCGTCCCTTGACCCCGCCCGCCCGCGCGGAGCGAGAAAACAAATAAAACGTCCCCAATAATAAGTAAGTAACAGATGCTACAAGCCCTCTCTTGTATAATTTTCAATAGCGCCCTAAGCCTAGGCTCGTGTCCCACATGGGACGCCCTTAGGTATGCTATTTAATTTATTTATAAGTTTACCCGGTGAGAGGCCCTTCTGGCCCCACCAACGACCGGTGAAGCAGAAAAGGCACTCCGGAGCCATCTGCAAAAATGCCCGCAAAAAAAAAAAAAAAAAAAAATTTTTGGGGTCGATTCCTTGTGAATTAAATTGTCCTGATTGAAACAGTTTGTGAGTTTCATTGGGTGTTCTCGCCTTCTAGTAATGTGTAACTCATCAATTTTATTTGAGGTTGAGGGAGTGCCTCACTTTTCCTCGTGAGGTCCTCACGAGGTACCCCTCATTTGAGGTGAGGATTCGTGCAACGGTATTCACCTCACGCCTCGTGCGCCCGAGCCGAACTCTGCCGATTACTGCCGAACGTCTGAGGGAACGAGGCGGGCGGGCGCGACGACAACTCACGAGTAATCACGACTCTCCGTCCGATTATTTACATCTCCCTCATCTTTCACACATATCATTTTCTTTCGCTCATAAATTTTAGACCGCCAAAATAAAGGAATCATTATCACGTGATTACCAATCTAACATAATTAACCATAATTATCTGAAATAAGAATATTTGCTTCAAAATTCTTTTTGACTAATAATTTTAATAGTTTACCTAATGTTGACCTTGAAGGTACACGTGAAGTGAATTGTTGATATTTTGTTCCAACAATTACGTAAACTTTTGTTTTTTTCGTGTTCGTACTTTTTCGCTTGCTTGCTTTATTTGCTTGTTTATCCCACTCCACACACACACATGACACAATAATCATTACCTAAATTATTTCATTAGGTACATACCAAAATCGTAATGTTATTTTTTACTGTGTTATTGTGTTGTAAAAATTTCGAGACCAGACCTCACCTCAGTCACCTCACTCATTCTCTAATTCTGTAAACAACTAAACAATTTGTAAGTCGGTTCATCTTTCATCATTCGCTCACTGAGCTCACTCAATACTCACTCGCGACTCGTGAGTACTCGCGAGTCTCGAACTCGCTCGCCTCGCCCCTCGCCACGATTTCATATTGTCAATGTCATATTTTGAGGACGTGTGAACGAATGAGGGAGTGAGGTGTGGTGAGGTGCTTCAATGTTAAAATTCGAGTAACTCTTTCAATGTGCGATCACGAGTTCCTCAAACGAGGCACCTCATGAGTGAGGGACACATCTCTATCGCCTTCGGACCTTGAAAACCTGTTCACATAGCGCTCATTTTATTAATATTGACATCTGTACTTTGTTTTACATATTATGTTCTACAAATAAAAATATTTGAATTTGAATAAACTTTTATTGTAACGGTGTATAAAATATCTAATGTTACCTATTACATAACAGAATTTATGAAAATAAAATCAAAACTTGACTATTCCACTTTTTGTTTTTTCACAATCTGAGAAAAATGGGTTATGTCATTTTGACGTGGAATAATCTATTTTTGACGAAATCATGCCTTATTTTTTTTTCTAGTGTATTGTATTGTATACTTATATCAAGTTTTGGGCCAATTTTATTTTCGCGGAGTGTTTTGAATGTTACCAAACAAAAAAACAATTTTATCGAAAGTGGAATAGTCAAGTTTTCAAAAGAAGCTCCTCAAATATAGATAGGTAGGTATAGAAAATGAAAACCGGCCAAGTGCGAGTCGGACTCGCGCACGAAGGGTTCCGTACCATTATCTATAAAAGCGGCAAAAAAAATCACGTTTGTTGTATGGGAGCCCCTTAAATATTTGTTTTAGTTTAATTTAATTATTTATTCATAAAGTGAATATATATATATATTTTGTGAATATTTCAAGCGTCTACCTGTTGCCGTTATCAATATCGAGCAAAAACGAGCAAAAAAAATCACGTTTGTTGTATGGGAGCCCCCTTAAATATTTGTTTTATTCTGTTTTTTAGTATTTATTGTTATAGCGGCAACATAAATACATCATCTGTGAAAATTTCAACTGTCTAACTATCACGGTTCATGAGATACAGCCTGGTGACAGACGGACAGACAGACAGACAGACAGACGGACAGACAGACAGACGGCGGAGCCTTAGTAATAGGGTTCCCGTTTCAGATTATTTCACCTGGGACAATAATTATGGGTCAAGTTTCCCGAATTTATAAATCCACGCGCGTCACTTGCCCACATCATAGCCTACGCAATTCCGAATCGCGTAGGTTTTCCTAGATTCGGTGTGTTCCGTATGAGTTGGGGTGCTGATGTATTTGTCGGGACATTTTATAGCTTGCCGGGACACCAATGTTAATAACGGTGACATGTCCCGACGTATCAGGAGGAATGGCAACCCTAGGTCTTATGGGCTCGTAGAGGGCGGGCAAGGCACCGTCGCACTCACACGGAGACATCATCATCGGGATCAACATTCAACACGGCCTGGGTCAGTAGCATTGCTACTGTAGCAAGTGTATTTGTCACAGTAACAGCGCACGTGGCGCAACGAGCGGCGCGATGTGTCGTCACAGTGGCGTAACGAGCAGCGCGATGTGTCGTCACAGTGGCGCAACGAGCGGCGCGATGGGTCGTCACAGTGGCGCAACGAGTGGCGCGATGTGTCGTCACAGTAGCGCAAGGAGCGGCGCGATGTGTCGTCACTGTGGCGCAACACACGGCACGGCCTGACGTCATAGTTGTGCAACTCCCTAGGGCTCGGCGAGCGTCTTGCCGGCCAGCGCCGGCGTTTCGCTGACGTCAGTCTGGCTGTCGCGTGGTGTGACGTCACAGCGCGACGCGACGGGCGGCACGTGGCGCCAGGCGTGCATGTAGGTGCTAGTGAACAGCACGGAGCCGCTGAGCGGGCCCACCCAGTACACCTGCATACAAAAAACGTCACCTGATAATTATAATGTCGTAGCTACCAGCAGGCTTATAATTGCCGCGCTCAATTTCTCTACTGTTGATATAAAAAAATAAAAATGATTTAATTCGGACCTTGATCCATAATGTTAGTAATACACAATACTTATGCTATGTTAGTAACAAATGCAACTCAAATTTTAATTCAAATACCTGTTGCACTCACTTGACGCACCGGGTACATGCACCCCATAATGGCCATAATGGTCAACACGGCTTATCACTGATGACCTTCAGAATGTCGTTGACGCTCCCACGCACTCTGCGCATCATGGACGCAATCCTTTTTCGCAGGATGGTACTGAAACCATCAATATGTGCTTCGGCAAACATTCCTGATGCACTGCAGTAACGTGGGAGCCCCAACAACATTCTGAAGGCATTATTATATTGAACTCTGAGGGCGTTATATGCCCTCTGCGTGTATTGAACCCACAGACACAGAGTGCACGTGTACAAGGATTGGCAAAACGCCTTAAAAAGAGTTATTTTTACTTCTGGTGTACCTACATCGAGCAACCCTGCGGGCCAACATATTGCATCGCACAGCCACCGCCCTCCGTTCTCTTTCCATGTCGGCGTCATCTTTCAAGTCCTCAGTAACTATGTGCCCTAAGTACTTAAAATCTAGCACCCTTTCAAGAGCCACACCTTTAAACATAACCGGTGGGATATGTGCTGGTTTTTTACGATTTATCCTAAACAGAAGAAGTTTGCTTTTCTGTACGTTATACATAAGTCCATGCGCTTTGTAGAAGTCTCGCAGACCGCCAACAACTTCCTGAGTGCGCTAACTGACGGACTTAGCAGCACCATTTCGTCCGCATAACTAATACTATTCACACTCAGACCGTCAATAGAACAGCCAACATGTGTGCTACTGAGCTTGACAATCAGCTGGTTGACATACAGGTTGAAAAGCGTTGGCGAGGTCAATCCACCCTGTCTCACCCCGCATTCCAACCTGTACTCCTCAAGACAACTCGTTGGCCCATCTAACATTATTAGTTTGGTGGCCATACCAATACTGAAACATATTAGTTATGGCGAAATACAGGATGAAATGTAATTCGATGTATTCCTTCTAGGACATGAAAGTGTAACCTCTATAACGCGTTCAGTGCGGGGAGCCCTCCTGGAGGGTTCACTCAAGTCGCATATGGTATACCGGGAGCCCTCGCGGAGAGCTCATTTTAAATATCCGTTTTTCTTAGCGAATACAGCATTATAAACTGTGAAAATAAAATCAGTTGTAGGTATATTTTAGCAAGATTTAATAGTAAACTCATTGTTTTTAAAATACAAGCATTTTTATTTATATTTATATTTGTCGCATCCGGCATTTAATGTTTACAACAAGACAAGGTGCGCCACCTAGCGGCAACTATCAAGACTAGAATTGGCGCGCTTAGACAGAGGCGGAGCGTTCCCGGTCGGTTACGAGGTTGAGGAGAACGCGCCAAGTCGGGCATTCCTTATCTGGTGATCGAGCTGTGAGGACGCTTTGGAACTGTCCTACGATTAGTTGTGCTCAGTTATTGTGGTAATTGTAATTTGTAGTGATTGTGTCAATTTGTGATTTTAATAAACGCTGTGTATCGTACATTCGTACCCAGTGTGTTTTCATTGCACGAAACCCACCTTATGCCCATGCGGCAGCGCCGCGGGCTGACCTACATCCATGAGAATTTCCTTTGTTTCCATGGCAACGCTTAGATGCAGATTTTGCGGAGTACTCGGGAAGTAAATACCTCATTAAAGTCGACGCGCATTCGAAGTGGATAGGGGCACTTTCTATGGGTCGTACGGATGCATAGTCAACAATCACAGCTTTGATGACTGTTTTTAGTAGGTTTGAATTACCTTTGCAACTCGTTACGGATAACGGACCACCATTCCAATCAACAGAATATAAAAATTATTGCAATTAAAATTGTATTAGACATGTGACAACGGCGCCTTATAGGCCACAGGGTAATGGTGCCGCTGAAAATACGGGGAAGACTGTTAAAAAAGCCATTAAGAGAGCAGTTCTTAGTGGCGTAAATGTGTTACAAGCATTAAACACATTCTTATTCAATTCGGTATGTAAAGTATTTTTCAGGTTTTTAGGGTTCCGTACCCAAAGGGTAAAACGGGAACCCTATTACTAAGGCTCCGCCGTCTGTCTGTCTGTCTGTCCGTCTGTCACCAGGCTGTATCTCATGATCCGTGATAGCTAGACAGTTCAAATTTTCACAGATGATGTATTTCTGTTGCCGCTATAGCAGAAAATACTAAAAACCAGAATAACATAAATATTTAAGGGGGCTCCCATACAACAAACGTGATTTTTCTGCTCGTTTTTATAGATAATGGAACGGAACCCTTCGTGCGCGAGTCCGACTCGCACTTGACCAGTTTTTTATATTTTTATTTTAAAGATAAGAATATTTGAAACACATAATTTCATCTTTATGTTTTTACAAGCTGTAGTTATTTATTTTTTTAAAGTATTGTAGTTTTATATTTTTTTAAAGTATTGTTCATACTGATTTCTAAAGTAGCCTGAATAGTAAAGTAAAACTGTCAGATTTGACAGTTAATTTATTTACATTTCATAGATTAGCGATTTCCGTACCTTTAGTTTAAAGTTATAGCTAATTAATAAAATGAATGGATCAAAGACTACTTCTGCTGCGTGCTTCATACCGTCAAGTATAAACACCACAACAAATAGCCGACACAAATTGGTTGTTAGTAAAAGAAACCTTAAAAAAAAGAAATGGTGCGAGGAAGTAAATGTTGAGTACAAGTCTGGGCGGCATTTGTTTTATTGTCAAGATCTTTTTTTTTTTTTGTATGGCATCTCGCAGTTGACCTTGAGAGGCCGTGACTGCTTAACCGGTCTTTCCTGTGGCTGCCCTAAGGTATTAGCTTAAAGCCTCCAGCCAGGAGCGTAAATATAATTATTACAAACTAAACGACAGCGCTCTAAGGGCACCCCCTGTGGGGTACGAACCTCGGCTTAGGGCGTCGTTGGGGAAAAACAGCAAGTTGGGGACGGGCTGGATCGATAATTTAAATTCATGATTATTATCGGGGATTACTATTAAATGCTACGGCTCACTCAGCCTCGGGGCTGGCGGTTCGACGTGCAAGGGACGGGGGGAACAATTCCAACAGGACGTAATGACGGTTTGTATTTGTGCACTGTACTTGTGGCCCTATTGCTTTCCTGAAGGAGAGTAATGGGGCCATCCGGGTCTGAGAGAGTATGCATAGGTCGGCGAGTCTGACTAATTTGAGAAGGCCTATGGCTAGCTGCCTGCACAACCAAGGGGTTGCGATGTCTATCTGCGGACTCGAAGAACTGCTTTGTCGCGCGTTTCATAAACTGCTTGATGGTGGGGATTCTAAGATCTACATGAAGGGTTTCGTTCCGAATGAACCATGGAGCGTCCGTAATTTTACGGAGAAATCGATTTTTAAGTGCCTGCATTCTATGAAAGAGGTGGGGACGGGCGTGTGCGAAAGCGGCACACGCATACGTCATAATCGGCCGGATGCACGCTGTGTAAATACGCAATTTTCCCTTAAGGGACAACTTGCTGCGTGAGTTCAGAACGCAATGAAGCCTACCGAGAGCGAAAGCGGCGCGCGAACGCACTTGCTTTATGTGCTCAGGGAACGAAATGTGATGATCTAAGATCACACCGAGATATTTGGCTCGCTTCTCCCAAGGGATAGGCTTGCCGAACATTTTGATCTGTCGTGGTAGGTCCGGTCTACGCCGGGGCCTAGAAAAGAGGACCGCTTGGCTCTTATCAGGATTGACCTCGATCCTCCACTTCCTGAACCAGTCACCGAGTCTGTTGACTTCGGTCTGTAGGATGCGGGAGATCTGGTCTTGACTGCGGCCGGTGTAGTAGATGGCCGTGTCGTCTGCGAACAGAGCTAACTGCGCCTTTCTACATTTCGGGATGTCACTGGTGAACAGCGTAAAAATGAGCGGAGCCAGCACAGACCCTTGAGGGACACCAGCGCGGATCGGATGAGAGGAAGAGGGCGAACCCTCGATGCGATAGCGGAAGGTGCGGTCCAACAAAAAGTCCCGTAAGATGAGCACGAGACGATCTGGCACACCGAATTTGTATAGCTTATACAATAAGCCGTTGTGCCAGACTTTGTCGAACGCTTTCGCGATATCGAAGAACACAGCACCCGTCATGAACCCGCGCTGGAAACCGGCGCTTATGTGTTCTATGATACGGTGGACCTGTTGTACGCAAGAATGTTGGGTTCTAAAACCGAACTGTTCGTTGGGGATGAGGCCCTTCGTCTCGGCGTAGTCTCTGAGACGCTTATAAATAAGCCTCTCATAGACCTTGCCGAAAACGTCGAGCAAACTGATGGGACGGTAACTGGAAGGCTCGGTCTTAGGCTTGCCGGGCTTCGGGATACCGATGACGGTGGCATTTTTCCACGATTGTGGAAAAATGTTATTACTAAGAGCACCATTGAAGATGGTGGTCATTAGCATAATCAGGTGGGCTGGGAACATCTGGACCACCCTATTGGTGATACCGTCTGATCCAGGGGCTTTACGGGGTTTCAGACCCTTGATTATATCGTGAACCTCGTCCAGGGAGACGGGGTCTAGAGGACAATCAGGGTCTTCGACCGGAGGGAGAGAGGCTCTACGTTCGACTTCGGCATCCACCTCGGCGAGGTGAGCCTGGTCTACTGGTTGAGAGCTGGGCGAGCACTGGGTCTCGAGGCTGTCAGCTAGGCATTCAGCCCTGTCAATTTCGTCGAATGCTATCGTCCTGTCGGGTCGTGTCAGGGGAGGCGGCATAGAGACTACTTGCTGCGACTTGAGTTTCCTCTGAAGTTCGCAGAATGCCAGATGAGTGGGCTCTAGCTCGCTCAACATCTTGTCCCAGTTACCGTCACGCAGCTCGGCCAAGCGTGTCTTTACAGAATTGTGAAGATCATTTGAACGTAAGTTAAGTTTTCCTGAGGCGATACATCAATGTGATTAAGTAAGTAAGTAAGTAACGACCGACGATTCGACTTGTACTGTCGTCCGCTGGTGAAAAACTACACTATTTACCTATCTGAATAGAATAATAATAAGTGCTTCATGTAAATTTGTCGTTGACATTGACACTTGACACATACAGAACAACTTTATTATTTAATTACAAGAGGCACTGAAAGTTCCCAATTTAGGCTACTTTGGATGACATTTAGAGGTCAAATAAAAGTCAAGTGATATTAAGTATTTTGTGAAAATAAATACGATCTTATAATTTTAAGACCTTTTAATAGAAAAATAAGTCTTAGAAGCTTAAAAACTCGAAATGGTTTTGGAATCGGCATAGGTTAATTTTTACTTTACAGACCGAATTATCGCAATTGTAAGCATGCAACTACGGGCGTGCCACCGGCAGTATTGCTTACCGGGCGTCGGATGCGAACACGACTGGATGCGTTGCGGCCAGACGTCGCGCAAGTGGCGCGCGCGGCGCAGCAATGACAGGTAGCTCATGCAGGAGGCACGCCCCAGCCCCCTATCCGTGTAGGAGAACCGGTACTCGCACGCGATTACAACGCCCCAGCCCCCTATCCGTGTAGGAGAACCGGTACTCGCACGCGATTACACTTCGAATTCCAATAAATGGACTACAGAAACAGTGTCTAAATTTCTAAAAGTACGGGACCGGTGTCGTATCGCATTAACATGGGAAACGGTGTCGATTGGCGCAGACATCGCGACCAAATCATTCCTGTTGGGAACAAGTCCCGGTTATCACTGTCGCGAGCGAGTATCGATACTCACAAGGGAGAGAGTTATGATCATGACGATGATGCTTTCGAGGATGCTTCAGAGGCATCCAGTGCGCTGGAGACAGAGGCGGGTAGCACGGGCCCGGCGAGCCCAGCCGCACCGGCGGCACCACGCTCCCCGCCGCCGCCGCGCCGCCGGGGGCTTCAGCCCGAGCAATACGTGCACACGTGCGCGCCGCAATTAAAGACAATTGTGTCTAAATAGTTAGTTATATTTATTGTTTGTTTTTAATATAAGTACCTTATTATGGTATTTTCTGTTAAGTAGTTCTTAGTTCTGATTAGCTATCATTTAATCTTAAGGGGGAAAAGTGTAAGGTATTGTGTCTACTTTTGTTATTTAGTAATGTGGGTATGCCTAATATGAATAAACCAGTCAGCTATCCATCTCCGTGTTTTATTGTCGGTATCAGTATCTTTAGTGGCATATAAAGAACTACACTAAGATAGGCAATCAAAAACTTAATAGTACTTTGCAATTGCTGTATCAGGTAGAAATTAACGATTTCGCGACGGAGATTCTTTTCCACGTTTTGACAGATAAGTACTTGCGTAGTGACATCCTATTAGGTCGAGAGATTTTGAATAACGGTTTTTGTGTGAGCATGACTGCAACTGATTTAATTTTGACTAGAGGGAATACGATAAACGTGTAAAGCTATTCAGACTATGGCAATGAAGAATAATTTTGATAAAATTGACACCGATTTACCAATTGATAGAAGACGTGACCTTGTAAACATCTTAGAATTAGACTCTGACTTTTTATTAACGGTTTTCTGACAACGCGTGTTAACATTGGAGGTAGGGATTGCAAACATTCGATAATTTTTGGTATTCGAATATTCGAATACTTTTTCAGCCTTGTTCGAATTATTCGAGAGATATTCAAATTATTCGAATAGTATTCGAATTATTCGAATAATATTCAAATATTCGATTGCAATGTCTAGTTGGAATTAAGATTGATAGACCCTAATCGAACAGTGCAAAGACGTCCTTACAGACTGTCTCCAGACGAACGTCGAATCATGCGGAATGGGGTTAATGAATTGTTACAAGCAAAAATAATTAGACCCAGTATTTCGCCGTTTGCTAGTTCAGCCCTTTTTGTTCAAAAGTATTATGGATCAGACTGTATGTGCATAGATTATAGAGAGCTTAATGATAATACAGTGCCAGATCGTTATCCATTACCGTTGATTTCTAACCAAACTTCACGACTCCATGGTGCAAATTACTTAACAAAGTTATAGGTAATAGGTCATAGAGGTTCTTGACGGTGCTCGCTACACATTAAGAGCATTCAATTTCAAGCGTATTTACAAGTACGCGCATGATAGCCATTTGAAGTAGAAGAGGTTGAGTCGAGTGATAGTGGTGAATCTTAGTTCGGCTGGTCGGACCGTACCAGTAGCCATTTCGTACCCGTAGTCCGTTGGAAGTCGGTAGTTGCTTATAGTAAACCATGAATACGCGGTGCGCGGGTGGCTCTGGCGGAGGTCGGGTCTTGTAGAGACCAAAGAGTCCGTGGGACTCGGAATTCAGGAGAATTCAGTAAAACAAACACGGGGTTTGCTGAATTTGAAACGTGGCTTAATGAAAATCCACAGGCCACGAATAAGATTCCTGCTATGTGTTTACGCTCTAAGGCTGATTTAAGAATTGCTCTCACATGTTTGGTTTGATTGTCTTTTGCGAGATGTGCGATAAAGGTGTAGTCAGTTGTACTTTGAATTTCCTGATTATTGATAAGATGTTAATTTTCTTCAGATTTTTCATTGATTGTTAGTAATAAGGTACTCTAGTTAACAAGCGTACTTACAAAAATGCTCATGACCGTGTTTGGAAGATGCCCGATGCCCAAGTACTTATTGAGATTGTAGATGAAATAGATGATGAGTTGCCATCACTTTAGTTTGTGTAATCAGGTTCTCGATTCATTGGGTCGGAGACCGTACCAGAGTATCGTAGCCATAGCCCGTTAGAAATCGGCATCTACTTGCTAGACCGTGGGTACGTGGTAGTGCGGTAGCTCTGGGTGGTATGGTCGGGTCTAGCCTCGAAGCCAAGACCGTAGAGTCAAGGACGACTCGGCATTCCTGCGGGAAGTGCGTATGTGAAAAATGTGTGGGAGCTATGTTATAGCTGTGCATGTTGACCGCGAATGAGATACCTGAGGTTTTGTTTTCTTTGATTGATTCAATATGGAATCGTTGTGCTTGGTCTCGGTTATCTTGAAACTAGATAGTTCCAATTCGTAGGTTTGTCTAGTTTAAAGTTTCTAAATTTTAGTTTCAAATAGCTTGGGAATTAAAATGGGTTTTTAAGAGTAAAGTCCCTTTTAATTATCTCATCAGTCTTCATATGAGTCAGGATTGGACGAGCAGATACTGTGGCGAGATTTTGTATTTTCCAGATTAACAACACACGAGGACGTGTGTCCTCGCAGGATGGCCGTGTCGCACCCGGCATTTAATGTTTACAACAAGACAAGGTGCGCCACCTAGCAGCAACTATCAAGACTATAATTGGTGCGCTTAGACAGAGTCGGAGCGTTTCCGGTCGGTTATGAGGTTGAGGAGAACGCGCCAAGTCGGGCATTCCTTATCTGGTGATCGAGCTGTGAGGACGCTTTGAAACTGTCCTACGTTTTGTTGTGCTCAGTTATTGTGGTAATTGTAATTTGTAGTGATTGTGTCAAATTGTGATTTTAATAAACGCTGTGTATCGTACATTCGTACCCAGTGTGTTTTCATTGCACGAAACCCACCTTATGCCCACATGATGTCTGAATCTAACAGAGTAAATCCTGACGACCCGACATATTCATATTTATTTTTTTCAATAGAACTTGCTATACGAGTATATATATAGGCGGCATGACGTATGAGCTCTACGAAAAGTGGGTGGAGTCGAAAGTGTTAAAACATTTGAACACTCCATGTATCCTGGGCGAAAATCCATTGCATTCGAGAAAATCCAAGATGTGAAAGTGTACCAAAATTCGTCATTCTTCTTCTCTTCTTTTTCTTGTGGTTAATAACTAACCTGGTGTCAGAGTTTTTATGCCGCTCATGGGCCTATGACTTGGCTTCACATGCCGTCAAAAAATATCTCTTGGGTATGTCGGTTTTGTCGCAAAAATATGACACTGACATCCAGCTCCTCTACGAGTATAATGATTTATTACACAAGGAGCACTTACTGAAGGATATTTTTGAAAAATATGAAACTTCACAACGTCAACTAAGTGACCGCTTGTTGGAGGCTGGGGAACTACTGGATTTGGTGAAGTGCAATGCTGAGAGGTATGAGTCTCTGACTAATAACCTCTCATGTTGCTGTGCCAACCAGCCACCACCTACTCAGCCTCAGCCTAACTTGAACCCTCCGGTGTTGGCTCTTCCAGGAGAGACCTGTGTTAGCTCACAGCAAAATAAAACAATATTTTTTTGTGATGAATTAGGTTCTGGCTTTGGAAAAATTTTACTCAATTACCTTAGCCATAGTTTTACCAATCAGAGCTATCATAACATAAGTTTAAACAAATGATTAAAAGAATTACAGACACAAACTGAAACAATTATTCTACAATGGTTTTGTTATTAGGAAATAGTACTAGTATTACCAGAAAGGACATAGTGGATGGTGTGAACACCTTATTAAAGTTAAATGTAGGAAAGCTGATATTGTGTGCTTTTCCTTATTCTGACACCTTATCAGATGATGATAATAATTATATTTTTAGGTTGAATAATACTATTCATAGGCTGACATGTTGTCATAGTGACAAATTACTGTATTTTGACACTAATAAGTTTGTTAGTGGTTTTAAGTTGACTCAGAGAACTTTATCTCTGTCTGGGAAATGTAGACATAAGATTGCTATGTTGATAGCATATAATATTAATGAGGTTATAGCTAATATAACGAAATTTAGTATTAGTGACGAGTCTGTGTTGTCTAGTTATACTAACAACATAGAGATTAATTATGAGTTATCATGTTGTACGAAGGAGGATCCACCTATAATACCAACATCCTTGGAGGCCACTACTAGTCAGATAGGGTATTCTCTTCCTGCTGGAACTCCTACAGGCATTCTAGACTCTTCAGTTGTAGTTGTGGAGGTCACTCCGGATAATTCTTTAAACTAGACTGTAAGACAACAGAAGTTACCCATTCAAATAACCAATTATTATTATTAGCGAATAATAAAAAGGTATCTTCTGGCAATTTAACTCATAAAAAAAACAAAGGGAGTGCAACATACTTTAAAATTATTTCATCAAAATATCCAAGATTGCTCTTCCAAATTACTGGAAATAGAATTGTTTTTAGAAAATACCAAGTTTGATGTCATTTGTTTAACAGAACATTGGTTAAAAGATCATCAAGTGATGTCAATTAATTATGAAAATTATTGTGTAATTATCCATTTTAGCCGAAAACGTATGATACATGGCGGATCATTAATATTAATTAAAAATTCTATTAAATCGAAAGAACGGAAAGACATCATCGGACTGTCTGTTGAACACACCATTGAATTGTCCTGTGTTGAGCTTGATAAGCATGTTGTAGTATGCGTATACAGACCTCCAAGTTACCAGAATCTATCTTTGTTTGAATCTGTACTGGAAGATGTGTTAAAAAAACTTAGTACTAATAGTAAGTCAATAATCATATGTGGTGATTTTAATATTAACTTATTAGAAAATAACTCGAACACTGTCAGATTATTAAGTCTTTTTAGGTCATTTGATTTGTCAAATGTTTTTATTGAACCAACCCGAGTGACAGCTTCTTCTGCCACTAGTATAGATAATATTTTTTGTAATTGTGATTACTTACACAAACAAATTGTAAATAAGTTGCCATCTGATCATAGTGGACAAACAATAACATTTTGCTCCTATATGCCTGTACAAAAAACTCAAATAAGGTTTAATAATATTTGTGACCCAAATGAGTTCTACGCCGAGTTCTTTTCACTATTAAACACACAATTTAATGACACTTTTCCACTAAAGACTAAAAGTATTTACACAAAGTTCGTATTTAGTGATTGGGCGACTCCAGGTATTCGTAAAAGCAGGGAAAATCTTTTTGAACTTTATGGCCTAAAGCAACATATGAATAATACAAGCTTTCATCAATATGTTGCAAAATATTCTAAAACTTTTAAAAGTGTGTGCAAAATAGCTAAAGCTCTTTATATTAGCAATAAAATAAAATCAGCTGATGATAAAATAAAAACTACCTGGCAAATAATAAATAATGAAACAGGTAGGAAAAAACAGCGTAGGCCCATGTGCAGTTTCTAAATTTAATTCAGTTGAATTAAATTTAGAAACTGCACATGGGCCCATCACTTCAGAGGTAGAAATAGCTCAGGAATTTGAAAACTTTTTTCACCTGATCATGCTAATGACCACCATCTTCAATGGTGCTCTTAGTAATAACATTTTTCCACAATCGTGGAAAAATGCCACCGTCATCGGTATCCCGAAGCCCGGCAAGCCTAAGACCGAGCCTTCCAGTTACCGTCCCATCAGTTTGCTCGACGTTTTCGGCAAGGTCTATGAGAGGCTTATTTATAAGCGTCTCAGAGACTACGCCGAGACGAAGGGCCTCATCCCCAACGAACAGTTCGGTTTTAGAACCCAACATTCTTGCGTACAACAGGTCCACCGTATCATAGAACACATAAGCGCCGGTTTCCAGCGCGGGTTCATGACGGGTGCTGTGATCTTCGATATCGCGAAAGCGTTTGACAAAGTCTGGCACAACGGCTTATTGTATAAGCTATACAAATTCGGTGTGCCAGATCGTCTCGTGCTCATCTTACGGGACTTTTTGTTGGACCGCACCTTCCGCTATCGCATCAAGGGTGCGCTCTCTTCCCCTCATCCGATCCGCGCAGGCGTCCCTCAGGGGTCTGTGCTGGCTCCGCTCATTTTTACACTGTTCACCAGTGACATCCCGAAAAGTAGAAAGGCGCAGTTAGCTCTGTTCGCAGACGACACGGCCATCTACTACACCGGCCGCAGTCAAGACCAGATCTCCCGCATCCTACAGACCGAAGTCAACAGACTCGGTGACTGGACAGGAAGTGGAGGATCGAGGTCAATCCTGATAAGAGCCAAGCGGTCCTCTTTTCTAGGCTCCGGCGTAGACCGGACCTACCACGAAAGATCAAGATGTTCGGCAAGCCTATCCCTTGGGAGAAGCGAGCCAAATATCTCGGTGTGATCTTAGATCACCACATTTCGTTCGCTGAGCACATAAAGCAAGTGCGTTCGCGCGCTGCTTTCGCTCTCGGTAACATTGCGTTCTGAACTCACGCAGCAAGTTGTCCCTTAAGGGCAAATTGCGTATTTACACAGCGTGCATCCGGCCGATTATGACGTACGCGGGTGCCGCTTTCGCACACGCCCGTCCCCATCACATTCACAGAATGCAGGCACTTCAAAACCGATTTCTCCGTAAAATTACGGACGCTCCATGGTTCGTTCGGAACGAAACCCTGCATGTAGATCTTAGAATCCCCACCATCAAGCAGTTTTTGAAACACGCAACAAAGCGGTTCTTCGAGTCCGCAGATAGACATCGCAACCCCTTGGTTGTGCAGGCAGCTAGCTATAGGCCTTCTCAAATTAGTCAGACTCGCCGACCTATGCATACTCTCTCAGACCCGGATGACCCCATTACTCTCCTCCAGGAAAGCAATAGGGCCACAAGTACAGTGCACAAACACAAACCGTCATTCCGTCCTCGCCGCCGAGGTACCACGCGAAGTTCAAGAATAAATTGTTCTCCCCGTCCCTTGCACGTCGAACCGCCAGCCCCGAGGCTGAGTGAGCCGTAGCATTTAATAGTAATCCCCGTTAATAATCATGAATTTAAACTTTCGATCCAGCCCGTCCCCAATTTGCTGTTTTTCCCCAACGATGCCCTTTTTTTTTTTTTTTTTTGGGTGGGAATTCATCAAATAACTTCTCCCGCTCTGGGCGGAGCGGGAGGGCGTGTCAGACTTTTACTGACTAAAACCCACCCGTGTGTTACACCCCCCACACCCCCCCTGTGTGCCAGGGCCACGATATCCCTTTCGGACAAACTCGCAACCCCGGCAGGCATTGGTCCTAACGGACCCCGTCAGTTTGTGCTGACATCTCTTTGAGGCGCGCGTGGAACACAACGCGCCGTCGACCCGGGCCTGGTCCTTATCGGACGGCGAGCTACCCATCGCACTCTCCATGTCGCCATGAGATCCCTCCGGAGCTCCGTCCGCTGTGCCGCAATTTCTTGCGGCAGCGGAGTTATGCCCCGGAGTTTCGCCTCTTCGCGCCACACCCAAATGTGCGCGAGGACTTTCGCCTCCAGATCCCATGGCGGCAATCCGGCAAGGAGGCTCGCCGCCTCACGGGAGACCGTGCGGTATCCACGTACCATCCTGATGGCCATGACCCTTTGGGACGCGTTTAACCGCTGCGCTGGTCGCAGCCTCAGAGAACGCGCCCACACCGGTGCCCCGTAAAGGGCCATGGACCGCACGATCCCCGCGTAGAGCCTCCGGCAGGAGGCGTTTGGACCCCCTAGACTGGGCAGGAGCCGCTTCAAAGCAGCCCCGGCCCGCTCCAGTCTGGGAGCCAAACGTCGAAAATGCTCCACGAAGTTCCACCGGCTGTCGAGGACGAGTCCCAGGTACTTCATCGTCGACTCGACGCCGATATGAACCCCTCCCGCCGTTATCTGGGAACCCGACAGTGGCGCGTTCCGAGGACCATAAAAACACATGGCCTCGGACTTGTGCAATGCCACCTCGAGTCCCAATTGCCGGATCCTATCGACGATTGTCGCAACCCCACGTGCCGCAGTTCGGCCGCCGCCTGATGCGAACTCCCTTGTGCCAGGACTAGCGTGTCGTCAGCGTAGCAGACTACGCTGACGCCACTAGGGAGGTCGGCGCGCAGCACCCAGTCGTACCCGATGTCCCACAGATGCGGCCCCAGGACCGATCCCTGTGGGACACCGCACGACATCTCTCGCCGGTTCCATTCTCCGTGGTGACCGGGGTAGATGATGGCCCTGTCCGTCAAATAGGCCTCGACCACACGACAGAGGTAGGTCGGCATCCGGTGATACCGAAGTGCCTCCCTAATGCAACTCCAGGGCAAGGTATTGAAGGCATTGGCGATGTCAAGAGACACCGCCAAGACGACCCCACCCCGGGCAACAGCATCCCCCGTCGTGAGGGCTCGAACGCGCATGATGGCATCCACCGTAGAGCGCCCCTTACGGAAACCAAACTGGCTCTCCGCCAAATCCGGCCCCACCTGCACCAGCCGCCCGACAAGGCGGTCTGCAATTACTCTTTCAAAGAGCTTGCCCACCTCGTCGAGCAGCACGATGGGCCGGTCCCAACGATGCCCTAAGCCGAGGTTCGTACGCGGGTACAGCGGGTGCCCTTAGAGCGCTGTCGTTTAGTTTTTAATACTTATATTTACGCTCCTGGCTGGAGGCTTTAAGCTGATACCTTAGGGCAGCCACAGGAAAGACCGGTTAAGCAGTCACGGCCTCTCAAGGTCAACTGCGAGACGCCATACCAAAAAAAAAAAAAAAAAAACTTTTTTGCTAATATTTCCGTTAAAACTACTGAAACTTTAAATTCCTCACCCACGCTCTCTGTTGCCTTACTTAGAAAGAATGTAAAAGTATGCCCTTTGGAATTTAGGTTCCAACATACAAACCCCCAGGCTGTTATAAAAACTTTTAAAGATCTTAAAATTATTTTAACAGAAGATCTCTGGGGCATGTCTGTAAAAGTCTGTAGATCTATAATCGAAACCATTGCGCCCTATTTAGCTTTTATATTTAACACCAGTGTGGATCAAGGAGTCTTTCCGGATCTCATGAAACACAGTATAGTAGTTCCTTTGTTCAAATCCGGAGATAGTAAAGAACCCAATAATTATAGGCCTGTGTCAATTCTGCCAGTTCTCAGTAAGGTGTTTGAAAAGTTGATGCTCAATCAAATGTTACGTCACTTTAATAAAAATTCCATCTTGCATGAACAGCAGTACGGTTTCAATAAAGGGCGTTGTTCCACTGACACCGGTGTTACCCTAATAAAGAACATTTTTAACGCCTGGGAGGAAGCACAAGGTGCCATTGGAATCTTTTGCGACCTCTCTAAACCGTTCGATTGCGTGGACCATAAGACACTTTTGCTGAAACTAGGGCACTATGGGATTAGGAATGCAGCTCTTGATTTACTAAGATCATACCTAAAAGATAGAAAGATTAACGTTCAAATAAACGGCGTTAACCCATTAGGGTCTGAAATGGCAATGGGCGTTCCTCAAGGTTCGATATTGGGTCCATTCCTCTTTTTAGTTTACATTAATGATTTACCCCAATTACTTCAAATTCAACCGAGGATGGTGTTATTTGCTGATGACACATCATTGATCTTTAAAATAGATCGACGATCACAAAATCTTGACGAAGTGAATAACTTTATTCTTCAGGTCCAAGATTGGTTTACGATAAATAATTTGGTACTAAATGAAAAAAAAAACAAATTTATTAAATTTAAATTACCTAATGTTAGAAGTAGCGAATGTGATATCATATTGAACGGAGAAAAACTGGAATTTATTCATCAAACGGTTTTCCTAGGAATCACTATAGACGAGAAACTGCAATGGGGACCACATATAACCTCTCTGGCGGGGCGGCCGCTTATGCTATTAGAAAGATAAGACAGCTAACAGATATAGAAACCGCGCGTTTGGTTTATTTTAGTTACTTCCGCAGCATTATGTCGTATGGCATTTTACTGTGGGGTCGGGCTGCTGACATTGAGTCCATCTTTATTTTGCAAAAGAGAGCTGTCAGAGCAATTTATAATCTCTGTCGCCGCGAATCTCTTAGGGAACTATTTAAAAGGATTAATATTATGACGGTACCTTGCCAATTCATTTATGAAAATATTATGTATGTAAGGAAAAATCTACATATTTTCAATAAGATTAAGCGATAGACATAATTTTAATACTAGAAATAAAGATAAAATAGATCAACCATTTTTCAGATTATCTAAAGTACATACATCTTTTATGGGGTACTGTGTTAAATGTTACAACAAAATACCTTGTGATATATTGAAATTAAATGAGAGAAAATTTAAAACACATATTAAAATTACACTTTGTAAACAAGCATATTACAAGTTAGAGGATTATATCCAGGACAGGAATGTTTGGAAACATGCTGGTCCAGCTCCATAGGACAATCTAGAGTCTAGACAAAATCAAACTGGTTGCTATTTTTATGGTAAAATCTGTTATTTTTATGATATTGATTTTTTATTCTGTGATAACATACTCACACACTGACTTATTTTTTATTTTTTTTAGAAAAACATACTTTTATGATGTTTGTAAATATGTGAACACCACGTATCTATCTAATAATTAAGTTTAATTTATTTATTTATTTATTTAATATAAGGTAGCTGCTAAGTTATTTTTCATTGCTTAGTTTTTAATTCGTTTGACCTATTATGGTATAGTAATTTTATTTTAGGTGCATCGTCTTCACATATAATTATATAATTAATGTAATCAAACAAAATATTGTAAAACATTTTTAAAAGAGTACCGGTGGAGTTTCTTGCCCATTCTTCTCCATACGAAACTACCTTTTGGAAGGGGCAACTAGAATCAATTCAATTTTTTTTGTAAATTTTGACGTTCAAAAGTGCCTCTTATGTGCCTATTTGAAATAAATGGTTTGACTTTGACTTTGACTTTTCTCACGATGTTTTCCTTCACCGTTTTTTAACCAAGTGATAATTATACAATTCGTACATGAATTCGAAAAGTCAGAGGTGCGCGCCTTGGGTTCGAAGTCGAGACTATGTGTCGGCAGTCTGACGGTCATACCACTAGCTAGGCTATCACTGCTGTTGTCAGACGTGCGTGCCTTGGGTTCGAAGTCGAGACTATGAGTCGGCAGTCCGACGGTCATACCACTAGCTAGACTATCACTGCTGTTGTCAGAGGTGCGTGCCTTGGGTTCGAAGTCGAGACTATCAGTCGGCAGTCCGACGGTCATACCACTAGCTAGACTATCACTGCTGTTGTCAGAGGTGCGTGCCTTGGGTTCGAAGTCGAGACTATGAGTCGGCAGTCCGACGGTCATACTACTAGCTAGACTATCACTGCTGTTGTCAGAGGTGCGTGCCTTGGGTTCGAAGTCGAGACTATCAGTCGGCAGTCCGACGGTCATACCACTAGCTAGACTATCACTGCTGTTGTCAGAGGTGCGTGCCTTGGGTTCGAAGTCGAGACTATGTGTCGGCAGTCTGACGGTCATACCACTAGCTAGGCTATCACTGCTGTTGTCAGACGTGCGTGCCTTGGGTTCGAAGTCGAGACTATGAGTCGGCAGTCCGACGGTCATACCACTAGCTAGACTATCACTGCTGTTGTCAGAGGTGCGTGCCTTGGGTTCGAAGTCGAGACTATCAGTCGGCAGTCCGACGGTCATACCACTAGCTAGACTATCACTGCTGTTGTCAGAGGTGCGTGCCTTGGGTTCGAAGTCGAGACTATGAGTCGGCAGTCCGACGGTCATACTACTAGCTAGACTATCACTGCTGTTGTCAGAGGTGCGTGCCTTGGGTTCGAAGTCGAGACTATCAGTCGGCAGTCCGACGGTCATACCACTAGCTAGACTATCACTGCTGTTGTCAGAGGTGCGTGCCTTGGGTTCGAAGTCGAGACTATCAGTCGGCAGTCCGACGGTCATACCACTAGCTAGACTATCACTGCTGTTGTCGTTGTCAAATTCGTCAATATATTATATTTAAAGAACAACAACTTTCACATAATATTTTTTTTACTTTTTTTAGGTTTTTGGTTGTGTTGGGGGTTTTTTAAATTTTTTATATAACTTTTTGGAAAATAAAAATTTGGCATAAGTATGTTTTTCTTTTTGTTATTTATTTTTGAACTGATTTCTTAGAATAATAAGATTCATAATTGATGGAACACCACGTAACTTTAAGCTTCGGAAGAACGAAGTGTCCTAACCTAACAAAGTGAAAAATAACCATAATTTCGGAAGTCGGTGGAAATAAACTAAAATAGATCCAGACACCGACATCCGAATTAAGGTTATTTTTCAGTTTTTAGTGTCTTTTTTGGAAATCGTTTTTTTTTTTGTAAAAAGAAAAATTTTTTTAATTTTAAAAGGTGTAATTTGAAATAAAAAAAGAAGACTAAATACTAGATTTTACAATAAAATGTTTTTTTTAATTTGATTTTTTTTTATGTTCCTCTAATTTGTGGAACACACACGCGCGGCACAATTTTATTATATGTATATATTACTTTTTTTTTTTTTTAGTTTTTTTTTATTTTCACTTTTTAGTGGGTCAACTTGCAATTTATATAAGTTACCATATCTTAATGTCAACTGCTCACCACCTTTTACAAAATATTGCTTTTCCCGATGCAGGGGCGTTAATAGTTGAGGAGTTCTCCTGGTAACAACCAGGAGAACTGGAAATGATGGTGATAACTTCACCATATGCATTGTGACGAGCATAAATTGCTTAGCAACCATATTAAAGTGTCTAATCGAATCGCTACAGTGAAATACTTATTATTAAGTAGTTCCGGTGGCTATCTGTGGTCTTCATCATCAGTTGCACTTCACCAAATGGTGCTTTACGAGTATTTTTTTGTTTCTTCCTTTATTAAAAAGAACCAGGTTCTTAATAATTAATAATAATCTAGCCTATAAGGCTAATAAGTAATTTTAATCGAACTTTTACTTTTACTCGTACGTGATAATTATTTTAAAAATTAGAATAGTGTTGATTGTACTTTACACAAGTCCGTTCGACTTTCTTAGAGTCTGATATAATAATATAAACACTTTGTTCATGTGTTATAAGTGTGTCATTGTCACTATTATGTCTACACTACACTAACTCAAAAGGTTTTATTCGTTTTAGTCTTCGCACTATATTAGTTTGGCCTAACAGCTGAATTGCCTCGATGTTCACATGCTGGTGGAGTCGGCGTTTATGGGCCTCAGCAAATTTTTGGATTATTTTGGTGACTGGCTCTATTTTTAGGTCACGATGGAGGTCGTCATTCTTATATACCAGGGCGCATTAACAATACTCCTGAGTACCTTATTTTGGAATGTTTGTATAATTTTGATATTTGTCGGTTTAGTACAGCCCCACAGTTGGATGCCACATGTCCATATTGGCATAAGAATATGCTTATATAATAAAATTTTCAGCAGGAATCCCGCGCGTCCAATCAACCCATACATGTTTTTAAAACGCATGTCTAGTTCCTGTCTTTTCTTTTTAACGTGCGCTTTCCAGCTCAGTTTCGCATCAGCGTTATGTCAAGGTATTTGGCTGTATTTGCGTATGGCACTTGTTGGCCATTAATGAAGATTAGGTGGTAATCACAATTCCTGTTGGTGAAATCAATGTGAAGTGACATCGATTCATTCAATTTGATTTTCCATTTATGTGCCCAGTCATGAACTTTATTTACAGCAATTTGTACCTTTTTGATTGCTTCCGTATGGCATGACCCTGTAGCCATAATAGCAGTGTCATCCGCAAAAGTTGCAATGGTATTATTTTCTAGCTCTGGTATAGCATACGTGTACAACAGGTAGAGGACTGGACCCAGCACACTACCTTGAGGCACGCCAGCTTTAATAATTTTTAACTCGGAAAAAGCATCCTCGTGCCTTACTTGAAACATTCTATCTGTAATGTATGATTGCAAGATATCGGCAAAATCATGGGGTAGCATAAGTCTTAGCTTGTATATCAAACCCTTATGCCAAACTCTATCAAAAGCTTGTGCCACATCTGAAAATACTGTGGAGCAGACTTTTATCTTCGAGCGTTCTCTCAATGATGTTGGTAATTCTATGTACTTAGTCTATTGTTGAGTGATTCTCTCTGAAACCAAACTGATGGTCAGGGATCAAGTTTCTCTCGTTTATGATAGGTTTTAAGCGTTTTAAAAACAATTTTTCAAACAGCTTTGATAGTATAGGCAACAGGGAAATGGGCCTGTATGGTGATGCTTCGTAAGGTGGTTTACCGGGCTTTGCAATCATAATCACTTCAGCAACTTTCCATGGCTCAGGAACATGCTTCAACATGAATGCTACATTGATGAGCGTAGTAAGCTTAACGATGGCTTTACGCGGGAAATTATTTAGGATTTCTCCCGTAATAAGGTCAAACCCAGGGGACTTTTTAAAACAAATGAAACTGATTTTTAATGAAGATTTTACGAAATTTTAAACCAAAACTAAATTTGAAATAATTATTTCTTAAATAAAATGAATTAACAACCAGCCAGGAATTTTACACAAACTAGTTTTTCGAAAAATAATATGTTCCGCTAATTTTGCCGGTGTGTGTAGTTTAGGTACCTACATAGTTAACTTGTGAAAGAAAGTAGGTAAATTATTTGTATTATTTGTGTAACTTTGGTCAAATAAATTTGTTTTTCTTCTTTATTCTGCGCGGCTATTAAAGCGGCGACCGCATCGCGTCAATTCGCGTCACCACTTGAGTCTGTGACCGTGTGTTCACTGAGGTTCTAGCCCCAAAGAGCTGTGAGGAACCGTGTCACTTCATCTTCATCATCATCATTTCAGCCGAAAGACGTCCACTGGACATAGGCCTCCCCCAAAAGGGGGGGGGGGGGGAGGGGTTGCAATAATCGCCACGCTTGGCAGTATGGTGTTAAACGCTGCTGCCCATTCTCTAGTAAGTCCCTTAGTCACCTTTTACGACACGCTCGGGAAGAAATAGGATGGTGCTAGTATTTACGTTCGGCACCACACGGAACCGTGTCACTTGCATCAGTACAATGTCTGACCACCACGTGGCTAAGTTGTAAAAGTAATAAAGAAGTTTCCTTGAGAGTCGTGGACTGTACTGACCCAGTGGCTGGTCCAGTTGCCGCTCCACAGCGCCGGCCCGAAACTGCGCGCCGGGTTCATGCTGGCGCCCGTCAGCTCGCCCTGGAATCATTCACACGAGTATAACCGGTTTGTTAATACGATCGATTCATTCTTACATATTTAATACAAAAATATGTGCCTAGTCGCTGTCGCAAATAGCAGTACTGGGACCAAACAGTCTTTCCCATCTCAAAAACGGTTTGGACAAAAGTAGTGTTACTGGAACCGTTTTTATTGTTTTACAATCTGTGATGATTCTGATGATAGAGATATCCGTTATAACAGTAAAAAAAAACACAGTTTTAGGTAGGTATATTAAATTACACCCAAACTTTCAACTTCGATAATTTCATATTATCTAGACTGATTACTCAGTAAGGAAGTTCAACGTCTAAGTTCTTCAAGGGAATATACAGGGTGTCCCAGAAATCGACGTCAAGCCGGAATCGGGTCAAGTCGTAAACAGAAAACCCTGAGCAATCCAAAAATGTATAAGTAATACTTATACAGTTTGTCCCAGAAGTCGACGTCAAGCCAGTATCGGGTGATAGGACAAGTCATACCTAATAGATAAATAACATAAAAATATTTAAAAAATTAACATTTTAAATTTTCTTTTTTGATGTAATCCTCAATAATGCTTCTGAAAACTATTGTTTAAGATTTACAGCCAACTGCTCCAGTCCAGAAGGAAATGTATTTTTTTTCCTAACCAAGTATTCAAAATTAATACTTTGCCCACTTTTAAATGCCTGTACTGAAAGAGTTAATTACATTTTTAGATTCCTTAACCATTTAGTAATACAAGGAAATAAAAAACCAGCCAAGTGCGAGTCAGACTCACGCACGAATGGTTCCGTAAAAATCTATAAAAATGGCAAATAAATCATGTTTGTTGCAAGGGGGGCTCCCTTCAGTATTAGTTTTACTTTAATTTCATTATTTATTTTTAAAGTGCATATATAACTAAATATTCTGTGAATATTTCAAGCGTCTACCTGTTGCTGTTATCAATATCGATCAAAAACGAGCAAAAATATCACGTTTGTTGTATGGGAGCCCCTTAAATATTAATTTTGTTCTGTATTTTAGTATTTGTTGTTATAGCGGCAACAGAAATACATCATCTGTGAAAATTTCAACTAACTATCACGGTTCATGTGATACAGCCTGGTGACAGACGGACAGACAGACGGCGGAGCCTTAGTAATAGGGTTCCCGATTTACCCTTTGGGTACGGAACCCTAAAAAACCTGCATCATTTCGAACTAGAAGCAAAAATGTCAAACGAGGGAATTACTTTTTCATGAAATTGGGGAACAAAAATCGAACTTAGAGAGATGTAGGTATTTTAGACTCCTCAAAACTCATATTTATTAATTAAAATGATTGAAATTAATAGTTGAATGAAACCTTTCGAGAATATTAATTTCATGTTACCTTATAGGTACAAATAATAAACAAGGACATAAATAAGGATTTGATTAGGAATATTAGGATAGAAGGGCGAAATAAGGTGAACTTTTGGGGGTAAAATGGTTTCTCACCATTTGCAGCAAAAATTAACATCCTACAAAAAAAAGTCAACGAAAAAAGTGGTTGGCAATAAAAAGATCTACAATTTTTGCATTAAACATTTTTCGACATAACCTCAAATTTTCCGTGGAAATCGGAAAATCTTTTTAATTTAGTTTTAATTAAGTTAAAATTTGTATAAAAATTGTTTGTTTGTCGCAAAATTTTGTGGAAATATACCTTTTTATGTTCTTAAGTAGACGTTATGGTGCTGCTGGTGGTGACTGGTCGTCTTGTTGGTGGAAAAATGTTCGATACAAAAGTTGTAGTTCTTTTTATTTGCAACAACTTTGCAATGTAACTTTTTTCGATAGGTCAACTCGCGAAAAACCGTGAAACACAAACCCTTTTTTTTGGGTTTTTTGGGTCCTCCGGGCCGTCTACACAGTGGTGACGTGCGTTTCCTCCCGCTTTATCCTGAACAGGAACCTCCCGAAACAACCGTGTCTGGTGAGGACTTGCTTCAGGCGGAAGGTGAGGACGTCTGGCGCCTCTCTAGCCACTCCTCAAAGAGGGGACTTATCGCAACAATTGTGGCGTGCCCAGCGCTGGGTTGCGACAATCACACCCGCCGCCGCCGTTATCTGGGAACCCGACAGTGGCGCGTTCCGAGGACCTTAAAAACACATGGCCTCGGACTTGTGCAATGCCACCTCACGCGACCTGCCCTGCGCCAGGACCAGCGTGTCGCACACCACACCGACGCCGCTAGCGAGGTCGGCGCACAGCAGCACCCAGTCGTAACCGATGTCCCACAGATGCGGCCCCAGGACCGATCTCTGAGGGACACTGCACTACAACTCTCGCTGGTTCCACTCTCCGTGGTGACCGGGGTAGATGACGGCCCTGTCTGTCAAATAGGCCTCGACCACACGACAGAGGTAGGTCGGATCCGGTGTGAATACAAACCCTAAAAGTTCACCCCGTTCCACACTCCATTATTTCGACTCCAAATTTTTTTCCCGTCTTTCGAACAATATTTTGCCCCTCTTCCATGTAGGTCTCATGGTATTGATTTTTTTTTCTCAAAAATGCATCTGCACTGGTTTATTACTGATTCTAATGATTAAAATTATGTAATATATATATTTGTTAAAATCGCGAATCATATTTTGATCAAGACACAACCTGACACTGACCTGCAAAATGCAAAAACCGTAAAAAAATTTGAATTTCGTGGGTTTAGCTGCGCATTCACCTTAAATGGTGAGTTTAAGGTGTAGGTACAACTCGTGCAGTAGTATTTTTTGCAGTAGTACCTAATTTTTGTATGATTTTCAAATTGATTTTTGAGATTTTTTTATTAAATAAATATAGATTTTAAAGTGACGGTGTTTTGATTATACAATAGTATAAGTACCTATTCAGGAATACGAATACAAAATTTAAATTCAAAAGGAGAAGAAACAAAAAAGTTATAGATTTTTGAGATGGAACGTACCGTTTGGTACCATAGTGCGACGGTCGGCTCGTAGGTACTAACCGCGACGAGCGACAGGCCGGCGACGGACAGTCCCACGCGCAGCGGCCACGAGTCACGCACGCCGGCGTTGCGCGCGTCCCACGCCGCACAGTTGGCCAGCGCCAGGCAGCCAGCCAGCAGCGCCTCCACGCACGCGGCCTGGTAGCCGGCCAGGCCCGCGGCCGGCACGGTCACGCACAGCGCCACGCCGGCCGGGCGCAGCGCGCGCAGCAGGCCGGTGCCCAGCGCGGCGCCCGCCAGCTGCGCCGCGCCCTCGGCCAGCGCGCGGCGCCGCGCCATGCGCCCGCTCAGCAGCGCCGCCAGCGTCACGGCGGGGTTGAGCTGCGCGCCCGACACGTGCGCCAGGCACTGCCGCACGCACCGCATGTTAATATACCGGTTGGCTGCGATTTCTTAAGTTCATACAGTACACATATACCTAAATAGTAAGTGTCTGTTAGCTCTAAAGACAAAGTAGGTACATAAATAAATCAAAATCAAAATATTTTATTTCACATACTCCTCCATGGGCACTTATGAAACGGCAGAAGCTAGATGCACGGTTCCAATTGGTTGTTTCCTATGGAGAAGAGCCGACAAGAAACTACACGGTTACTCTTTTAAAAAGAATGGGCTTTTACAATTTTTTCAAGTTACAGTTTTAATAGGTATGGGAGGACAGTGTAGGCCCGTCAACAAGTACCAAGTACTTAACAAAACAGAAGATGTTTAACAGAGCTACAGTCTATTAAGCCTTTAACGATCTCACATTCACAAATGAAAAAAGAATCTATATAAAATAATAATCTGAGATAAAATATTACTAAAATAATAAAAATAAAAACCGTATTTAAACCAAATTACAAGATTGCCGTTACAACTGTAACAAATCTGAATAATAATATTCTGTCCACAAGTCACTAATCAATATTTTAAATTAAAATTGTAGGTATTGATGCATGATGACTAACTTATCGAATATAATTCTATTCGCTGATGACACTTCCCTTATTTTTAAAATAGATAGAAAAGATACGGATGTCTTACATGTCAACGATAGTCTGGCTGTTCTTTCAAAATGGTTCGCAGCTAATAATCTTTTACTTAATGCGAACAAAACAAAATGTCTTAAGTTCTCATTACCAAATGTACCCCAAGTGAGTCTAAATTTAAAACTTGACGGCAAAAAATTAGATGCTATTACGGAAACTGTATTTCTAGGAATACTTTAGATTCAAAATTACAATGGGGTGCCCACATTAGAGCTCTTTCAAGTAGATTAAGTTCAGCTGCATATGCAGTAAGAAAAATAAGGCAGTTAACTGATATAGGTACAGCTAGGTTAGTGTAGTTTGTTTATTTTCACAGTATTATGTCATACTAGCTTTTGCCCGCGGCTTCGCCCGCGTGGATGTCGGAAAAAATGTCACGAGAAAATACTACCGGAATTAACAGTACGCTATGTGTTAATGCAGATTAAATTTCATCTAAATCCGTTCAGCCATTTTTGCGCCAATCCGAAACATAACATCATCCTCTTTAAAATTGACTACCGCTTTCCACCCCGTTAGAGGTAGATTTTTTGACAACCCTGACCTGACCTGACCTTGACCCTGACCTTTTCCTTTATTTCCGATCTTAAATAAAAATACCGAGTTTCAAGTTAATCGAACCGCGCGATATATCTTTCCATACAATTATTTTCCCCCACAAAATTCAACACCCCCTTTAAAAGGTTGTTTTAGAAAATGTATGTTTATGGTCGTTTTATTTATTAAGAAAATATACGTGTCAATTTTCAAGTTTATTGATCGGAAACATCATTTTGATATAAACTGTGTCCCCCTTTTCACCCCAAAATGAGTTTATTTTTGAAAAATATTCAATCATGTGTTATTCAATCACTTTGGAGTTTATCAAGACGCACAGTAAAATCCTTCCCTAAAATTTAAAAACCCCCTCTTGCCCCGTAAGGGTTACATTTGGATAAACCCAAAAACATGTAAAGCTTTATATTCTGTGAGCATTAGGTATATATAAAATACCGGGTTTCGAGTAAATCGGACCGCGCGTTAAAATTCTTCCATACAAAAAAACCAAAAAATTACTAACTTTATAATTTACTTAGGTTAGTATTCGTGCCAAGTTTCAGATTTATTAACTCAAGAAATAAGATTGTTCATACAAACGAAATCCGCCCTCTTCCAAGCCACGTTCAAGATCTAAGCCTTAATAAATTCAAATCATTCATTAAACGTAAGTTGTGTCAGAAAGCTTTTTATACCGTTAAAGATTATATTGAGGACAAAAAGGCTTGGGATTGAGCTGCTCCAATTTTTACTTATTGAAGTGGTTTATTTTTATTGTTTGATGTTTTTTTTTGCTAACTTTTATTATTTTATATACGTAACGTAATATATACGTAATGACATGATTATTTACTTGTAAAGTATTATATTATTTTAATTATTGTGAATGTGAAGACCTATGTGGGTTATTGCTCTTTTATTTTCACTTTGTCTTTTATTCTCAGTTAGTGTTAATCATGGTCTGGCAGTTTGAGTCATTTAAGCGGCCTACCTAAATGTCCTTTCTTTGGTATTGATCGTCGCATCGTTGAGCTCCTTAAGTTCTGAGTAGAGCTGCACGATTACTGACAAATGCGTGCACTGACTGGTCAGGTCCACTCAATCTGTGTGGTTCTTTCCTTAAAAGACCATTTCAGACACCAATCTACATGGCCTTCACATGATCTGACCAAGATTATGTCTGGACTTTAAAAGAGACCCCTCTGAGTTTGTTTTGGCCTTTCTTCTCAGAGTAGTCATATAGGAAACGCCGACCTCATCTAGTTTTAAAAATATGACTGACGTGTAAAAGTGTTTGTACAAACCTACTTACAGAAATAAAAATCATTTATCATTTATAAAGGTAAAATTCCCAAAAACCCCTTCTTAGCAGCCTACGTCATAATTTTGGGTTAATCAAGCCACGCGAGAAACGAGAAACCAAAATTAATAGTTTAACTAAAATATGTTCATAAAAAATTAGTACTCCGGAGCGAAAGTTTAGAAACCTAAACGAATCAAAGACTTTAACCACCCAACTGCAACAGGAACCTGAAATAGGAAGGACATCTAGCATCCCACTACATAATGAGACGCAAAAATCCAACTTAACCAGTGGTACTACTACCCTGAATACGGAGGAACAACCAAAACTCAAGAAGATAAACGTGGAATTTACCCCAACTACCATGCAGCATATTAAAAAAAAAACATCTTAGAAGCAAAAATTATTATTTGAAGAGGAAAATGCATATCCTTGGAACCCAGCAAATTACGGGATTAACTACACGCCTACTTGACTTGAGATCTAATAGCTCATACGAAAGGTACTGCGCAGAAGGAATGTTAAAATACCATGCAATCGCTAAGCAACTGTTTACCACGGAGTTGACATGTAAGCCTTATGATAAAATTATTATTTGTGTAGGAGAAAATGATTACAACCCCACTACTATGTTATATGAACTATATATGTTTATTAAGAAGTATAATACTTGTCCAATTATTGTGTTAAGTGTATTGGAAAATAAATATCTAAATGAAAAGTTACTGAATAATAATTTAGAACTAATATGTAATAATAATGAAAATTGTTACTTCTTACGTACTCATAGCAATACTTGTCATAAACTGAACGTTCTGATCGACACAATTGATTATAAAAATACTTATTTAAACTTCAACAAAAAACCTACTGCTCACTCGAAATGCTCCGATTTAACAAGATCATATAACTATAAAAGCACCCCAAATAATACTTTTTTTCGCAGATAATAGTAGTACTTTACCTGCAAATAAAGCGCTCTGTGATCAAACATTAAAAAAACTACATGATAATCAGTTGAGTAAGGTTAAAGTCGTAAATTCCATTGACGGAACTAATTGCCACTCATTAAATGTTCTTCATCAAAATATTGCAGGCTTAAGAAGTAAAAAAGAACTCTTAGAAATTGCGATTGACTCGTTTCTAAATGAAGGGTTACTTATTGATGTAGTATGCTTGACGGAGACTTTTATTAAGGCAGGTGAGGAGAGCAGCGTTACCTTAAACGACTACAAATTAGGAGACTGGTACTCAAGAAAGAATAAAAAGCGAGGCGGTGTTTGTATATACTGCCTAAATCACATTGAGTACAAAATACTGACACAATTAAAAAAATATGCGTCTGAAAATGTGTTTGAGTGTTGTGGAATTGAACTCTTACATTATAACATTATAATAATAGCCTTATATCGTACGCCAAGCTCAAACCCTTTGGTTTTCCTACGTAATCTAGAAGTAATGTTGTGCAACCTTCGAAACAAATCAAAAAAACAATTATTGATAGTAGGTGACCTAAACATTGATATTTTGAGCAAAAAAATCGATAGAAATAAAAAATGCATAGACGAATTAACTAGGATCGTAAATAATTTCGATTTAACACTACATATAAAACAACCAACGAGAAGAAATTCATGTCTGGACCAAATAATAAGTAACTGTAAGGATGCAATATGTGAGGTTATACCGCTGGGACTGTCAGATCATGAAACAGTTCAGATGATATCCATACAAATAGACAATAAAGTTCCACCTCTACACTTTCGCACAATTTATAAGCGTGATTTTAGGACAGAAAATAAAGAAAAGTTCTTTAGCTGTATTTCAAATTTAAAATGGACAGAAATATTTTCTAATCAGGAAGCTAATAGTGCGTTTAATCACTTTCACGATACACTTCTCTTGTTCTTTGATTTGTGCTTCCCTAATATTAAGATCAAAATCAACTTAGTGAAAAAATATACGAAATGGATATCCAAAGGTATTAAAAGATCTGCTAAAACTAAAAGGAATTTGCGCTTTAAATACTACTTCTCATCTGACAAAGCCAGTAAATTAAAATACTTAAAATATAATAAATTACTTAAAAAATGTATACAAAAAGCACAAAAAATTTATGGCTAAAAATAAATGTAAGGCGTCATGGGACATAATTAAATATAATTCCAATAATATTCAAATTCAGGAATCAAATATTAAGGAGATAGAAACTGAAAACGGACCACTAACAAGCCCCACGGACATTGCCAATTATGTAAATGACTATTTAATCAATTTGACGAATAACGATTTTGACATTAACACTAATAATTATGACATTGATCCTATTAATTCTAGTATGTTTTTAATGCCCACTAATGATGGCGAAATACAAAAAGTAATAAAATCACTCAAGGATACAAACTCAACAGGCTATGATCAAATACCTACAAAAATGATAAAATACATAGGCCCTATTATTACTCCGGTACTAGTACATCTAATAGACTTATCATTATTCACGGGAGTGTTTGCTGAGAAATTGAAAATGACAACTATTAAACCAATTCATAAAAAAGGTAATAAAAAGCTTGTTGATAATTACAGACCGATAGCCCTCTTGCCTATTTTAGCGAAAGTGTATGAAAAGACCATGCATGCACGATTAATACATTTTATTTACAATTAAGTTCCAAATTTTGAAACATGAACAGCATGGATTCCAAAAAAGGAAATTGACAACCACAGCGGCATTTAATTTAATTCAATTCAAATTCAAATTCATTTATTTGCTAATATGGGTAGTTACATACAGTTGTTAAAATTTAAAAATAGTTCAACCATATTACGCATTAAAGCATGCAAATTTAAAGCTTGGTCAAAGCTATCACAACATTATTATTTATTTTGGTAATTTCACCGTGGCAAATAATAATCAAACATTAGCAAATAACAATGTCACTAGAATAATTAAATAATTAAAATGAAAAATAATCATGATAGATAAATAATTAATCAGTGCAATAATTACATGTCACATCAACAACGCATTATTTCTGAGTACAATATGTCCTTACATCCTCTCTTAAATAATCCTGAATACTATAATAACATTTGAATAGCAAATATCTTTTTAATTTCCTTTTAAATTCATCAGTGGATGGACTGTCTAGTATAGACTTTGGTAAATGATTGTATATACGCGGTGCCATACTGAAAATGCTTTTGGTATATAAGGCCGTCTTGCTAGATTTGCAACAAATTTTATCACCATGCCGCTTACTTCTATACTTGTCAAAAAGATGTTTGTAAGTTCTTGCGAAGCTAGCAATCTCATAAATGTAGACACACGGCAATGTTAATATATTATGTTTGACAAAATATGGTCTGCAGCTATCAGTCTGGTTGATATTAAACATTCCCCTAATACAGCGCTTTTGCGCCTTGAATGCAATGTCCTTATTGGTGGAATTACCCCAGAATATAATACCATACTTTATCAAGGACCCCACGTAGCCATGGTATGCTGCAAGTACAGCAGAAGTTTCTACCGTTTTTGCCAGCATATGTAAGGCGTATGATTGCTTATTTAGTTTTTGAACTAAGGTATCAACATGTGTCTTCCAATTCAAATTATAATCAATTGACATTCCTAAAAATGTAGTAGTTGCTATTTCATTTATTTTGTTTCCTGTATTAACATAGTTACTAAAAATATTGACCAGAAAATCCCGACAACTGTTGTATTTTTTGACATGTCAAAAGCCTTTGATTTTGTATCGCACGAGTTACTACTAAAAAAATGTGATAAATATGGAATACGCGGTAAAGCAAATACATGGGTAAAAAGTTACCTTACAAACAGATCGCAATATGTAGAAATTACTGTGGATAAACCAAATCAAAACGGTGAACTATCATTCAAATCCAAATTAGGTTACAATTGCACAGGCGTTCCACAGGGCAGTATTTTAGGCCCCCCACTTTTTCTGATATATATCAATGACCTGACAGAAGTAACTGATCATCCCTGCATACTCTTTGCAGACGATGTGGCCGTAATTATCCCTAAAAATAAAGAAAACTATAATGAGGAAATTAATAGTACCGTAACTAAAATAATAACTTGGATGGAAAAGAATAATCTTAAACCTAACATTGATAAAACTAAATATGTACAATTTCGTAATAAAAACTGGAATAAAATGGATTTAAACATCACATATAAAGATAAACAAATACAACAATCGGTTACTATGACTTTTCTTGGGATAGATCTGGATGAGAGATGTTCCTGGATTAAACATTTTGATAAGCTATGTCTATGCTAACTCAGTAAGTTTGCTTATGTTCTATGGCGTTTATCTAACCTAACAAGTAGACAAGCCACATTACAGGCTTATCATGCATATGTTGGTTCAATACTGCGTTATGGTATACTGGTATGGGGAAACTCGGTGCATCTCGAAAGAGCATTCATCGCACAAAAGAGGTGTATACGTGCGATTTGTAATGTAGACCCACTTACATCTTGTAAACCACTGTTTCGTAAACTTAGAATGCTTACATTAACTGGTATTTATATTGAGGAAGTATGTAAATTTACCAAATCTCACCCTGAAATGTTTGAAAAACTGGGAGAGAAGTGTATGTTCAAAACTAGATATCCTAATAGATTAATTATTCCTAGAATGAAAACGGAATTATATGGGCGAAGTTGCTACCCTACGTGTATTCAGATCTATAACAAGATTCCTAACCAAATGAAAGAACTTCCAATGGTCCACTTTAGAAGGGCTTTACGCAGTTGGTTAATTGAGAATTCCTTCTATACTTTAAAAGAATTCCTTCAGTTTAAATTAAAATAACCTAATTGTACTTATACCATAATTTTGCATGTCATTATGTTATGATTAAATATGTTAAGCTACTGTAATACTACCAATGTAAGAACTTTTATAACCATATTTATCAGCAAATAAATCTTTGACTTTGACTTTGACGCAATAAAATCCTCCCTTGTCAAATTGACTACCCCTTTTCACCTCGTCAGGGGTCAATTTTCGAAAAACTCTGATACATGTTATTCTTAATATTTGTTGCTAAGTATTAATACCAATTTTCAAGTTAATCAAGCCACGCAGTATAATCCTCCTTTGTAAAATTGATAAACCTTTTCATCCCGTTAGGGAATGATTTAAAAAAAAAGCTGATACATTTTATTCTATATTTTTGGTTTTAAGTATAAATACTGAGTTTCGAGTTAATCGGACCGCGCGTTAAAATTCTTCTATAAAAAAATTTACATCCCCCAATCCCTCTTTAAGGGGTAGCATAAAAAAACAAAAATGACAACTTTATAATTTACTTCGGTAAGTATTCGTGCCAAGTTTCAGGTTTATTAACTCAAGGAATAAGATTTTTCATACAAACATTATCCCCCCTTTTCACCCCCTTAAAGGTCGAATTTGCAAAAACCCCTGCTTGTCGGATGCCTACGTCATAATAAGTATCTATGTACCAAATTTCAACCCAATCCGTTCAGTGGTTTGAGCTGTGTGTTACCAGTCAGTCATGGTTTCATTTTTGACTATCCCTTTTCACCCCGTTAGGGGTAGATTTTTGAAAAACCCTGATACACGTTATTCTATATTTTTGGTTTTAAGTATAAATACTGAGTTTCGAGTTAATCGGACTGCGAGTTAAAATTCTTGTATACAAACTTTGACATCCCCGAATCCCCCATCGGGGGAACTTTGAAAAAATTAAAAATGGATAACTTTATGATTTACTTAGGTAAGTATTCGTGCCATGTTTCAAGTTCATCAACTTTATTATTTTTACTTGAATTCAAAATTTTGCGAATGAACAACTTCAATACAAAAATTTATCCCCCTTTTCATCCCAAAACAAGGATTTACGTTGTATAAGCCAACCATAAGCCGAGTGAGCTATTAGTGAGTTTAACTTAAAAACAAAAAATAACTTTAATTAAAAACTAAATTTCATCCCCCTTTTCACCCCTTAAGGGTTGAAATTCTAACAACACCGTTGCGTTAGCTTCCGACCATAGTCCTAGATAATAAGTTTAGTGATTTTTACATTCTATAATGAAGGACTTTCCATACACAACTTCATCCCTCTTTTTAACTCTTCGGGGGTGGAATAATCAAAAAAACTGAAACACATATAAATTCATTTTCGATCGTCAGCCTAAACACAACATTTGAAGATCCTAACTTCAAAATTGACGGACTCTTATATAAACTTCCATCCCCTATTTTACCCCTTTAGGGGTGGAATTCCCAAAAATCCTTTCTTATTCCTTGTCTACATTATAAAGAGAACCTCTGTACAAAATTTCAGCTTTCTAGGTCCAAGGTTTTGGGCTGGGCGTTGATGAGTCAGTCAATCAGTCAGTCAGTCAGTCAGGACTTGTCTTTTTATTTTTATATATAATATAGATATCGCTTCTTATTTTAAAAAGTCCTAAGTTTTTGCGAACATATAATATAAAATATAAAAAGGAACATCATGTAAGTTTAGTTAAGCTCATAGATATAAGAAACCAGTTGGTTGAGCTTCATAAGATAGATTTTATTGGAACGGGTTTACTTAAATTGTTCTGCTACTTTCCTCAAAATGCCAGTCTGACGTTTTGTTTTTGTTAATATCTACTAATTGTTATGTCGGTACTTCGATAATTAATGTGTGTGGGTTGATCTAAGTTTTTAATAAAACAGTCGTTACCAGATCTCTGCCTTTTATTGTCGTGTACATAACATTGGCGCAGCCGGTCTAGAAAGTTCGGTACTTACGTTGAATTCTGTTTGCCATAATGCCGATTGGGAAGATAGAACCTTTTGATATCGAAGGCCAACATTGGGACAGTTACATTCGTCGCGTTACACAATTTATATTGTTAAATAGTATCGATGACAAACTAATAGTAGCTACGCTTCTGACATTAGTGGGATCCGAGTGCTATAATCTTATTTGTGATTTGTGTTCACCCGCTGAACCGGAGACAAAGAAGTTCGAAGAATTAGTTACACTTGTTAAAAATCATTTGGAGCCGGAGAGATCTGAAATTGTGGAGCGACATATTTTTCGGCAGCGGACGCAACAGCAGGGAGAAAGTATTCGTGTTTACCTACATGGTCTAAAACACTTGGCTAAAACCTGCAACTTCGGTAGGTAGTTCTCTTGAAGAAAAGCTTCGCGATCAATTCGTGTCGGGTTTATACAGCGAAGAGATGCGGTCAAGATTGTTTGCCGATAAGAGTATAAACTACAAAAGGGCTGTGGAGTTGGCCACGGCGCTCGAGGCAGCTGAGCGGCATGCGAGCACGGCATGCGCAACGGGCGGCGCGGGCTCTGGCGGGGCTGGCGGTGCAGCGGCGGCGGCGGCCGGTGAGGGCGGCCTGCACCGGTTCGGGAGCGGCGGAGCGCGCGCGCGGAGCGCACCTACGACGTCACAGCGTCGTTTTTGTGCGCGTTGCAGTAAGACCGGCCACGTAGTTGGCAAGTGTCGTTTTAAAAATTATACATGTGATGCGTGCGGCCAGAAGGGCCATTTAAAATTAATGTGCCAAGGTAAAAGTGAACATAAGAGTGAAAAGGAGAACAAAGGTCAGTACTTTTTAAATAATTCGGACTCCGATGAGGACTGTAATTGTTTCAACTTGGTTACAAGTACTGACGGTGACGGACCGTACTATGCGAACTTAGTAGTAGAAAAGGTGCCGTGTAAATTTGAAATTGACACGGGCAGTAAAATATCGGCAATTTCAAAGCGTTTTTATGGAAAAACACTTTAAACATGTACCAATTCAAACAAAGTTATTATGTCTGAGATCTTATACGGGCGACGTTATCGAGACCCTTGGTTATATTGTGGTTATGGTTGTCTGTGGTTCCAAGTTTGCGATGCTTAAGTTATTTATTACTGGAAACGGTGGTCCGCCTTCAATGGGCCGTACGTGGATTAAGCAATTGAAAATTGGAATTGTAGAATGTCACAATATTAGCGACTCGGACTCGGTAGCAAAAGCTTTGAGAGAAGAATTCCCTGAAGTGTTTGCAGGAGGGTTAGGTACATTCAAGTCTCCTGTATCGCTGCACCTCAAGGTCGAACCCCCGTATTTGTGAAGGCACGGCCGCTGCCATTGGCATTACGCCCGCGAGTCGAAAGCGAACTCAAACGGTTAGAACAAGGAGTTGTTTACAAGGTCGAAAGGTCAGAATATGGTACACCTATTGTACCGGTTATTAAGTCGAATGGCTCATAAGAATATGTGGATATTATAAAATAACAATTAATCCGATTCTAAAAGATTTTCACTATCCATTACCGCGGATTGAAGAACTTTTTGCGACCTTGGGGGGCGGCGAACAGTACACAAAACTTCATTTATCAAATGCATTCCAACAATGTTTATTACTCGTAGATAATAAATCACAGCCGCTGACAGCAATTACCACTCATGTCGGAACGTTCATTTACAAAAGAGTACCTTTTGGAATAAAATGTATACCTGAAAACTTTCAGAAGATAATGGAGGAAACATTGAGTGGCTTGTCGTCAACGGCTGTATTTACAGATGACATATGTGTTACGGGAAAGGATAGAACTACACATTTAGCAAATTTGACGGCAGCGTTAGACAGGTTAAAACAAAATGGATTGAGAATAAATTTAAGTAAATTCCAATTTTTTAAGGATTGTGTAACGTATTTAGGGTATAAAATTGATAAAGATGGCTTGCACACGGATTCTAACAAAATTGAAGCCATTAAGGCAGCGCCATCCCCAACAAATGTAACTCAATTAAAGAGTTTCATGGGCCTAGTTAATTTTTACTCAAAACGTTGTACGAAAACCAGCGCTGGGGCTCTGTCTAGCATAGGGTCGCAGCATTATGCTGAGCGATGGCCGTTTTGCGTGAATGTGACGCATATTTTCCCTCAACTTGTTCTTTCGTGTTTGTGTTTTTATTTCTTTGCGTTATGTTTACCGCAAATAAACGTATTTTCTTTCTTTCTTTCTTTTTCTTTTCTAATATGAGTGACATAATGAGACCCCTGTACAAATTATTACAAAAAAATGTCAAATGGCAATGGAATGATGAGTGTGAGGGTGCTTTTTGCCGAATGAAAAAAGTATTAAGCAGCGCACCAGTTTTGGCACACTACAATCCTGTTTTGCCGTTGGTGTTATCAGTGGACAGTAGCGCATATGGACTGGGCGCCGTGCTCGCACAGCGTTACGCAGACGGCAGTGAGCGACCCGTGTGCTGCGCGTCGTGTACACTAAACACTGCCGAGGAAAATTACTCGCAGCTGGACAAGGACGCACTCGCAATTGTATTCGGTGTGCGCAAGCACCACTAGTACTTGGACGGTGGACTATACGGACGACAGTTTATTTTGCGTAGTGATCACCGACCATTGAGTTATAACTTTGGGACGAATAAAGGAATACCCGTGACAGCCGCAAGTAGGCTACAGCGTTATGCTGTTCAGTTGTCTGCTTATAATTTTAAAATCGAATTTATAAGATCAGTACAAAATTGTCATGCCGATGCGCTTTCTCGTCTTCCGTTGAGTTCTACTAGAAGCAGAATCAAATGTGAGGACAGCGACTGTAGTTACCTTAAATTCGTGCAGGAAAATTTTCCACTTAGTTTTAAAGACATTAAAACTGACACAACAAAAGATTCGTTATTGAATAAAATATATGGTTACGTAATGTTCGGGTGGCCAGAAACTAGTAAGATTGAAACTGAAAAAACATATTTCAATCGTAAGGAAAGTATTTGTGTGGATCAAGGTTGCCTGATTTGGGGTTACCGGGTAATAATTCCGAAATCATTACGAATGTCAATTTTCAAAGAAATTCACGACGGCCATTGGCATTGTAAAACTGAAGCAAATAGCGCGGAATTACGTCTGGTGGGAAACTTTGGACGTTGATATCGAGCGAACAGTACAGGAGTGCGTCGCATGCCGGTCGCAGCACTCAGCTCCCGCCCCGGCTCCCCTACACTCCTGGCCGTGGCCGGAGGAACCATGGGCTCGATTGAATTTAGACTTTTTAGGGCCATTTAATAATAAGTATTATTTAGTTACTGTCGATGCTCATACTAAATGGATCGAGGTTGACAATGTTTCTGGTACGTCCGCTGCGGTGGTAATAGATTGTTTACAAAAACAATTTGCGCACTTTGGCATACCAAAAAGAATTGTAAGCGACAATGGACCGCCATTTTCCTCGGCGGAATTTAAAAAATATTTAGACATGAACGGTATTCGCCATACTCTAGTGGCACCTTATCACCCATCGAGCAATGGGGCGGCTGAAAATGCTATGAAACTCGTAAAGAGGGCATTAAAAAAGGCCCAAGTCAAAAATGAAAATGTAAACACGGCACTCAGTAAGTTTCTTTTCTCGTATAGAAACACTGAGCATAGTACCACTGGTCGTGAGCCCGCAATGCTTATGTTCGGACGGCGTTTGCGTGGTCGACTGGACCTGCTGCGGCCCGACACACGAGACTTGGTGCGACAGCTACAGGAGGTTAGTGAGCGGCGACGGGACACTACCCTGCGGGTGGCCGAGCCCCAAGATCCCGTACTACTACGGAATTATTCTAAAAACAGGGGCAAGTGGACTGAAGGGACGGCGGTACGTCGAGAAAGTCCAGTTTCTTATGCGGTCAAATCGCAAGATGGTCATGTACACAAGAGACACATTGATCAAAAATTAACAACTAAACAACCAAAGTCAAGATTTTCATTGTCAAAGGTGCAAGAGGAAGAGTATGACAAAGCTGATGCAGAGCAAATGGCGGCACCTGACTCTGATCAGGACGATCAAGTCGCAGAGGAATGGCAACTGGCAGAAGAGTCGCTTCCCTCGAAAACAGTGTCTGAGAGACATGAAGATCCACTGACAACACCTAGGAATCGTGCCTATAGGAAGGCTGCTTTACGCTGCATTGACAAATTAAAAAAGTTGTAATGATATTATATTGTGTATATTTATACATCACACTCATCATTGCACTGTTACGAACGTAGGAGTAAAACATATATTGCTACTATCGAAATAATATAGGTAGATGTTATCTACTGTACTATATTAGCATATTATCGTGCATATAATTATGTTTAAACTAGTTACTGTTTGAATAACTATGATTAGTGGATTTAACTGTGTTTCCTTTACAGATGGTTGAATTGTCATTTTAGTATATTTGTTAAATGTAGGTCTGCCTTTCGTTTGTTTAAGTTAGACTATTTCAAATATAGGGAGGAAGTGTTATGTCGGGACTTCGATAATTAATGTGTGTGGGTTGATCTAAGTTTTTAATAAAACAGTCGTTACCAGATCTCTGCCTTTTATTGTCGTGTACATAACACTAATGTCCGGATTTGTAAAGAGACTCTGATCCCTATTTGTTACAGCTTTTCGTATCAGAGATCAGACTGGAAATGGTGACTGCAGCTAGCAAAACGGTCGTGTAATAGTTATTTAGAAACCCTAGTTACGTAGTTACAAAAGTGTCTACCTGTACGAGCAGCGCCACCACGAGCCCCGAAGCGAGCGCGCGCTGCAGCGGAAAGTCGGTAGCGGAGGGCGCGCAGCCGGCCGCGCACGTCAGCAGCACCAGCAGCGCCGCGCCGCAGCCCTCCGCCAGCGCCACGCGCCACAGCGCCAGCCCCTCGCCCGCGTGTGCGTCGCCCACACGCGCCGCCCCGCCCGTGCACGATCCGCACCCGCACCACCGCACTGCGCACGAATCATTCATCATTTTTTGCTCCGACGCAGAATGTCCACTGGTCGCTAAATGTCCTTTTCTCAGAATGTCTCTTTCGCAAAGTGTCTCTTTCGCAAAATGTCCCTTTCGCATATTGTCCCATTTTTATTGGCAGTGATTAAATATTATTTCTTAATCGCTGCAAAGTCATCTACTGTTATTGAATCATTTGGGTTAGGTTAGGTTAGAACAGTAACCATAAACAAGCGAAGGCGAGCGAGCGAAGCGAGCGTGCCGCGGGAGCGGCCGCCGAGCGCCAGATCCCCTCTATTGTTGGTAAATTCAGTTACCAAAACAAAAATTCGATGCCAGTTTAAATTAAAATAAAGCTAAAAACTGATTATTGAGCTGCTACTTTCTACTTAAAATAATACTTCGCTGTAGCTATTATTTTTGCTGCCAACCTATTATTTTTGCTACCGGCTTTAATTATTTTTTAATCCCAAATTCAGATTAATTTGTCGCCGTGTTAAATACATGCCTTAATTATATTTGTTTGTCGTTGTAGAATGTAGATGGTTATATATAAAAAGCTAATTGCTAAAATGAATTGAATTATGATTAAAGGATGTTAGAAATAAAAAGGGGACAATATGCGAAAGGGACATTTTGCGAAGTGGACATTCTGCGAAAGAGACATTTTGCGAAAGAGACATTCTGAGAAAAGGACATTTAGCGACCAGTGGACATTTTAAGAAGTGGACATTCTGCGTCGGAGCCTCATTTTTCACTTTTGAGTGGGTCAGTTTGTAATTTATCTAAGTTACAATAACCTAATGTCAACTGCTATAAATATGTAATTTTTTGTGCAATTTGTACTTTAAAATTTTTGGAGCTCATGGGGAAATGGCTCATGGGGAAGTTTGAATTTTAGAATTTGAAAGATTTTATTTATTATTAATATATTACTTTTTAATTTGGAGCCGCCGGGAATAAAATATTGGACCACCCGGGAATAAGCCAAAGGACATGAGGATTTTCCACGCCGCGCGGTAAACAAAAAAAAAAGGGTGAGTTGTCTCGGGTTCAGCTGTGGTAGAATCATAAGCTACTTTCCATCCTGGATATTGTATCCTAACTAATCACACTAATTACACTTCACACTAATATTATAAAGGCGAAAGTTTGTGAGTGTGTGTGTGTGTATGTTTGTTACTTCTTCACGCTCTAACGGCCAGGCCAATTTTGATTTGATGAAATTTTGTATAGAGGTAGCTGACACCCTGGATTAAGACATAGGCTACTTTTATCCCGATATTCCCACGGGATCGAGACTTGAAACCGCGAGGTGCAGCTAGTATTATAAATGCGAAAGTAAGTTTGTTTGTAACCTTTTCACGTCTAAACCACAAAACCGATCATCCTGAAATTTTACATATACGTTGTCAGGTGTACAGAAACGGCATAAGGTACCTTTCATCCCGAAAGTACTGTTCCCGAGGAAAACAACAATAACGTTCTTATGATAATAGATGGCGCCACGTGTTTTTCGAATCATGATTGAATTATGTTATGGGCTGTATTTAATAGCACTTTTTCAAAAAACAGAGTACAACCCGAAATGATTGTCAAATTCTAAATTAACGCAAGCGAAGCCGCGAGCAAAACCTAGTTAATGATAAAAATGCACAGGCAAAAGCTAGTAGGTACCTACATAGGTGTAGGGACTACAGGTGACAATCTTTCCGGCGGCGGCGGCGGCGGCGCACGGTGGATCGCAAATCGGCTGTAGAAGACATAGGATCTCGATTTCTTAAATGTTATTTTTTTTTGCTGGAAATGACTTCTGCTGATCGTTACTGTTCTATAAAATGTCATATGAAGTAATTGTGTGCACAAATGGAAGAGTTATAATTTTTATAAGAAAAAAATGTATGAAGCTAGTATGAAAAATCGAATTATCTCCAAAACGGCATGTTTAACCGTACTATCCTTGGAGGTGGTCATAGTGCTAATTATTTATGATTTTTTGGTTGCCGAGTTGACGAAAAATTTAATGCCGTTTTTTTTTTTAAAAATCGTCAAAATATTTTTATTTATGTTTACATGTAAAACGATCCCTTTTAGTGTCCAAGTTAAAAAGTTCGATATGTTATTAACCCAAATATTAAGAACACCCAAAACAAGAAAAATTAAATAAAAAAATTGCTGTTTTTTGAGACATTTTTATTAATTTAAATAAAAAAAGATTATCAAACTCTTATTTAAGTAACATATAAAGTTATATTATATACAAAATAATTTAATTTAAGGAATTAATACTAAGCTTTTGTAAAATAAAGTAAAATAAATTTAAAAAAAGACAAAATATCATTAAATATTACAAAAAAAAACCCAAACACACTCAAATACAAAACAAATATGTACATATATAATTTTTTTACAAATTTACCTTATCACTCTCGTTGTCAGACTCCAATTCTGAGTCAGCATCCAGATTGGATATATCCAAAAACTCGAACTCAGTTTCCTGAAATTGAATTAAGTCGAGAGTTTCAGCAAAAAGGCTCTGCTTTTTCTTGGCATCTAACTTAGGCCTTTGTGCACTTAGCAAAGGATCCGAAGAAACAACAAGCATATTTAAAATGTCTTGATTGGAATCCTGCCTGCTTCTTTTCCGCGAATGATGTTCTCGAAACCTCTTAAAATCTTTGTTTCGAGACTCTAAGGCTTCTTCCGAGAGAGTCCCAATCGGCACAATATTATTTTTCTCGATTATGTCAGCCCCATGGATTAATAATTTATGAACGGTTGACGACATGTAGTACCAGTCGTATAATAATACGTACTTTTCTGCTGTTTTGCGGGCATAATCTCTAAATTTTATTATATCGACCTGCTCTCCAGATGTAATTGCTTGTAAAATTACAGCAAATCTTTTGATGACGTCTTCATCCAAACCGGTTATAGCTGCGGTTTTATTAGGAAACTCAAAGAATTTTCTTGCAGTATTCCCGTGATGACGATGATCGACGCTAAAGTTTGCACTTACCTTTCTGAAGCTAGATCAAATGCATCGTGCTACCTGTGCTTAGCCAAGCCTACAGAAATGAACCACTTAGATGCTGTAACATCAAAAATTGTGTGTTCAGACCTGTATAAATTTGGCTTGTCATCCCTACACGCCCGTATAAATTGTATGGAATGTCTGTTACACATTGCATACAGGCTCGACTTCAAACGGTGGGCAGCGACAAGTGATGAGCACAAAGAAATGCTACAGACAAGGAAGAAAATAATTCAAAATAAATTCAAAGATGAGCTCAATCTGTTGATTGATATAGTAAAACAAGGCTCGTGAACCACCAATGACGGGAATACTGCAAGAAAATTCTTTGAGTTTCCTAATAAAACCGCAGCTATAACCGGTTTGGATGAAGACCTCATCAAAAGATTTGCTGTAATTTTACAAGCAATTACATCTGGAGAGCAGGTCGATATAATAAAATTTAGAGATTATGCCCGCAAAACAGCAGAAAAGTACGTATTATTATACGACTGGTACTACATGTCGTCAACCGTTCATAAATTATTAATCCATGGGGCTGACATAATCGAGAAAAATAATATTGTGCCGCTTGGGACTCTCTCGGAAGAAGCCTCAGAGTCTCAAAACAAAGATTTTAAGAGGTTTCGAGAACATCATTCGCGGAAAAGAAGCAGGCAGGATTCCAATCAAGACATTTTAAATATGCTTGTTGTTTCTTCGGATCCTTTGCTAAGTGCACAAAGGCCTAAGTTAGATGCCAAGAAAAAGCAGAGCTTTTTTGCTGAAACTCTCGACTTAATTCAATTTCAGGAAACTGAGTTCGAGTTTTTGGATATATCCAATCTGGATGCTGACTCAGAATTGGAGTCTGACAACGAGAGTGATAAGGTAAATTTGTAAAAAAATTATATATGTACATATTTGTAAATTTGTATTTGAGTGTGTTTGCGTTTTTTTTGTAATATTTAATGATATTTTGTCTTTTTTTAAATTTATTTTACTTTATTTTACAAATGCTTAGTATTAATTCCTTAAATTAAATTATTTTGTATATAATATAACTTTATATGTTACTTAAATAAGAGTTTGATAATCTTTTTTTATTTAAATTAATAAAAATGTGTCAAAAAACAGCATTTTTTTTTATTTAATTTTTCTTGTTTTGTGTGTTCTTAATATTTGGGTTAATAAGATATCGAACTTTTTAACTTGGACACTAAAAGGGATCGTTTTACATGTAAAAATAAATAAAAATATTTTGACGATTTTTTAAAAAAAAAACGGCATTAAATTTTTCGTCAAATCGGCAACCAAAAAATCATAAATAATTAGCACTATGACCACCTCCAAGGATAGTACGGTTAAACATTGCCTAAACAAGGTTTAGGAGATAATTCGATTTTTCATACTAGCTTCATACATTTTTTTCTTATAAAAATTATAACTCTTCCATTTGTGCACACAATTACTTCATATGACATTTTATAGAACAGTAACGATCAGCAGAAGTCATTTCCAGCAAAAAAAATAACATTTAAGAAATCGAGATCCTATGTCTTCTACAGCCGATTTTCGATCCACCGTGCGGCGGTGCAAAATGTAATATTCACAGTTCACTGCAGCGTCAGTCGGCCGCCAGCGCCCTTCGCCGGCGGCGGCGGCGGCGAAGGGCGCCGTGTACTATTGTATGTAAAAGCGTCACTGACTCGGTATCTCCCAATTATAACAATAGACTTTATTCGGTACAATGGAATTTCGTTTTATCTCCTTCTCCAACCACCTAATAGTAAAGGACCCAACAATAGGCATTACACGTGTATTAGTAACAATTTAATTCAACTTAATAATATGTCGACTTCTATCTTATCTCTTTGATTTTAATATATTTATACTCGTATGAACGTAATCCTAATCAGTTATCATAATCACGGATCGAACTGATTTTATATCATCAACCTGCGTCGTCGCCACCGCTGCACCGTGCCCGCATCAATCACACCTGCACCCTAATCGCGTAACACACTATCTATCACAATCTGAATGGTTCTGAAGCATATTGCTAATCCATTGCTTCATATGTTCGAAAAATTTGTCTGCTCAAAAATTAAAATAACTGTCAAAATGAAACCTATCTTTATAGGTACTTAAGGCGGGGTTCTTCGAAAAATCGTCGTTTTGTATTGTGTTTTATTCGTAGATAACCAGGATTAAAATTTTGAAAAAAATATATTACATATTTCACACTTCGATCTAGATATTTCGGCTGTGCGATTCACGATTACTTGCACTTTACTGCCTCCAATTAAATCGCAAAGATCGTCTAAATTATGATCTAATTATCATTTCATTTGAGTTATATTAGACTTTGAACAATAAAACTTATACCATAATAAAGGTCGTAAAAAATGTGATATTTGTCGGCCGTCATAATTTGAAATACGAAAATACCTATATCACTAATTCCAAAATAAAGGGTTTTCATCTTTTGATGCGCTTGCTTCGCGTGCTTTAGTCCCAAGCGGAACGTGTTGGAGGACGGACGTACGCCAATTTTTTCGAACCCGGCAATTTCTGTAACCGGCTGAGAAAAAATGCTTATAAATAATAATAATACGTATAGTTTCGTTTTTAAATAGGTATTTTTTATTAGGTAGATAAAATTTTGTAAAACAAAATGGGCATAAACGAAAAATAATAATGTTCTCGATATAGAGAGAGAGAGAGAAAATGTGAATTTAGTGAAAATGTAAATCCAAGATGGCGGCTTCGAAAATGTTCCAATTTTTTATCATGGGTATCAAGTTCATAGTTTTCGAGGGTGCTAAAGCTGATAGTGAGGTAAAAATGTAAATCCAAGATGGCGGCTTCGAAAATGTTCCAATTTTTCATCATGGGTATCACTTTCATAGTTTTCGAGGTTGCTAAAGCCGATAGTGAGGTCAAAATGTAAATCCAAGATGGCGGCTACGAAAATGTTCAAATTCTTCATCATGTGTATCAAAGTTATGCATCGGGTTACGTCTGTATAGCCAAACTAACCATACTTATAAGCTTGTCGTAACTTGATACAGTGTTTTTAGTAAGGGGATTGACTCTAAGTGTACTACGCATAAACAGGCATGTGCCTAAATGTCACCGAAAAAAAAAAAAGTGAGCCTTACAATAGTCGCATAATATGATGTGTAATATCTGACATCTCACCTTGATATAGTAATAATTCCAGGCTCAAGCTATCACTTCCTGATACACACTTCCATCCCTTTTCAAGAAATCACTTCAACAGAAAGAGAAAGGATAGATATTATTACAAATCAAAAACCCCGTTCCCCCGTTAGGAACGAAGTTCCTTGTCATGTACGATTTAAAACAAAAACAAAAATTCTGTAGCCGCTATTTTGGATTTACATTTTGACCTCCTTTTTTTGCTCTCAGCTTTAGCAATCTTGAAAACTATGAAAAAAAAAAAAATATGTTTATTTCAATTACAAAGGACATATAGAATGTGTTGTTAGAGATCACCTTTTAAGCAAGGAATTGCTTGTGTTAGGAGACTCCGCGCTTCCACTTATCATTATCTTATATGCAATTGAAATGTAGACAATGTACTATGCAAAATTAAAAATAAAAGGTAAAAGGTAACTTAAAATTATACAAACAGCACAGCAAATAAATGATTGATATGCCTAGAACAGGGCCAAAACGCGCGAATACGTGTGATATGTGTGAGTATGGGTGAGAGTGTGAAGAGTGAGGGTGTGTAGTGTGTGAGATATAATTAGCTTATTTTAGTCTATATATTAACAAAACTCTCCTAATATTATAAATACGAAAGTGTGTCTGTTTGTTTGATTGTTACGCTTTCACGTCAAAATGTCTTAACAAATCTGGAAGAGATCTGACACTCTGGCAGTTCTTCTCTTGGGTCAGGACACAGGACACCTCCGACCCGACATTACCCACGACCTCCATGGGATCGAGACCCATGCGGGCGAAACCAGCAAGCGGAGCCAGTATAAGTTAAGGTGTAAGTTGTAGGTTAGCCCTACGACATTATCTTGGGATCGGAAGAAGCTAATTAAAACTTCTTCCACTAACCATGCACACTACAATCCGAATGTGGTTATTTTGGTCATTGAACCGTAGATACAATAGACTCAACATCGTCGTAAGTTTTAGTCTTAAGACAATCAGTTACAACTTTCTTACAGTCTCGGAGCTTCATGGAAAATATACGAAGTTCTTTATTCAGCAAATTGTATAGACAGGATGATTGCCTGGAGTACTGTCTTTTAGCGAAAGTAAATCTAACCCTGACAGTTGGAGCGACTAAGTAGCTCCTTCTGTTTCTAGGCTTAGAGGGATCATACGGAAGGGATGTGTGTTTTTTTAGTATGAGTTGAAGCAAATATAGTTGTCTTACAGACAGAAGATCAGATAATAGGTAGAGGCTATGGGTAGGGAATCTATAGGGTTTAAAGAACATGACCTTAAGCAAAGTTCTCTGCGCCCTCTCAAGTTCAAAACATGTTATTTTTGTTGTCCCTCCCCAGCAAGGCAAACAGTACGTGAGGATCGATTGTGCCAGTGATACGTATACTTGCTTCAGAAGTTGCTTTGAAGCCGCATGTCGCAGTGTTTTAAAAGTCCATATCATCTTCCTGACTCTTTTCATTATGAAGATGATATGGTGATATGAAAGTGATACCCATGATGAAAAATTGGAACATTTTCGTAGCCACCACCTTGGATTTACATTTTGACCTCACTATCGGCTTTAGCACCCTCAAAAACTATGAAAATGATACCCATGATGAAAAATTGGAACATTTTCGTAGCCGCCATCTTGGATTTACATTTTGACCTAACTATCGACTTTAGCAACCTCGAAAACTACGAAAGTGATACCCATGATGAAAAATTTGAACATTTTCGTAGCCGCCATCTTGGATTTACATTTTGACCCCACTATCGGCTTTAGCACCCTCAAAAACTATGAAAATGATACCCATGATGAAAGATTGGAACATTTTCGTAGCCGCCGTCTTGGATTTACATTTTGACCTAACTATCGACTTTAGCAACCTCGAAAACTATGAAATTGATACCCATGATGAAAAATTGGAAAATTTTCGTAGCCGCCATCTTGGATTTACATTTTGACCAAATTCACTTTTTCTCTCTCTTTCTATCGAGAGGAAAAATATGATCGGTTTTTATTTGTGACGATTTCTGCCAGCTTATGCCACGCGGGCCGTTCCAAAAATACTTATTAGAAAAATAAAATAAAATAAACTTACCTCTACTAATCAATTCTGTTCTGGGCCAAACAGGAAATTTAAATTATAATTGCCATCGACACACTAAGAAGAAGAGAATTCAGGTTGATCTACTCAATGCTCTATTCTGTGACGCAACTTAGTACCTACTCGAGTTCGTAAACTCAGCGGTACGCTTGGCGCGTGTGTTTTCTGCGCATGGTAACTTGTTACGTATCGCTACTCGTTGCGGGGCCTGAGGTAAGCGTTAAATGCCTACAGCGCTCGAAAAAGCTCGCCTTAACAGTGCGTGTGTTACGCAGTTACACCGATGTCTCACGACGCTACAATTACACCGATGTCTCACTACGCTACAATTACACCGATGTCTTACTGCGCTACGGTCAGTTGTTTAAAGTAGATCTTTAATGATCTGTTTTTTTATTTTTAATATTTAGGGACATGTTTATTGTGTTACTTGATTTATTCTGATAACATAATAAACAAGTAATAAAAAAAAATACCGGAAGAGAACCGGTGTTACCGACATAGCCTGCAGAGTAAGCAAGCTGAATTGGCAGTGGGCTGGCCATGTTTGTCGAAGGACCGATGGCCAGTGGAGCAGACGAGTCCTGGAGTGGAGACCGCGTATCCGCAAGCGTAGTGTGGGGCGCTCCCTAGCTAGATGGACCGACGACCTTAAAAAGGTGGCTGGGTCAGACTGCATGTGGAAGGTGGAGGACAGGGTGTTGTGGCGCAGCCTGGGAGAGGCATATGTCCAGCAGTGGACTGCAGTAGGCTGAGTTGATTGATTATCTATAATTCTATCTGTGATTTTATTCAAATATTCATATTTTCGTTACTTAAAATAAATATTCCCTATGAAAAATAATGGTGGCGCAGCGTGCCTTCGACCTATGCCTGTCATACGATGTGCTTTGGAAGAAGTTGGGGGACAGGAATGTACCGGTAGAAGTTTGTAAAATTTTGCAGTATTGGTACGCGAACCAAACTAATAATGTGAAGTGGTCCAACACACTCTCTGGAACGTATGGGTTGGAGTGCAGTGTGAGACAGGGGGGTTGACGTCTCCCGGGCTCTTCAACTTATACGTTAATGACCTCATGGTCGAGCTCAGCAGCATGCGTGTCGGTTGTCCGGCTGGTGGTGTTAATATTAACAGTATCAGCTATGCGGACGATATGGTGCTGCTGGGCCCGACTGCAGGATCTATTGCAGAGATGTTGAAAGTATGCGAGGACTATGCTGCTGCACATGGACTCGTGTACAATGTTAAAAAATGTGAGTACATGGTCTTGAAGGCCGCCGGTAAATTCACAGACTATGCACCTAATCTTACCCTAAATGGCTTGAGCATAAAAAGAGTGAATACATTTAAATATCTGGGCCACATGTGTTCGGGGTTGGGGTGAGTTTAAGATAAACTAAGGTTAAAGATTATAAAGTTAGCTATATTTCAGTAATATGGGATAACGATTAAAACTAATGAGGTGAATGAGATGAGGTTGAGTCGCGCCCGATATGCTATCCGAAAACGTACTGACTATATTACTTGGTAATACATCAAATATTCAAGGCATAGAGCGCGGTGTCGTAATTACGCTGACATGTTTATTATTGTTCGGTGATTGACCTGAACAACATGCTTACCGACGACCTTAAAGATAATGTAGATATTGAGAGGGAGCGTAGGGCATTGGCGGTCCGAGGTAATATGTTGGCACGTAGATTCTCCCGCTGTACCGACCAAGTTAAGATAACCCTATTCAAGGCTTATTGTCAAGGTCTGTACACGGGAGGTCTATGGACCAGCTACACCAAAAGGTCGCTGGATGTCTTGCGCATCCAATATCATAATATTTTCAGAATGCTCTTGAGACTGCCCCGTTTCTGTAGTGCGTCGGAAATGTTTGCGCAGAATCGAACTGATGGCTTTCATGGGATCATTCGAAAAAAAATCGCATCGTTAGTAACTAGAACACGGGCCAGTAGCAACAGCATTCTGAAAACAGTGTCAGAGAGTTTCTATTCTCCCATTTTGAGGCATTTTGTGGAGAGGATGACCAGGTGAGAAATTCGTACCGTGCTTGGTCATCTTCTGCGCAGGGTACTTCAAACTCTTATATTAATAATATTACTTTTTTTGCTTACTAACACTAGCTATAAGGTATTCCTAACGGGGTCCCTATGTTGTTTCGAACGCCGCTGTTGCGACACACGCTGTTGCGAATTATTTTTCCACTGCCTCACAGGTTCGAAAGCTCACGGACTCGAATGAAGTAGTCGCGAAAGACGCTGTTTCGAAAAACATTTTCACTGCCTCATACGCTCGAATGCTTGTGATTTCGATTTATTTAGTCATAAAGTGTACAGAAAAGTATTTAATCATTTGGGTTAGGTTAGGTTAGAACAGTGACCATTAACGCACGAAGGCGAGCGAGCGAAGCGAGCGTGCCGCGGCAGCGGCCGCCGAGCGCCAGGTCCCCTCTATTGTTGGTAAATTCAGTTACCAAAACAAAAACTCTTCATCAATATCCAATTTAACTAAATTACTATACGTTATATTAAATGATGATGTTGACACCGAATTTGTTGATTTTATTTAATTACTGCTTAAATACTTTTCTGTACACTTTATGACTAAATAAATCGAAATCACAAGCATTCGAGCGTATGAGGCAGTGAAAATGTTTTTCGAAACAGCGTCTTTCGCGACTACTTCATTCGAGTCCATGAGCTTTCGAACCTGTGAGGCAGTGGAAAAATAATTCGCAACAGCGTGTGTCGCAACAGCGGCGTTCGAAACAACATAGGGGACCCATTACTAACAATATGGATCTCTGTTGTCTTTACAAATAAATTTTGACTTGATTTTTGTTATTTTTTTTTGTATGGCCAAGGTCAACGGCGACTATCTGACCCTTAAATGTAAGCCAACGAAGAAAACCGGCCAAGTGCGTGTCGGACTACGCACAATGAAGGGTTTCGTAGTTTGGGATGAATTAATCCTAAAAACAAACTTAACATTGTAGTTGAAAAACATATACGTCACAGTCACTTCTCTAACTGAAATTATGTTTGTAATTGTTAAAAAATATTTTAGTATGTGATAAAACTACAACTTATAGATTTTCGGACTTTATCCTTTACTTGTGCTGTGAGACCTTGCTTCTTGCCAATAGCCCAACGGGAAGTACCCTACAGGTTTTGATTTGTTTGCGAGTATCAAAATATGTCGCGTAAGGGTGCCCGCCTACGAGAGATTTTTTGTAGCTCACGTCGATATTATGACGCTGGCTGGCTATCGAGGGATGTGCACGTCATGGATTTACAGAGGAACGATGTATAGCGATAAAATGTATTACCTACCGTTTTAGTAGGTACATAATATAATATAGGGTTAGGGGCTATTTTAGGGTTCCGTACCTCAAAAGCAAAAAAACGGAGCCCTTAAAGGGTCACTCGTGTGTGTGTCTGGCGATCCTGCCGTTTTGCCGAAAAGATTTTGCCAAATTTTCATTACCCAAACAAACGCAAGAAACCTTTTTTTATACCATTGCAATATTTCGAATGATTTTAGTACGCATATTTTCATTTGGTCAAATTTTTACTTGGCAAAATATTACCAAGTATAATGTCATTATGGCATTTGGTCTTTAATCAAATGATTTATTACAGCAAACAATCTTCAGACAATAAACGTTTTTGAGCGAGCGAAGCGAGCGGTGCCACGGTAGCGGCCGGCGAGTGCCAGACACGACTTGCATTAATAGAAAAAAAGATATTGTTTTTAGTAGGTTACCCGGAACATAACTATTTAAATTAGGTTAATTTCTTTTAAAAAAAAAATGGGTAGGTTAGGTTAGGTTAAAACTGTGACCTCCTACGCACGAGCCGAGCGAGCGAAGCGAGCGGTGCCGCGGCAGCGGCCGGCGAGTGCCAGAAACGACTTGCATTAATAGAAAAAAGAGATTGTTTTTAGTAGGTTACCCGGATCTGAACTATTTAGATTAGGTTAATTACTTATTTATATTATTATTTGATTTTGCGTAAAAACTGTTATTCCAACTGAAATATTTGACTAAATAAAAAATGTTAAAAGTACTAGTTGGTAAACAAGTTATAGTTTAAACGTTCATTTGTCAAACATTAGGTTTGCGTTACAATTTTTTGTGAATAGATTTTTTGCTAAGTAATAATTTGGCAAATGAAATTATGCAAGAAATTTTTTGGGAAGTGAAAATTTGTCAAATTCCTTTCGGTCAAACAAGGGAGACCCGTGTGTCTGTCTCTGTCCGTCTGTCACAGCTGATTTGCTCCAATTCTACTGGACCGATTACGTTGAAATTTGGTACATATATGAACTTCTGTGATCCAACTCGGACGTTGCGTAAATAAATAAATTTTTGAGGTAACTCTCGGGTTGAAAATTAAAAAAAAAAAAAAGTTGTGCTGACTGTACCGTGCGTGTGACATATCAAATGAAAGGGCTTGTTTTAAGGATTTCATATGTGTATATATTTTTTTTTATAATTTTGAAATAAATACTTTTGAAATTATTTATGAAAATAGATGAATAATTACCATTCCCGCTTATCTCCGAAACTCCTGAGCCTAAAATCTTGAAAAAAATACAGAAAATAGTTCTTTACTTATAGATTACAGGAAAACCTATAAGAAGTCTATGATCTTAAAATAACATGGTAAATCACTCAATATTGTGCGTACAAATTTACATTTGCAGTTAGAATGTATGGGGATCATGTTTTTCAACTAAGTACAATGTTAAGTTTGTTCTTGGAATAAATTCATCCCAACTACGGAACTCTCCATTGTGCGTAGTCCGACACGCATTTGGCCGGTTTTTTTATCAATTCATCTTAGTATCTACCTAGGTATGTATTTACCTCTTTATCAGTTTCAGACCTAATCCGCATACCTAGGTACTTACATACCTAGGTACTTACAAAAACTTATTTCGTAAGTAGGTATACTTATATATGAAGATGAAAATAAATATTTGGAAGTTTTCAAATTGTATCATACTGAGTCTTACGAATGAACGCGTACATTACTACGCGCTCATAGATAAAGTCACTGGCATCCACCTAGCGGGTAAAAGCTGTAGTCGCTCGGCGCCGGCGACGCTACTGCTGCCTGCCCGCAGCCGTTCAACGAAGTATTATTCGCTCGGCGTCGGCGACGCTACTGCTGCCTGCCCGCAGCCGTTCAACGAAGTATTATTCGCTCGGCGTCGGCGACGCTACTGCTGCCTGCCCGCAGCCGTTCAACGAAGTATTATTCGCTCGGCGTCGGCGACGCTACTGCTGCCTGCCCGCAGCCGTTCAACGAAGTATTATTCGCTCGGCGTCGGCGACGCTACTGCTGCCTGCCCGCAGCCGTTCAACCAAAGACTACTATAGTATACTCGTTCAACGAAGTATTATTCGCTCGGCGCCGGCGACGCTACTGCTGCCTGCCCGCAGCCGTTCAACGAAGTATTATTCGCTCGGCGCCGGCGACGCTACTGCTGCCTGCCCGCAGCCGTTCATTCGTAAAATCAACGAAGTATTATTCGATGCTAGTATACTATGCGGGAATATTTCTGTAAGTAGTGATCTACTTGTGAGTTTGTGACGGCACTTATTATTTTATTTTTGTATGTCTGAGTTTAAATGTGTTGTGGGTGAGTGTTATAGATATAGGCTCAGATTGAAAGAAGATTTTAATGATTAATTTATTGCTGATGTTTGAAAGACAGAAAAAAATAAAATCTAGTTATGTTTTCAGGTTTGCGAACCTCTCGATCGATGTGTCATATAAAGTGAAACCCTATAGAAAACCGCTAAAAAGTGTTATTTTGGCTCTTTCTCGCCTCCTTTATAAGATATAACGGTTTTTATGTTTTTTTGAGGTAAGGTCGGAATTGCATGCTTATAATTCATTCATAAGACTCAGTATGATACTATTTGAAAACTTCCGAATATTTCTGTTCATCTACTTAGATAAGTACCTACTTACGCAATAAGTTTTTGTAATTACCTTTGCGGTTTAGGTGTGAAAGTGATAGAGAGGTAAATACATACCTAGGTAGACGCTATCGGATTTAAACTATTTTATAGACTCATCTATAAAATAGTTTAAATCCGATTTATAGTTTCGGAGAAATGCGTGGACAAACATACAATTACAAATATAGGTACATACCTACATACACCTATAAAATGTTGTATATTTGTTTGGAAGCCCTAATATGCAGATCATCATAATATTATTGTGAACATAATATTGCAGTTCCAATGATATTAAGTACCTACTACATACCGAATTGATAAGAAACCTCCTTTTTTTAAGTCGGTAAAAAGGCGACCCATTATACCACAAGTTAATCATTAAACCTAGATATAAGCGTAACAATAATTCTATGGCAGGTGTAGCTAGGTTGAACACGTCCACACTTGTTCAATGCCAATCAATTATTTTGATTAGATTAAAATTTGACTGAGTAATCCTGCAACTTAGTGATTAATTTCAGTAAAATCTAGATTTTTGCTAGCTCGAGATGGTAAAGTGAAGCTGCCAGAACGAGGTCTCTCTAGATATAGGTAGTTCTTTGAAAAGTTAATTTTACACAATGATTATTTATTGCTCAGCTGTGAAGACCGCCACCGGATGACTGTCGGTGTAGGTACCTACTTACTGTCGGTGTAGGTACCTACTTACCTACCCTAGCCCCGGCTACATTGTCGCGATAACGCGAACTCCACTTCGCGCGTTCTCTCTCGCACATCGCCCTACGGTTTAAGGAATTCTCTTCGGCCCTGCCTCGCTGTACAACATAAAGCGCGACAGTGTAGGTAGCCGTAGCATGACTGCTTCCAAAGTTACGGTTGGAAAAACAATAATATGGCATTAGTTCCTAGGGGGATGCGATTTGCAGGTCAGTAACAGGTTGTATGTTGATCTAAATATGATTCGCGGACGTAGGTAACAAATACCTATGGCTTTACAGAATTATTATCATTAGAATCAGCAAGAGCAACTCTCTAAGTTCGTAGAATCCTATTAAATGACTAAAAAATAGTCATTCAATAGGATTCTACGAAGAGAGTTAGTTGTATTGCTCTAATGATAATACATAATTATAAGGTATAGGATTTAATTGGTTAAAGGTAAAAATGTTTTATAGGTTCAAGACTTACTTACCTAATTTTGACTTTACTGAAAAAACAATAATTTAATGCCGGTTTTAAATAGGTACCTAAATGAACACCTAAATAATATTATAACGTTGGATTTTAAGTATTCTTTTCGGTAGGTATCTATCACGTCGTGTTGGTAAAAACCTATAAGTATAAATCGTCAGCAGACAGTAGCAAATAGTAGCAGTATTGACTTACTGTTGTCGGCGGAGCGCGAGCGTGTGATCACGGCAGCGTCCCCTCGCGCGGCCATGCCTGTGCTCTCACTGACACTGGCGCCGCGCCGTCAACGCCGAGTGCTGCGCCTGCGCGTGCAGCGGACGCCTGTATGACACTGGTTGCGGCCCGCGGCCACTACTCACCCAGCCCAAAGCCCCGTACTCAACAAACGTCGCGTCGTATGCACACTAATTTTCGCACCCTTCTAGATATTACTTATATGGGTTTGTTTTGAATGAGATCATCTTTTCGTGATGTTTCTGACATTAGTTTTCCAATCCATTATCACTTATCAGTGAGTTTAAGGCTCGTACAGACTGATGCGATATCGCGGGCGCGCACAATTTCTTTGTCGGTGCCTGTCGCGCCCGCGATATAGCGTGAGTCTGTAAGAGCCTGTATGCAATGAAATGAAATCGTTTAATCTATAATAGGATATCAGAATCACTTTTACACGTCATATAAAAAATTAAAATAAAAATAAGCTAGATGTAGTCGACATTTCCTATCTGACTACCCCTGAGAAAAAATGGCGAAACAAACTCAGGGGTCAGTCTCTTTTAAAGGCCAGACATAATCTTGGTCAGATCATGTGGATCCGTGTATAAAATGGTATTTTGAGAAAAGAACAGACACACATTTGCGTCCAAGCAAAAAGGGTCCAGTTCTCAGCATTTATTAGTTTCCGAGATGTAAGTAGGTAGGTACGCAGTTTTGTAAAGTGGGTGAAAAAATTGAATTTAGTGATTATTTATTTTATCTACAAGTTCATGCTTAGAGTGAATGACTTTAAGTACCTTCCTTTTAGTCCAGAGTGCCCTCGTCCAGACCGCATTCACACAAAGAGAGTCCCTCACGCGTATTTTGGCCAAAAAAACTGGTGTACAAACAAACCCAAGTCGGAGTCTAATTATAACAGAGGTGGCTAATTTACTAGAAAATTTTAGTTTGCTGAACCAACATTTAGATGGAATGAATGGTTGGATAGAGCCATAAAATCTTCCCTTCACAATTCGAGTTTTTTGCCAATGATCATTCCAAGCGTATGTATGTAAATAAATAAAATAAAAAATTATTCATCATCTCGGGTTTAACAAGACAGTGTAGATCTCGGGGATAACAAGACGGATGAGATTCGATCCCATTCCGAGTAGCCAGCTTGGCAATCGAATCCGCATTTTCATTATCAACAATTCCAGAGTGGCTGGGGGGGTCCAAGCCAGTGCAATCTCTATCCCTAAGCAGTGGCATTTAAACAGGAGTTGTTTTATCTTTAGGTTATGGGGAAAATTGTGACAGAGCGAAAAGGCGATTTTATAAGATCCTGTAGACAGCTAAGAGAATCCGAGAGAATAAGGCTTTTGTTGATTCCATGTGATTCTATGTAAGAGACTGCTTCCAAAATAGCTATTGCTTCCCCTGTGTAAATAGTGCCAAAAGCAGGACTACGAAAATTAAGAATAATTTTGTATTTTGGGATCCACACAGCTGATCCGACATTACTATTATCGGACAACTTGGAAGCATCTGTAAATATCGTCAGCCAATCATGCCAGTCCTCTGCCAGAATCCTATTGAATTTGGCATTAGCAACCAAGTTAAGAATAATTTTTGGTTGGAAGAGCAAGGAATCAAAATTTACTTCAAATAAGGGGTTTCTATTGAACTGGACTAAGGAAATGTGCAAATTATTGAATTTACTGAAGCTGTTAACGAGGAGTGGTGGATTTTTATGTGACCAATAGCGAGATGTTGGGATTAAGAGAGAAAGTGTACGAAGAAGAGGGTGAAGAGGATGACATTTATTCTGGACGACTTTGTAAAAAAATCTGTCACAGAGATATTGTCTACGTAAGTGAAGTGGGGGCTCTAAACATTCTACCTGAAGGGCATTAATAGGTGAGCACTTCATAGCACCCGTGATAATGCGCAAGCATTTGGATTGAATCCTTTCCAGTTTGGCCAGGGCTATTTTGTTGCATGGTTCTAACAGAAAGGTTCCATTGATAGTCAAAATGACTACGAACTATGGCGTTATATAGGATTTTCTGGGAAGTTGGATGAGCTCCCCAGCAAACTCCAGAAAGGGCACGTAAGAGATTAACGCCTCTTTCGCATTTCTTTGAGATGTAGTCCAGATGATAGAGACCAGATAATTTTGAGTCAAGAATGAGGCCAAGAAATTTTACTTTGTCACGGATCAAAACGGGACGGCACGGATGGCGCAGTGGTTAAGCGACTGACTGATGCACTGCGTGTCGCGGGTTCAATTCCCGCACGGAACAAATATTTGTATGACCTACAAGTAGTTGTTCCGGGTCTGTCTGTTTGTGTATGTGAGCTTAAATGTTTGTAAACGTACCCACTAAGGAGAAATTTCTAGTCTGGGGCAACGTTTAAAAAAAAAAAACAAAAATGGGTTAATTTTCAACATAAAGGTTAATAAGGGGAATATTACGCTTGCGAGAAAAGACAACTGCATTACATTTGGAGACTGATAAACTTAAGCCGTGATCGGTTAGTCACTGGTTTCAGTAGTAAAGGGCTGAATTTAAGCGAGATGAGGCATCTGAAAAGTAAACTGAACTAAAGTAGAGAGCAATGTCGTCGGCATATTGTAGGATTTTGCAGAAACAACTCACTGAAGACTCCAAATCATGTGTGTATATATTATAAAGGATGGGGCTTAAGACCGACCCCTTGGGTAGGCTCTTCCACACTAGACGGGATGGGGAGAGGAAGTTTTGATGACGGACAGAAATAGAACGGGACATAAGGAGACTACAAATGATGTTGACCATCCTCACAGGGATACTCAGCTGTCGCAGCTTTTGCCTGAGTATAGGAAGTTGGACATTATCATAGGCTGAAGCTATGTCTAGGAAAACCCCGAGAACACTTTCGTTATTTGAAAAGCCAATGCGAACATCAGACATGAAAACACTTAGGCTATCTAGAGTTCCCATACCTCTTCGAAAACCGAACTGAGAACTGGATAAGATGCCTTTAGTTTCTAAGATCCATTCAAGTTGGTTCTTAATGAGATTCTCCATAATTTTAGCCAAGACAGAAGAGCGGGCGATAGGACGATAGGAAGCAGAATCTTTTAGACTTTCCCAGGTTTCAAAACTGGGATGATTATTTGGGATTTCCAAGACTCTGGAATTTTGCCAGTAACGAAAAGGGAATTGATTAGGTTCAGAAAGATTAGTTTACAGTTAGAAGAAGATTTGGAAATAAAGGAGTAGGGTATTCCGTGAACCCCCTTGCAGAATCACAAATAAGTTCTGAATAAGAGAAAAGGTCGTCAAATCTATCAGAGGAAGTGGGAGGAGAAGGATCTATATTAGGCAGGCATTCGGAGTTTAATAATTTGGATATAAAGTCTTCTAACCAGATACTGTAGTCATTGGTAGAAACATCGGGAGACTGGCTGTCACAGCTCTGCGGTAGATTTTATTTTTTTTCCATACAAGGGAAACTGGAGAACGTGGAGACCGTGACTCGTAAAACTTGAGCCAGCCACATCTTTTCTTTCTTGCCAATAACCTACAACTACAAGTAGTTGCAGAAGTCTTTTTAAAATTTAAATAGACGGGCATATTTGTACTAGAGGAAAAGGTGTTTTCTGCTTCTTTACGTTTGCGGACGCCATCAGTGCATTCAGCATCCCACTAAGGTGGAAACGGTATAAGGTGACGGGACGAGTTTTTTAAGGGGATTGAAGAATTGGCCGCTCTCAACAGACACTCAACAAAATCAGTGTAGTGAATAAGGGAGTTGGATTTATTTGGGGAAAATTTTGCAGTTCTGCGTCCAAATTGGACGAGAACTTAGACCAGTCAGCTTGGGGTAGGCGATATTTTTGTAGGGGTTGGATGGGAAGAGACGTGGGTGAGTACTTGGAAGAGAAATTAGGATAGGATAATGATCACTCCCATATGAGTTAGGGAGAACAGACCAGGAAAGAGTTGATACTAAGGAAGGGGAAGAGAAAGTAAGGTCAGGAACACTAATATTTTGGTTAGGTGAAACCCGACGGGTAGCAGATCCATCATTAAGTACACAAAGGTTGCGATCATCTAACAGGTCAAGCAAAAAGCTGGAGGGTGGGTCATTACAGTGAGAGCCCCAAAGGGTGTGACGGCAATTAAAGTCACGTAAGACAATCAAACCGCCAGGAATAGAGGAAAGGATAGAGTTAAATTCAGACAAAATATTAGCATTGGGATGGGGAATGTCGGCAGATACAAACGATATGTCCATGGCTCTAATGGCCACTACATGTAAACCAGGAATCTGGGAAACAGTGATAGATCTGCTAACCAAAAGGGCGCCCATCCGTCCTCTCTATCGTCCCGAAGACATGAATAGCCAGGAACCCTAAAGAGAGATCCAGGCTTGAGCCACGTCTCCGACACAGAAAAGACAACGAGTTTATATCTATTTATAAGATAGATTAAATCATGTTTTTTCCTGCGAATGGATCTACAGTTCCACTGACGGATTTCTTCCATTTTGGCGCGTCCAGGATTCGAGCAGTTGTTGAACTAATACAACGACATTGTCCGGTATTGCGTCACTAAATTTAGACAACATGTTTATAAGGGAGCAAGCCAGGAGCTCTATCAAATTGTCATTAGGAGTGGGAAGGCGAGTGGTTTCAACGTAGGGGGAGTTCAGCGCACAGCCATTAGGCTGAGAATAATTAGGTGTATAGACCATCGATTTATGGGCTTGGGTATCTATGACTTGCCCAATTCTGGCCTAGGTTTTGGGGAACGATAAACCGTCTTGGTATAGGAGGTTTTAACAGGGGATGCATATGGAGAAGAAGTAGGAGTGTTAAGAGGGGACGAGAAGAGAAGGGGTTGAGAAGGATAAGCTTGAGGTAGTTTAGATTGGGAAGGACCTGCTGTAACATTAGAGTATGGCAATTTACGGGGACGGGAAAACCTTACTGAGGCCTCACGGTAGCTTAAGTTTTCTTGAGACATTACCATTTTAATTGACTTCTGTCTCGAGTGTTCAGGGCACTCATTATCAGTGGCCTTATGGCTTCCACCGTCACACAAGACATGACACCTGTGAGTCGGGAGCATTACAGCTATCTCCGGGATGAGGTTGAGTGCAACGGTAACACCGGGGCTGAGATCTGCACTGAGATGGCCAAATCGTAAGCAGTTGCGGCATTGGATAGTGGGGAGTTGATAGATGGAGACAGGAAGAGAAACATTGTAGCAGAAGACTTTCTCTGGGAGAATTTAACCAGAGAAAGTAAGCACCACAGTTGATGATGGGGACCAAGTTACGGAGTCCTCTTTTTTGTTTTTAAAATTAAGCCTTCTAGCCCTAATGACTTCTCCACAATTGTGAGGGGTTTCTATACCAAGTACTAACTCCTCTAGTGACCAGTCAGTAGGAATATCCGTAACAACTCCTATGCGACTTATATGAAAGCGTGGGATAGCTGCCGAGTATTTGTTTTCAATTAGAATGGGATTGCTGACAAAGTTGTTGGCATTACTGAATGTCATGAAATCAATAGACATCCTGTTACGGCCCAAAGACCTGACACTGCCTTGAACAACACCTTTAAAACCTTTATTGAAAATAAATTTGGCAAACTTAAGAGAATTTAAAGTTAGGCCTGGCTGGGTCTGTTTCCACCCTAGAGACATATACAGTGAAGGGAGCTCTGTCACTCTCACCTTAAAGGATTTTGGAGTCGTTCTCAAAACCTGGCTTAGTAAATACTTAGGGACTGAATTGAGTCAGACGGCGGCTTATTTCTTTTCGCGTCAATAGATATCTCAGGACCTCCGGGGCGTTTTTAACCGACTTCCAAAAAGGAGGAGGTTATATGTTCGGTTGTATGTTTTTTTTAATGTATGTTCACCGATTACTCTCTCAATTGTGAACGGATTTTAAAAATTCTTTTTTTGTATGGAAGGGTATGCTCCCGAGGTGGTCACATTGCCACCAAATCAGAATCTGATGAGGGGATCCCATGGAAATCGAGGGAAATCCTCAAATTTTATAGGCATACCTATAGCGATTTGAGTATTTTTTATAGTAACTTGTGCATTTGCACTCGAAAAGCACCATTTGGTGAAGTGGAACTGATGATGAAGACCAGAGATGGCCACCGGAACTACTTAATAATTTAGAGTTTAAGAGAAATGAAACTCAATATATGTTTTTAATTAATTATATTAATAATGTTATTCCTTAAATACTATAAAACATACATTGCTCAATGGTAGTACCTGAGCGCTCTTCAATATTGTGAGCCAATCACAGCGCTGCATTAAAACTATTGCGCCTGCCATTCATTTTGTGGAGCGCGCGATATAAAAACCGTTCTTCCGTAGTTTCGTCTCCTCTCCCTCCGGTCGAAGACCCTGATTGTCCTCTAGACCCCGTCTCCCCGGACGAGGTTCACGATATAATCAAGGGTCTGAAACCCCGTAAAGCCCCTGGATCAGACGGTATCACCAATAGGGTGGTCCAGTTGTTCCCGGCTCACCTGATCATGCTAATGACCACCATCTTCAATGGTGCTCTTAGTAATAACATTTTTCCACAATCGTGGAAAAATGCCACCGTCATCGGTATCCCGAAGCCCGGCAAGCCTAAGACCGAGCCTTCCAGTTACCGTCCCATCAGTTTGCTCGACGTTTTCGGCAAGGTCTATGAGAGGCTTATTTATAAGCGTCTCAGAGACTACGCCGAGACGAAGGGGCTCATCCCCAACGAACAGTTCGGTTTTAGAACCCAACATTCTTGCGTACAACAGGTCCACCGTATCATAGAACACATAAGCGCCGGTTTCCAGCGTGGGTTCATGACGGGTGCTGTGTTCTTCGATATCGCGAAAGCGTTCGACAAAGTCTGGCACAACGGCTTATTGTATAAGCTATACAAATTCGGTGTGCCAGATCGTCTCGTGCTCATCTTACGGGACTATTTGTTGAACCGCACCTTCCGCTATCGCATCGAGGGTGCGCTCTCTTCCCCTCATCCGATCCGCGCAGGCGTCCCTCAGGGGTCTGTGCTGGCTCCGCTCATTTTTACGCTGTTCTCCAGTGACATCCCGAAAAGTAGAAAGGCGCAGTTAGCTCTGTTCGCAGACGACACGGCCATCTACTACACCGGCCGCAGTCAAGACCAGATCTCCCGCATCCTACAGACCGAAGTCAACAGACTCGGTGACTGGTTCAGGAAGTGGAGGATCGAGGTCAATCCTGATAAGAGCCAAGCGGTCCTCTTTTCTAGGCCCCGGCGTAGACCGGACCTACCACGACAGATCAAGATGTTCGGCAAGCCTATCCCTTGGGAGAAGCGAGCCAAATATCTCGGTGTGATCCTAGATCACCACATTTCGTTCGCTGAGCACATAAAGCAAGTGCGTTCGCGCGCTGCTTTCGCTCTCGGTAGGCTTCATTGCGTTCTGAACTCACGCAGCAAGTTGTCCCTTAAGGGCAAATTGCGTATTTACACAGCGTGCATCCGGCCGATTATGACGTACGCGTGTGCCGCTTTCGCACACGCCCGTCCCCATCTCATTCACAGAATGCAGGCACTTCAAAACCGATTTCTCCGTAAAATTACGGACGCTCCATGGTTCGTTCGGAACGAAACCCTACACGTAGATCTTAGAATCCCCACCATCAAGCAGTTTTTGAAACGCGCGACAAAGCGGTTCTTCGAGTCCGCAGATAGACATCGCAACCCCTTGGTTGTGCAGGCAGCTAGCTATAGGCCATCTCAAATCAGTAAGACTCGCCGACCTAGGCATACTCTCTTAGACCCGGATGACCCCATTACTCTCCTTCAGGAAAGCAATAGGGCCACAAGTACAGTGCACAAACACAAACCGTCATTCCGTCCTCGCCGCCGAGGTACCACGCGAAGATCAAGAATAAATTGTTCCCCCCGTCCCTTGCACGTCGAACCGCCAGCCCCGAGGCTGAGTGAGCCGTAGCATTTAATAGTAATCCCCGTTAATAATCATGAATTTAAACTTTTGATCCAGCCCGTCCCCAATTTGCTTTGTTTTCCCCAACGACGCCCTAAGCCGAGGTTCGTACCCCACAGGGGGTGCCCTTAGAGCGCTGTCGTTTAGTTTTTAATACTTTTATTTACGCTCCTGGCTGGAGGCTTTAAGCTAATACCTTAGGGCAGCCACAGGAAAGACCGGTTAAGCAGTCACGGCCTCTCAAGGTCAACTGCGAGATGCCATATCCAAAAAAAAAAAAAAAAAAAAAAAAAAAAAAGTTTCGTCTCAGTGATTCAATCGACTCCACATTGGCACGTTGTCGGCGCAATGACGTGGGCGGCGCGCGCGCACGTAAATACCACCGTCTCGTGGTCAACACCTCAGTGCGTGGCCGCGCTCTGTACCGGCTGCATGTATGCTCCTATTATGTAGGTCACTACATTACTCCCCGCCAGCGAAGCGTACAGGTGGTTTTGATGTTCTGCCTGATCTTGTGACGTGGGCGTATGTGACTGTATCTTCCTTTTCTTCATCTGTGTTCAGGTAGTAAGCAGGCTTCAATCTGTCAATTGATATGTTTGAGATTCTGTTCTCCAACTGCACTTTGAAGTATTTTTCGCAACGGTCGATCACTTTATGCGGACCGCTGTAATTTGGTGTTAATGGCTTACGGACCGCGTCGTTGCGAATATATACGTGTGTGCATTTGGATAGATCGCCGTGCACGAAAACAGCCCGATTTGTGTTGGTTTTTCTCTGTACCTGGGCTTTCTTCAATGCTTCGCTTAGGTGGCTCAAGAAATGTGATGAAGTGTTATTTGTGGTAGTGGGTAATTCTCCGTAAAATTCCCCTGGCAATCGTAGCGTTTGCCCGTACAATAGTTCAGCTGTGCTTGTTCCGATGTCGGCTTTAAATGCTGCACGTAGACCCAGTAGTACAGTTGGTAGTTCATAAGTCCAACTAGTTGAATTAAGTTTTGCAGCTAGTGATGTCTTCAGCGTGCGATGCCAGCGCTCGATCAAACCGTTGGCTTGTGGGTGATAAGCTGTAGTACGATTTCTTTGAATGCCCATGCGATGCATTAGTTTGTTGAATAGTTCGGATTCAAACTGTGTGCCGCGGTCTGTTGTTATCGTTGCCGGGCAGCCGAATCTTGTTATCCAGTTTTCGTACAAGACATTTGCCACTTTTTCTGCAGTTATTTCATCCATGGGATGCGCTTCTAGCCACTTGGTTGCCCTGTCTATCATCGTTAACAAGTATCGATAGTTGTTTGATATTGGTAGTGGACCAACAATGTCGATGTTTAGATGTGCTAATCGGTCGACGTGTGTATAACTCGCTATCGGTGCTTTGGTGTGGCGATGAACTTTGACTCGTTGACACTGGTCGCAAGCTCTTGACCAATCAGTGACATCTTTTTTCATTGATGGCCAGATGTACCGTGTAGTAATTAGTCGCTTTGTCGCTCTTATGCCGGGGTGATTAAGTTCATGAATTGCTTGGTATGCTTGTTTCCTGAACGCAGCCGGCAGATATGGTCGTGGCAATCCTGTAGACAGCTCGCAGTTTATTTTTGTTGTGGATCCTGGTAGCTTAATTCGCTTAAAGATGCAACGACTGCTATTCCTCATCTGTATAAGCTCGGTGTTCTGCGCTTGAGCTTTAGCTAACTCTTCGTAGTTGATCGGCGTCGGGCAAGTTATGGTTTCTACTCTGGATAACGCGTCGGCGACTACGTTATGTTTGCCGGATATGTGTTGGATAGCCATGATGAATTGGCTAATATATTCCAAGTATCTCGCGCGACGCGGTGTTTCGTTCTTGCTGTTAGCGTTCAGCGCATTGACGAGTGGTTTATGGTCCGTGAAAACGGTGACGTCACGGCCTTCAACGACCCGACGAAAGTATCGTACAGCCATGTAAATGGATAGTAGCTCGCGGTCATAGGTGCTGTATTTCTTTTGGGCGTCGTTGAATTTCTTCGAGTAAAATCCTATTGGTTTCCATTCGCCTTTGATTTTCTGTTGAAGTACTGCTCCTGCGCAGGACTCGGATGCATCCGTCATTAAAGCAAAGGGTGAACTTGATGACGGATAAGACAAAAGAACAGCGTTTTTTATGTCTTCTTTGCACTTATTAAATGCTTGTATTGCTGTCTCGCTCCATTGTATTTTAGTTTTGTCGTTTTTCTTCGAATCATGGAGATAAAAGTTGAGCTCTTTTTGATGGTTGGCTGCTTGAGGAATGTTTCCTCTATAAAAGTTCATCATTCCCAGGAAGCGACGTAGTTGTTGGATTGTTTCCGGTATGGGATATGATGTAATAATAGCCTTTGTCTTTTCGTCTGTCGGCTTGATTCCTTCAGCAGATATCGTGTAGCCCAAAAAATTTAGTGTTGACTGCCCAAACATACATTTGGCAACATTCAGTTGTAAGTCGTTTTCATGCAGCCTCTTGAACACTTCCTCAAGGTCTCTTCTGTGCCCTTCTTCTGTTTTCGATGCCACCAGAATGTCGTCTACAAATGGGAAAACGGGTAGTCCTCGTAGTCGATTGTCGATTAGTCTTTTCCCATGTATGTCGACTGTGAGTTTATGTTTGTGAAGGAAATCGGCGCCTAATATTGGTCGCTTGACTTCTGCAATCACGAAACTCCATCGATATGGTCGGCGCAGTCCGATATTAAGCACCATCGATCGTCCCCCGTAGGATGATATTGATGAACCGTTGGCGGCATATAAGTGACTTGTTGGCTGTTTTCGTTTTTCCGTTTTGAGTGCTGGCAATACGGAAACGTTGGCTCCGGTGTCGATAAGAAAATGATATCCCGATGTTAATTCCTTAATGAATAGACGGTACTTTGATATATCGTTCACTTCGGCTCCCGTCGCTGCTGAAGTTTCTTCTAGTTTTCCGCTGGTTTGTTCTTGCTGTCAAAACTACACGGGCTGCGACATCGGTAGGCTTCCCTTCCGAACTTTCTATGGAAATAGCAGATAAAGTTTCGTTTCGTTGATTTGGAACGTGATCGTGATTGCTGTGAGTCCTGGTAACGTGGTCGGCGATACTGGCTTCGGGTTCGGTCCATTTTCAGCGCAGCAACCTCTTTAGAAAGCGATTCGATCATTTCGATGATTTTTGTATCTGATGATGTTGATGGTTCTTCTGTTTTTCTGCTGGCGTGGGTGCAGGAACATACGGAGTTTACTTCCTTCATCTGCTCATCCATTTTGTCTGCCATCGCTGCTAGTGCGTCCAACTTTGATTCGTTGCTGACCGAAAGTACTGCTCGCGTTGATGATGGTAAATGACTCATCCATAACATGCGTAGTGTGCCGTCAGGTATCATGTTTCGTGTTAGCTCTCGCATTCGACGAAGAAGCTGTGAAGGACGCTGGTCTCCTAGATCGACCTCATTTAGGAGTTTCTGTAGCTGTTTGCTCTCGGATTCTTCATAAACTGATAGCAATCTTTTCTTCAGTTCTTCGTATCTTCCCGTGTTTGGCGATGACATAATGATGTCGCTAATTTGTTCCACGTCTATTTTCTCTAATTTCGCGACGGCGAGGCCGAACTTGTTTTCATCGCCGAGCTTCTGGTTGGCGAGCATGGTCTCAAATTGGGCGAACCAGAGTCTGGGCTGGTCTCGCCAGAACTGGGGTAAACGTGCCTTGACTGAGATCGTTTCGACGTCTTCTTGGCTCAGAGATAGTTTCGGAGCTTGTTCACTCAGCGATGCCATGATTGTTGTTTGCGTTCTTACGTCGGGGTCACCAATTTAGAGTTTAAGAGAAATGAAACTCAATATATGTTTTTAATTAATTATATTAATAATGTTATTCCTTACATACTATAAAACATACATTGCTCAATGGTAGTACCTGAGCTCTCTTCAATATTGTGAGCCAATCACAGCGTTGCATTAAAACTATTGCGCCTGGCATTCATTTTGTGGAGCGCGCGATATAAAAACCGTTCTTCCGTAGTTTCGTCTCAACCAGTACCACGTTCCGAGGCAGACACTTGTTTGACCTCTGCCCCGTCCTAAACTTTGACGTCATCGCCCCGATGACGCCCACCCACTACCCTCACGACCCCAACCATACCCCTGACGTATTGGACATAGCGCTCCTAAAGAATATCAACCTCCGGTTGGATTCGATAGAGGCGATGGACGAACTGACTTCCGACCACCGACCAGTCGTCATGAGACTGGTCCCTCGCGACGGACTCCCTGACCCGGACGAACCCTCTCGTAACAAAGTAGTCACGGACTGGAGGAAAGTAAGCGATCGCTTGAAATCCACCACTTCCCCTCTACTAGACTCTATACCAGATCAGTTTACCTCAATCGCTGACACGACGGCCGCGATCGGCTCACTCACGGAACACGTACAATCGGTCCTGAACGATTGTTCAAAGCAAGCTCCGGCGATGGACGAACATCGCTTGAGGCTGCCGGACGATGTGCGTGAACTGCTGACTGAGAAGAACGCGGCTACTCGTGCCTACGACGTCTTTCCCTGTGATGCCAACAAAGCTCACATGCGCTATTTGCAGAGATCTGTAAAGACACGCATGGCCGAGCTGCGTGACGGTAACTGGGACAAGATGTTGAGCGAGCTAGAGCCCACTCATCTGGCATTCTGGGAACTTCAGAGGAAACTCAAGTCCCAGCAAGTAGTCTCTATGCCTCCCCTGACACGACCCGACAGGACGATAGCATTCGACGACATCGACAGGGCCGAATGCCTAGCTGACAGCCTCGAGACCCAGTGCTCGCCCAGCTCTCAACCAGTAGACCAGGCTCACCTCGCCGAGGTGGATGCCGAAGTCGAACGTAGAGCCTCTCTCCCTCCGGTCGAAGACCCTGATTGTCCTCTAGACCCCGTCTCCACGGACGAGGTTCACGATATAATCAAGGGTCTGAAACCCCGTAAAGCCCCTGGATCAGACGGTATCACCAATAGGGTGGTCCAGTTGTTCCCGGCTCACCAGATCATGCTAATGACCACCATCTTCAATGGTGCTCTTAGTAATAACATTTTTCCACAATCGTGGAAAAATGCCACCGTCATCGGTATCCCGAAGCCCGGCAAGCCTAAGACCGAGCCTTCCAGTTACCGTCCCATCAGTTTGCTCGACGTTTTCGGCAAGGTCTATGAGAGGCTTATTTATAAGCGTCTCAGAGACTACGCCGAGACGAAGGGGCTCATCCCCAACGAACAGTTCGGTTTTAGAACCCAACATTCTTGCGTACAACAGGTCCACCGTATCATAGAACACATAAGCGCCGGTTTCCAGCGCGGGTTCATGACGGGTGCTGTGTTCTTCGATATCGCGAAAGCGTTCGACAAAGTCTGGCACAACGGCTTATTGTATAAGCTATACAAATTCGGTGTGCCAGATCATCTCGTGCTCATCTTACGGGACTATTTGTTGAACCGCACCTTCCGCTATCGCATCGAGGGTTCGCCCTCTTCCCCTCATCCGATCCGCGCAGGCGTCCCTCAGGGGTCTGTGCTGGCTCCGCTCATTTTTACGCTGTTCTCCAGTGACATCCCGAAAAGTAGAAAGGCGCAGTTAGCTCTGTTCGCAGACGACACGGCCATCTACTACACCGGCTGCAGTCAAGACCAGATCTCCCGCATCCTACAGACCGAAGTCAACAGACTCGGTGACTGGTTCAGGAAGTGGAGGATCGAGGTCAATCCTGATAAGAGCCAAGCGGTCCTCTTTTCTAGGCCCCGGCGTAGACCGGACCTACCACGACAGATCAAGATGTTCGGCAAGCCTATCCCTTGGGAGAAGCGAGCCAAATATCTCGGTGTGATCTTAGATCACCACATTTCGTTCGCTGAGCACATAAAGCAAGTGCGTTCGCGCGCTGCTTTCGCTCTCGGTAGGCTTCATTGCGTTCTGAACTCACGCAGCAAGTTGTCCCTTAAGGGCAAATTGCGTATTTACACAGCGTGCATCCGGCCGATTATGACGTACGCGTGTGCCGCTTTCGCACACGCCCGTCCCCATCTCATTCACAGAATGCAGGCACTTCAAAACCGATTTCTCCGTAAAATTACGGACGCTCCATGGTTCGTTCGGAACGAAACCCTACACGTAGATCTTAGAATCCCCACCATCAAGCAGTTTTTGAAACGCGCGACAAAGCGGTTCTTCGAGTCCGCAGATAGACATCGCAACCCCTTGGTTGTGCAGGCAGCTAGCTATAGGCCATCTCAAATTAGTCAGACTCGCCGACCTAGGCATACTCTCTCAGACCCGGATGACCCCATTACTCTCCTTCAGGAAAGCAATAGGGCCACAAGTACAGTGCACAAACACAAACCGTCATTCCGTCCTCGCCGCCGAGGTACCACGCGAAGTTCAAGAATAAATTGTTCCCCCCGTCCCTTGCACGTCGAACCGCCAGCCCCGAGGCTGAGTGAGCCGTAGCATTTAATAGTAATCCCCGTTAATAATCATGAATTTAAACTTTCGATCCAGCCCGTCCCCAATTTGCTTTGTTTTTCCCCAACGACGCCCTAAGCCGAGGTTCGTACCCCACAGGGAGTGCCCTTAGAGCGCTGTCGTTTAGTTTTTAATACTTATATTTACGCTCCTGGCTGGAGGCTTTAAGCTAATACCTTAGGGCAGCCACAGGAAAGACCGGTTAAGCAGTCACGGCCTCTCAAGGTCAACTGCGAGATGCCATAAAAAAAAAAAAAAGTTTCGTCTCAGTGATTCAATCGACTCCACATTGGCACTTTGTCGGCGCAATGACGCGGGCGGCGCGCGCGCACGTAAATACCACCGTCTCGTGGTCAACACCTGGCGTTCGGATCTCGCTGCGGACGGTCGTGTTGTGTGCTGCTATCGGTGTGCTCCCGCCCTCCTGCCGCTCTCTCGTGCCCGGTATTGTTACGCTTGCGTAACGCTCTCGTAGTCGCCCCGACTACATCCGATCGTCGATTGATTGGGTCGATTAATTTATTAATCAATTCAATCGAAAGACCTGGATCACAAAAATTGTCTTTTTCAAGACAGGTGTTTCTATAACAGGAAAACGTTATTAAATTCACTAGGCCCCTTCTGGGTAAAACCACAGTTTCGTGGTCCTCGGTGGATACCTTACGGTGCCAACGAAGCCGAGTGGGGTGCTGACCCAAACGCACCCGCCGAACCCCCTCAGGGAGAGGCAATAATTTGGACGGGTCCCAGAGTTAACCGGCCTTGGGGGATCTCCTAGTCGGCTCTGGTGACAGTTTTCCTCCCACAGCGACTCACCTAGTGTCTTTAGGGTGTGTCTACATCCTTCGCGCTAGACCAAATAGGGCCCCCTTGCACAATAAGATTGGCAACGGGATCACAAGCTCAGGGCTTACCATAGGTACCCATCCTCCCTGTCTACACCCGACAGGGAGCGAAACTCATCCCCGGGCCAATCCACCCGGGGAGTTAGCCGTAGGGCCACGATAGGCTTCATTTTCTAGTAGTGGAGTCCGGCTCCAAAATTCCTCCGATAGGATCCCCCCTCTCGGTAGTATGGAGGACGACCTCTTACTGACGTTCGTCAGAGAGGTCCTCCTCAAGGACCAGGACTTCCTCAGGAAGTACGCTTCCCAAATTAGTGGGTTGAGGGCTACGCCATCAGCGAGCCTCTCACAGTTCAGCGATGCGCTCGCTTCTAACTCAGACGACTCTGACTCACAGAGTCGGTCGGAAAGTCCGATAGTGTCGATGGACACCACCGCCCCCGCGGACAATAACGCGGCGGCGGCGAATTTAAACTCTGACTCCTCGGATGCGGAGTCAGGTTCTTGTTCTTCCTCTTCTGGACCAGAGGAAGGGGGCATCACCTCAGGCCCTGGCAAGAGGAAGAAGAACAAGAGCAGGTCTTCGCAACCTAGTAAAATGGTTGCGATCGAGGCTCCCTCGACCTCCGCTCCCTCTACCCCCGCGGTAGTCGCCACTAGGGCCCCTACCCCAGCTCCGTCCGCGCCGTCGCAAGCTACCACTTCCGGTACTGCGACCGCGTCCGCCAAGACTCCTTCTGCCTCCAAGAAGGCATCCCGTCCCCCACCCATTATCATTCAAGATAAGGGCAGGTGGACGGAAGTTTCACAAAGGTGCAGTGATCTTAGGATCAATTTCACCAGTGCCGTCAGCACACAGCCAGGCATCAAAGTTTCCGTTCCAACGTCGAACGACTACAGGGAACTTACAAAACTTCTTCGGGCGAGAGGAATCTCATTCCACTCGTACACCCTCCCCGAGGATCGTCAGATACGCGTGGTGATCCGTAGGATCCCCAGTGAGATCGCCACGGACGACATAAAGGCAGACCTAGAGAGACAGGGGATCCCTGTCCTCGAAGTGCACAGGATGCACCGATCCAGAGGTGGATCCGCATTCGACATGGTTCTTGTCGTGTGCCTACAAACTGAAGGGCATCACCCAATCTTCAAGGTCAGCTCGATATGCTACCTTAAGGGCTTCGACGTCCAGAAGCCCCACAAATCAAGCATCATAGGCCAATGCCACAGATGCCAATTATACGGACACGCGCAAAAGAACTGCTTTGCGAAACCCAGGTGCGTCAAGTGCCTGGGCGAGCACGGCACTTCTGAGTGCACCCGTCCAAAGGACCGTGCCCTCTGCACCGAGCCTCCCAGCTGCGTCCTATGCGGCCAACAGGGTCACCCAGCCAATTACCGTGGCTGTCCTAAAGCCCCGAAGTCATCTTCCTCGAAGCTGACCAAGCGTTTCGACGCGAGGCAGCAACGAGAGCACCCCGGGTACCCCGCTACCCTGTCTCAACCTCCGCAGCGTCTGAGCCCTCAAAGGTCCAGTCCGTGGAACTACTTCAACCACCAGCAGGCCTTCCCTGCCTTCGGCCAATATATGGCCCCTCCTCTCCATCCTCAACCTCTGATGATGGACCCCAATATTGTAGTGCCCCAACTGGCACCCGCCGCTAATACCGCGCTTCCCGCGGCTCGCGCGCCTCTCGCACCCCGCGCGGCTCCCGCGCCCGCCGCGCCCCGCGCGCCTCTCGCGCCCCGTGTACCTGAGCCAGCTCCTAAAGCCGCTCCCGTCGCCACCACTCGCGCGCCCCCTAAACCCGCGACTTCTTCAGTTGGCGCCGTCGCTAACGCACTAGACGCGTTTAATGTGATCACGAGCACATTCAACGTGTTCATGTCTCCTCGCGCCATTCAAATGGCCGGGGAATTAGTCAAGGCTCAATCCTCTGGCAATCTTTATCAGATCCAGAGCATATTCAATGCGTACCCGGAAATTACGCAAGTCCTCAACACCTTCGCGAAACGGCCCTAATATGTATAATACGGCCCCCGCAAGAACTAAACTCAGATCCCTCAAGTTAGGCTTTTTCAATGCCAACGGCATTAGGGGACAACGCGACGAAGTCACCGAGTTCCTCCGCGTCCACAAGTTAGATATTCTCCTAGTACAGGAAACCTTCCTCAAGCCGAGTCATCGAAACCCGTCAATTGCGAACTATCGCATAGTTCGCAACGACAGGTCTCGATGCCACAAGGGCGGCACCTTGATCTATTACAGAACCCCTCTATACTGTATTCCTCTCGATCCTCCAACTCTCTCGTGTCTTGAAGTGTCTGCATGTAGACTAGGCATGTCAGGTCATAGACCGATTACGATAGTTTCGGCTTACATGCCGCCCACCGCGACCTCGTCAGCAGACGGTCTCAAACTGCTCTCTGACGATCTTTCAATTCTTTTTGGCCTGAGCGAATCCGTTATCATAGCGGGTGACCTCAACGCCAAACACCCGGCCTGGAATAGTACCAGTACCACGTTCCGAGGCAGACACTTGTTTGACCTCTGCCCCGTCCTAAACTTTGACGTCATCGCCCCGATGACGCCCACCCACTACCCTCACGACCCCAACCATACCCCTGACGTATTGGACATAGCGCTCCTAAAGAATATCAACCTCCGGTTGGATTCGATAGAGGCGATGGACGAACTGACTTCCGACCACCGACCAGTCGTCATGAGACTGGTCCCTCGCGACGGACTCCCTGACCCGGACGAACCCTCTCGTAACAAAGTAGTCACGGACTGGAGGAAAGTAAGCGATCGCTTGAAATCCACCACTTCCCCTCTACTAGACTCTATACCAGATCAGTTTACCTCAATCGCTGACACGACGGCCGCGATCGGCTCACTCACGGAACACGTACAATCGGTCCTGAACGATTGTTCAAGGCAAGCTCCGGCGATGGACGAACATCGCTTGAGGCTGCCGGACGATGTGCGTGAACTGCTGACTGAGAAGAACGCGGCTACTCGTGCCTACGACGTCTTCCCCTGTGACGCCAACAAAGCTCACATGCGCTATTTGCAGAGATCTGTAAAGACACGCATGGCCGAGCTGCGTGACGGTAACTGGGACAAGATGTTGAGCGAGCTAGAGCCCACTCATCTGGCATTCTGGGAACTTCAGAGGAAACTCAAGTCCCAGCAAGTAGTCCCTATGCCTCCCCTGACACGACCCAACAGGACGATAGCATTCGACGACATCGACAGGGCTGAATGCCTAGCTGACAGCCTCGAGACCCAGTGCTCGCCCAGCTCTCAACCAGTAGACCAGGCTCACCTCGCCGAGGTGGATGCCGAAGTCGAACGTAGAGCCTCTCTCCCTCCGGTCGAAGACCCTGATTGTCCTCTAGACCCCGTCTCCCCGGACGAGGTTCACGATATAATCAAGGGTCTGAAACCCCGTAAAGCCCCTGGATAAGACGGTATCACCAATAGGGTGGTCCAGTTGTTCCCGGCTCACCTGATCATGCTAATGACCACCATCTTCAATGGTGCTCTTAGTAATAACATTTTTCCACAATCGTGGAAAAATGCCACCGTCATCGGTATCCCGAAGCCCGGCAAGCCTAAGACTGAGCCTTCCAGTTACCGTCCCATCAGTTTGCTCGACGTTTTCGGCAAGGTCTATGAGAGGCTTATTTATAAGCGTCTCAGAGACTACGCCGAGACGAAGGGGCTCATCCCCAACGAACAGTTCGGTTTTAGAACCCAACATTCTTGCGTACAACAGGTCCACCGTATCATAGAACACATAAGCGCCGGTTTCCAGCGCGGGTTCATGACGGGTGCTGTGTTCTTCGATATCGCGAAAGCGTTCGACAAAGTCTGGCACAACGGCTTATTGTATAAGCTATACAAATTCGGTGTGCCAGATCGTCTCGTGCTCATCTTACGGGACTATTTGTTGAACCGCACCTTCCGCTATCGCATCGAGGGTGCGCTCTCTTCCCCTCATCCGATCCGCGCAGGCGTCCCTCAGGGGTCTGTGCTGGCTCCGCTCATTTTTACGCTGTTCTCCAGTGACATCCCGAAAAGTAGAAAGGCGCAGTTAGCTCTGTTCGCAGACGACACGGCCATCTACTACACCGGCCGCAGTCAAGACCAGATCTCCCGCATCCTACAGACCGAAGTCAACAGACTCGGTGACTGGTTCAGGAAGTGGAGGATCGAGGTCAATCCTGATAAGAGCCAAGCGGTCCTCTTTTCTAGGCCCCGGCGTAGACCGGACCTACCATGACAGATCAAGATGTTCGGCAAGCCTATCCCTTGGGAGAAGCGAGCCAAATATCTCGGTGTGATCTTAGATCACCACATTTCGTTCGCTGAGCACATAAAGCAAGTGCGTTCGCGCGCTGCTTTCGCTCTCGGTAGGCTTCATTGCGTTCTGAACTCACGCAGCAAGTTGTCCCTTAAGGGCAAATTGCGTATTTACACAGCGTGCATCCGGCCGATTATGACGTACGCGTGTGCCGCTTTCGCACACGCCCGTCCCCATCTCATTCACAGAATGCAGGCACTTCAAAACCGATTTCTCCGTAAAATTACGGACGCTCCATGGTTCGTTCGGAACGAAACCCTACACGTAGATCTTAGAATCCCCACCATCAAGCAGTTTTTGAAACGCGCGACAAAGCGGTTCTTCGAGTCCGCAGATAGACATCGCAACCCCTTGGTTGTGCAGGCAGCTAGCTATAGGCCATCTCAAATCAGTAAGACTCGCCGACCTAGGCATACTCTCTTAGACCCGGATGACCCCATTACTCTCCTTCAGGAAAGCAATAGGGCCACAAGTACAGTGCACAAACACAAACCGTCATTCCGTCCTCGCCGCCGAGGTACCACGCGAAGATCAAGAATAAATTGTTCCCCCCGTCCCTTGCACGTCGAACCGCCAGCCCCGAGGCTGAGTGAGCCGTAGCATTTAATAGTAATCCCCGTTAATAATCATGAATATAAACTTTCGATCCAGCCCGTCCCCAATTTGCTTTGTTTTTCCCCAACGACGCCCTAAGCCGAGGTTCGTACCCCACAGGGGGTGCCCTTAGAGCGCTGTCGTTTAGTTTTTAATACTTTTATTTACGCTCCTGGCTGGAGGCTTTAAGCTAATACCTTAGGGCAGCCACAGGAAAGACCGGTTAAGCAGTCACGGCCTCTCAAGGTCAACTGCGAGATGCCATATATAAAAAAAAAAAAGGTCAACACCTCAGTGCGTGGCCGCGCTCTGTACCGGCTGCATGTATGCTCCTATTATGTAGGTCACTACAATAATAAGTATTTCACTGTTGCGATTCGATTAGGCACTTTAATATGGTTGCTAAGCAATTTATTTATGGTCGTCAAAATGCATATGGTGAAGTCACCATCAGTTCTCCTGGTAAGGAACCAGGAGAACTCCTCAACAATTAACGCCCCTGCATCGGGAAAAGCAATATTTTGTAAAAGATGATGAGCATTTGACATTAGGCTATTGTAAATTAGATAAATTACAAACTGACCCATTAAAAAGTGTAAAATAAAAACTTTTTACAAAAAAAAAAACAAACGTCTTCAAAAAAAACACAACAAACTGAAAAATAACTTTAACTTCGGAAGTCGGTGGCAAAAACTAAATTACAGATCCAGAGACACCGACTTCCGAAATTAAAGTTATTTTTCAGTTTGTAGTGTTTTTTTTGAAGTCGGTTGTTTTTTTTTTGTAAAAAGTTTTTTATCCAATCATGGATCTTATGCGATCAGTGTTTTGCGAGCACTCCACAGCCTCCATAATATCTGGAGGAGTCCCTCCACCCCCATCAGGGGGTTCCTCGGCACTCATTTCAATTAGAAAATAAATGTGCCAAAAAGATTAAAATACAAACCTCATACCCAAACCAGACCACACAAAACAATCACAACACTACAAACAGATTTTGTTATCAAAATAAAGTGTGAGGTTAAGAAACGCGTGCTTAATCTCACTACAAGACAATAGCAAAATCCAGATTAAAGATTACAGATAAGCCCTGGCAGTTATGAGATGACCATGTCTCAACTGACGGCGCCCGTTCACGAACATGACGCGTGGATCAGCACCATCCAGCTCAACCACTTTGTAGGGAACCGAATGATCCAACACACGCGCCACCATCAGCGAGAGATTTAAGTGAGCATGACAGACTCCAATTTCCAAGCTTTTTTAAATCAACATACATCCTATCATAATACTTAAATGGCTCCATGGTACTCACATTTACAAAATTAAAAAAAACGAGTGTGCCTTAGACCACACGACTGAAGTAAAACTCAAATTCAAATTCAAAATCTTTATTGCGAACTAAGTGTACAGGATTTTGTAGATGTTAACAATAGGTAGGTTCTAGAACTTAGTTGCCTGTTAAGGCATTGCAATTTAAATGGTTAAAAACATAAGAAGAAAAAAAAAATTATATACTTGCTCAATATTATAGTTATACAGACTTAACATTATATTATATTAATTATCATTATTCATATATTTTATATTATCATTATTCATTCATATATTATCACATACTATTCATAGAATTTTAATATCACATCATTATATTAAGTATCACAATCATTTCAATATTAAATAATTATTTATCTTCAAGGAATTCTTTTACAGAGTAGTATGCCTTTTTAATCAGGAAATCTTTTAGCTTCCTTTTAAAAATACCAATTGAATGCTGGTTCTTGACTTCAATGGGTAAATTATTATATATTTTTATGCCCATACAAAAAATACTATTGCTGTATACGGCAGTGTGGGATGTTTTATTGCGTAGTGTATTTTTAAGTCTACTGCTTATTAATGTGTCATAGCTATTGATGTTTGATTTAACTAAAACTGAGGCCGCGTAGATACGAGTATATAGAGCAGGGAGGGTTAATATCTTCAGGTTCATAAAATGAGGTTTACATGAATCTGTTTGACGTATCCCACATAAATGGATCTAATACACTTTTTTTGTGCCTTGAACGCAATTTCTTTATCAGTCGAGTATCCCCAATATAGTACCCCATAAGATAAAGTGGATCCCACATAGGCATGATAAGCACTTAGTAGTGTGGTTTGATTAGATACTTTTTTGAGCATGTATAGGGCATAAGAGAACTGATTTAATTTGCTACACACACTACTTACATGTGTTTTCCATGACATATTAGAATCGATATAGATACCTAGAAATTTTGTACTTGTAACCTCAGATACAGTTGCATTATTGTACTCAATAGATAATGGAATTAATTTTGCGTTTTTATTCTTGAAATTCATATAATGCGTTTTTGTAATATTTATTTTCAGATTATTTATTGTAAGCCAATTTATTATTTTAGATAGGGAATCATTTATTTCTAGTTCATGATTTTTATTTTTGTTATTTGTGAAAAGAGCCGTACTGTCATCTGCAAATAGAACCATAGGGTGCCGAATAGCGTTAGGTAAATCATTTATATAAATGAGAAATAGCAGAGGTCCTAGTATCGACCCTTGAGGTACACCATATTTTATAAATCTTGGGCTCGATATATATTTAATTTCTGTTTTTGTGAATGGACATAATTGTGTTATTTCAGTGAACTGTATTCTATTACTGAGATAGGATTTGATTATTTCTAGTGCTTTACCTCGGACTCCGTATATTTCTAGTTTATGTAGCAGTAGTCCATGGTCAACATAATCAAAAGCCTTTGTCATGTCCATGTATAGGGCTGTGACATGATTTTTTTTATCTAGTTCCGTTATAATTTTTTGTAAAAACTGATGCATTGCTGTATTAACCGATTTCCCTTTTCTGAATCCAGCTTGATTATCTATTATTATTTTATTTTTTTCGAAATATTCACTAAGATTATTATATAGTACTCTTTCAAATATTTTAGCCATTATTGGAATGAGAGCGATAGGTCTATAACATCGTACATTTTCCGTGTTTTCTTTTTTGAATATTGGTGTAACTACAGTAGTTTTCAAATATGTCGGGAAAATTCCTTCTTCAAGACACTGATTTATTATGTAGGTGATGATTGGTGCTATTTCGTACCCTACACGTTTTATTATTTTTGTGGAAATTTCATCATAACCTGTACTGTTAGTGTTTCTCAATTTCATGATTATATTGACAACATCGTAAGGGGTAACTGGTGTCAAAAAACAGGAGTTTGGTTTGTTATAGTGTAGAGTATTAGCGTAGTTTATTGTATTATTTGTTAATTTTGAAATGTCATCAATAAAAAAGTTGTTGAATGTTTGTGCTATAGCATCAGGAGCAGTTATTAATTGGTTATTATATTTTATTCTATTGATTTTTTCAGGGGGGGTTATTGCTTTTATATTTATTGATTATTTGCCACACTGCTTTAGACTTATTTGTGGCTGTTTGGATATGATAGTTATTTTGCGACCTTTGAGTGAGTTTTATGATTCTTTTAAACGTTTTTGCATACTTCTTAAAACCACTCTTATCTCTATTATGACCTGATAGTCGATATGTTTTTAGTAGCATTCTTTTACGGAGGGAACATATTTTTAATCCTTTACTGAGCGATTTAGTATTTCGTATGATTGAAACCTTAATTTGTATGTTTGGAAAGCAGAGGTTATAAAAAAGTTTAAATAGTTTATGGAATTCTTCAAAAGCAACATTTGGGTCACTTTTTCCATAACAATCACTAAAAGTGAGGGCTTTTAAACATTCAATAAATTTTTTAACATTTTCTTAGCTATAGTCTCTTCTAAATTTGTACCAGTGGGTTATTGAGTACGTTTTCCTAACAGGACATGATAGTATTTGTGCTGTATGATCAGACAGTGCCAGTTCTAAGACACTTTGTTTACAGCCTCTTATATTATGAGCAATGTTATCAATGCATGTTTTGCTTTGCAAACGAGTTGGTCCATTTATTGAAAGTTTTAAATTAAAGCTCCGTAATAAGTCTTCAAACTCTCTCGAAACAGGAGTATCTTTTAGTCGATCAATATTATAATCACCACAAATATCAATTTTCTTACATTTGGTACATAATTTTGCCAGCATAGCCGTTAAACTTACAAATAACTCTCTCTCTTTCTCTCAGATTATAGCTATAATCTGAGCTCTTTCTATCTTCGCTGTTATTTGGGTGACCTAAGATAAAAGGAACGTCATTCGCCTAGCAATCTATCATTTAAATGTGTATCTAGCAGTAAAGCGGCACTCACGCCGTGTACCTACTAATTATTAATACATTTCTTAATAAATCATTAATAAACTGACTGCAATAAAAGCGTAAGAGCACCTTACGTTCACAATCACAACGCACTGAAGGCACCCGTCGCGGTCGCGCGGCGTAGGTCATTAATGTAGGTACATAGACGATAAGTACCTACTACAATATAGATCCACCTAGCTACCACCTTTAGGCGTGTATGTACCACAGCGAGGTACATAAACACATATTTCTAAAGTAGGTAGTTTTATCACTGTGTGTGTCTCGTGCTTAACAATTGAAAACGCAGTGTCCCCTTACAATGTTGGATGGTGTAATAGCAATTTGTCTTTTCCTCGTTCGGAGGAGGCCAAGTTGCTATTATAGGCTTACACATACGAACAGATCACCTTAAAGTTAACTGTATGATTTGTACTTGTACAAATCATACAGTTAACTTACATCACAATACTAAAATTAACTAGGTACTTGGACCTAGTTAATTTTAGTATTGTGATGTGTATATTTTCATGTTTATTCTTACGGGGGTGACATGTTTTAAAGCACTCCTACTTTGCACACAAAAACATGTAAAACAATGAGCCAAGTTCGGACGACGCGATCGTCGGCTTCACCTATTGAGGCTCTGGCTTCACCAATAAACAATCAAAGTACATGGGCAAAGTGACGTTCTCCTACCTGACAAGTCTCAAATTCACCCGGATGTGGTCTAGGACTCGGGGTTGTTGATAAACAAGTCAGCTATCGAAGGGGATTTAATACACACTAAAATGTAGGTACATAGGTGTGTTGTGTAGGTCAAATATTATAATACATACTTACATCTGTACTTTCGTTTTTGAATGATGTGGTGGCTGTTGGCCCTGTAGGAGGCTCTAAATGGTTCGTATAATCCTCTAACACCGGGCCAATGTGTTTGCGGTGATAAATAGTATTCGAGTGACTATAGAGGCGCCACGGCGTCCTCACCTTCCGCCTGACGCAGGTCCTCACCGGACACAGTTGTTTCGGGAGGTTCCTGTTCAGGATAAGGCGGGAGGAAACGCCTGAGTGTTACAAATGTGTGGAACGCCCGGATTTCACGGTGGAGCATACGGTGGAAGTCTCCCCGGCTTAGGCGGGGAACCGCCGTGTCCTCGCGGCGTCGATTGGCGGCGGCGATATCTCGCGTCCGGCCCTGTTTCAGGCCATGGCCTGGGTCGGAGCGACGGTGCATGAGAGGCCGTCACGGAAGAGGAGGAACGCGTGAGGGAGAGGCAATTTTCACGCCCTCACGCCCCTAGTCGCAGCAGAAGACGCTCTAGTCGTCGGGAATCGCAGGCCAATCCCCGTCCACCGTAGGCGCGGCCTTGCGGATGGTGAGCAATAGGTAGTTCGCCGTCCGATAAGGACCAGGCTCGGTTCGACGGCGTGTTGTGTTCCACGCGCGCCTCAAAGAGATGTCAGCACAAACTGACGGGATCCGTTAGGGCCAATCCCTGCCAAGGTTGCGGGTTTGTCCGAAAGAGATATCGTGGCCCTGGTACACAGGCAATTGAAGGAACACGGGTGGGATAAAGTCAGTAAAAGTCCTGAGTTATTTGATAATTTCCCACAAAAAAAAAAAACCGGCCAAGTGCGTGTCGGACCACGCACAATGAAGGGTTCCGTAGATGGGACGAATTTATCCCAAAACAAACTTAACATTGAAGTTGAAAAACATGTTTTCTCATACATCGTTAAACGCAACGGTCAATTTTCCAACTGCAAATGTAATTAAAACTATTAAGTATAAATAAACGATTTTCGGATTTTTTTCCTTTATTTGTGCTGTGAGACCTTGCTTCTTGTCAAACTTCATGAGTCTAGGTCCAATGGGAAGTACCCTATAGGTTTTGATTTATTTGCGAGTATCAAAATAGGTATGTCGCTTAAATCGCCGTATTTTTTTATTGCGTTGATTTAGAAGCTTGATTTATTTAGAGCTCCAATACACCGTCTGCCTATTTGATATTAATTTCAACTCGTTAACTCTTAGCATTCCTGAGAAAAGGGTCTTGACAAACTGACAGACAGACAAACAAACAGACAGACAAACAGACTGACAACGAAGTGATCCTATAAGGGCCGGTGTTACCTTTTGTTTCCGAACTTTACTGCCGTGTGTCGAGATCACGATGTGCATTGACAGTTTGTAAACATTTACAGAGCTCATTAACCGCGCGGCAATATTTATTTAATGAATGCTCAAGAACGTGTAGTGTACCTACCAGTGTGAGATGAATGTCTTGTGTACTGAACAATCTAAACAAGATAAAAGTAGCAAGAGCGAGATCGTCTCCGTGTACTTGTAAGATTGCGCGGATGCTCTATGAAAGTGACGTGTGTTGTTGTCTCTGGCAAAATATTTACGAAATTGCGAGACACAACCACAACTAACATAAATTAATCCTTTAAACATGTTAGCTTTACCTATCTCTTTTTTTGGTCAATACCAGTATACAGTGTGGTTCTTTTTAATGTGCACATGTCGGAATGAGGGAATCTATTCTTAATTTTATCGACGGTAAAAATATTTAAAAAATTCTGAAAGAAAAAAAAAAAAACGATTTTTTAAACATTTTGATCGCTACTGTGACCCCAGTGTAAACAAAACGGTGTAACTTTTAAACTAAATGATATATCACGATTAAACAAACTCTCTAATGATTGGAAGTAATTAGGCGTCCTCATAAAATGAAAATTGTGGAAAAAAAACTGCCCTCAATTGAAAATTTTTCATTGAAATCGGTTTCTTTTTCATCAATTTTCACAATAATCGTAAAATTTCTCAATAAGACGCCTCCATTACCTACCATTTTTAGTACTTTAAATTAATTTTCGTCGTATTAGCTACGCAATAGTAAAAATTGCATGTTTATAACTCAAACAGAACATTTTCTATCAAGTGTTAAAAGATGGCACTCCGAACGCGCAATTTATTGTTCTCTTATGGATGGTTTATTTGGGATGATTTATTAATAGAAAAGAGTTCAATTAAAACCATTTATTATTTTACACAAAATTTAATGCATCTGGTTCTCGAAATGTCCACCTCGTTGTTGCGCGAATTAAAATTTGGTGTGTCGCTCTCCTTATCATTTCGGGATCAATACGAATACCATTCGCACAGTTTATTATGCGGTCACACAAATCGGCCTCACTGTTGATGGGGACACTGGAGACGCATTGCTTCATGGTCCCCCATAGGAAGTAATCAAGGGGCGTCAAATCGGATGAACGCGCAGGCCACCCTGCCGGTCCTTGCCAGCCGATCCATTTATCCCGATAATTATCGTTTAAAAATGATCTTACATTTCTAGCGTAATGGGCAGGGCATCCGTCCATCTGCAGAAACATCCTTCGGCGCAAAGCCAGTGGTACATCTTCCAATAACTCAGGTAGTTCATTTGTCAATAAACTTAAAAATCTTTCACCTGTCAACGTTCTCGGCAATATGACTGGTCCAATCAACATGTCATCGATAAGACCAGCACAAACATTTATTGAAAATCTTACTTGAAAAGTAGATGAACGTTTCAGTTTCGGGTTTTCACCTGCACGGCACCGTCTGTGTAAATTTCGACAGTTAGTTATACCGTCTCTAGTGAATGTCGCTTCGTCCATCCATATTATGGTTCTCGGAAAGTTTGGGTTTGCTCTGGTTTTTCTTTGAATCCAAGTGGACATCACCACCTTGGACGCCAGTCTACGTCTTCATGTAGATGTTGCACCCATTGGTAGTGATAAGGATGCAATCCTTCTTTCTTTAAAATGCACCACGCTGATTTTGGGATATTCCGAGACGAAGAGCCAGTCGTCTAGTACTTAGGGATGGATCAGCGAACAAATCACTCAGAACTGCTTGTTCAATAGCCACATCAATAATTACTTGAGGCGGCTCGCGACGATCTCTACTTGATCCAAGTCCAGTGATCGACAACCTTCTGTGAACTTCCTGGAAGTTGCGGGCAGATGGCACTGGTTGCCTGTTAGGAAACGCAGCTATGTAAGCTGCGCGCGCAGCTCTGGCACTTCCTCGTCCCACTCCATAGTAAAAATGAATGTCGGCAATGTGTGCCGGGGAGAATTCACTTAAACGCGGCATCATGTAGCAGCCAACGAAAGTTACGAAACTCAGGTAGCAGCGGCGAATAGTTCGGAGCGACTGGCCCGGCTGGCTCTACCTCCCCGCACCCCAACCCGCGCACATCCACAACAAAATTCACAAGACAAAGGTTAGCTACCTGCTAAACAATAGTGTGTAGCCATGCGCTGGGCCTTTATTTGACAATTGATAAGAAATGTTGGAATTGAGTTAAAAACATGCAATTTTTACTGTTAGGTGGCTAATACGATGAAGAATAACTCAAAGTAATAAAAAAGGTAGGTAATGGGGGCGTCTTATTGAGAAATAATTTTACGATGATTGTAAAAATTGATGAAAAAAAAATTATTTTTGATAAAAAAAAACAGGTTTATTTTCTATTGAGGGTAGTTTTTTTCCACAATTTTCATTTTATGAGGACGCCTAATTACTTCCAATCATTAGGGAGTTTGTTTCATCGTCATTCAGCGATTTGAAATCGGGGTAAGTGGACTTATTTTCATTTATATGTTATTATTACATCGTTTTAGATAATAATTGCTCGAAATCACGTCGTAAAATTAAAATTATTGAACAAAGAAATGTTACGAGAAAATTCGTTCCGCCGAGTACATTTTTTACGAAATATGGCTCATTTTGTGTTTTATCGCCTGGAAATAGATGAATAATCATAAAATAATACTTACTACATCGTTTTAGATAATAATATTACTAATTATATCATAAATACATATGAAATGTTTCGAAAAATCACACGTCTAAATGCGGCCCCATGCACTGTGATGTTTGGGATTTATTATTACGCAAATTTTACATAGAACTCTCTAAAAAACGCTGTTGTTAAATTACTTATCTATTCATAATGCAGGGTGCAAAATTTCGTGTAAATTGAAACAGTCGTTTTACCAGAAATAGAAATAACGTAAGACCATAACAATGGCAGCTGTTATCTGAAATCATATTTTGTTTAGAAAAACAATACACTTCCCAGATCCATTCTTGCAATTGTTTATTATGGCCTGTCTAATTAGCTTCTCAGAAAAATTTACTCTTTAGGCATTACGCCTTTTGTTATTTTTTGAAAAATATGTTTATGAGTGCCGGCGGCCCCTGTCATAACAATGACAGGCCATAAAAAAAGGTCGGTGCCTGAGTCATAGTCCGCCAAAACGCGAATGCGTCCTGAAAGGTTAAAAGTTACACTGTTTTGTTTACACTGGGGTCACAGTAGCAATCAACATTTTTAAAAATTCCATAAAAAAAAATTATTCATCAATTTTTTAAATATTTTTGCCGTCGATAAAATTAAGCATAGATTCCCTCATTTCGATATGTGCACATTATAAAGAATCACACTGTATAGTAGTGTAGTATATTGTAGGTACTATATTTTTTTACTCCAATGGAAATCCACAACTAAAGAAAGGTAAACGTACCAATACTCGTCAGGTTTTGAAATTCACTGACGTTGCTGTGTGACAAGTTGAAATTAAATTTTGAACTTTTTGCATATTGAAATTAAGAATTTATCCGTTATTCTAAGTATTTCATTTCTATAATTTTGAGTGAAAATAGATACTTAGAAAGAAAATACGTTCATTTGCGGTAAACAGACCGCAAAGAAATAAAAACATAAACACCAAAGAACAAGTTGAGGGAAAATATGCGTCACGCAAAACGGCCATCGCTCAGCATAATGCTGCGACCCTATGCGAGACAGAGCCCCAGCTCTGGTTTTCAGCGACAGCGGGCGTTGACGTGATGACATCAAACGGTGCAGCATTAAATGAGATAAAAATAAACAAAATAAAATAAATACAATACTTTGTTCACGACTCAAGCGCCGCGCACCGCCGCGCCGCGCCGGCTACGGTGATAAAGCATAAAAGAACAAAACTAAAGGAATTATAACCGGCCAGTATAGGTAGGCTTCTGCTCTTGGAGATACACTCAACTCAACTCAAAGCATTTATTTAAAATAAACCAATTACAGGCACTTTTGAATTGTCACTACTCAACAGATTTTTAATTCAATCTAAAGTAATAACAAAAGTTACATTTACTTATTGATAGATGGCGCTGTTCTCAAAATATTAATGAGTAACATCGGTTCCATGTGACTGTACCTAAACGACCCAGGCTGATAATATTTTCGTTTTTCCTAATTCTGTTAATATTAGGGGGGGTTGCACCAAGGTCAAAGTTATAGTTTCAGTCAAAGTTAATTTTAACCGTAACTTTAACAATGACCATAGAATCTAACTAACTGCTGTTGCACCGTCATGTTAAATGTAAAAGTTAAAGTTAAATGAGTGACAAGTGACATCACGTCTTATTTCCTCAAAATGCACGTGGGATTTTTGTTTGTGTGGGGCAATGGCAACACTTCATGTTTCAACGCTTTCAAAGACAGTTATGTTCAAATTCACAGAGCATCAGCTACAAGTTGTTTTTTCAGTGGTATTTTAATTATAACATTATTCAACTGTAAAATATTTAAACTAAAGAAAGTTAAGTGAAAATATTATTAGACTCACTGTTACGAATAAAACACTTTAGGTATAATACAATCAACTATATTTAAATAACTTGCACTTGGAGCACTTTACACTTTAAAGGTTGAACGACAACTGATTCACATTTTCATTATGACACAAAACAACGTAGACGTACTATGGTAAAGGCAGTACGGCGCACCAAGCGCCATCTGTTAACGCACTTTATAACGATGCACTGCTTTACCTTAGTAAGTGAAATAAATTAACTTTAATAATGCAGTATTAACTACTAATATGGTAAATTCTTAAATTCATTATTTAGTCAAGACAACATTTATCAAAAAATAATTTAGGTAAAATGTAATTTGAGTAACAAAACAATAATCAGTAAATCAATTAATTACTTATTAACTACTGGTCTTACATTCGGCCATCCGTCCTCGTGTTACTCGCTATTTTACAAAGAATATTTTTGCACTAAACAATAACTTTAATTAGATATCATCATCAATAATCAACAATATTTCCTAATAATTACACTTTATTTTCACCTGCTTCTGTCCACCGTGGTTACAGTTAGCGTCTGCTCTGAACACCACTTTATCACATGGACCAAGGCTATATCTGCCTTTGACAACCGTAGCAACAGGGCTATTCTGCACTGAATACCATACCAAGGCTACATCTGCCTTTACAAAATCATAGTAATAGGCCACTTCTGCCATAACTACATAAACTAATGTAGGGTACATCTGCCTAAAATCACTGAGGCTATATCTGCCTAAAATCATTAAGGCTATATCTGCCTAAAATCACTAAGGCTATATACGCCTAAAATCACTAAGGCTATATACGCCTAAAATCACTAAGGCTATATACGCCTAAAATCATTAAGGCTATATCTGCCTAAAATCACTAAGGCTATATACGCCTAAAATCACTAAGGCTATATACGCCTAAAATCACTAAGGCTATATCTGGCTAAAATCACGAAGGCTATATCTGCCTAAAATCACTAAGGCTATATCTGCCTAAAATAACAAAGAATATATATCTTTTCAAAAAAATAAGTGATAGACATAATTTCAATACTAGAAATAAAGATAAAATAGATCAGCCATGTTTCAGATTATCTAAAGTACATACATCTTTTATGGGGTACTGTGTTAAATGTTACAACAAAATACCTTGTGATATATTGCAATTAAATGAAAGAAAATTTAAAACTCATATAAAAAGTACACTTTGTAAACAAGCTTATTACAAATTAGAGGATTATATCCAGGATAAGAACGCTTGGAAACATGCTGGTCCTGCTCCATAGGACAATCTAGAGTCTAGACAAAATCTAACTGATTGCTATTTTAATTGTACATGTTATTATTTTTATGACATTTATTTTACACTCTGTGATTACCTTAACTCACACACTGATTATTTTAGGAAAACGTTTTTTTTTTTTTCTTTACAATGTTTGTAAATATGTGAGCACCATGTATCTATCACATAATTAATTTATCTGTCATTGCTTCATTATTAATTCTTTTTACCTATTGTGGTATAGTAACTTTATTCTAGGTGCATCGTCTTCACATATAATTATATAATTGATGTACCAACACCAAATATTGTAAAACATTTTAAAAGAGTAACGGTGGAGTTTCTTGCCCATTCTTCTCCATACGAAGCTACCTTTTGGAAGGGGTGACTAGAATCAATTCTATTTTATTTGTAAATTTTGACGTTCAAAAGTGCCATCTATGTGCCTATTTGAAATAAATAATTCTATATCTGCCTAAAATCACTAAGGCTATATTTGCCTAAAATCACGAAGGCTATATTTGCCTAAAATCACGAAGGCTATATCTGCCTAAAATCACTAAGGCTATATCTGCCTAAAATCACGAAGGCTATATCTGCCTAAAATCACTAAGGCTATATCTGCCTAAAATCACTAAGGCTATATCTGCCTAAAATCACTAAGGCTATATCTTCCTAAAATCACTAAGGCTATATCTTCCTAAAATCACTAAGGCTATATCTGCCTAAAATCATGAAGGCTATATCTGCTTAAAATCACTAAGGCTTCTGCCTAAAATAACGAAGAATATATCTGCCTAAAATTACTAAGGCTATATTTGCCTAAAATCACGAAGGCTATATCTGCCTAAAATCACTAAGGCTTTATCTGCCTAAAATCATGAAGGCTATATCTGCCTAAAATCACTAAGGCTATATCTGCCTAAAATCACTAAGGCTATATCTGCCTAAAATTACTAAGGCTATATCTGCCTAAAATCACGAAGGCTATATCTGCCTAAAATTACTAAGGCTATATTTGCCTAAAATCACAAAGGCTATATCTGCCTAAAATCACTAAGGATATATCGGCCTAAAATCACTAAGGCTATATCTGCCTAAAATTATAATCATAAGTAGGTAACCCTTCTGTACCGAATACTACCTATAACAAAGTGAACACAACAGTAAGTATACATAATATTAGATTCTACTAACTATCGACACTTTTGCAGTCGTCGCCACTCAGTCCCGTACGGTATATCGAATTACCCTTGAACGATATAACTGTCTACAGAAAGCATGGTTCACCGACGAACGGTAATACGAGAAAACTATTAGTCGATACCATTATTTAGCGACAGCACGTTTCGCCGAATAACGCTACATAGAATGGATGGTTGGCCGATACCAAGATTTGCCGATGTCATGGTTCGCCGGAACACGCTTGAACTAAATAATCCTTTATCGATAGCAGTTGCATGACAATGGCATGACAATGGGATCGTGTTGGAATGACTGCATTTATAAAAATAGCAGACTTGGGCCCCAGAGCGTATATACATTCTTTGCCAGATTGAATCATTTGGGTTAGGTTAGGTTAGAACAGTGACCATTAACGCGCGAAGGCGAGCGAGCGAAGCGAGCGTGCCGCGGCAGCGGCCGCCGAGCGCCAGGTCCCCTCTATTGTTGGTAAATTCAGTTACCAAAACAAAAACTCTTCATCAATATCCAATTTAACTAAATTACTATACGTTTAAATACTACCCTTCAATAAATTACAATTTTGTATCTAATTTTATATTTTTTTTTGCTGATCTCATTATGTGTCATATTTTTTTTGCTGCAATCGATAAAGCAAACTGCTATCGATAAAGGATTATTTAGTTCAAGCGTGTTCCGGCGAACCATGACATCGGCAAATCTTGGTATCGGCCAACCATTCATTCTATGTAGCGTTATTCGGCGAAACGTGCTGTCGCTAAATAATGGTATCGACTAATAGTTTTCTCGTATTACCGTTCGTCGGTGAACCATGCTTTCTGTAGACAGTTTTATCGTTCAAGGGTAATTCGATATACCGTACGGGACTCGTCGCCACTAGAGGTGGAATTCATCTTCAGACCTATTGAAACTTAACCACAGTTTCATTTCATCAATAACAATAACTTGGTGATAAAATATTGCAACAATAATATAGTCTGGTTAAACCATCGGTTTCAAACAACGAAATGACCAAAATAATAATATTCGACCTTTATGCTATAAAACAAAATCCTATTTGTGTTTTATTTATCGTTCATGGAACTAAAATAGAATGGGCCAGTAACAACAAAACTAATAACACGAAGCCACTTAACTTAAGATCTTAAGACCGCAAACTTAATCGTAACACCTGTCTTAGCTGAGACCTCTGACATATTCTCAGATAAGCCACAGACACCACATACTTACTTAACTTAAGATATCAAGGCCTCAAACATATCCTCAATATCTCCCTTAGCTGAGACCTCAGACAATGACATATTCTAAGATAAGGTATTCGACGCATCGTTACCAATCAATCTTAGCAAACCAGTAATTATTTTGTAGTCTTACACTGTACATGTTTTGCTGACGCGGCGGCTTGCACCAGACGTGCGTCATTGTATTACTATAAATATTCATACATTGCAATAAATCAGCTAGTGCGATTACTGCTACGCGGTGACTAACATTAAGGAAAAGAATCGTCAACAGTATTACTTGTAAACACTATTTATACGTAATAAACCTAACGGGAACTAAGTGATCTTTTCTCTACGCGCTTCAACCTAAACAACAACCTCAATAACAACTCTGCAAGTGTACGAACCGTACATTGTATGGTCCTTCGGGCCGGATATTTGGTGCTGTTGTGTCTGTCTTTACGGTAGCGGATCGGTTTAGTTGGTCTCTCAGAAGCGGGTCGCCCCAGTTAGATTGAGAAGTCGCATAATATCGCAACCGAGACGCAAGGGTGCTGAGTTCCACTGACCATCTCAAACCAAGGAAGATAACGATTTCAAGATTTGAAACGGAGAAGACTACAAGCAATGCAGTAGCCTTCGCAATACAAGGCAATGCTCTCCCGTCACCGTCAACGATGTGCCAGATCTCTTGAGCCATCTAACAACGGTAACAACAGGAAGCATCATTATTGGTAAACTAGAATTGCAAGCAACGTGCTTCGAGAACATTAAAACATTATGTGCTAACTATCGCAAGGATTCCTCATCACGAAAAACTGTGGAATACTTGAAGTTGCTAGAAAATCAATGGCAAGACTTCCAACTGAAAGGATCCAACAAAAATTACAATCAAAAGTTCACGGACATCGAACAGAAATACGATGAGCTGAAGAGGAAAATGAATGTCGAAAATCTGGTCCACCGTCCACTACCAGAAATCGACACCTAAGATAGAAATCCCTGAGTTCGCAGGAAACTACAGCCATCTCCTTCAAAGACCCGTTTCTGGAATCAATACATAAAATCCAATGATCAACAACGCACAGAAAATGTAACACCTAAAGACCAAGCTGCGAGGAGTAGCCGAACAATTAGTGCAGCATCTGACCATTAGCACTGAAAACTATAATTCATGTTGGGATATATTAAATCAGCGCTATGACAATCGTCGCCTGCATTTCATTTATGAACAACATGCTAAGTCTGCCGATTATACATCATGCAGATTCATTCAATTTGAAGAAATGCATGACGTCCTTACCGAATGCCTGAACGGCATCTCTATCATCGGTATAGATACATCAACCTGGGACCCGATCATTGTGCACATCATGACACAAAATCTGGACTCCAGTAATTTGAGTGACTACATGAAGGAAATGCAAGATCACAGAGAACTACAAAAACTGCACAACTTTATGTGTTTCCTCGAAACACAGTCTATGGCATACGAAACGATGAAGTCAGCTAAGAACGCGAAAATCTTCCAACTGGAAAACATTCAACAAGAAAACCCAGATAAAGAAACATAACTATAGCGTAAGTCAAAATAAAAGAAACAACTATCACACTTTACATGAAAAATTCAGCAACGGAAGTCACGTACTATGCCAATGTAACAAATTCCTTCTAATGGACTTCGGCAAACGAAATGACACAGTTTCGAAATTGCAACTTTGCTAAAACTGTTTGTTCAGCCACGGTTACGAGTGCAAATCAACGAAAACTTGCCAAGAATGTAACTTGAAACCACACACTATTGCACAATTAGGACAAACAAAGCATGACGTCATCGTATAGAAAACAACATCGAGCAACGCTCTTTATCATCTACTCAACAACCAACAGCTAACCAATGTTTAGAGACAATATGGAATTTCTACTGACTACGGTCCAGCTCAGAGTTAAACCGTCGTAGTACTTAACGCGTCTCAACTCTCAACAAACTACGAGTCTTCAGTCTGAACAATGTCATGGAAAAAGGCGCCAATTTACAAAAAGATACTCAGGCCCTTATACTAAATGGCGAACTTGTATGGCGGTACTCACAAGATCACCGTCTTCGCGATTACCAGCTCTGCACTGTAACCTACGGGACCAAATGCAATGCACCATGGCTAGTTATGCGAACATTGAAGCAACTAGCCATTGACATCAAATTTCGACTCAAAACATGTTTGATTTTAAAGGTGGAGAATCAACCAAAACATTAGAACTCGGTTGGAATCCAAACAGCGACACCTTCCGCTTTAACTGGCCTGTTCTCAAAACAGATAACAAAGAGATCCTTACTCTCAGCCATATCAAGATTTTACGACCCACTCGGTTGGCTCTCCCCAGTGACGGTCAAAACTACCTGCCTACCCCTCCTGACCTGGCGACACATCGCACAACCACGGCGCATCACGCATCCGTGAAACCACACGCCATCGCGACGCACTACGCGTCGCAGCTCGCGCCGCATCACGCACCCGCGACGCATCACGCGATCGCAACGCATCACGCGTCCCATCACCCGACGCACCACGCGTCGCAACTCAAAGTCAAAGTCAAAGTCAAACCATTTATTTCAAATAGGCACATAAGAGGCACTTTTGAACGTCAAAATTTACAAAAAAAATAGAATTGATTCTAGTTGCCCCTTCCATAAGGTAGTTTCGTATGGAGAAGAATGGGCAAGAAACTCCACCGGTACTCTTTTAAAAATGTTTTACAATATTTTGTTTGATTACATTAATTATATGATTATATGTGAAGACGATGCACTTAGAATAAAATTACTATACCTTAATAGGTAAAACGAATTAAAAACTAAGCAATGAAAAATAACTTAATTATTAGATAGATACGTGGTGTTCACATATTTACAAACAACATACAAGTATGTTTTTCTAAAAAAATAAAAAAATAAGTCAGTGTGTGAGTATAGGTTATCACAGAATGTAAAATCAATATCATAAAAATAACAGATTTTACCATAAAAATAGCAACCAGTTTGATTTTGTCTAGATTCTAGATTGTCCTATGGAGCTGGACCAGCATGTTTCCAAGCATTCCTGTCCTGGATATAATCCTCTAACTTGTAATATGCTTGTTTACAAAGTGTACTTTTAATATGTGTTTTAAATTTTCTCTCATTTAATTTCAATATATCACAAGGTATTTTGTTGTAACATTTAACACAGTACCCCATAAAAGATGTATGTACTTTAGATAATCTGAAAAATGGTTGATCTATTTTATCTTTATTTCTAGTATTAAAATTATGTCTATAGCTTATCTTGTTAAAAATATGTAGATTTTTCCTTACATACATAATATTTTCATAAATGAATTGGCAAGGTACCGTCATAATATTAATCCTTTTAAATAGTTCTCTAAGAGATTCGCGGCGACGGAGATTATAAATTGCTCTGACAGCTCTCTTTTGCAAAATAAAGATGGACTCAATGTCAGCAGCCCGACCCCATAGTAAAATGCCATACGACATAATGCTGTGGAAGTAACTAAAATAAACCACTCGCGTTGCATCACGCACCTGCGACGCATGACGTAACCGCGACGCGCCATGCGCCCCGTCACGCGGCGCACCACGCGTCGCAACTCGCGCCGCATCACGCACCCGTGACACATAACGCGATCGTGACGCATCACGCGTCCCATCACGCGACGCGCCACGCGTCGCAACTCGCGTTGCATCACGCATCCGCGAAGCATGGCACAATCGCGACGTATCACGCACCCGCGACGCGTCACACGACCGCGACGCGCCATGTGCCCCATCACGCGACGCACCCGCGACGCATTACGCGATCGCAACGCATTACGCGATCGCAACGCATCACGCGATCGCAACGCATCACGCGTCTCATTACGCCCAACATCACGCTTCGCACCACGGTACCTTGAACCACGACTGCTGCGAGGTCCATTGTTATCTTGCTAGGTTTCGATTCACTCGATTCGTCACGGTTGCGGCGAATTGTGCGACGTCTCCACACAGCAGACTCGGAGCCATATAAAAATTACAAAAGTTAATGTTCTTTAATTTAATATTTACCTCAGATAATCCAACCAGTATTTTAAATATATTAATTATCTTTAAATATTAGACAAAAGAGGAGAGAACAAAAAAAATATATATCACCAGTTCAGCTAGAATGCTATTAATCAATCATTCACCAGCAGTCAAATGTTCTTCTTTTGAGCCATTATTAAGCAAAGAAAAGTATTTCCATTGTCTAGAGGAAAGAGAGTAAAACTAACCAATTGAATAATTTTACATATACCTAATTTATCTTTTACATTGTACGTACCCTTTATGGGCATTCAGTCCTTCACCGAGGGCGATTATTGATCGCTATCCCGATTTTATCCCTCTTCTGAACTATTAGACTCACTGTTACGAATAAAACACTTTAGGTATAATACAATCAACTATATTTAAATAACTTCCACTTGGAGCACTTTACACTTTAAAGGTTGAACGAAAACTGATTCACATTCTCATTATCACCCAAAACTACGTAGACGTACTATGGTAAAGGCAATACGGCGCACCAAGCGCCATCTGTTAACGGACGTTATAACGATGCACTGCTTTACCTTAGTAAGTCAAATAAATTAACTTTAATAATGCAGTATTAACTACTAATATGGTAAATTCTTAAATTCATTATTTAGTCAAGACAACATTTATCAAAAAATAATTTAGGTAAAACGTAATTTGAGTAACAAAACAATAATCAGTAAATCAATTAATTACATATTAACTACTGGTCTTACAATATGGAGAATTCAGGAGGAATACCCAATAGCAATTTGCTCCACAACTTCAATACAAATTGAGTATAGCTTTCATAGTTTTTATATTATTCTTTCGTTTCCTCACTACTTTTACATAATAAAAATACGTTAGTTATTACACACAGAAGTATGAGAATTAGTTTTATTATTACTTAAATAGGGGAACATGGGGCTCAATGGATATTTTTTTTTTTCGAAAGCTATTTTGGGTTAAATTTCTGCTTTAATGACCGAGGTTTTTAATCCAATATATGTATAAAAACATGTGTAATCTTTAACATAATTTGTTCAAATGCCTTTTTTACAGTTTGGTTTACTTTACAAGATTGTTTTTTTCATACAGCGAATTGATCCATTGTGACCCATGAATGGGTCACATTGAATCAGGGTTTGAGTTACAGTGGATGGAATGGGGTACTATGAATCATAAGCGTTTATAATTCAATAAAACTTTAATCAGTCCTAGTTGCAAAATCACAATATACTTGATAAGATTAAGTACAGAAAATTATAAGAGAAAACAAAATCGGCAACTTCTACTACTTTTGTTTAGTTTTACAACATAAAATAAACCTTCTTGAACGTGAGTAAATCTCCTAAAAAATCTTGAGTAACAACATAAACAATAGAACAAATGAAAATAACAAAAAATGTACATAAATCTTGCAAAAACTAAAAACGAGTCTGTCTTACGAGCTATCAATGTTTTGAGCATAGTAAAGTAGGTACCTACTTACTTATCAAAATCTTAACGTAAATCAATATTTGAAAAATCAACATCGTAATAATATAAACCTTGAGCTCTTTTCGTGCTTCCTGTAAATCCTGGTCTAGGTAAAATCATTTTAATATCGTGCAAAGGAACCGTGGCAAGATCGGGATTGACGGGCAGGTGAAATTTGTTTGGATTTTTCACAGATTTGCGAAGAAAACTGACCTCTGTCTCTTCATCTTTTTCCCCTATGACTTTTGCAATATAATAAATATGTTTGCTCGTCTCTTCAAATAATATTAATACAAAATCTCCCTTTGGCAAATTATTCAGTGGAATAAATTTATCGGGATTTATAGTTAAAACTTCAGCTTCCTCTTCAAAAATAGCTTCTTCTTCAGAATAGATGCTAATTTGATCGTCTTCTTCACTGGAACTGTCACTATTTACAAATACAAAATACAAATACAAATAATTTATTTTCTTTCACAAGTTATGTACTACATCTAGTGGTTGAAGTGACCTTTTAGACAAAAATTGCCTGTGTTAGGACACTTCGCTCTTCTGAAGCTTAAAGTTACGTGGTGTACCAACAATTTAGAATCTTATTATCTTAAGAAAACAATTCAAAATAATTTTACAAAGCAAAAGATATGCCAAATTTTGAATTAACATTAAGAATAAAGATTAATTATAAAAGCAAAAAATGTACTTTAGGAGCTAATAAAAATGAAAAAAAAAAAGCAAAAAATGTGGAATGTATGTGTTTTTGTGAGTGGGTGTTCGAGTGGATGACAGAATTACGATGCGTGCTGCAAGAGGTCCTTGGAGGGGCTTGGTCCTTATCGGACGGCGAGCTACCCATCACTCACCGTCCGCAAGCCCGCGCCTACGGTGGCCGGGAATCAGCCTGCGATTCCCGACGCCCGGGGCGTCTTCTGCGGCGACTAGGGGCGCGAGGGCGTTGATTTTGCCTTACCCTCACGCGTTCCGCCTCCTCCTTCGCAAACATTACTGTTTCGCAGAAGGAGGTGACGGCCTCCTATGCACTCTCGCTCCGAACCATGGCCTGAACCAGGGCCGGATGCGAGAGATCGCCGCCACCGATCGCTGCCGTGAGGACACGGCGGTGCTCCGCCCAAGCAGGGCAGACCTCCACCGTGTCCTCCGGGCGTTTCCTCCCGCTTAATCCTAAACAGGAACCTCCCGAAACATCCATATTCGGTGAGGACCTGCGTCAGGCGGAAGGTGAGGACGCCGTGGCACCTCTGCAGCCACTCCTCAAAGTGGGGACTTATCGCCACAATTGTGGCGTGCCCAGCGCTGGGTTGCGACAATCGCACTCTCCATGTCACCATGAGATCCCGCCGGAGCTCCGTCCGCTATGCCGCGATTTCTTGCGGCAGCGGAGTTATGCCCCGGAGTTTCGCCTCTTCGCGCCACACCCAAATGTGCGCTAGGACTTTCGCCTCCAGATCCCATGGCGGCAGTCCGGCAAGGAGGCTCGCCGCCTCACGGGAGGCCGTGCGGTAACCCCGTACCATCCTGATGGCCATGACCCTTTGGGACGCGTTCAACCGCTGGGCTGGTCGCAGCCTCAGAGAACGCGCCCACACCGGTGCCCCGTAAAGGGCCATGGACCGCACGATCCCCGCGTAGAGCCTCCGGCAGGAGGCGTTAGGACCCCCCAGATTGGGCAGGAGCCGCTTCAAGGCAGCCCCGGCCCGCTCCAGTCTGGGAGCCAAACGTCGGAAGTGCTCGACGAAGTTCCACCGGCTGTCGAGGACGACTCCCAGGTACTTCATCGTCGACTCGACGCCGATGTGAACCCCTCCTGCCGTTAACGTGAGTGAACCTGCGATTGTGTAAAACTATACAATATATCCATAATCTGATGTTTTTTTTATGATTAGTTAATGAATAGATAATTATTATTGACTTGTGTTTTCAGAGAAAGAAGTTGTAATTTTAGCAAGGCAGAAATTACGATATTACAAATCCTTGTCGAAAAATCCAAGAATATTTTCCAAAAAACTGACTGGACTAGCACAAAACAAAAGAGCATGTATGGAACAATATTGCAAAAGAATTGAATGCCACTGGGCAAATACCAAGGATGACGAAGCAACTGAAATATAAATTTAAAACATGAAAAAAAGTGCGAAAAAGGTAAAAATACTAAAACATTTTTCTAAACCATATATTTTTAATTGAATGCCCATAGTGTTATACTTTAGGGTGTATCATGTGTGCATGAGCTTGTTTCTATATTCCACTACTAGGTACTTCTAAATACCTGCACCAATTTGGACGTATGTGATATAATATTACTGTTACAGTAATTTAGGATGGATTTGTTTGCAGGAGGCCACAAGGGAGCGCCAGGAATGAGACGGACAGGAGGAGGCAAACCTCCTGCTCTACCTCCAGCATCAGAAGATGCTACTGACTGGTTAAAATCAATGATTTCGACCTCAATAGATGGAATGAAGCACTATATGAAGATGATGTGATAGCTCCAAATTTAGTTTCTGTGAGTTACTATTACGAGATTATAATATTATCTCTGTAGGTAATTGAGATTACATAAATAAATTTATTTGTACCTAATTGTTTCAGGGTCAAAATAATGAAAACGACTTGACCATAATTAATTCAGATGGTGACGAAATTTCACTAACACTAAAGGTATTCTTCTTGTTTGATCATGTTTTACTATTTGTTGCCCATGGTTTTCTTTGTGCCACCATAAAACTATCATGAGTTATGAGAGTCAATTTCATGTCTTTTAATTATTTGAAATGGAAATTGTATTACAGAAACCAAAGCTGGATAATGTGATTGTTTTAACGGATACTGATTATGCAACTTATAATTTACCAAAGGTACATATTATAACGCATTTTTTCAATGATTAGAATGTCCTACTGCCCATGACAATCTATTAGTATCTTTATTGGTTAGTTAAAGAATGCAGAGATGGATGTAGAACAGCCTAGTGATGTAATTATTGACACACAATCTGACTGCAGCACACCCCATTCTTCTCTGAGGAAACCAATGGCACAAGCACTAAGGATTTAGTGATTTAGATTAGTCATTTCTGTTTTGTTTGATTTCTTATTCATTAAATTTCCAAACCACATAATTTTTTTTTGGACCCAAACAGTAACTATAGCCGTTAACCGCCCGAAGTTGAGCGGTGAAAGTTATAGTTATTTGTGACGTCATTTTAACTATTGTTAAATTGGTGCAACCCGTATTTCGCTTAACCGTATTTCGTGCAACTCACTCTTAGGGTGGATTGCACCAAGGTCAAACGGGCCATAGCCCAGCGGGTGGTGCGGGCCCATCCCACGGTGGGCTTTGCGGCAGCATGTGCTCTGGCCGGCACCCCTCCTTGGGAACTCGAGGCGTGGGTGCTCGCCAGAGTGTATGAATGGACGGCGGGGCGGAGGGCGAGAGGAGAATGCCCAACCCAGCAGCGATGCAGTCCGGCGGGAGGCGAAAGACGCCATCGTCGTCCATTGGACGGGGGACCTCGCCACTGCAGCCTTTGGCCGCCGAACCCTCGACGCGATTGGGCCAGTCCTGCGAGACTAGCTCGAGCGGTCGCACGGATTCCTTCCGTTCCGTCTGGTGCAGGTGCTGTCCGGACACGGTTGTTTCGGATCCTACCTGCATCGAATCGGACGGGAGGAGACGCCGTCGTGCCACCACTGTGGCGTGGCGGAGGATACGGCGCAGCACACCCTCGAGGTGTGCCCGTCATGGTCTGAGCCGCGCCACAGTCTGAACGCGGTGATCGGACCGGATCTCTCACTCCCCGGCTTGGTAAACGCCATGCTGAGGGATGAGGGGTCCTGGGCGGCAGTCGCCTCCTTCTGCGAACACGTCATGTCCCAGAAGGAGACGGCAGAGCGCGCGCGGGAGGACGATCAGCAGGATCGTCCTCCCGCGTGCGCCGCCCTGCCGCGGCGCCGCTCCGAAGGCGGAGGAGGGGTCAAAGAAGGCGTCAGTTTGTACGTCACCTCCGACTCCTCCTACTCCTCCGAGGCCAGCAGGCAATGGGTGCGGGGGCACCCTTGCCTGTATTGCACAGACCTCCACCAGTGTCGGACGGGAATGGCCAGGTGTTCCCGGCCATTCCCGTGGCCCCCCAGTAACGGAGGGCCATGAGGGGCCCGCCAGCCAGGCGGGCATGCGACGCACGGTGGGCTGGAAATCGGCTTTCATAGACTTAGGGTTAGTAATTACAATTTGCAAGTGCTTGATTTTTTGCCGGATATCGCTTCTATTAGTCATTACTATGTACAAAAATGACACCCGAGTTAATTCTGCCCAAAAACGAAGGAAATATAATTTTTTTACGAAAAATTTGTATGAAGCTAGTATGAAAAATCGAATTATTTCCTAAACGGCTTGTTTAACCGTACTATCCTTGGAGTTGGTCATAGTGCTAATTATGTATGATTTTTTGGTTGCTGATTTGACGAAAAATTTAATGCCGTTTTTTTTTTTTTTTAAAAAATCGTCAAAATATTTTTATTTATTTTTACATGTAAAACGATCCCTTTTAGTGTCCAAGTTAAAAAGTTCGATATGTTATTAACCCAAATATTAAGAACACACAAAACAAGAAAAATTAAATAAAAAAATTGCTGTTTTTTGACACATTTTTATTCATTTAAATAAAAAAAGATTATCAAAGTCTTATTTAAGTAACATATAAAGTTATATTATATACAAAATAATTTAATTTAAGGAATTAATACTAAGCATTTGTAAAATAAATTAAAAAAAAGACAAAATATCATTAAATATTACAAAAAAAAAAAAAAAACGCAAACACACTCAAATACAAATTTACAAATATGTACATATATAATTTTTTTACAAATTTACCTTATCACTCTCGTTGTCAGACTCCAATTCTGAGTCAGCATCCAGATTGGATATATCCAAAAACTCGAACTCAGTTTCCTGAAATTGAATTAAGTCGAGAGTTTCAGCAAAAAAGCTCTGCTTTTTCTTGGCATCTAACTTAGGCCTTTGTGCACTTAGCAAAGGATCCGAAGAAACAACAAGCATATTTAAAATGTCTTGATTGGAATCCTGCCTGCTTCTTTTCCGCGAATGATGTTCTCGAAACCTCCTAAAATCTTTGTTTCGAGACTCTGAGGCTTCTTCCGAGAGAGTCCCAATCGGCACAATATTATTTTTCTCGATTATGTCAGCCCCATGGATTAATAATTTATGAACGGTTGACGACATGTAGTACCAGTCGTATAATAATACGTACTTTTCTGCTGTTTTGCGGGCATAATCTCTAAATTTTATTATATTCGACAGTTTTAGCGAAAGAAGCAATCCAAGCGCCTTTTCTGACGTAAATATGATTGTTTTCGCTGGTTTGCTTCTTTCGCTAAAACTCTCAAAGTGGCAATATATTACGTTGCGAGAGGCTGCCATTCGGGAAGCTGCTAAGGATATTTATCCATCTTACTATAAAGTGCAACAAACTAAGCTTGATTGCTACCCTTCGAAGCAATCAGTGACAGTTACTGATTTATCGGCTAGGATTACACTTCAAGCTTTACTTGATATCACAGTTACAAGAATCCTTCAAAGCCTTTCTAAGGAAGAGCATAACAAGCAGTTGAAGCTGATATCCAAGTGGGGATTTGATGGTGCTTCTAACCAAAGCCGATACAAGCAGAAAATGGAGGGTGAGGAAGATGACTCGAGCATTTTCATGACCTCCTTGGTGCCACTTAAACTGACAGATGGAGACAACATCTTATGGACGAACCCAAAACCATGCTCAGTTTTGTATTGTCGTCCAGTTCAGTTTACTTTTGTAAAGGAGAATGAAGCAGTTGTCCTTGAGCTGAAAAAACAAATGGATGAAGAAATTGAGGCCCTTATCCCCACAGAGTGCAATAATAATAATAGGGTGACTCATGAACTAATGATGACGATGATCGACGCTAAAGTTTGCACTTACCTTTCTGAAGCTAGATCAAATGCATCGTGCTACCTGTGCTTAGCAAAGCCTACAGAAATGAACCGCTTAGATGCTGTAACATCAAAAATTGTGTGTTCTGACCTGTATAAATTTGGCTTGTCATAGGGATGACAAGCCAAATTTATACAGGTCAGAACACACAATTTTTCCATACAATTTATACGGGCGTGTAGGGACACGCCCGTATAAATTGTATGGAATGTCTGTTACACATTGCATACAGGCTCGACTTCAAACGGTGGGCAGCGAGAAGTGATGAGCACAAAGAAATGCTACAGACAAGGAAGAAAATAATTCAAAATAAATTCAAAGATGAGCTCGTTAGAGTTATAGCGACGTAATTAATACTAAACAACGTATTTCGTGTTGTAATAAAAAGTAATAATTAATTTCTAATTAAAAGTATAGTAAATAACATCATTTTAAATAGAATAAGGTGTGTTTAAATTTTGGATAGCAAATAAGTATGAATCATGATTACTTGTCATCGTTTATGGAAACATGAGTCATACTTGTTTGTCGCCGCTTATAAAAGCGAGTGTTCCGACTTCATTGGAAAGACCGGTTAAGCAGTCACGGCCTCTCAAGGTCAACTGCGAGATGCCATTTATAAAAAAAAAAAAAAAAAACTTCATTGGACCACTTTGGCTTGAAACGTTGACCGGTACGGAGCTCCCGAAGAAAATAATAGATAAGTATAACTCTGAAAGGCTATTCTTAGTCAATAAATGTATAATAATATATACCTAGTTGTTATGAAATATTAAATTAAAATATATGTTTCCTGAACAAAGTACTTTCATTTCACTATTCTGTTCTAAAATAATAATATTCTTTGAGTATATAAGTATGTGTATTTAATGTAGAGCTAATTAATTGCCCTTTAATGTTGCTTTTATTCCTTTATTCTAACATCAGAAGTGGGATTATCGCCTAATTTGCCCATAATAACATGTGTATGTTTGTGTAAAGGTCATGGAGCCGTCCCAACTACTGGAAAGTCTGGTGAAAGCAATTCAGGAAGCAATAACCTAAAATCGGCGCTCCGATGACATCGCTTTGCCTATCTTCGACCCAGAGAAAAACGATAATGGTGCTGAAGGTTGGTGTCGGAGCATTGAGAAACTTGGCGCTGAATTCAAGTGTACCAGCATCCAGCAAGCTGCCACAGCCGGTAAGGCCCTACGGGGTTCCGCATTAAAATGGTTCGAAACATAGGAACCAGATACCGAACGGTCTTGGGAAGCTTTGCGTAAGGATATAATAGATTTATATCCAGCAAAGAAGAATTTAACCTAAAAGATGTCGAAGGCCATTTTATATACATCTGAACTTACTGACACATATTGTGAATATGCTAGGGAGAAAGTCAGGCTATTACGAGGCACAAAAGTAGCTTTTACGGAGTCGCAGTTGATAGAACTTATTTGTGGTGGCATTAGCGAAGTTAACGTAGGAATGGCAAGCTTAAATTGTTCGATAGGTTCCGTACCAGACCTAATAACGCTATTATCTACCTATGAAAAAGCCCCAAAAAAAAAAAGAGATCTTTGTAGACCTAACATTGAGGTCAGGCACAAAGAAGCAAAAACATGTTACTCATGTGGAAATAGTGGGCATCTGATGGCTCGTTGTAAATTCTTCAAGAACTTTGCGAGCCATTAAAATTACTTGTTCTTTTTGTAACAAGATGGGTCATTCACCCGACAGGTGTTTTTATAAAATTGAGCAAAATAAAAACATTAATACTGCAGAAACCAAATGACTATCTAGCAAATTTAGTAAATTCACATAAGCGGTATCGAAATTCGTTCTTTGTTAGACACTGGGGCTGACTGTAGTTTAATAAGAAAATGTGTAGCAAGGCGCCTACGATGTAACTTAGTACCATGTTCATTTTATTTAGATGGCATAGGTCATGGTGAACTTCATGTCTTTGCAAAAATAAACGTTCCCGTTCAATACCGAGACTTGTGTATTGATATAGAATTTTATGTAGCAGCAGATAAAGATTGCCATTACGATTGTATAATCGGCCGTAACGCTGTTAAACACCCCAATGTAGCGCAATTGTATTAGATTCCTTAAGTACGAAGTTAGTTAATATTAATACTTATACGCCTCAATTGGTAATTGGATCACTTCAAACGCAGATAAATTCTGGTAAAAAATCTGGGCAAGAGCAATCGTGAGAGACACATCCTTACAAAATAGTATAATTAATATCTTTCAAAAGTATCCTCATATTTTACCAACAGACAACAAATTAAGTATAGTAACAACGGGTCAGCTTAAAATTCGATTAAATACTAATAAAATTGTAAACTACCGCTCGTACAGTTTGGCCCCGATTGAGAGGGAGAAGGTTAAACAAATAATTGACGATCTACTAGAAAAAAGAATCATACAGGAAAGTGAATCGGAATATGCGAGCCCTATCCTGCTTGTAAAAAAAGAAGGATGAAAGTGACAGGCTTTGCATAGATTATAGAGCATTAAATCAAATTATTGAAACAGAACGATATCCCCTCCCTCTCATCGAAGACCAAATAGATTGACTAGGGAAGGCCAAATATTACATTGCTATCGATATGAAAAATGGGTTTTATCAGGTTGCCATTGAGCCACAATCCACAAAATACACGGCGTTTGTTACACCTGATGGACATTTTGAATTTTTGAAAATGCCTTTTGGTATATGTAATGGTCCCTCAGTTTTTCAAAAGCAGTTAAGCACCTTAAATTCATATTAGTTTATATTGATGACCTGCTAATCCCTTTTAGCACATTACCAGAAGGGCTCCATTATTTAGATCAAACCCTTAACGCTTTAACTAATGCCGGATTTGCTATTAATCTTAGCAAATGTAACTTTTTCGAAACCAGCATTGAATACCTAAGCCGTATTATCTCGCAGGAAGGAGTAAAACCCAGTCATAGAAAAGTATCTGCTTTAGTAAACTTTCCAACCCCAACCAACGTAAGACAGGTTAGACAATTTATGGGACTTGCTAGTTATTTTAGGCGGTTTATACCAGAATTTGCTTCCCGGACTGCTTCTATTACAAAACTTGTTAGAAATAACCAAAAATGGGAATGGCGACCAGAACAAGAAATACTTTTTCATACAGTACATTTGGCCTTTACAGGCCCTTTTCCGCAGTCTAACAATGGTCATACACATTTACTCATCATAATTGACGGGTTTACAAAATTTTGTATATTAAAACCTTTGAAAACAATGGGTGCTGAGGAACTAGTTGAAATTTTACGAAGTTCTCTTACGGACTACGGCACACCATCCATAATAATAACCGATCGTGGAACAAATTTTTGTTCAGGACAGTTGCAACAATCATTTTATTTTTATATTTAGACGAACAGTACGTATCCACAATAACAAACATGATACGCACTTCTTGTACTGATGTGTCAGACTGGCCGAGCGTATTGTGGAAAGTCCAATTGTCCTTAAACACTACTGTACAGCAATCAACTGGCTTTTCACCTATTAGGCTGCTTGTTGGCAGAAACTCGAACATCCGTGTATACAAGCTCGATTAGATGAGGTAATACAAGATGATAATATAATTATTGACGTAACGGCCAATCGTCAGTTAGCACATCAACGTCTTAAAATCGTTGCTGATAAATTCAAAGACCGCTTTGACCAAACGCGTTAACATAAGTTATAGCGTAGGTGACACTGTTTATGTAAATCAAGACCATAGGCGACATGACAAACTAACAGCAAAATTTAAGGAACCTTACGAAATTATGAACATAAAGGGGTATTGGAAATTTGAGAAATATAATAGTTGCAAAAGAAAAAATCGCCTGTGGCCTGGAGAGTGGACTGAACAAAACGCTGTAGTAGAAGGTTTATTATAATATTAGTTTAAGACATGATTGTATTATTATGGATGGATTAAAACCTTAGCTGTGGTATGACATTCACTGGCTGCGGGTGATTAAGCTTCACTGACTGCGGGTGTTTGGTCTGCCCAGTAAGGTCTGATTATTGATTATAGCATGATAATTATGAAACTATTACTGATATTATGTAAACAAAATGCACCTATATGTAATAAGAATATTGTGTTTGTACTTGAAGGTTTATTATAATATTAGTTTAAGACATGATTGTATTATTATGGATGGATTAAAACCTTAGCTGTGGTATGATATTCACTGGCTGCGGGTGATTAAGCTTATTAAAATATATGTTTCCTGAACAAAGTACTTTCATTTCACTATTCTGTTCTAAAATAATAATATTCTTTGAGTATATAAGTATGTGTATTTAATGTAGAGCTAATTAATTGCCCTTTAATGTTGCTTTTATTCCTTTATTCTAACAAGCTCAATCTGTTGATTGATATAGTAAAACAAGGCTCGGGAACCACCAATGACGGGAATACTGCAAGAAAATTCTTTGAGTTTCCTAATAAAACCGCAGCTATAACCGGTTTGGATGAAGACCTCATCAAAAGATTTGCTGTAATTTTACAAGCAATTACATCTGGAGAGCAGGTTGATATAATAAAATTTTGAGATTATGCCCGCAAAACAGCAGAAAAGTACGTATTATTATAAGACTGGTACTACATGTCGTCAACCGTTCATAAATTATTAATCCATGGGGCTGACATAATCGAGAAAAATAATATTGTGCCGATTGGGACTCTCTCGGAAGAAGCCTCAGAGTCTCGAAACAAAGATTTTAGGAGGTTTCGAGAACATCATTCGCGGAAAAGAAGCAGGCAAGATTCCAATCAAGACATTTTAAATATGCTTGTTGTTTCTTCGGATCCTTTGCTAAGTGCACAAAGGCCTAAGTTAGATGCCAAGAAAAAGCAGAGCTTTTTTGCTGAAACTCTCGACTTAATTCAATTTCAGGAAACTGAGTTCGAGTTTTTGGATATATCCAATCTGGATGCTGACTCAGAATTGGAGTCTGACAACGACAGTGATAAGGAAAATTTGTAAAAAAATTATATATGTACATATTTGTAAATTTGTATTTGAGTGTGTTTGGGTTTTTTTTGTAATATTTAATGATATTTTGTCTTTTTTTTTATTTATTTTACAAATGCTTAGTATTAATTCCTTAAATTAAATTATTTTGTATATAATATAACTTTATATGTTACTTAAATAAGAGTTTGATAATCTTTTTTTATTTAAATGAATAAAAATGTGTCAAAAAACAGCAATTTTTTTATTTAATTTTTCTTGTTTTGTGTGTTCTTAATATTTGGGTTAATAACATATTGAACTTTTTAACTTGGACACTAAAAGGGATCGTTTTACATGTAAAAATAAATAAAAATATTTTGACGATTTTTTTTAAAAAAAAGGCATTAAATTTTTCGTCAAATCGGCAACCAAAAAATCATAAATAATTAGCACTATGACCGCCTCCAAGGATAGTACGGTTAAACAAGCCGTTTAGGAGATAATTCGATTTTTCATACTAGCTTCATACAAATTTTTCGTAAAAAAATTATATTTCCTTCGTTTTTGGGCAGAATTAACTCGGGTGTCGTTTTTGTACATAGTAATGACTAATAGAAGCGATATCCGGCAAAAAATCAAGCACTTGCAAATTGAAATTCCTAAGTCTATGAAAGCCGATTTCCAGCCCACCGTGCGACGGGAGGGTTGTGGAAGAAAAGGCTGAGCCGTTATCCCATGGCCCTCCCAACACGGCGATGTGGGAACACCGCTGAGTTTGTGGGTATACTGTAGTGACAGGAGTCCCACATACCCCGACTCGTCCCCCACGAGCGGGCTTTCGTAAAGCATTTCTCAGCGTAAAAAAAAAAAAAAAAAGTCAAAGTTATAGTTTCCGTCAAAGTAAATTTTAACCGTAACTTTAACAATGATCATAGAATCTAAGTCACAGAAATATGGGTTGCACCAACTTAACAAAAGTTAAAATGACGTCACAAATAACTAACTTTAACCGCTCAACTTCGGGGGGTAACGGCTATAGTTACGGTTTGTGTCATTGAATGGCCATCTGCTTCGCATTAAATTCCATTTCTATATTGTTCCATGCTTGTTCTTTTGTTTTGAGCTAGTCCCGTCACGTCGGTTTTTTGCACATCAAATATTCTTGTATTTTTCTACAAGGATTTGTAATCTAGTAACTTTTACCTAGCTAAAATTAAGTCTTTCTTTGAGAACAATGTCAATTATCTATAAACTAATCATAAAAACATCAGAATGTAGATTGTATAGTTTTACATAACCGCAAGTTCTTTCATGTGATATTTTTAAGTAGTGGATATTATTTATCATGGGTATTTAAGCCATAATAAAATTAATTTGCACACGTCTGTGTATAATTTGTATAATTTGCACACTCATAACTAGATACTAAAACGTATTTTTATTTTGTTATGTAGAAGGAACGAGGAACCCAAGAAACAATATACTTACTTAAAAAAACTGAAAGCTATAAGTACTCAATACAAAATAGAAGTTATGGGGCAAATTTTTTCTGGGTATTCCTCCTGAAATCTCCATATTTTCAATTAACTTTAAATATTTTACAGCAGAGTGATTTATAATTGAAATAACACGCGTTTAATGTCTCACCGAAAAACATCTTGATCTATGAAAGCGTGATGAGAGGAAACTTGAAATGTTGCCATTTCCAAAAAAATACCCACGTACATTTTGTAGCAGATTGTGTAGTGCGCAGTTATGATGATGGCCGAACGCGTAAATAAAACAGGCACTTGATTGCTCACAATATATTACTCAAAATATAATGTAACAATACAACGTCAATAAACTTAATAATGGGATAATTTAGGATTTACTAAATCAATCAACGACACGGAACGAGACAAGGGAAACCCACAGTAAAAATAGACATATCGTCTATAGTAGTGTATATACATAAGTGTAATAGATAATTAATAGTGTTGCCAATACAAAGCATACATAATTTTTAACACTTCCCCTTAAGCTTTACATTGCAACTAGTAAACATATAACCAAAAAACGACTCTACATGATAAAATACAAAAAAAAAACTCTACATGCATCACATTGTGCATGGTGTACACTTACAGCAATCCTTATCTATAAACACATACACATGCAAAAGGCATAACATTGAATAAAATTGTTAAGTATACAATAAATTCAATGGTGAAATACATAATACAATGTTTATAATGCATTATTGTAATACAGACAAATTATAAATATTAGTAACACTTTACATTCAAGTCATGAATAAAATTATAATGCTTAACTTTAGATAAAGGCTTAGTGAGTATATCTGCTATCATAACCTCAGTTGATAAATACTTCACATATAAAAACTTTTTCTGTATTAAATCCTATTATTATTATTATGAAATGGAATGGATTATTATTATTCCTTATTATTATGAAATGATACCTAATGTCTATATGTTTCGTCTTTTTGTGACAATATTCCTTTAGCTGTAGCAACTTTTGAGCACTTTGGTTATCGTTAAATATAGTGACAGTTAAATTTTGATTAATAATTTCTGACGGAAAATTTCGCAAAAATAATATATCTTTACCATGGACCTATAAAAACACTCGGACGGATTTTCGTTAACAGAAAACTGTGTCACTCAAAGTCAGTCAGCTCGCTGTACGTACAGGCTGTACGCACACATTCACAGCATACTCACCCATTACGCGTGCAAACGTCAACACAGTCGACACGTCATACGCGGCAAAAAAGTATTGAAATACAGCATGTCTTGTGTGGTGAAATGTTGTAAAAACCGTAGCGATCGAAAGAAAAAAAATCCAGGAATCACGTTTCATAGGTAAATGAATAATTCAACAACTTAGTTCCCAATTTTATAGATTAAAATCAATCTTCATTCACTAGAACAAAAAAAAACATCACAAGACCAGTGTTGTCAATATTCAGGTGTGCAAATTACCCTAAATATATGGGAAATTTATATTTAATTTAATCAATTCAACTTATTTAGGTTATTTATTACTAGTTATTTTATATTCTTCTTATTAGATTTCCTAAAGAAAATGAAGTATGGAGATATTATTGGATTAAAAAAAAAACGAATGTCAAAATGACTGGATTAAAAAAAAGATACTCAGCATTTGGGATGATATACAATAGATACAGTAAATATTTTTTACAATTAAAATATTTTCAATTATTAACTATGTTGTTAATTGCACATATTTTCATAGGTAGATTTGGTTCTTACCATTAACTTGTTAAAATAGCACAGTATAATTCTGCCTAAGTGCCGACATTTCCAAGAAACTTGTCTCTCGACCTGTATTTGTCTTAAAATAAAACAATAAAATATGGGTAAATTTGGCTAACATGGCAACCCTAAATTCACTCACACTTAAGACTGTCGCCGCCATTACGGGACACAGTTTTGTCTTAGCGGGAGTTCCGTCCGAGTTTTTTATAGGTCCATGATCTTTACAAACATCACTAATAGCTACATATTCAGCTTCTGTGCTCGATCTTTGTTTTCTGGCTTCCCAGTTCATAATGTTATTTCCCAATTTTATGACAAAGCCAGTATAAGATTTTCTATCATTATGATCATTTGCCCAATCTGCATCTGTGTAGGCTATAGTTATATTAAAGTTATTGCTTTTATAAAAATGCAGACCATAATTTATGGTACCTGCCAAATATCTCAATATCCTTTTTGCAGCTAACCAATGACTTTTGTCATAGCTATAATTAAATTGTGATAACTGGCTACATGCAAATGCGATATCAGGCCTCGTACACACAGTCAAGTACATTAGACATCCCACTAACTGTATACATATATTGGTATTCATTTTCATCAACATTCTGTTCAGATTTTTCAGGCTTGATTAATTTACAACTAAGCATCATAGGTGTGGAGATGGTTTTACATTGAGACATACCAAAACGTGATAACAACTTTTAAATGTAAACTGACTGTTCTAGAATAAGAGAATCCTCATTACGAATGACATTAATACCTAAACAGCTCCTTAAAGAACCAAGATGCTTTACACTAAAAACTTTCTTCAATAAATTCAGCAATTTATCAGTAGAACAACTAGAAAATAAGTAAAAATCATCTACGTAAAGAGCTACAATGGTAAGATCCTTGCCATTCTTCTGTATGTACACACACGGTTCACACTTAATCTGAACATAATCATTTTCGGAAAGTAGTTCATGCATCTTAATGTTCCACTGCCTACTAGCTTGTTTAAGCCCATACATGCTCTTTGATACCAAACATACCTTGCTTTCATCATTTACAAAACCTTCAGGCTGTTCCATGTATATTCTCTCATTTAAGTCTCCATTCAGAATGGCAGTTGCAACATCAACATGCTCAACTGACATATTCATTTCGTTGGCAGGACAAAACAAAATTCTCAGTGTAGAGTGCCTTACCACTGGAGAAAAAGTATCATAGTAATCTATACCTTCACGCTGACTAAAGCCACGAGCGGGCTTTGTAGCGGAGAAAATTACCAGATGCATCATGTTTAGTTCGGTAGACCCATTTACATTTAATAATATTTGCATCTGTAGGTCTATCCACCAAATCCCAAACATTGTTATCTATAAAAGACTTGTACTCACAGTCCATAGCTCATTTCCATTCTTGACTATTAAAGGAAGACATGGCCTTTTTATAAGATTGCGGGTCCTCAACATCCGATGAACTGGTAAGTAAAGTCATGTCATAATCATCATACCTTAATGGAATTCTACCTCGAGTAGCCCTCACAGGCCTACTGCCACAATCACTTACAGGAACTCCTGCACTAGATGTTGGCTCGCGCAACGGGCTAGGTTACTGCTGTGCATCAGCAAACACACCACCTTGTGACTCCTCGGGCGAAGACTGTTCTACCAGACCGGGACTCATCGTTACACACACATTACTACATGCTTCCTGGGAGGTTCTAGCCACAGAATAATATTGTACAAGAAAGTTACAGAAATAAACTATTTTAATTTTTAATCGTTGACCTCACCATCTAATATAGTATCAGAACTTAAATCATTATCAATGTCATTGGAATTTATAGATAATTCATTATTTAAATTTAATTGATTATTTGGTTCCTTATTTGAAATATCATTTTGCAAGACAATGTCATAAGAATTATTTTTATTCTGGCATGTGTCAACAGAAATAAAATAACTATAAAATTTATCTTCTAAAAATTGCACATTCCTTGATATTAAAACTTTAGTTGGAGCGGGTGGTCTTATGAATCTATAGCCTTTAGAGTTTTCACAGTAACCTACGAAAATGCATAACTGTGATTTAGCATCCAGTTTGCTACGCTTACAGGTAGGCAAAAGACAGTAAGCAAGACATCCAAATACCTTGAGATGTCCGAGACCTATCTTGCGTCCGGACCAAACCTCTTCAGGCAGACGGCCAGTCAGAGCAGACGTGGGGCTTCTGTTTTTAAGATAAAAAGCTGTCATCACAGCTTCATCTCACTTTAAAAGAGAAACCTTTCGTTTCTTGGTTCTTGGTAGTTTCCTTTGGAGGTTTTGCCGCTTGCTTCCCCTGAAGACACGGGATACAATTCTTGATATCTTCTTCCTGCAAATCAAGATCAGGCATTGCATGCTTCCTGAGATTGTACATACCCGAAAAACTAAGATGCCCCATTCGCCTGTGCCACTATAACGTAGACACGCCTTGTGCAGCAACATGTGCGTTCTGTCCTGCCTCCTGCACTGATTGTAGGGGTGCTGAAGAACGCTGCTTCTGATGTGCTACATACCCACTTAATTTGTATACGCCTTTCTGTAGTACAGCATGGCATACAGGTTCACCTACGACTTTACAACTGTCAAAAATATAACAACCATCCCGATCAAACATAACTGTCATTCCCTTCTCAGCCATTTTAATTGTGGAACATGCATCACGTCTAAAATCTTTCTTGCGTCACAATTTTTAAATGTCATACTTACATTACCAATACCGCAGCTCTCTATAGTAGAATTGTTTGCAATTGTTATCACATTCTTTGAAGACTTCAATTCACTAAACATATTTCTATCATTACACATATGAGAAGAACAGCCGCTGTCAACAATCCAGTCTGCTGAAGCATCAGTCGCTATGAAGCTTGAAGCTATAAGTGTTTGCTGCTTGTCTTGGTCATTATCAAAAGATTTCTTCTGCATTCTTTTCAGTTTGAAACATTTTGCTTTGATGTGACCATTTTTCTTGCAGAAGCTGCAAACCACTGGTTTTCTGGCAGTTGAGCTGAATGCAGAATTGGCTGGGGTTGAATCTGACAGTATTTTTCTATGTTCTTCTTGAATGAGCCACGTTCTGACAAGTTCGCTTGAAAGTTTATTTGTGATACATGCAGTTTCCAAACTGGTGACTAGAGTATCATAGTCTGCCGGAAGTCCGCTGAGCAACAACTCGCCTATTTCCTCATCTTCAACTTTTCTATCCATCTCAGCAAGCTGCTGGGTTAAGATGATAATTTTATTGACATAATCCGACATATTATTGAAGTTGACAAACTCACATATGTGTAGTTGTCTGAGTAAAGCCACCCGTCTGTATAAACTTTTATCTTCAAATATCGTCTGTAGCTTTGGCGTTAATAACGTGCTGGAAACAAGTTGGGTTGAGTGACAGACATATCCGTCAGAGTGCTCGCTGGTTCCTTTGTGAGTCGGCATCACTGCCCTCGACGCAATCTCATAAGCCTTCCATTGTAAGCGCCATCTTTATGGAAAATTTCCATGTCAGGTAATTATTCACGCCTTCGAGTTTGTCAATATTGAAACCACCCATAAACATAGTATTTTTACCATCATCGAGGTTTTCAGTCCTGGGAATGTTCTCGATACTGTCGCCAGGCATTTTCTATTCTATCCGTATTCTGGGTATACAATCAATGTCGCTGGGACTCAGGGGCCATAACCAATGTAGCAGATTGTGTAGTGCGCAGTTATGATGATGGCCGAACGCGTAAATAAAACAGGCACTTGATTGCTCACAATATATTACTCAAAATATAATGTAACAATACAACGTCAATAAACTTAATAATGGGATAATTTAGGATTTACTCTCTATAGTTATTATACTCTTTGGATTTACTAAATCAATCAACGACACGGAACGAGACAAGGGAAACCCACAGTAAAAATAGACTTATCGTCTATTAATAGTAGACATAAGTGTAATAGATAATTAATAGTGTTGCCAATACAAAGCATACATAATTTTTAACACATTTTAGGGAAATAAGACGTTTTGTCACTTGTCACCCTTTTAACTTTAAAATAACTTTTACATTTAACATGACGGTGAAGTTCTCGCGAGGTTTCAGTAACGTGCCACGTCTTTACTGAAACTCAAGGGGAGCGGGGCGGGATATCATCTATCATCTTTATCATGCATCATTGAATGGATGCAAATAAATATATGATTTATGATTTATGGAGTTCATTTCATAATTATACATTATTAATATTAGTTACAGCTTTGTACTAGTTACCTAATTTTACATGACACTGGCTAAATGCACAAACCGTGCGAAGCCAAAAAGAAAAAAAAAAAAAAAAACATTGCGGTGCAACTGCGGGTAGTTAGATTCTATGGTCATTGTTAAAGTTACGCTTAAAATTAACTTTGATGGAAACTATAACTTTGACCTTGGTGCAACCCACCCTTAGTGTTTAGGTCAGTTTCCCCCTAACCCACTTCAGGGAGACCGGGAACCGTTTTACAACGTTTCTCATTTTACGTGCTCTGATAGACCTAACTCATTAGAACATATGAGGACACTTATGCGATTCATTTTACTTAGATTTTCTTAAAATATGAACATTTTTTTTACAAATAATAATATTTAAGGGGTTGAGACACCTTTTAAATTAATTGTCTTAACACACAATACAAAAAAAAGTAGTAGTAGTTTATAAGGATTATATCTACTCCTTGCTGTCTCGTTCTCGATGATGATTGGATACAATGGTGTAGATGTTCAAAGACTAGTTGTGATAACAATAAATCTTAATACAAGTAGGTACCTACTTAATAAAAAATAACGAGGGTTTGTTATTTTTAACATTTCAGTAGCATACAAAGTAAGTATGTACTTTTCCAGGTGTAATTTTATTAATAGGTAATAATTAATTTAATAATTTTATAAATAATAATTAATTTTTAATTTTAATCATAAGGTACTTCTGGGACAAAAATGTATACCTACGTAATTCAAGTTGCACTACATCATTTTAATTAGCACTGAAAATTGCTTCAGAAAAGTTTATATTGTTGAATATGATCAACAACAATGGGAGCTTTACAATTTTATTAGACAACAATATTTATTGATAATTGTCACTAACCACAACTAGGTCTTTTATCAAATCAAACTAAAGTTGGTGATGTCGATCCAACACCCCTTTTTGTAAAAAATCTCCAACTTTTTAGCATCTTGCCGAAATTTAGTTACCTACTTCTAAATAATTCACTTCAGTCTGCTGTAACTTGACGTGCTCATGATCTATTTCCTATAATAAAGTAATTAGTAAAAAAAAATAAGCGATCCGCAATTTAGTAGCCAGCGAAATTCAAACCTCCTTTCTTTCTTTGCAATTTTCGGGTCAAGTTGTATCTTGATCAAAATAAGTAGACCTGAAAATATGATTCTAACCACAATTAACAAATATGTATTTACAGAATTATAAACATTAGAATCATTTATACATCTCTCTTAGTTAGATTTGTTCCTTAAGAACAAATCTCATATTATGTAAAAGTTCAAATATATATCTCATTTATCTATAAAGTCAGTTTTCGGGTAGCAATTTTAAAAATTATTTTGATGAAAATACTTTCAGTTCATATAATGTAAACAGGATACATCCTAAGTATTATTATAATAGGTTTAGAAATTCTTTATTTATAGAAAACCTTTGAACGGTCTTTTGACTTCATCAGCTGTAGGTGCCTAAATATCTTTTTAAGGGGGGCATCCCCCTTAAATAGATATTTAAGCTAAGGTAACCCGCGAAATTCAGATTTTATTACGTTTTTTGCAATTTGCAGGTCAGCAACAGGTTGTATGTTGATCTAAATATGATTCGCTGCCGTAACAAATATGGCTTTACAGAGTTATAATCATTAGAATCAGCATTACAACTCTCTTAAGTTCATAAAATCCTACTGAATGATAATTTCAGAAATAGTCATTCAATAGGATTTTGTGAAGAGAGTTAGTTGTATTGCCGATTCTAATGATTATAATTAAGAAAGTAATAATGGTTATCTGTAATCTAAAAAATCTGGTTAGACAGTGATTTAACTACATTACCAATCGAATATCAACTTAAAGGAAGTACCTTCAGGAAATAATATAGACCGGGCTCTATTTTCAGGTCCAAATACTACTTTGCATAGGTTCCCTGATCCAGAAAAGGAGTTGGACAGATTCAATAGGTGGATATACCTATGCAATTGGTGGAAATGTACCTATTAGTGATAGAATGATAGCCACCAAAACTTCATTATATTTAATTATTCGTTAGGGTACAATTTTTTTCATTACACGTACCGTATAGTAAATAAATGGTTCAATTTATCTAGAAACATATTTTTTTATTTTCACTTTGGCGCGCCCAGGGAGTATCACACTTGAAGGTGACAAACAGCAACATAATTTCAGATGTCATCTCGTATCGGCAGTAAATCTGGCTAAATGAATAAAATATCAATAAAAGTGAAGTCTCTCTCAAGCTTACATCATAAGACATAGCCCTCTATGTAGGTGAGGGTTTGATGTGAACTAACATCCGGTCGATCTGAGCGAGCGAAGCCAGCATACCGCGACAGTATCTAACTGGTGAAAAGCTTGCACTTTTTTACACTCGAGGCAGACACAGTTTTCCGACAGCTTTTTAAAGAGGCTAAAGAAGCTGAGCTGAAAGAGAGAGCAGAAAGACGTAGAAATTAAATAGGTATCTTCCCCAGAATAGTGTCCAGAAAAATTACCCCGGGCGGGGTCCTGAGAGCCCCCAAATCTTAAGAATTACTTTATAATAATATCCCAAACACGGTCAAAATATAGTCAGTAAGAAGCAGTTTAGAGTTGGAGGCCCGGTACGTATGCAAAATATAAATGTAGGGTGCTAAAATTTTCGAGCTCGCTTCGCTAGCTACATTCTCAAACTTTCTGCTTAATTCGTCAAAGGAACTCCTATTTATGTATCTATTACTTTTCGAATAAAAAAACCTTACCTCTACCAGGCGGGGTACAAAACATTTTGAACTCGCTCCGCTTGCTCTTGCATTCTAATCTTCTGACTCTCAAACTTTTATACCTATTTCCATAAGAATGTTCAATAAAAACTTAACCGAGAACTCGGAGACGAGGAGCAAAACATTTCGAGCTCGCCTCACTCGCTCTCGCATCCTACATTCTTGCTTTTCGTAAATAGCCTATTGAGAAGATAAAAATGCACGTCCCTGAAAAAAACAATCCTGCCGGTTGCGAGGCGACCCATGGTGTAGGTCAATGACTTTAAAGCCTCATGACTGCTCTTAAAGGCGACTCAGGCTCACGACACCTAAATGAAATTGCACTTATACTATAAGAAAAAATTAATGGCCATTTTAGTTTTGACCAGTTATTGGATCTTTGCACACGCGATTATTTTGAAACCTTTTAAAACATTTTCCATTTTTTTTGTTTTTTTTTTATTTTCCATTAGGAATTCCTCAGTAGCAGCCTGGAGTCTGTATTTGTGCCCGGTTGCTGGCAATAGGCTCGCCCCCTATTACATGGGACTTTAAACATTACTGACGAAATGTGGGTGTACTTTAGATTATGAGTTCCTGATCAATTAAATGGTGTGGGAAATCATTCAGAACATCCAGCTATAAAAAAGATAGCATAACTTTTTGTCGTTATGGAAAATATATTTATAATTTAATAATATTATTAATAATTGCAGGGCTCAAGCTAAACTGAGGGTCTACTCCGAAGTGCTAAACCGACGTATCGGCCGAATGTTCGGCCGTTTTATAACTTCCATAGTTTCCCGACTTCAAGTCACAGTTTTGACTTTGGCTTATGTCTTCGACAGCCTTTTTTTATTTTTTTCGCCGTAGTCAGCGATAGTTAGCCGTAGTAAAGAAACGACCGAACATTCGGCCGATACTTGGGATTTATGTTCAGAGTAGAAATTATCAAATAACTTCAGACTTTTACTGACTAAAACCCACCCGTGTTCCTTCAGATGCCTGTGTCCCAGGGCCACGATATCCCTTTTCGGACAGGCTCGTAACCCTGGCAGATGTTCAGAGTAGGCTGGTTGGTTATGTAAAATTGCACAAAAATGTATACCGCGTTGAAGTCATCTTGAAAAGTCCCTTTCTCTCACTAGGGTATTGTCAGTACGTCTGTCCTATTCTATCTGTACTAATGCTGCAGTGTTGTGACAACTTCAAAACAAATCGATAATGATACGAGTAATACAAGTTATCAATTTGTTTCATTGGTAAAAAAGTAATATTACTTAAGCCCCCCGCCACTCCGTTATGTGCTAAACGTTAATACATCAGCAATAAAGTTGAATATCGCGTGCGCTGTTTGATCATGTTTCAGCACGAAACTAAATAGCGTGTCTTAATTCTTATTTCGTTTCTAGCTAAAGTAATAATTGATCTAGTGAAAAAATATCTTGTGTCGGGATAATAAACTATATTTTCTTGCTGTGAATATTTATTTTAGACATACGAGCTAAACAATCTTGTTATTTTTTTAGAATTATTCTTTAAAAAGACATGATTATCGAATTAAAAATTTATTGAAAAAAAAATATACTAAACTTTCATTTTGCTTGTATGTGTGACTGTTTTAGAATATTCGTGCAAATTAACATAAAAATAGGGAGCGTCCTCGTAATGTTTACATTTATGAGAATTTATTGTTCTTTCCGACGGGGATTGACGCAATTAATACCCGACGTTTTTATTGATATAGAAAATATAGTTCCAAAATTGACATGTGCATCACTATGTTCGGATCATTTGTCTTGTCGTTGTTGCATCAGCCAATCAGAGGTTGGCTGTGTGGTTTCTGTGCTTAGAAATTATTTTTGGAAATATATACTATTACTGTGTGTGTATTTCGTTTCACTTCTGAACACCCGTCACAGTAGGTATCAAAAATATGTTGCCATAAAAATCGGCCAGTTTAATGTTTAGTAGAAAAAGATATTGATGTTTTTAGTCAATTTGATGACTTCTGGGTCACTGCCGATTCTCTTGTACACCGAACTAAACTAAACTATCACTAAAATTTCTTAGTTTTGGTTTAGTTATTCTTTAAAAGCTATTCTGCAAACAAGATTCATTAAACTTAGAAACAATTTTGACACAACTATAATCGAGTTTGACAATCGCTAAGTTGAATAAACCATAGACCAAGATTTGTTGGGAAAAAAAATAAAGAGTGAACGAAATGATCCGAAATGCATAAAAACCTGAGTAAAATCATAATAATCATCTATTGTTCATCAATAATGATTCAAATAAAATACAGAGAACATAATGACGGCGTATTATTGTTGTATAAATTTTAATAAATTTAGATGCAGTATCCTGTACTCGTACCTATTTGTTTTTTGTGACCCATGTAATCGTGCTAGGGGTGTACACCGAAATTGAAAGAAATACTGTAGCATTCAAAACATTGATTCTTTAAAGCATGATTATCTTGCTTTTTATTTCAGCGTAATAAAGCAAATGTTCTAATAAAAATGTGATCTCGAGAAAATAAAATCCGGTTTGGTGTTCAGTAAGTTGAAAATCTCTAGTATTCTCGTCACCGTAGGAAAGCTCTATCAAGGACATCTTGAATTTGTCTGTTTGTTTGCCATATCAATTGGTTGGTGGCAAGAAACATATTTACTCTGGAGAGAAGAATAAAAAGTCCGTAAAAATAAAATTGTCCGGCTTTTGGCGCGTCCTGGTGGAAGACACCGAAAACTCGCGAAAGCGGGAAATTCAATATCACATTTCTTTAAGATAAGGTCTGTCCACGAAATCGAACTGGGAAACCGATGTTAAATGATTGTGAAATTTCACTGGTTGCAATTTTCCAGCTCCACTTTGGTGGTTAAGCAGCCATATTGTTTAAATTAACATAAAAGGTGAATAGGAGTCAATTCATGCTTGTAGAAATCTTTGAATTTTGACAAAAATAGCGTCATTAGCACCACGCTTAAATTTAAACTTTGCCATAACTTTTTAGTGTAGTAGCACTATCTCTAGTCTCTCTCTATCTATATTCTAGTACACGTACTTTCTATCAACAGAAACTAACGCAATTACGTTCACAATACACTAAATCAAAAACATTAACTCCGAATATCACAACACTAAATACACATCATGGAGCCAACCGTTCCTTTAGACCTATCTTTAAAATCATCTACTATACATTATAAATGGCTTGTATAAATGATATTCTTGATGAAATTGATCAACACAGTGTAGCTACTTTTGAAGTCTGTACCCCTCATGCATACAATTCTTTAAAAAAGGTAGCGCATTCGTCGATTAAAATAATTCACATTAATATTCGTAGTGTTCACAAAAACCTTAATAGTTTTTTAACGGTTCTCGCACAGATGCCAATACAATTCGACCTTATAATATTGACGGAATGCCGGCTGAAAAATGCTGGCCCTACACCTAATATAGACGGTTATATTACATATTCCACTATAAATAACCCAATTCAAAATGATGGAGTAGTAATCTACGTTAAAAATAACCTACAATGTACAGTAACAGAACCATCTTTCTTTGTGGATGCAAATTGCTTAATCTGTCGTACACAGGATACTGCAATCATTGGCATATATCGTTCACCTTCTTATACTAACTTATCTAATTTCTATAATAACCTGGAAACGTCTGTCTCTGCTTTAAAAAGCTGTAAATCTGTTATTATAATGGGTGACTTGAACGTTGATATTAAACCTGGCAACAAGGACCCAATCTCACACGAATATCTTCTACATACAGCGACACTGGGCCTTTTGCCAGCTAATTTACATCCCACTAGACCAAGTTCAAATACCTGTCTAGATCATATCCTACTAAAAACTAAATCCCCATCAAACTCCTTCTTATTGGAAACGAGTATCACTGATCATCATGCTACGGCTTTATGTATAAACAGTAACAAGGTGAACCGCAAATTTCCTCAACAGACATCCACACGTTTAAATTATACTAATGCTGTAAAAGATGTAGAAAACGCTGACTTGGCCCCCGTGATGGACGCTACTGATGCTAACATTGCTGCAGATAATTTAATCTCTATTCTCAAAGGCATTGTTCTAACTCATACCTCACAGATCAAAATCTCAAGGAAGGCTAGAATAATCAAACCTTGGATGACATCCGGTCTTATTCGGTGCATCAAGAATCGAGACAGCATGCATTTAAAGCTTAATTCAGATCCGCATAACACTGTTCTCAAAATAACTTACACAAGATATCGAAATTTTTGTAATCGGCTTATCAATAAACTCAATCGGTCTTATGAAAAACTTCAATTTACTAAAGCCAGAAATAATAGCAAAGAAACTTGGAAGGTTGTCAAAAAACTCACTTATACAGACAAACATAATCAGCCAGCAACGAATCTCTTAACTTTAACCACGGACCCTTTGTCCTCTGTTAACTTAGTCAACAAATATTTTGCTGATATAGGTAAGACGTTGGCATCTGAAATAATTACGTTCCCTGCGGACAGAGATGAGACATCCAAATACAGTACGCTAAACTCAATCACGCTGCTCTCGGTTACTGAAAGTGATGTCGAGACTATAATACAAACCCTTCGCGATGACTGTGCCACGGGATGGGACAATATACCAGCCAAATTGATAAAAATGACGCGTAACGTTCTTGTACCTGCGATCACATACATCTGCAACCTTGCTATATCACAAGGGGTATTTCCGAAGGCGTTTAAGACGGCGATAGTCACCCCTGTTTACAAAACTGGAGATAAAGATCAGATCTCTAACTATCGTCCCATCTCCGTCTTAAGCGCTCTATCTAAAATAATGGAACGAGTTCTCAACAACTGCCTAACTGACTATTTAACTAAATTCCACATCCTCACTAATAACCAATATGGTTTCCGACATGGCATATCTACGGAAGATGCAGTGGTCGACCTTGTACAGTCAGTGGCCGACAAATTAGACAAAAAATGGAAATGCTATGGCATTTTCCTAGACCTCAGTAAAGCATTCGACACTGTCTGTATTTCCAAATTAATAGAGAAAATGGAAAATGTGGGTATACGTGGTCTAGTGCTTGAAATCTTTAAAGATTATCTATCTGACCGTAGACAATCTGTCAAGATAGACAATATAATTAGTGCAGAGGAACAGGTAACCTTTGGAGTCCCCCAGGGAAGTATTTTGGGTCCCACTCTCTTCCAAATTTATATAAACGACCTCTGTAATCAGCCTCTCGTCAACTGTGATATTTTCACTTATGCAGACGACACTGCACTCGTGGCATATGGTGGGAGTTGGAATGACGCCAGAATGCACTCTGAGGAGGCTTTACGGAGAGTAATGCACTGGTTAGCAAGCAATCTTTTAACCTTAAATGTTACAAAAACCAAATTCTTACGTTTTATTCTACCGCATACATCAAAACCAGCAGAAGAAACCGGATATCTAAAAGCCCACAACTGTCCGCAAAACACTGAAGCTTGTACTTGTCTGTCTTTGACGATGGTAGAATCCATAAAATATCTCGGTGTATTCGTCGACGAAAAACTGGACTGGACCACTCACTTGGCGTCATTGACTGCTCGCACCAGAAGACTTATATACATATTTAAAAACCTAAGATTTTCAGCGGATAAAGATACTCTCCGAATGGTTTACTTGGCCTTGTGCCAATCAATCCTGGCGTACTGTATCCCGGTGTGGGGAGGAACTCATAAAACTGAGCTATTAAAGCTTGAACGAGCTCAAAGGGCTGTGCTAAAAGTAATTCACTTTAAACCACGCGACTACCCTACATATATGTTATATTCAGAATGCAATGTCCTAACTGTTAGAAAGTTGTACATCGTAAGATCCATTCTCCGAAAGCACTCTATGATCTCGTTTAATAAGCAGCTAGTCAGTCAGCGGCGTTGTGGCTTTCCTTTATGTCCAACAGTCTCTTGTAGGACTGCTTTGGCAAGACGACAGTTTAATGGCCTAAGTGCTAGGCTCTATAATAAAGCCCACAAACAATTAAATATCTACGCCCTGACTAAGTATGAGGTAAAACACAAGCTTAATTCTTGGCTACAGACGTTAACATATGGTGATACCGAGGAGCTTTTAACCACTGTACAGTAAAGTGAGATAGGTTTACATCCACACTATGGGCCTCTAAAAACTAACACACAGCGTCAGGCTCACGCGCACGCACACACACACACCCTCACATACACTACCAGATACACATACACACACACACCCTCACACACGCGCATTTTTATTTTTATTTTATTTTATTTTTATTTTATTTTATTTTTGTCCTTAAATATAATTTCTTTGTTCGCCCACTGCACGTACCAATTATTTTGTAACCGCCACTAAGACCCATTATAAAAGGATACTCTTTCCTAAGATACAGACAGGTTTTCCTGCCTAGTTTAGGAAAAGGGAGTCCTGTATGACCTCTGTAATTGTTGTACTGGTTTTTTCTGTAACATTATAGTTTAAGACAACTCTGTATGCCATGTACAAACTACTTATAAATAAAAATTTAATTTAGTGTGTGGACACTCATACGCACAGTACGCGCCACTCTAAAGAAATAGATCGCCAACCTTTTTGCGTTTTTTGTTCAGTTCAAATTATACTATTTTGAAAATGAAATCGCGTGCCATTTGTAACGTGCAGTTCAACGATGGCGTCCAGTGTAGCAGCTGCAAGAAACACCTGGATTTTGGATGTGCAAACATCTCAGAAACCGGATGGAGAAAGCTGGGTGCCAATAGGATGGCACAATGGAAATGCCCCACTTGCAGGATATCATCACCAGTTCACCCCTGAACCTGCATCGCTGGAGACCATATTAAGCGAGATACGCGACATGAAGCGGCAGCTACTTAGCTTGCCGACCTTGGTCGATGATATTCGCGGGATCAAGGATGAGTTGGCTGAGCTTAAGTTAACATGTGAGGGCACTGGTGGGAGACTCGATGATTTTGACACAAGACTTGTGGAAGTTGAAGCAAAAGTGACTGAATTTGATAAGCTTCAGGAATCAGTGAAATGTTTACAGACTGACTTGGCGAGCACGAAGTATCTACTCTCGACTTATGAACAAGAGATCAAGGCTAAACAACGTTGAAATTAAGGGGGTTCCTATAAAAAAGGATGAGAATTTGTACTCAATTATTGACGCTATCGGCCGTAAAGTTAACTACAGCTGTTCCAAAACCCAGGTGAACTATATTTCAAGGGTCCCTATTTTTGGTTCCAATGAAAAGCTGATAATAGTAAGTTTTTTAAACCGTTATGTAAAGGAAGATTTCATTGCGGCGGCACGCGCCAAGAAGGACCTATCCACTTGTGACATCGGGCTTCAAGTCACATCTCAGCGTGTGTATGTTAACGATCATCTAAGCGTGGAGTACAAAAAGCTTTTAACCAAAGTTAAAATCATTGCCAAGGACAAACATTATGAGTACGTATGGGTGAAACATGGTAAAATTCATAAACTTAAAAACAATAATTCAAAAGTTTTTATTATAAGGAAAGAGTCCGATTTAAACAAGATTGTCTAATGTGCTTCTTAAATTTTACACTTAGTTTCATATTTTGCTATAATATTTTACTCCAATGACTCAAAATGCTTAATACCATTTGGGCCGTAATAACTTTTTACAAAACCGCACTAATTAGTTCAAGGCCTCTCTTTTGTTTAGATACTTGTATGCTTTGTGTTCGTTATCGTGCTGTTTACTTTAAAGATTTACCGCACTATAATATGCTTAACTCTCTCGCACTTGCACGCACCACGCACTATTGCTTGCTTTTTCGCACGACTATTTACTACTTAATATCGTATGATTCTTGCGCTCGCGCGGTATAACATACTGCGTTCGGATCTCGCTGCGGACGGTCGTGTTTGTGTGCTGCTATCGGTGTGCTCCCGCCCTCCCGCCGCTCTCTCGTGCCCGGTATTGTTACGCTTGCGTAACGCTCTCGTAGTCGCCCCGACTACATCCGATCGTCGATTGATTGGGTAGATTAATTTATTAATCAATTCAATCGAAAGTCCTGGATCCCAAAAATTGACTTTTCAAGACAGGTGTTTCTCTGACAGGAAAACGTTATTTAAATTCATTAGGCCCCCTCTGGGTAAAACCACAGTTTCGTGGTCCTCGGTGGAAACCTTACGGTGCCAACGAAACCGAGTGGGGTGCTGACCCAAATGCACCCGCCGAACCCCTTCAGGGAGAGGCAGTAATTTGGACGGGTCCCAGAGTTAGCCGGCCTTGGGGGATCTCCTAGTCGGCTCTGGTGACAGTTTTCCTCCAACAGCGACTCACCTAGCGTCTCTAGGGTGTGTCTACACCCTTCGCGCTAGACCAAATAGGGCCCCCTTGCACAATAAGATTGGCAACGGGATCACAAGCTCAGGGCTCACCATAGGTACTCATCCTCCCTGTCTACACCCGACAGGGAGCGAAACTCATCCCCGGGCCAATCCACCCGGGGAGTTAGGCGTAGGGCCACGATAGGCTTTATTTTCAAGTAGTGGAGTCCGGCTCCAAAATTCCTCCTTTAGGATCCCCCCTCTCGGAGTTATGGAGGACGACCTCTTACTGACGTTCGTCAGAGAGGTCCTCCTCAAGGATTAGGACTTCCTAAGGAAGTACGCTACTCAGATCAGTGGGTTGAGGGCTACGCCATCAGCGAGCCTCTCCCAATTCAGCGATGCGCTCGCCAACCCAGACGACTCTGACTCTCAGAGTCGGTCTGAAAGCCCGATAGTGTCAATGGACACCACCGCCCCCGCGGAAAATAACGCGGCGGCGGTGAACTCGAACTCCGATTCTTCGGATGCGGAGACAAGTTCTTCTTCTTCCTCCTCTGGACCAGAGGAAGGGGGCATTACCTCAGGCCCTGGCAAGAGGAAGAAGAACAAGAGCAGGTCTTCGCAACCAAGCAAAATGGTTGCGATCGAGGCTCCCTCGACCTCTGCTCCCTCTACCCCCGCGGTAGTCGTCCCTAGGGCCCCTACCCCGGCTCCGTCAATCGCGCCGTCGCAAGCTATCATTTCCGGTACCGCGACCGCTTCCGCCAAGACTCCTTCTGCCTCCAAGAAGGCAACCCGTCCCCCACCCATTATCATTCAAGATAAGGGCAGGTGGACAGAGGTTTCGCAAAGGTGCAGTGATCTTAGGATCAACTTCACCAGTGTAGTCAGCACCCAGCCTGGCATCAAGGTTTCCGTTCCAACGTCGAACGATTATAGGGAACTTACCAAACTTCTTCGGGTGAGAGGAATCTCATTCCACTCTTACACCCTCCCCGAGGACAGTCAGGTACGCGTGGTGATCCGTAGGATCCCCAGTGAGATCGCGACGGAGGCTATCAAGGCCGACCTAGAGAGACAGGGGATCCCTGTCCTCGAAGTCCATAGAATGCACCGCTCTAGAGGTGGTTCCCCATACGACATGGTTCTTGTCGTATGTTCCCAAACTGAAGGGCATCACCCAATTTTCAAGGTCGGCTCTATATGCAGCCTTAAGGGCTTCGACGTCCAGAAGCCCCACAAGTCGAGCATCATAGGCCAATGTCACAGATGCCAGCTATACGGACACGCGCAAAAGAATTGCTTTGCGAAACCCAGGTGCGTCAAGTGCCTGGGCGAGCACGGCACTTCTGAGTGCACCCGTCCAAAGGACCGTGCCTTCTGCACCGAGCCTCCCAGCTGCGTCTTATGCGGCCAACAGGGACACCCAGCCAACTACCGTGGCTGTCCAAAAGCTCCCAAATCGTCTTCCTCGAAACTGACCAAGCGTTTCGACGCGAGGCAGCAGCGAGAGCACCCCCGGTACCCCCCTACCCTTTTTTTTTTTTTTTTGTTGCCGGGTTGTAAAATCCTTATGGATGTCCTCCGCCGGCGGAGGGGTCTGTCAGACTCTTACTGACTAAAAACCACCCCGGTGTTCCCTTCCCACACTTGCACCGGGGATCTTGGGAGCTAGTATTACTTCCGTGATCCCCGGCTAGTGCCGGCCCGCATCTGCGGGCCACCTCAAGTCTGCGGGGGGGTGAGGTGTTAGACCCCCCCGCGACGTCTCAAAGGGGCGCGCGTGGAACACTACGCGCCGCCACCTCGGGTCCAGTGTGATAGGGGGCGGCGGACGTCCCCGAGTCCGCCGTCCCTGGACCCATTTAGGGGGGCCGGAAGAGGGCATTATCTGCCCTCTGCCGACGCCCGGTGCGCCTGCTGCGGGCCGGGTGAGCGGACGAGATCTCCCGCTCCCTTTCCGCAGCCTCCTTCTGCGACACGACTGTTTCGCAAAAGGATACCACTGCGTCCCAGGACTCCTCGCTGCCGGCCATCGACTCGACCACGGCCGGCAGCGATAGGTCACTGCCTACTCCTGAGATGACGGCACGGCGAGGCTCCTCCCAAGCGGCACACTCTGCCAGCGTATGCCGCGCCGTGTCCTCCCGGCAGTCGACGCAGTGGTGACACCGGGCGTCCGGCTCCCTGTTTATGCGACACAGGTACTTCTCGAAGCAACCATGCCCCGAGAGCACCTGCATCACCCGAAACGACAGGGAGCCGTGCCTCCTCCCGAGCCAGGGCTCGAGTACCAGCCGGACCGCCTCGATGGTGGCGAGGCCGGCGGTAGGGCGTGAAAGCCTGTCCCGCCATTCCGCCACCAGGGCTGCGCGAAGCTGTGACCGACGCAACTCCACATGTCGCTGCATCAGCCACTCGTCCCGCGCCCTCGCTTCCTCGCGCCACCGATACAGTGACGCAAGTACTTTCGCCTCGAGGTCCCAGGGCGGGGATCCGGCCAGTACGCAAACCCCCCTACCCTGTCCCAACCTCCGCAGCGACTGAGCCCTCAAAGGTCCAGTCCGTGGAACTATTTCAACCACCAGCAGGCCTTCCTTGCCTTCGGCCAATATATGGTCCCTCCTCTCCCTCCTCAACCTCTGAAGATGGACCCCAGTCTTCGGGCTCGACGCGCTCAACAGGCACCCGCCGCTAATACCGCGCCTCCAGCGGCTCGCGCGCCTCCCGCACCCCGCACGCTTCTCGCGCCCCGTGCACCTGAGACAGCTCCTAAAGCCGCTCCCGTCGCCACCACTCGCGCGCCCCCTAAACCCGCGGTCACTTCAGTTGGCGCCGTCACTAACGCACTAGACGCGTTTAATGTGATCACGAGCACATTTAACGTGTTCATGTCTCCTCGCGCCATTCAAATGGCCGGGGATATAGTCAAAGCTCAATCCTCTGGCAATCTTTCTCAGATCCAGAGCATATTCAATGCGTACCCGGAGATTACGCAAGTCCTCAACACCTTCGCGAAACGGCCCTAATATGTATAATACGGCCCCCGCAAGAACTAAACTCAGATCCCTCAAGTTAGGCTTCTTCAATGCCGACGGCATTAGGGGACAACGCGACGAAGTCGCCGAGTTCTCCGCGTCAACACGTTAGATATTCTCCTAGTACAGTCAGAGTCATCGAAATCCGTCAGTCGCGAACTATCGCATAGTTCGCAATGACAGGTCTCGATGCCACAGGGGCGGCACCTTGATCTATTATAGAACCCCTCTATACTGTATCCCTCTCGATCCTCCAACTCTCTCGTGTCTTGAAGTGTCTGCATGTAGACTAGGCATGTCGGTCTCAAACTGCTCTCTGAAGATCTTTCAATTCTTTTTGGCCTGAGCGAATCCGTTATCATAGCGGGTGACCTCAACGCGAAACATCCGGCCTGAAATAGTACCAGTACCACGTTCCGAGCGCTGGAACTGCTGACTGAGAAGAACGCGGCTACTCGTGCCTACGACGTCTTTTCCTGTGACGCCAACAAAGCTCACATGCGCTATTTGCAGAGATCTGTAAAGACACGCTTGGCCGAGCTGCGTAACGGTAACTGGGACAAGATGTTGAGCGAGCTAGAGCCCACTCATCTGGCATTCTGGGAACTTCAGAGGAAACTCAAGTCCCAGCAAGTAGTCTCTATGCCTCCCCTGACACGACCCGACAGGACGATAGCATTCGACGACATCGACAGGGCTGAATGCCTAGCTGACAGCCTCGAGACCCAGTGCTCGCCCAGCTCTCAACCAGTAGACCAGGCTCACCTCACCGAGGTGGATGCCGAAGTCGAACGTAGAGCCTCTCTCCCTCCGGTCGAAGACCCTGATTGTCCTCTAGACCCCATCTCCCCGGACGAGGTTCACGATATAATCAAGGGTCTGAAACCCCGTAAAGCCCCTGGATCAGACGGTATACCAATAGGGTGGTCCAGATGTTCCCAGCCCACCTGATTATGCTAATGACCACCATCTTCAATGGTGCTCTTAGTAATAACATTTTTCCTCAATCGTGGAAATATGGCATATTTCCACGATTGAGGAAAAATGTCACCACCACATCGGTATCCCGAAGCCCGGCAAGCCTGAGACCAAGCCTTCCAGTTACCGTCCCATCAGTTTGCTCGACGTTTTCGGCAAGGTCTATGAGAGGCTTATTTATAAGCGTCTCAGAGACTACGCCGAGACGAAGGGCCTCATCCCCAACGAACAGTTCGGTTTTAGAACCCAACATTCTTGCGTACAACAGGTCCACCGTATCATAGAACACATAAGCGCCGGTTTCCAGCGCGGGTTCATGACGGGTGCTGTGTTCTTTGATATCGCGAAAGCGTTCGACAAAGTCTGGCACAACGGCTTATTGTATAAGCTATAAAAATTCGGTGTGCCAGATCGTCTCGTGCTCATCTTACGGGACTTTTTGTTGGACCGCACCTTCCGCTATCACATCGAGGGTGCGCTCTCTTCCCCTCACCCGATCCGCGCAGGCGTCCCTCAGGGGTCTGTGCTGGCTCCGCTCATTTTTAAGCTGTTCACCAGTGACATCCCGAAATGTAGAAAGGCGCAGTTAGCTCTGTTCGCAGACGACACGGCCATCTACTACACCGGCCGCAGTCAAGACCAGATCTCCCGCATCATACAGACCGAAGTCAACAGACTCGGTGACTGGTTCAGGAAGTGGAGGATCGAGGTCAATCCTGATAAGAGCCAAGCGGTCCTCTTTTCTAGGCCCCGGCGTACACCGGACCTACCCCGACAGATCAAAATGTTCGGCAAGCCTATCCCTTGGGAGAAGCGAGCCAAATATCTCGGTGTGATCTTGGATCATCACATTTCGTTCACTGAGCACATAAAGCAGGTGCGTTCGCGCGCCGCTTTCGCTCTCGGTATGCTTCATTGGCTTTTCAACTCACGCAGCAAGTTGTCCCTTAAGGGCAAATTGCGTATTTACACAGCGTGCATCCGGCCGATTATGACGTACGCGTGTGCCGCTTTCGCACACGCCCGTCCCCATCTCATTCACAGAATGCAGGCACTTCAAAACCGATTTCTCCGTAAAATTACGGACGCTCCATGGTTCGTTCGGAACGAAATCCTTCATGTAGATCTTAGAATCCCCACCATCAAGCAGTTTATGAATCGCGCGACAAAGCGGTTCTTCGAGTCCGCAGATAGACATCGCAACCCCTTGGTTGTGCAGGCAGTTAGCTATAGGCCTTCTCAAATTAGTCAGACTCGCCGACCTAGGCATACTCTCTCAGACCCGGATGACCCCATTACTCTCCTTCAGGAAAGCAATAGGGCCACAAGTACAGTGCACAAATACAAACCGTCATTCCGTCCTCGCCGCTGAGGTACCACGCGAAGTTCAAGAATTAATTGTTCCCCCCGTCCCTTGCACGCCGAACCGCCAGCCTCGAGGCTCAGCCTCGAGGCTGGCGGTTTGAGCCGTAGCATTTAATAGTAATCCCCGTTAATAATCATGAATTTAAACTTTCGATCCAGCCCGTCCCCAACTTGCTGTTTTTCCCCAACGACGCCCTAAGCCGAGGTTCGTACCCCACATTCATTTTCATTTTCAAATATCTTTATTTAACAACGGAACAATTATCAAAATGCACTTATCCTAAGCTGCATTAACTCATTATAATTGAGGCACTTTATGAGGCTAGGTATTCGCCTTTCAAATCTTATGACAGATAATATAGTTTTAACTGATAACAACATAAACTTAAAACACAATAAACAAGGGTACACGATGACAATTACACAAAATTATTTAGTTACATATAATTTTTCTGGTTGCACGTGGGTATAACAAAAAAAAAAATTATTTAAAATAAAATAGTTTGCTGATCGCACGGTGTACGTATGTAAGTACTAGCAACCGGGCGACCAGTCAATGATCAACGGACGGAGCCTCACTGCCGCCCGCACTCCAGTGTATCTGCGGCTGGGGCAGGGGCGGCCGCGAGCCTCTCGGGGGTCAAGCCGCTGGTCTCTCGCACCTCAGGTGGTGGGAACAAAAAGTAGTGATGCGGTAGGCGGTAAGTGCCGTATCTATCGAAATATGGTATTTTGTCTAAAGTTAATGAACATAGATTTGAAATTAAATGGTTAGTAGTATTCATTTTGTTTTTATTATAGAATCTTGATGATATTTTAATTACGTGAATAAATAATAATGGAAGTTTTATTTGTTTATGTAATTTCTTAAGATTTGTTTTAAATTTGGTTTTGTAGGATATTTTTATTGCTTTATTTTGGACAACTTGCAGTAGCTGATGGTTAGAAATACATGTGCTACTCCAGACAGGACAGGCGTACGTTATACACGGACGGACAAGCGTAGTATAAATTCTTAGTTTAGTACTGCTACTTAATTTGCTTTTGCGATTCATTATAGGGTTTAAAGCACCAAGGGCTTGGACGCCCTTCAAACGCAAGTCAGCAATATGTTTGGACCAATTCAGATGACTATCCATTTTTATCCCAAGATAACGCACACAAGTTTTCCAAGGTACTGTATGGCCTGCTATTTTTAAAGTTCTTGAAGGGGGTTTCCTAGCACGGGAGAAATATATTGCTTCCGTCTTATCCTCATTTATTTTGAGTTTCCATTTCTTAAAATAGCCAAGAAGCAAATCAATAGAAAATTGTAGGCGAGCTATGATCAGATCGGTATCATCTGAAGAGGTATAAGAGGCAGTACCGTCAGCAAAGCAAGCTAATTTTGTTCGAGTTTGAATAGGGATGTCATTTAAGAACAGGAGAAACAAATATGGTCCTACAATCGAACCCTGGGGAACGCCAGCCGGGACATTTTGAGGTGATGAAGCGGTGTATCCGATGTGTACCTGGAATTTACGATCAGCAAGGTACGATTGAACGAGTTTAATGAGAAGCATAGGCACATCCAGAGTGAGCAACTTGTGTAGCAGGCCTTCGTGCCACACGGTATTGAATGCTTTTTCGATATCTAGCAGAAACATACCTGTGGACTGTTTGAGATGATGATGGGATATGTGTTCGGTCACCCTGGCTAGCTGTTGGGTAGTTGAATGTGTGGCACGAAACCCAAACTGCTCTTGGATCAGAAACTGCCCAGTGGCACGTAATAATCTTGTATAGATTACAGACCCAAAAAGTTTCCCAACAGAAGGTAGCAGGCTTATGGGGCGATAATTTGTGGGTAAAGTACTGTCTTTTCCAGGTTTTTTAAGGGGTGCTGTTTTAGCATTTTTCCAGATGTTTGGGAAATAGCCCAGACTAAAACAGCCATTGAAATTTTTTGTAACATATACTATTGCTTTCTGTGGCAAGTTCTTTAAAAGTAAGTTATGGATACCGTCATGACTTACAGATTTACGGGATTTAAGCATAGTCAAAAATTTACTTATCTCAAATGGCCTCACCGGCTTAATAAAATCCGATGCAAGATTATAACTATTAATGAAAGACATAGAGTTTGATACCTCATCTTTGAGTTCGGAGTCACAAGCCCAATTAGTGATAAGGCTCATAATTGTCGCAAAAGGCATTTGCCAAAGCGTTACATTTTTCGGCCGTGCTGGCCGTCAGGGAACCATCCGAAAGTGTACGAGTAAGAGGAGGGATATTCGCAGATCTAGGCTTGAGAGATTTGATCACACGCCAGATATCTTGACTGGGGTTATCAACTTTTGCTAGTTTAGCATTCCAAACGTTATCGGGGTAATTTCAGATATTTGTGTTTATGTATGTTTGTAAAATGTTTATGTTACTACGATTGAGCCTTTTAATGTAACCACTGGGCAGTTTCTGTTCAATACGACGCAAATAGTTTTTGTAGCGGATTAAATTTTTGACATACCGAGGAAGTTTAGTAGGGCTATCACTAAAGACAGCAGTCGTGGATGGTATTGAGGAGTCTCTAGCATTGAGAATTGTTTGTTGCAAATGAACAATGGTAGTATCAATCTCTTTTTCTGTTTTAAACGTCTTAGAACTAAGCATAATGTTTTTATTGAGGTGAGAGCGATATTCAGTCCAGTTGGCACAGTAAAATTTAAAGAACCGAGTTTTTGCCTCACGGCATAGTGAGCCTCCAATGGTAAAGAATATGGGGTAATGGTTAGATGACAATGCTATTATCGTTTCGACATCACTAATGCAGTTTACATTTAAGGACAGCACCAAGTCGGGGCTAGTCGGTTTGCGATTGGGACAATAGTTTACTTGAGTAGGTAAGCTAGGACTATGTATGACGTAGTCGGATTCAAGCATGTGGTTGAAAAGAGTTCTGCCTCGCGTATTAGTGTAGCTGCTAAGCCAGTGTGAGTGGTTGGCATTAAAATCTCCCATGATAACAACATGGGAGCCCAAGTCAAACAACAACTCAAGGTCACTACGAAGCATTGGCAGATTGGGTGACTGGTAAATGGATAAAACAATGTGATTAATTCCTGATATTTTGATAGTTATACCAACAACCTCAATATTCTTAGTGTCAGGAACAGCTAAAGCCGAATGATGAAGGTCATTTCCTACAAGAATAGCAACTCCTTGCCCACGGCCAGTATGATGTTTATCTTTGCGATAACAGGTAAAGCCAGGTGTAACTAAAGTTGAGTTTGGGGTTAGTCTTGTTTCACAAATACCAATAATATTAACAGATAAAACGCTTACCGCCAAATCGAGTAGTTCATGTATCTTTAAACGTACTCCATCGGAGTTCCAGGATAACAGGCGGAGTTTCATAGAATCAAACATATTTACCAAGATGAGAGAGTACCAGCATAACCTTGTCTAACCAAGACGTGCAAGCAACAAATTGCGATTTTATGTTTCTTAATACTAGTAAAATTTAAAACATCTCCTTTGAGGCCTCATCATTGGGGCCAGGCGTAAGATGATCAACGGGAACCTGATTTTTCATCGATGCCATGTCGTTGGTTCCTACAGTAGGCCAAGATCTGTAATTTGAAGTCGGTGTTGGATGAGACATCGGATGCATCAGATTTGGGGGAATCGCCGAAGATATTGATTTCGGAGGCATCATTGAAGGTACAGGCTTACGCTCCAAGGCCTTCTTTTTCTCAATACTGTCCAAATATGCCATTCGGACACTGCACTTTCTGTAGTTCGCTGGGTGAGCTTCATTGCAATTACAGCAATGAGCAGGCTCAGTGCGGTCAGACTTGGTACACGAGGCAGTTGCGTGAGGAGCAACACACTTCACGCAGCGAGGGGGCTTGTTGCAATTGTGGGATGCGTGACCAAACTCTTGACAGCGAAAACATTGAGTACCATGAGCTCGGTTTGGCTTGAATTTGCTGATAGTAACCACACAACTAAACAGGTACCTTATTTACCGGAATTTAGTGATATCAGCTCCTGCCGGCAGCAGTGCCAAAAAGGGAGGACAAGGATTGTCCAAACCACTGCGAGACTTGAGAGGTTTTACTGAGGCTCTGGCAAAACCAATTTTCTCCAGCTCGTCTGGTAGTTCTTCTTCAACATATGCCGGAAGACCGCGAATCACTAATTTAGGCACCTTGTCGTCCTTCCGGGTGAAGGTAACAAAGGAGGCATTTTGAAGACGAAGACCATCCTTAACTGCCTGGTGGCCGTCAGCTGTGTTACATATAATGGCAACTTTGCCTCCATTTCTGTATTGAAGGTGGTAACGATTTGTAAACTGAGCAATTTTATGCTTTAAGTCCTCATGGGTCCAATCGGTCTTCATTTCCAGGATAATAGGAGGAATGTGGCCGGTTTTCTTGACTTTGACAGTCGCTTTGAGGCAGAATTCATTATCAGAACTTTTGGCGACTCCATCTACTGGAAGATCTTGAAAATTGTTGTGTGTTGGAATATCTCGGGTGCTGTCGAACTTTGCGTGTTTTGCGACAGCTAGCCGTTTTGGCGTACGCCAATCGTCCACATTTTCAGTTGCTGGCCTCTTGGAGTTCAGACTACCGCTTGAGTCCGATCGTTGCAGGTATCTTTCCATTAGTACCAAGGGCTATCGTTGTTACACATTTTATCGACAATGATTTATCGAATCTTGGAATCACTGTTCTGAGTTGAGTAGAACGAGAGCTATTTAGTACGAGCGTGCACACGACACAAGCGCGAAATACAAACTGACACAGGGGGTGCCCTTAGAGCGCTGTCGTTTAGTTTATAATGCTTATATTTACGCTCCTGGCTGGAGGCTTTAAGCTAATACCTTAGGGCAGCCACAGGAAAGACCGGTTAAGCAGTCACGGCCTCTCAAGGTCAACTGCGAGATGCCATACAAAAAAAAAATGCGCTCGCGCAAACATTACTGAGTTTTACCTTCATTATACTTATTTAATTATATTATACCTTATTCTACAATGTTATTTAATGAAATGCCTTATTTTAATGGATTATACACAATTATTGGTTTTGACTTTCAATGGCTCCTAAGTTAAATATATTTTATCAAAACGTTCGCGGGCTTAGAACTAAAACTGATACTTTCTATCGTCAAATGTTGCTAAACTCATATGATATTATTGCGATTATTTCCGATGTCCACCACTTGTCTGGCCACCACTGGGGGACAGCGAGACAACTTTAAAACATTATTCTCATTGTCCACCACTGGTGGACAGCGACACGGATTTTTAAACATTCCCTATGGCCGCCGTTGGGGGACAATGGCACGAGTGTACGACTAAACGCCGACAGACACTACGCCGACAGACACTACGCCGACAGACTGAACACCGACAAGACTTTACTTCGACGGGACTCTTCGCCGACAGGACACTTCGCCGACAGGACTCTTCGCCGACAGGGCTCATCAGCGACGCAATTTATCTCCGATAATCAGATACTTACTTTGGAAATCGATTACTTATGCGTTTCTTGTAATTATACAATTCATACAAAATAAACGACGTTACAACATTGTAACGTATAATATGGTACCTACCTAATCCTAAAACATTAACTATTGTTTTAGGATTAGGTAGGTACCATATTATACGTTACAATGTTTTCTATGAATGCAAGTCGTTTCTGGCACTCGCCGGCCGCTGCCGCGGCACCGCTCGCTTCGCTCGCTCGGCTCGTGCGTAGGAGGTCACAGTTTTAACGTAACCTAACCTACCTGTCGGCGAAGAGTCCTGTCGAAGTAAAGTCTTGTCGGTGTTCAGTCTGTCGGCGTTTAGTCGTACACCGCAATGGCACAACTCGTTTGATCCAATTCCCACTGGCCATCAATTTAAATTATTTAATCTAGAGACCCGTAAAGGATAGCTTAATATACTTACGGATTTGATTTTTAGCAGGGCTAAGGGTGAGACTAATTTAAATATTTCTAAATTATATGGTAGGTAAATAATAGTCATATTCTTGAATCAACTTTTATTAAGTTTCACTCAAGTATTAAAAAATGATCCTACTACTTAGTATAGCTTTGATTGCTTATTTTGTATTGAAGTGGGTAATTAACCGACATAATTTCCACAGCTGGTTGATAGGTTACAATTTTTAAAATCGACTAGAACATTACAATCATAATCACAGTTTTATTATCCTATTCCTCGACGGAGGAATAAAAATTAAATATTATAAACTAATCAACAGTTTTAAAAATCACATATGTAGTTAAACAAAAAGACAATAATAATTTATCACAATATCTAGAAATTGGCCTACAGATATGTACTAATCAACAGTTTTAAAAATCACATACCTATTAGTTAAACAAAAAACAATAATAATTTCTCACAATATCTAGAAATTGGCCTTTACAAGTTCCATTTGGGTTTCTTGAAATAAACATAATGTAGGTACTATTCAAAAGTCTTAAACACCACATAGTTAAACAAAAAATAATAAGTACTTATTAGTTTCTCATGATTTCTAGAAATTGGCCTACAGATATTTGGCCGTTTACAAGTTCCATTTGGGTTTCTTGAATAAACTGATCGCTGTAAACATACTTTTTTTTTCGTTTGTCGGACGGTTCTTTTTTTTGACTTATTTGCATTTTTTTCACAAAGAAAAAAAATGCATCTTCTCGAAGAACGCTTAAAGCGTGCATTATGTTTGGGTTTTTCTTGCTCATCGCTGAATTTAGTTTGTGGTGCCACCCTTCGACAGCGTTTGTCGTTCGATGCCTTTCCCCAAAAACGCACCAAACTGGTATAAAATCATCTTTTAGCCATTGTACTTCAACGTATTTCCTGAAGTTTAAAATATCAGGATCCGTAGTATCCCTGTGCGTTATATAGAGCCAACCGTTTCTTATTTCTGTCTCGGGCAGTAATGGAAGTACTGTAGTCAATGCTACCTCTCGAAATTTGAATATGTCAGCAGATGTTGTAAGTTTCAAATCACGGCCCTTGTTCCATATGGCTTTTTTAAAGTGCGTGTGACATCCTTTAAGTGTAGCTGACGGAAATGTCGCTTTTATGGCCTTCATAGCAGCTTTCTCAAAATCAATTGAAAACTTTGAAGGTTGCCATCCAGGAACTTGACTTTTGATTAAATTGAAAATAATTGTATAGGATTCCTCATCACGGCGACTCATGTATGCATAAATTAGCGGAATTATGTTAGTACTATTTTCAGTACTTCTGAAGTCTCCATGTATCGAGTAAAGTTGAGTGAATGGCTCTGTGCAGCTTTTAAAGGTACAATCACATAAGAAATGATGAATCTCACAGATTACATTTTGGCTTCTTCAATACAAAACACTACAATTCGGTTGCAGTTATATAAATAGTCTGCTAAAAGAAAGTCCTTATAATTTTTTGGAACTTGGAATTCTTCCACATTTTTGCATTTAAGCCTTTTTAATTTAATTATTTTGTTTTATTCCAGCGATTGTATTTCTGTCTGTATAAACTTGACTTGATGCTTTGAAATGATGGTATGTTTTGAATCAAACTTGGTATGACTTTGAATTGACTCACCATAGCGTTGAAGGTTTCTGGCACTGGTGGAAATTGAGGAGAAACCAATTTATCTTTACATTGCTGTATTTTTTCTACTACAAAATTTCTTGCAAAATCAGGTTGGCATAGATGTGGCTTTTCTTCAATTATATTGGTATCCTAGGTCAACAAAAAATATTAATTAATATTTATTTTTTTACAAAAAAAGACATCAAATCATCACCATAGACAAAAAGTTGTTATTTATTCACATTCATCTCACATTACCGTCATACTGGGATTGTTAAACAAAATGGGGGCCCTACGATGTCATCAAATTTGTAAACAAAATGGCGGCCTTTATAACGATGTCATTGAATTTAAAATTTCGAACATGGCTAAGTACTTATAAAACAATAAACAATTCCAAAATGAGTACTAAATAAGGTTTGATATACTTACTATTATATTATTATTATGGACTTACCTTGATTTTGATAAGTCCTTTACATTTGTTCTTCTTCCTGTTAGTACACTCCCAGATTATTAAACCACTTTTATGTTTTCGTTTTATTATATATTCATGTCCTCCGTGTAATAAAATTGTCCCGCCTTTTCTATTTATATATGTTAAATGCACTTTTCCTGATGAACTGGAACCGCTAGTATTTAAATCGGACATGGCTGGTTATGGGAGCGGCGAGTGCAGTAATGACGTAGTTATAATGACGCATGCTGCGTTTGCGCAAGTAGGAGTAGAGTAGAATAGATATATTTGTTGTCTCTTTTTAACGTTATGCACAGGCGCCAGCACATCAAGTTATACCAAATTGTCAAATTTCTCCAAATTATTTTAAACCTTAAAACGTTGATAGTAAAGTTCAAAATCAAATGAGAAAATTTTACAGTTTGTAGTAACTTGATGTGCTGGCGTCTGTACTTTCCCTCATAGCAACACTTTTTGTAAATATCTTGATGAAGTGAATAGTTTCAATAGCTAATAATTATAAGCATTAGCAAGAAAATAAAATGTTATTTTAATGAATTACCTATAATTAATTAAATTACACAATTAGATAAACTTGAGCGACTTCAAAACTTTTGTATAAGATTTATATTTGGCTTGCGCAAATATGATCACATTTCCGAATTTCGTACAAAGCTCAAGTGGCTGCCAATACGTCTTCGCCGGAATTCTCATATCTTATTTCAGCTCTACAGTATTCTGTTCAATCCTAAAACCCCCTCTTATCTTAAAGAACGTTTCAAGTTCCTTCATGACACACATAATAGATATCTGAGGTCATCGGAAAACTTGAGACTAGAGATGCCGATGCATTCCACCAGTTTTTATGACAAGTCTTTTACAGTTCAAGCAGTACGGTTATGGAATGCCTTGCCCGTGTCGATAAGGCGTGCTCAATCTTTGTCCACTTTTAAAATTCTGGTAAAAAAACAATTTCTCTGTTCTTAGACAGCATCATTACAAAATACAGTTCCTTGATCTTGTTTCATGTTTATTATTGTATATATATATTATGGATAAGTTATGCTTAGTGTATGTATGTATTTATTGTACATGTAAATAGTTCACCACTGACTACCTGCAGTACTGTCTCTCCTTCTCTTTTTAATCCATCCAAAGGTTGTCTGTAAAAGATCGCTTTTAGCGATAAGACCGCCCATTGTGTCACCCTGTGTAAAATTTCAACATTTATATCTGTAACTTTTATGGTGTACATAATAAAGAGTATTCTATTCTATTCTATTCTAAATTAACTATATTATACAAGGAAAGAAACATTATGTCATTATTATTACGTAAGCATTAGAATTGGAGTGTCCTCGTAGAGGCGATCGGCAGCGGCGGCGACCTCTCGCGCCCGGCCCTGGTGCAAGCCATGGTCCGGGGCGAGAGGGAGTGGGAGGCAGTCGCCTCCTTCTGCGAAGCAGTCATAATAGCGAAGGAGGCGGCGCGCGGCGGGACGGATGAGGGAGAGAGCCCCCCGTCCCAGCCGCCGCGGGAGACGCTCCAGGCGCCACCGTAGGCGCGGGGGCCTGCGGGCGGAGAGCAATGGGTAGCTCACCGCCCGATCAGGACCAAGCCCGTGTCGGACGGCGTGTAAGTGTTCCACGTGCGCCTCAAAGAGATGTCAGCAAAGCTGAGGGGCCCCTTAGGGCCGAAGCCTGCCGGGGTCAGCGGGATTATCCGAAGGGTTACGGCTGCCCCCGGAACATAAAGGGCAAAGGAACATAGGTGGGTTTTAGTCAGTAAGAGTCTGACACTCCCTTCCGCTCCACCCAGAGCGGGAGCGGGTCATTTGATGATTTCCCATCTACAAAAAAAAAAGCATTAGAATTGGATAAAAGTAATTTCAGCATAAAACCAAATGGTCTCTAGATAAAATAATTTAAATTGATGGCCAGTGGGAATTGGATCAAAAGAGTTGTGCGGTTGCAACGGTGGCCATAAGGAATGTAAAAAAAATCGTGTCGCTGTCCGCCAGTGGTGGCGAATGGAAATAATTTACAAAGTTGTGACGCTGTCCCCCAGTGGTGGACAATGAGAATAATGTTTTAAAGTTGTTTCGCTGTCCCCCAGTGGTGGCCAGACAAGTGGTGGACATCGGGAATAATCGATATTCTTGTTCTTACAGAGACATGGTTATTGGATGGAGTTTTAAATTCAGAATTCTTTGACGAACGGTACATTGTGTGGCGTCGTGATCGAGATTATGTTTTGACGGGGCAATCGCGTGGTGGGGGTGTGCTTATTGCTACGCGTAGGGAACTTTCGGTTATAATAATATGTCAACCTACCTTCTGTTCTACAGCAGAGGATTTATGGCTCAGCATACGACTGAAAAATTCTAATACACGTAAATATTTTACTTTACATATCTGTGTTGTTTATTTATGTCAGCAAAACTTAGGCCTTTCTTTTTCTTTACAACTTCGCAACTACCACACGAAATTAAACCAAATAGCTATGAGTAACTCTTCTGGTACGTTTCTTATTATTGGTGATTTTAACATGAGTGGTATTAATTGGGTCCTATCTGACAATCTATCGCTAGTCCCAATGAACCCGAAAGGTCCTGACGAAGTTTTACTTGGCGACGAATTATGTACCCTAGATTTTGATCAATATAATGGCGTTCTTAATAGGTATGGTAAAATTTTAGATTTGGTACTTTCTAACCATTTGGTTACTGTGGTTGAATGCTGAAGTCCGCTGGTTCCCATCGACGCCTACCATCCAGCACTACTAATTAATATGGATTTTGTTGAAACTCCTCTATTAGAGTGCGCGTCACGAACGCAATATCTATTCGACAGGGGCGATTATGAATTTATCAACAAAGACATTTCCACGACCGACTGGGAATACGAGTTTGCGACACGATCAATTGATGAATCATTAAACTTTTTCAATCAAGTAATTCTCAATTTACACACAAAATACATTCCACAAAAATTACATCGTAGCAAAACATATCCAACTTGGTACAATTCGGCATTAATTAAAACAATTAAAGAAAAATACAAATATTAAAAAAAAAATCAGGACGTACGGCAATAGAGCGGATGAGTCAACATTTAAGCTTCTTCTTTGAAAGGGTGAAGGTATTGGAAACGCAATGTTATGAAAACTACTTGAATTTAACCGAAAAATCAATTAAAGAAAATCCTAAATATTTTTGGACCTTCGTTAAAAAACGACACAATTCAAATGCAGTTTCGAGCACTTTAAACTATAAAAACGAACCGTTGCGTACCGGCGAAACAATATGCGAAGCGTTTTCTGCGTACTTTCACTCTAATTTTCTGGTTTCTAGCCCTAGTCATGGAATCTCTTCACCCCCTCTTTTAACTGAATCTTCCAGCCTATCTGATATAAGTAGCATTGTAGTGAACGTTAAGGAAGTTTCTAACTTGCTTCGCAAGTTGGACACTTCTAAAGCGGCTGGCCAAGACAATATTTCATCCAAATTTCTTGTACGCTGTTCGACTTCGATTGCACAACCTGTCGCGATGCTATTCAGGAAATCCTTGGATTCTTGTGTTGTACCTGAGCTTTGGAAATCGGCTTTCATAACGCCTATTCACAAAAAAAGAGGCAAAACCGAAATTGTAAACTACAGGCCGATATCCAAGCTCTGTATTGTGGCAAAAATCTTCGAAAGGTTAATCTACAACCAGGTGTATAGTGCTCTTAGAAATTCGTTTAGTTCGTTTCAACATGGTTTTTTGAAGGGAAGGTCTACCGTCACCAACTTAATTCTGCTCAATGATTTTATTACTGACGCTATGGACAACGGTAAGCAGGTTGATGTCGTTTATACTGACTACAGTAAAGCTTTTGATCGGATTGACCATGATATCTTACTAACAAAGTTATATGGTATGGGAATACGAGGTGATTTACTCAGGTGGTTTTCTTCTTATCTGGAAAACAGGTCCCAAGCAGTAGTATTAAGCAATTATGTGTCTAGTTGGGTGCCTGTCCCCAGTGGAGTCCCCTAGGGTTCACTGCTCGGCCCATTACTTTTCAATATCTATATAAACGACATCAACTCTTGCTAGATTTCATCCAAACTGCTTTATTTTGCTGACGATATGAAAATATATGCCACAATATCATCACACGCAGACGTGATTGCACTTCAGGATGATTTACGTCGTCTGGAGGCTTATTGTCGTGGGAGTAAGCTTGATCTTAACCCTGCTAAATGTTCGGTTCTAACATATACTCGAAAGCGCACAATTATACTTTCGTCGTATATCTTAGGTGATCAAGTACTACCTAGAACGAATTGTATCCGAGATCTGGGGGTACATCACCATTCTAAGCTTACATTTGAATTTCATGTTGATGCCATGGTCGCCAAAGCATCTAAAGCGCTAGGTTTCATAATGCGGCTGTCCAAGTGCTTCACTCAAGCCAAAACGTTAAAAATTCTGTACTGTACTTTTGTTAGAAGTCACTTGGAATACGCGTCTGAAATCTGGAATCCATGTTATCGCAAGTACATTGATCGTATAGAGAGCATCCAGAAAAGGTTCATCAAGTATTTGTGTTATCATCAGAAAGTGCCCTACCGGTCTGAAGATTACCTCAACCTCTGTAAGAAGTATCATATATTACCCCTAATTAATCGGCGAGCTATCTCTGACTGTATTTCATTATTTAAAATTTTCAATAATTCTATTCATAACTCCGAAATTCTATCCAAATTTTATTTTAACGTTCCCGGAAGGTCCAAGCGATTTTACCGACCGAGCATTTACCTATACCAATTACAGGCAAAATTCATTTATAGTGCGTGCAAGTAGCAACTTTAATAGCATGTGTAAACGGCATGATTTTGATCCCTTCATAACAGGTGTGTCCTCGGCCAGAAAGTGCCTGAGCCTTGACTTTTTTAATTAAGATTTTGTATATTCAGGTTATTTATTCTTGTATTGAATACGAAATGTAAATTTAATTTTAAGCTTGAATGGTATACTGTCTCTTTTTTTGGTATGTGTGTTGTGCTGTGCTGTTCAGTGTTCACAGTCCTTATTTCCATTCTGTTTTTAGAAGTGAAGACTTGTAATTGGCTGTCTCACATACCTACTTTTGTTATTCTGGTTGTTTTTAGCTGTAAGTCTTCCATAATTAATAAATAAATAAAAATATTATCTTGCTCATTGACTGATCCAGAGGCAATCAGTCCTGCACCAATCTATATTATTGGCGACCTTGCAAAGATTGTCGACGGACGTTCATTCCACCAAAATTGCGTTGCATGAGATTCTTAGCTTTAGCCTTAGGTGGACGAATTTTATACGACAAAAAAATATGGTAAAAAATAAGGAAAAATAAGCTAAGGGATTTAGCGGTGCTATGACTTATGCATTCATGTACAGACGCCAGCACATCAAGCTACTACAATCTGTCAAATTTCTTCAATAGATTTTCAACTTTAACCCCTACAGCATAAGGTTCAAGGCTGATTGGGAAAATTTTACAGTTTCGGGTAGATTGATCTGCTGGCGTCTGTACGTTCTTACAGTTAAAGCTTGCCAGCATATCGTGGAAATGAGCCCGAATGCTCTGAGCGTTAATATGTATAACGTTAAAATTCTTAGGATCATCAGAACACTGCGCTGCAAGAGGAGTACTCACGAAACTGTCGTCGTCGTTGCTTGTTATAGAGAAAAAACTACTACTATCACTGCTTTCATCGATAGACATAAATATTTCCCCGACTAATAAAAATAAATCGTATGAAGGCTCCTACAGACTGGTGCGATATCGCGGGCGCGGCAATGGTCGCAATGCCTGTCGCACCAGTCTGTAGGAGCAATAACCAGTCTACCTGCCGGTTGGGTTATTCAATCAAAATAATTAAAACCAACTTAGTACTCAGTCTGGGTAAAAAGAGTTAAACAAAAGTATATAAAAATAATATGTAAAACATTTCAGAGAAAAAACAAAAAGAAAACAAAACACAGTATGCCATTCCACCTTTATGAAAAACGGAACGCACCGAATTAAACTGATTGACTGACACTAGTGACACTGACAGTGACAACATTGTGACTTGAATCAATACTGTACTCTACTTACACTTAGCACAGTACAAAACATTTATTATATTATTCTATGTACACCATAAAAATTACAGATATAAATGTACATAATACCCCGACTTTGAATAAAACATCACAAAGAAATCACTGCTTCAAAAAAGCAGCACGCTTTAAGCTAGCGGTCCTCGCAGCAGCAACGGGACAGAGGCTGGCACGTCCGTTATTGGATCACTCCGCTCGGGCTCACTGGGATTCGGCGCAATCTCGTCCAATTCAGCAAGGGTCTCAAACCGATGCCGCGAATCATTGGGACCAAAGACATACACGCAGCCATCCTTAGTCCAACTCTTGGTGACACCGCATTTTTCTCTCGCAGCCAAGAACAGATCATGCCACCCCCTTTGTTAGGAACTTGGCTAATGGTGTCGCCTAAGGCCTTTAATTTGGCTTTGGAAAACCAAATCCTATCCCAAAGCGCAAGACTGCCTAGCTTGAACAGGATAGGCCTGATTTTTTTAGTTACTGCACGTCCCATCTGGTGACACCATGCAACAGCAAGATCTTCCTTTGTTCCTACATCTCAATTTGGTCGACACTGCAAGCAAGTAGCTCCACATGTTGCTGAACACTGCTGAGAGCCTGCGTGATGAATGTCCAAACTCCTAAGAAGTTGTGACAGGTGATGGAGGGGCCTTCTGAAGTTTATCTTCAAAGGCAGTACATCTATGTGTGAAACAACTCCTTTAAATTTACTCAGGAGTGCTTGTTGGAAGATCCATGTAATGTTTCTATTAAATTATTTTGAATTTCAAATAAGAGCAAATTAATTTTTCTTTGTGTAACTGTTACAACTACCCACAAGTGACATTAATATGTGCCTTTTTAACATGCCCTCATGCCAGCAGTTTTTTTTTTTCTTGTGAAGTGCCTGTGTGGGTGCCAGGTATACTCAACTAAACTTTACCCATACAATTTTGTGAAATCAATAAATTTAGAAAATAAGTAGCCTCTGCCCGGTGCGTTGCAGTAACTTAAATTAATTATTTATTTATCTATTGCTTCAGCAAACTCCTGATCTAGGGAGTCTAAATATTTTTCTTTCTTCTGCCATTTGCAATTGGTTTGTCCAACTTAACTCTTTCTTGATAGTTTAAAAAAATGTGTTTTTTCATATTTCACAGAATCTGAAAAATAGATTTATCCACTTTGTTTCTAAATCTTATTGTAGTAGGCGCATTAGATGTTCAGTACAAACATCCCTCTTATGTTTCCAATAATTAATTTCGTATTGTATTCTAATACGAATTCGGCAGAAAGTTAATAATAAAATTATTGTTAAAATAATTTTATTATTAACTTCTGCCGAACCGCGCACAGAGCAAAAGAGTTTTTAGAGCAAGAAAACATAGAATTATTAGACCATCCGCCGTACAGCCCCGACCGAAGCCCTAATGATTTCTATACTTAAAATAAAGAATAAATTGCGTGGACAGAGATTTTCTTCACCTGAAGAAGCTGTGGACGCCTACAAAACGGCCATTTTGGAGACCCCAACTTCCGAATGGAATGGTTGCTTCAATGATTGGTTCCATCGTATGGAAAAATGTGTCAAATTTCGCGGAGAATACTTCGAAAAGCAATAAATACATTTTTAAATAGTAATGTTGTGTCACTTCCTTGATTCCCGAAATTTTCAGTGCCGCCCTCGTATGCTTGTGAGTTTGGAAAATCTTAAATCATTATGGAAGCTGTTGTCAAATCGGCAGAAAGTTAATAATAAAATTATTGTTAAAATAATTTTATTATTAACTTCTGCCGAATTGCTTTTCGAAGTATTCTCCGCGAAATTTGACACATTTTTCCATACGATGGAACCAATCATTGAAGCAACCATTCCATTCGGAAGTTGGGGTCTCCAAAATGGCCGTTTTGTAGGCGTCCACGGCTTCTTCAGGTGAAGAAAATCTCTGTCCACGCAATTTATTCTTTATTTTAAGTATAGAAATCATTAGGGCTTCGGTCGGGGCTGTACGGCGGATGGTCTAATAATTCTATGTTTTCTTGCTCTAAAAACTCTTTTGCTCTGTGCGCGGTGTGAGAACTCGCATTGTCGTGATGGAGGATAATGCGGCGGTTGCAGTTCTCTTTACGGAGTTCAGAAACGACCTGTGGCAAACAAATGCTAGCATACCATTCTGCATTAACCGTTCTTTGTCCCTCAAGAGGAATAGTCGTAACATGGCCGGTTTTGGAGACAAACGTGGCCACAATTTTTTTTGCAACACTCCGTGAACGAACAATTTTTGTTGGCTTTAACTCATTTTTGAACACCCAAACTCGTGACTGGTTTTTTGTTTCGGGTTCGTACGCGTATATCCAGGATTCGTCACCTGATACAATGTTGTATACAGCATTTAAGGATCCTGCGTGGAATCTTTCGAGAGTTCTGACGCACCAAGTAACGCGAGCCGCTTTTTGCTCTTCACAGAGCGAATGCGGTATCCATCGGGAAAACAACTTTTTTACACCTAATTGTTCATGCAAGATTATTTGTATTTGACTCATGCCAATGTCTAAAGTTGCCTGAACTTCGCGGTATGTCACATGTCGATCTTCCTCAATCAGCTTACGCACAGCATCAACGTTTTCTTGGGTGACTGCAGTTTTTGGACGACCTTGACGGGGATCATCACTGAGCTTGACACGTCCACGTTGAAATTCAGCAAACCAGCGATAAATTGTGGTTTTGGATGGGGCTTCATCACCAAATGCAGAAATCATCCGGTCAACACACTGTTTTTGTGTTAAACCACTTCGAAAGTCATAATAAATCATCGCTCTTGAATTTTCTCGAGTCAATTCCATTTTCTCAACGACTAAACAAGTTTGACAAAACCTTGTGACAAGACCGAGAATCTTTTTTTAAATAAATAAATGGTATTCGATTTTTAAAACCAAGGAGTTTTCAATTAAAAAGATTTTAATATGACAGGAACAGTGGAAATATTCCATTCCCGATACTTTTAGTGCAGCCCTCGTAGATTAGAATACTCTTTATTATGTAGACCATAAAAGTTGTAGAAATAAATGTTAAAAGTTTACATAGAGTGACACAATGGGCGGTCTTCTCGGTAAAAGTGACCTTTTACAGCCTTTTGATGGATTAAAGGGAGAAGACGAGAATACTGCAGGTAGTCAGTGGTGTACCATTTACTTATACAATAATATACATACATAAAGCATACACTTATCAGATATGAATATATTAACAATAATAAACATGAAACAAGTGCAAGGAACTGTATTCTGTAACGATGATGTTTAAGGAGAGAGGAAGTATTTTTTTACCAGAATTTTAAAAGTGGACAAAGATTGAGCACGCCATAACGACACGGGTAAGGCATTCCATAGCCGTACTGCTTGAACTTGTAAAAGACTCCCAACTCAACAAAAGCATCCCAACTTTCAAGAAATAAAAGAGAAATGTACTTTGTAAATTTTAGTTCATGACAACTAATTTTATTCCACACCACACATTAAAAATAGTCGATTCAACCTAATTTTAGCCGAAAAACGTCAAATTTAGACTACCAAAATTGCCATTTTCATTAGATTGAGTAACTAAAATGACATTAGACAAACAATTTCCTCATTCAAATATCAATTAAAAGAGCACTACCTTTCCTCTCAACTGTGAATATTTTTATATATATGTTTGTATATATGCTTTATGTATTTGTTTAGGTATATGTAAGTTTTTTGCACGTGTGTACGTGTACGTATTCGTGTGTAAATTTTATATGTATATGGTATAGTATAGGTATATTTATCATTTTAGTTTAAGACTTCGCATATTCATATTTTTCTCTTCTTGTTCTCACACACTATTGTCTACATTTCTTTTTCATTTCTCCTTCCGCAGGTCTGCTGGAAGAAATTTCTTAAGAAATAAGCAGTACCTTTGTACTAGTATTATAATTATGTCGTATCTCTCTGTATTTTACTGTGTGTACATAAATAATAAAATAAATAAATAAATAAATAAATTGTGCTGTCAAATTTTATTACAGTTAAGTTGCGTCACTTTAGTCAATTTCAGAATGGGAAACGTCGTTTGACAGGAATAAACTAAATTTTGGTGATTTTTAGTATAGTTTAGAGAATTTTGTGACAACAGAATCGGCACTAATCCTAATTTTAGGTGAAAAACGTCAAATTCAGAATAGCAAAATTGCCATTTTCACTAAATTGAGTAACTAAAATGACATTAATAGTGCTGTCAAACTATAATATAGTTAAGTTGCGTCACTTTCAGAATGGGAGTCGTCGTTTGACAGGAATAAACTAAATTTTGGTGATTTTTAGTCTAGTTTAGAGAATTTTGTGACAACAGAATCGGCACCACTGTCGACTTCACTAGCGTTTACCTTAGTTATAGCGGAGTCGTGTTGTTGAAACCGACAGCCAATTATAGATTCTTACGTTAACTCTTGCATTACAAAGTTATCGAAAGTGCCAATACAGAGGTAAAGAATGAAAGACGAGAGTACTGAGCATACGAGTTTATTGTCCACTACAGCCGCGCCAGGTGCGCGTGGCCCACGTGACCGTGCGGCAGCGCCAGCTCCAGCTCGCGCCGGCGCTGCGCCACGCGCGCCGTCAGGTAGCGCGCCACGCCCTCGCCCGCCCACGCCTGCGAGTAGAAGGCGCCCAGGCGCTCCTCCTCCGGGTTGCCCGCGCCCCCGGCGCCCCCGCCCTGCGCCCCCGCGCCCCCGCCCGGCGCCGCCGCGCCCATGCTCTGCACAGAAACGCGCACATGAGACGGGCGGCCACGACAGCGGCCGTGGTGAGGGACGTCACTCACCTTGAGGTCGCGCGACTGCGACACGAGCCACTTCTGGATGAACTGCTGCGGGTCCATGCTGAAGCTCAGGAAGAACTCGCGATTGGTCTTCAGCTGGTTGATCGTGTCCACCTGCAACGGAGCGCACCGAACGTACAGTCGCGTCTCCGAAACCTTCTTCAGTTTCATTCCTTTATCATGTCTAATCAAATCTATGTGTTGTAGCTGGTAAGTTTCCTGACGCACTAAAGACAGCGATCGTTAAGCCATTATTTAAGAAAGAAGATAAGAGAGCTCATGGAATTATACAGGCCTAATTCTTTGATTCCTATCTTCTCGAAAATATTTGAGAAATTCATTCAAAAGGAGTTAAACGGTTACGTAGAAAAGAATAATATATTATGTAAAGAGCAAAACGGATTTCGCGAAAATAAGACTATAAATATGGCGATCTACGACTTTTATACACTGTATTGATAAAAGTGGACAAAAAAACACCTGTATGTGCTATCTTCTGCGATACGACTCAAGCATTTGACTACGTAAATCATGATATTTTAATTAAAAAACTTGACGCTTATGGTATAAGAGGCAATGTTCTTAATTTAATTAAATCCTATTTAGACAATAGAAAACAGAAGACAGAAATCACTGTAATTAATATAATCACTAAAAAGGAAGAGATGAACGTCAAACAACTTTTGGTGTTCCACAAGGTGTGTATTGGGACCTCCACTTTTTACACTATACAGACTTGCAAAAATCAATTCCACAGCCTATGACTTTATTTGCAGTTGATAGCACGACAATTTCTAGTAATAGCAATGACATGATCCAATATAAACTTGACATTCACAATACCTTGACATCTATAATAGAATGAATTTAAAGATTAATTTAGATAAAACTTAAATCATACATTTTAGCCAACGATTGACTATAGAAAATATGGACATAAATATAGATAATAAAATTGTTGAAATCCTAAATACTACAAAATTCCTTGGACTAATAATTGACTGGAAATGACAAATCGAGAACCTCTGCAAAAAAAATTGTAGTTCTGCGTTTGCATTGCACTCTCTAGCTGCAGTTGTGAATGTAGATACCTTGATTGCGGCCTACCATGGCTTAGTTGCGTCTCAACTAAGGTACGGCATCATATTTTGGGGAATTTCTACCGACGCTAACACGGCATTTAAGACTCAAAAGAGATGCATTAGATCTATGTTTGGGTTAAAAACGGTTGACACATGTAAACCATATTTTAAAAGGTACATTATATTAACTCTTCCTTGTATGTATATTCTCGAAACCGCAATGTTTGTTAAAACAAACCCCACGTCTACAAGACGTTGTACCGCGTAACAGACGGGATATGACCATTCTTCGAGTCTATCCAGCAAAAACGGCACTCATGCGCAATAGTATCGTCTGCATGGCGCCTACTATATTTAGAAAGAAAAGAAAGAAAGAGAAATTATTTATTCTGCACAAACAAAATATATTTAACAGATTGCCTAAAAGTTGGATGGAGCTAAATGGTAAGGCATTCAAGCGACAATTAAAAATGTTTATTTTGCAAAAGGCTTATTAAAGTGTCTCACCGATACATCCAGTTTAACGTCTCCGCCCAGACCTCAGGCGCGCTGGTACGACGGGCCCCGAGTGGTCCGCGGTGGGCGCTGAAACAGATGGACCGGGAGCTCCTCCTGGAAGCCTCGATCGTGCAGGCCTGGGTGTCATCACCAGACAGGCCTGCCGACATCAACGACGAGGCGGAGTGGTTCCGGGAGGCTATGTCCGAAATATGTGACGTGGCAATGCCCCGGGACCAGCCCGGACGTGCTCGGCGCCAGGTGTGCTGGTACCACCGGTACTCCAGGCACCGCAGGCTCCGTATCCACCCTCCGGATACGGAAGGCATTCAGGCGGAGCTATATGAGGGGTACAGAGCGGCGAAGACTGCCCTTCGAGCGGAGATCCAGCGGGCCAGAGGACTGGCCCGCGAGGAGACGCTGGAGACTCTCAACAGAGACCCGTGGGGACGCCCCTACAAATGGGTGCGAGATAAACTCCGCCCATGGGCTCCCCCGCTGACGCAGAGTCTCCGGCCCCAGCTCGTGGAGAACGTGGTGAGCGCTCTGTTTCCTTCGCGAGGGGAACATACTCCCCCGCCCATGGCTCCGCCTCCTGCGGTGCCAGATGCGGACCGCACCGACGACGACAATGCTCCAGAGGTGACCGAGGTAGATCTGAGAGTGGCGGTACGTAGGCTGAATGCCAAGAATACCGCCCCAGGACCCGATGGCTTGCCTGGAAAAGCCTGGGTTCTGGCTCTCGGGCCTCGACTAAGGGGGCTCCTAAGCGCATGCTTGGAGAGGGGCCAGTTCCCACTTCGTTGGAAGACGGGGAAACTGGTCCTCATAAAGAAGCCAGGGCGCCCGGCGGACTCTCCGTCCGCTTACCGGCCCATCGTGCTGCTCGACGAGGTGGGCAAGCTCTTTGAAAGAGTAATTGCAGACCGCCTTGTCGGGCGATTGGTGCGGGTGGGGCCGGATTTGGCGGAGAGCCAGTTTGGTTTCCGTAAGGGGCGCTCTACGGTGGATGCCATCATGCGCGTTCGAGCCCTCACGACGGGGGATACTGTTGCCCGGGGTGGGGTTGTCTTGGCGGTGTCTCTTGACATCGCCAATGCCTTCAATACCCTGCCCTGGATTTGCATTAGGGAGGCACTTCGGTATCACCGGATGCCGACCTACCTCTGTCGCGTGGGGACTCGAGGTGGCTTTGCACAAGTCCGAGGCCATGTGTTTTTATGGTCCTCGGAACGCGCCACTGTCGGGTTCCCAGATAACGGCGGGAGGGGTTCACATCGGCGTCGAGTCGACGATGAAGTACCTGGGACTCGTCCTCGACAGCCGGTGGAACTTCGTGGAGCATTTTCGACGTTTGGCTTCCAGACTGGAGTGGGCCGGGGCTGCTTTGAAGCGGCTCCTGCCCAATCTAGGGGGTCCAAACGCCTCCTGCCGGAGGCTCTACGCGGGGATCGTGCGGTCCATGGCCCTTTACGGGGCCAGATAAGTCCCCTCTTTGAGGAGTGGCTAGAGAGGCGCCACGGCGTCCTCACCTTCCGCCTGACACAGGTCCTCACCGGACACGGTTGTTTCGTGAGGTTCCTGTTCAGGATAAAGCGGGAGGAAACGCCCGGGTGTCACCACTGTGTGGAGCGCCCGGAGGACACGGTGGAGCATACGGTGGAGGTCTGCCCAGCTTGGGCGGAGCACCGCCGTGTCCTCACGGAGGCGATCGGCGGCGGCGATCTCTCGCGTCCGGGCCAGGTTCAGGCCATGGTTCGGAGCGAGAGTGCATGGGAGGCCCGCGATGGAATGCTCGCGAAGGAGGAGGCGGAACGCGTGAGGGTGAGGCAAGATTCGCGCCCTCGCGCCCTTAGTCACCGCAGGAGACGCCCCGGGCGTCGCGAGTCGCTAGCCGATTTCCGGCTACCGTAGGCGCGGGTCTGCGGACGGTGAGCGATGGGTAGCTCGCCGTCCGATAAGGACCAGGCCCGGGTCGACGGCGCGTTAGGACCAATGCCTGCCAGGGTTGCGAGTTTGTCCGAAAGGGATATCGTGGCCCTGGCACACAGGCAACGGAAGGAACACGGGTGGGTTTTAGACAGTAAAAGTCTGACACGCCCTCCCGCTCCGCCCGTAGCGGGAGAAGTTATTTGATAATTTCCCACCCAAAAAAAAAAAAAAAATATCATACAAATAATTTCTAATATATTAAGTTTCTAAATTATGAACTTTGTAAGTGCATATTCTAGGTAAATTTTAGATATTTGTTATTGTGTAATATTTTCAATGTTATGGAAATATTTGTACGCCGATACTTACGGCTAAACATGGACTCAAACGATGCATGCTGTTGTATGTATACAATGTTTAAACAAATAAAGAAATCTTATCTTATGAATAATGGTGAACATACAATTCATTGTCTCCTTGAAACTAACGAAGTATTTATTTAGGATCGTGGCTGTAGGTGTGTCTAACCTTTGAAGGTGAGACCTGGTATTCGTAACCAGAAGCTTCTGTATCGCAATAGAAGCTTCTGGTTACGAATACCAGGTCCCACCTTCAAACTTTAGACACGAATCCCAACTTACCACCGATCAGGCCAACCAATCTCGACTGATCACTATTTTTTTAGTGGACACCTCCACTACCCAGCGGCAAATAGTGACCAGTGGCAGGTTGAAACGCGATTTTAAGCTGTTACGCCAAAGATATTTCAACAATGCGTTGCCACATATGTTTTCCGATTTTAGAATCGCCGCCGCTATCACAACCACTGTCATACACCTATCGGAGATAGTCAATACGCAGAAGTTACACACACTTCATATTTTATTCGCCAGGCATGAGGGATTTGTAGGACCAGCCTCAGACACCGATGATTAGGATTGTATAAAAATGTTTGTTTTTCCATGAATTATTATTAATGACCTTATTTAATAAATAAATACAACCTAAAATACCTTATCATTGTATTTATTTAAAAAAAAATCCCTTACGACTCTGATGATAACGGTAGTTATTTAGAAAATACTAGTGTTAATTCAAAAAGTGCATTATATTAGGGAAAAACATAATTTTTGGCTATTGTTAAACCGACTTGTTTAATAACGCATAACTCTGAACGGACCAAGATCTTGAATTCGGTACCGGTATGTAAAGTATTTTTCAGGTATGTTTTTTATATTTTTATTTTAAAGATAAGAGTATTTGAAACACATAATTTCATCTTTTTTGTTTTTACAAGCTGTAGTTATTTTTATATATTTTTTTAAAGTATTGTTCGTGCTGATTTCTAAAGTAGCCTGAATAGCTTAGGATGTTTGCCACGTTTAAAACTTATTTAAAAACAAAATTCAGTAAAGTCAAACAGTCAAATTTGACAGTTAATTTGTTTACATTTCATACTTTAGCGATTTCCGTACCTTAGTTTAAAGTTATAGCTTATTAATAAAATGAATGGATCAAAGACTACTTCTGCTGCGTGCTTCATACCGTCAAGTATAAACACCACAACAAATAGCCGACACAAATTGATTGTTAGTAAAATAAACCTTAAAAAAGAAATGGTGCGAGGAAGTAAACGTTGAGTACTAGTCTGTGCGGCGTCTGTTTTATTGTGAAGATCATTTGAACGTAAGTTAAGTTTTCCTTGGGCGATACATCGATGTGATTCGTTTTGTACTGTAGGCCGCTAGTGAAAAACTACACTATTTACCTATTTGAATAGAATAATAATAAGTGCTTCATGTAAATTTGTCGTTGACACATACAGAACAACTTAATTATCTAGTTACAAGAGGCACTGAAAATTCCCAATTCAGGCTACTTTGGATGTGACATTTAGAGGTCAAATAAAAGTCAAGTGATTTTAAGTATTTTTGTGAAAATAAATACGATCTTATAATTTTAAGACGATAGAGAGAGAATAGAAAAATAACTCATAAAACCTTAAAATCTCGAAATGGTTTTGGAATCGGCATAGGTTAATTTTTACTTTACATACCGAATTGGCGCCATAGTAACTTTTGTTCAGCTTAAAAATACCTATCCAACAATGTATTACACATAGCTATTGGAGGGTGGGACCAGAGTTCATACAAGTCCTGGCATCGTCCTTTAGCGGATCATGAAAAAAAATTAAAAAACCGGCAAGTGCTAGTCGGACTCGCGCACGAAGGGCACGTTTTTTGTATGGGAGTCCGCCTTAAATATTTGTTTTATTTTAATTTAATTATTTATTTTTAAAGTGAATATACAGGGGTGGAAACTTTCAGCGGGGCAGTAAGAGGAAGTACCTTATCCGTTGCAGCTACGCGAAAATGGTCTTAAGAGACTCCATCATTTTTTATGGAATTTTGATCCCCATTCACAGATTTTGAAAAAAATGTACAGTCAGCAGGAAAATGGGCAATTTTCACAAAAACTTTTTTTTATGCCAATCGATCCTCTTTCTTATAAGGATCAAAAATCTTTATTGGACCAATTGAGGTTTGAGTACTAGAAAAGTCATAAAACGCAAAAAAACTTTTCCCATACATTTCATGATATCTCATATATCAAATAATGATGATATCAAATAATACTCCAACTTAGTTTTTTTATGATCGATAGGTAAACCGCTACAACGAAGACTGGCCAAAAATAAATGAACTTCGTATTTCGAAATCGAATTCCGGCTATTCGCAAGGCAGTGGATACAAACATAATGATGGTCCTATAACGTGACCACCTCGCAGTCCTGATCTCACGCCTCTACACTTTTTTATGTGGCGCTATTTAAAAATTGAACTTTATAAAAAGAAATACAACAGTGTTCAGGAACTCAAAGATTTACTTAGGTACCACGATTCTCTATGGAATTAATCCTAGCACATTATCAGCTGCTACCCAGTCTGTAGTAAAGAGAATAAACCTATGCCTACGTCAAAACGGCTACCATTCTGAACACCTCATAACTTAGAGCCAGGGACCGTACAACCCCGGTTAAGGGTTAAGCCTTTCGAAAGGGTAACCCATTCAATGTGTTACCTTTATCATGATGTAACCCATTGAATGGGTTTTATAGTAAAAACCCATTGAAAGGGTTACATGATAACCCATTCAATGGGTTTTATACTTGAAACCCAGTGAAAGGGTTACATGATAACCCATTCAATGGGTTCTATACCTACTTGAAACCCAGTGACATGAAAAAACCCTAATATTATGTAATTTCGAATTTCGATATCCGCCTAGCACGCGTAGCATGACCAATTCTATCTCTGTTCTACCAAGAATAGATAAAGTTTTTGATGTGAAACATTCAACAGCCGCACGTAAAACAGAGTGCTGGCGGGGCGACACAAGCCACGTGGCGACGCATCGCTACTATATACAGTCATCTGTAGTAAGTTTTTTGATGTGAAACATTCAACAGCCGCACGTAAAACCGACTGCTGGCGGGGCGACGCATGCCACGTGGCGACGCATCACTACTAAATACAGTCATCTGTAGTAAGTTTTTTGATGTGAAACATTCAACAGCCGCACGTAAAACCGAGTGCTGGCGGGGCGACGCATGCCACGTGGCGACGCATCGCTACTATATACAGTCATCTGTAGTAAGTTTTTTGATGTGAAACATTCAACAGCCGCACGTAAAACCGACTGCTGGCGGGGCGACGCATGCCACGTGGTGACGCATCGCTACTATATACAGTCATCTGTAGTAAGTTTTTTGGTTACCATTTTAGAAAAACCCTATCAAAACCCTTTCAATGGAAAGGGTTTTCGATAGGGTTTATCAAAGCAGTTAATCAAAAACCCACACGGTGTGGGTAATTTTGAATGGCTTAAACTAAGCCGTTCAAAAGGGTTACCCACACCGTATGGGTTTTTATCGAAAACCCTTTCAACGGGTTACCAAAATTTTATTTAAGCCATTCAAAAGGGTTACCCATATCGTATGGGTTTTTGATTTACCACTTAGAAAAACCCTATCGAAAACCCTTTCAATGGGTAACCAAAATGGTCCCTGCTTAGAGCACAAAAGTAAAATTTCTAGGCGAGTCCAAATGTAAAGTTTCAAGTTTTTAATTTTAAGGTGAAATAATACCCAAAGTAGAAGTTATAGTTTTTTATTTATTTTTCGATCAGTCTTTTTTGTAGCGGCCAGTTTATCGAGGGTAAAAAATGTAAGTTGGAACTTCTCATTTCCTACGAAATGTATGGGAAAAGTTTTTTGCGATTTATGACTTTTCTAGTACTCAAACCTCAATTGGTCCAATAGAGGTTTTTGATCCTTATAAGAAAGAGGATCGATTGGCATAAAAAAAAGTTTTTGTGAAAATTGCCCATTTTCCTGCTGACTGTACATTTTTCTCAAAATCTGTGAATGGGGATCAAAATTCCATAAAAAATTATGGATGGTCTCTTAAGACCATTTTTGCGCATCTGCAACGGATAAGGTACTTCCCCTTACTGCCCCGCCGAGTTTCCACGCTGTATAGCTAACTAAATATTCTGTGAATATTTCAAGCGTCTACCTGTTGCCGTTATCAATATATAGCAAAAAAAATCACGTTTGTTGTATGGGGAGCCCCCTTAAATATTTATTTTATTCTGTTTTTAGGGTTCCGTACCCAAAGGGTAAAACGGGAACCCTATTACTAAGGCTCCGCCGCGCGCCGTCTGTCTGTCTGTTTGTCCGTCTGTCTGTCTGTCCGTCTGTCACCAGGCTGTATCTCATGAACCGTGATAGTTAGACAGTTGAAATTTTCACAGACGATGTATTTCTGTTGCCGCTATAATAACAAATACTAAAAAACGGAATAAAATAAATATTTAAGGGGGCTCCCGTACAAAAACGTGATTTTTTTGCTCGTTTTTGCTCGATATTGATGACGGCAACAGGTAGACGCTTGAAATATTCACAGAACATTTAGTTATATATTCACTTTAAAAATAAATAATTAAATTAAAATAAAACAAATATTTAAGAGGGGCTCCCATACAAAAAATGAGAATTTTTTGCCATTCTTATAGATAATGGTACGGAACCCTTCGTGCGCGAGTCCGACTCGCACTTGGCCGGTTTTTTAGTATTTGTTGTTATAGCGGCAACAGAAATACATCATCTGTGAAAATTTCAACTGTCTAAATATAACGGTTTATGAGATACAGCCTGGTGAAATACGGACAGACAGACAGACAGACAGACAGACGGCGCGCGGAGCCTTAGTAATAGGGTTCCCGTTTTACCCTTTGGGTACGGAACCCTAAAAACAAGTTTGTGTAGTAACATTGCCAGCTGGTTGTTAATTCGTTTTATTTTAGAAATAATTATTTCAAATTGAGAAAACAATTGAACGTCACCTTTTAAGCGATTGTTTTAATTTTATTCATACTTACATCATTTCGAGCGAATTTCCCTTAATCATTCTATGGTTTTGGTTTAAAATTTCGTAAAATCTTCATTAAAACCATCACTCATCATTATTATTTTTTTTTAATTTTCAATCTTTTTAAAAGTCAAGGACTTCATTATGCCTGACTTGAGCGCAACTGAGATTGCCAGGGCACTTTAGATGAGGAGAAATGATCCAACCTACATAGTGATCTCAAGAATTCTTCGCCGACCTGTTTTCTGTTTCAACAATTTATTCCAGTATCTAACGATTCAGGGAGACTAATGCTTTTGTGCGAAGACCGGGACAAGGCAGAAAAAGACGTACTTTGAGCAGGGATGATCGTTTCATTCAGCTTCGAGAACGTAGGAACCCACATCTAACGGCCGTCCAAGCCAGAAATGAGTTTGAGGAAGTTCGAGGTGTTACAGTAAGTGAGCGTACGGTACGAAGAAGATTGAAGATTGATACAAAGAAGCTGGTTTTGGTTCGCACGTACCCGCCAAGGCTCCAAAACTTGAGATACATCATCGTAGAAACAGGCTAACTTTTGCTCGGGAACTTGGACTTTGGACCACGGACCAATGGGGTAAAATATTGTTTAGTCATGAGTGCAGAGTTCTTTTAAATCAAGTTGACGGAAGGCAAAGAATACGTACACGCGAAGAAGAACGATATAATCAGACAAAATTTTAAAACTACAGTTGCATATGGTAGAGGATCAATAATGGTATGGGGGGGAGCTGTTCGTACGGACCTGGTGGTGATCGATGTAGGAAGTCTGACTGCAGCTCGTCATATATGAGAAATTTTAGAAGAAAATGTGGTACCGTTTTACCCCTTTATCGGTGACGAATTCCTTTTGATGCAGGATAATGCTCGGCCGCATACTGCTTGTTCAACTCAAGAATATCTTAATAATGTGAATATCACAGTTATAGGGTGGCCGGCGAGATCACCGGATATGAATCCGAGAAAACACGTCTGGGACCTGCTGAAACGAAGAGTAAAATCCAGAAACCCAGCTCCTATCAATGTGGGTGAACTGCGAATCGTCGTAGTTGAGGAATAGCAGAGAATGTCACAGAAAATAACAATTCTCAGCATGTCTAGGCGAACTTTAATAAGACCACGTGGAGGCAACACGCGATATTATTTTTTATTTTTTTATTAGCTTTTTCAACTTCTCTTTGCTTTTTCTAAGGTACTGTACCTGTGACCTAGTGTACCTTAAAAATCAAGAAAGTACATTTTTCCCAAAAAAATATTAAATGTGAGCTCATTTGAATTTTAAAAGATGTAAATTTAAATAAGAAAAGAAGACTAAATACAAGATTATACAATTAACCGGTGTTTATTTTAATTTTGGCTTTTTTTATGTTCCGCTAAATGTGTATAATTAAAATACACACATCAAAAGTGTCTAGGGACCAAGTACGTTTTAGAGTATCGCCGCAATTGAGGATTATAATTTTATTTTTTTTGGATCGTTATTGATTCTTTTTAGTGAATTTCGCTATTTAAATAAATAAACAAATATAAATAAAAATATTTAATTTACAGACTACATAGGCCACATTGTGTTAGTGTCTATTAAGAATTTTAATTAAATTTTGATTAAAAATAGAAAATCAACTTTCAATCAGGATTCCTATAAGTGTGTAATAGCGTTTTTACAAAACCATTACAATTTCTCTCAATTTTTTTTTTTCCTTTTTTGAAAAAAAATTGCATCGATATGGAGCGATGACATCATTTGACACGAGAAGAGATGATGAGAGCCGTCGAAATGTTGCAAGCTGGTTCCAGGCAACGTACTGTGGCTGTCGCTCTTGGCACTACACAGAGCGTCATAAGCCGCCTCTGGACACGCTACCGTATCACGGGCAGCGTAGCCGATCACCACTCGCAGACAGGATCGGTACATCCAAAATACTGCTCGACGGAATCGTACCAGGACCGCCATGATGTTGGCTACGAGTCTCCACAGCTTTTCAGGCTTGCTGATAACCGACCAAACCATCCGAAATCATTTACGTTAAGTGGGTCTGCGTTCCCGAAAGTCGCAGAGAATTCCATCTATAGCACCCCGCAATAGTAGGGCCTATTTACAAATTTTAATAAAGCGTCAAGTCACCTTATGACTGATTTCAAAATAGCTTGTTCCTTTTTGAATAAGTTCGATCCTACAATTGATTATCAACCTATTCGTAACTTCTTAAAAAAATTAGACTGGAATTCATTATTCGGTGGACAAAGTGGTGTTAACGGGATGCTAGAGGTCTTCTACGATATTCTTGGTACCGCGATACAACAATTTTTGCCATTACGTAAACCTAAAACCGAAAGTTCCCGTCATGGTTTAGTCGAACATTAATAAAAATGCTAAACGAAAAGAATAAGATAAGAAAGCGCTTCAAGAAATATAAGAACCCATTAGATGCTATTGAGTTAAAACTAATTAGTAAACGGTGTGAAAATCTCGCTTCTACTTGTTATAAAAAGTACACAAAACATCTAGAAGACGAATTAGCGTCTAATCCTAAGTTACTTTGGACTTATCTAAAGGCAAAACGAGGAGGTTCCAGTGCTTACCCCTTGACCATGGCCGACGGAATTTCCGCCACTACTGACGGAACAAAAGTATGCGATTTATTTGCAGACTATTTTTCGTCCGTTTATATCCCTGATGATAGTAGGGGTGATGAATTTAATTCTGAATTCTTGCAATTTCTTGAAAATAATAGTTTGTGTCTAACTACTCCAGTTATTTCTTGTGAATCCCTTCACAAGAAGTTAAAAAGCCTTGATTCAAAAAAAGGGGCTGGGCCAGATGGAATACCTCCAGTTTTTATTATAGCTTGTTCATCTGAGCTGGTTTACCCACTTATGTTGATTTATAAAAAATCATTGACGACCGGTATATTTCCTTCAAAGTGGAAAATCGCAAAAGTTGTTCCGGTTCACAAATCAGATGACAAGGACGTTGTAATCAATTACAGGCCTATTTCAATTTTATCTTCGTTCGCCAAAGTTTTCGCGTCACTGATGTGCCCATATATTCAGGATCATTTAAAGATGTATTTAAGCGACCATCAGCACGGATTTGTTAAAACCCGTTCTACTAGTACAAATCTGGTACCTTTTACAGAACTTCTCACAAAGGCTATCGATGCAGGTAATCAAGCTGACGTTATTTATACGGACTTCAGCAAAGCGTTTGACAAAGTATCCCACAAAATCTTAATTACTAAGTTGCATGCCTACGGCATCACTGGGTCTTTCTTAGACTGGCTGAGTTCGTATTTAACTGATAGATTTTTCTTTGTTGTCGTTAATGGTTATCAATCAACCCTACAATGCGTTTCTTCCGGTGTTCCCCAGGATTCACATTTGGGACTAGTTTTGTTTATTTATTTTGTAAATGATATTCCAAGGTGTTTTTTGCACTCCGATTTTTTCATGTACGCTGACAATTTAAAGTTTTTGAGAATTATTAAGACTGAGGAAGACTCGATTACTATTGCAAAGTGACCTTAATCGTCTCGTTCTATGGTGTAAGCAAAGCGTTTGACAAAGTATCCCACAAAATCTTAATTACTAAGTTGCATGCCTACGGCATCACTGGGTCTTTCTTAGACTGGCTGAGTTCGTATTTAACTGATAGATTTTTCTTTGTTGTCGTTAATGGTTATCAATCAACCCTACAATGCGTTTCTTCTGGTGTTCCCCAGGGTTCACATTTGGGACCAGTTTTGTTTATTTATTTTGTAAATGATATTCCAAGGTGTTTTTTGCACTCCGATTTTTTCATGTACGCTGACGATTTAAAGTTTTTGAGAATTATTAAGAGTGAGGAAGACTCGATTACTATTGCAAAGTGACCTTAATCGTCTCGTTCTATGGTGTAACAGTAACGGAATGGAACTTAACCCCAAAAAATGTTACCATGTTAAATTTACAAGAAGGAACATCCCAATATGCAGCAATTATCGTATATCTGGCGAAAATATTAAGCAAGTTGAAATAATAAAGGACCTTGGTGTATTGTTTGACAGGAAGTTAACTTTCACGCCACATCTCGATAGTATTATAAAAAGAGCTTCGAAAATGTTAGGGTTTGTCCTAAGAAATTGCAAAACTTTTCGTCACAGTAGAACAAGAATACTGCTTTATAACAGTCTCATTCGCAGCATCCTGGAATATAATAGTGTAGTTTGGCGTCCTCACTACGCAACGCATTCATTGCGACTTGAACGTGTCCAGAAACGCTTCGCTTGGCACCTCGCATTTTCCTATGGTGTCGCCAAAAAAATACGTTCTTACAATAAAAGACTTGAGAATTTCCACATGACTTCTCTGGAAAAACGTAGACACTTAATTGATGTAATGTTTGCCTATAAAATAATTAAGCATAAAATTGACAGTCCCAGCTTGCTTGCCCTTTTCAGTTTTCGTGCACCCGCTAGAATCCCGCGTAGTGACATTACTCCCCTTTGTCCACCTTTTAAAAGAACTGTTTTGGGAGCCAATTCGCCTTTTGCAAAAATGTGCAAGGCAGTAAATGGCTACAGATGTTATTGATCTCCACTTTGACTCTCTTGCTAAACAGAAAGCCATCCTTAATCGTTTACCGAGCAACGCCTAATCCTAATTAAGTATTTAGTGTTATATCCTATTAAGGTTTTAGTGTTATAAATTTATCAATTTTATCTTTTATTTTTACACATGTTATCAATTAATTCATTCGATTTAATTTAATTTTTTAATTTATACTTTATTTTTTTTATTTTAATGTTTTATTTATCATTTATTAATATTGTTTTCATCATGTTAATAATGTTTATGAATTTGCTTGATTTAATTTATAATTTAGCAATTTCTATACATTTTTACAATTTTGCATTTTTTATTTAATTCTTATCAATTTTACCAAAGTTGTGTCAATGTCAAAGAATATTTAATTTTATCTTTTACCTTTACCAAATTTATAACTTTTAATCAAAATTTCATAAATTCATTTTTACCAATATTGCCAATTTTTCAATGTTAGCGCTTATTACTAAGTAAGTTAGCTTATTTCTCTGATCCATTGTTTTATGCATGTGGTGTTTACCTATAAGTAACTGATGCACTGTTATTTTATTTTTTTAAATGTATTATGTGTTTGTATCAGTGTAATCAATTGTTGGTGAACCTAATAAAATAAATAAATGATAGACCTGATGCTGTGGAGTACCTAAATATTGCTCGGTCGAGATTAAATACAGTAAATTATTTATCGGAATTTAATCAAAGGGAACATAAAAATATTTTTTTAATTTACATTCGAGAAGTTCACCACAATCCTAACAAAACTAAAAGCATGTCTAAACTCCAGACATTGGTATGCACTGAGTGAAAACTTGGAAGACCTAGACTGTCTGACGCCAGCAAACTTTCTAAGGTCAGGGTTAACCGTCATCGAAACAAGAGAAGACGCCCGAAAAAGATGGCAGCAGACTAGAAAAATATATACAAAAATCTGGAAGAACTGGAAAAACGAGTACTTGTGCCAACTATTAGCAAGAACGAAGTGGCAGAAGCCTCAGAAAAACGTGAAGATTGTTGACTCGGTTGTTGTACATGATGGACCAGCGGCCCGCAGGAAAATGGTTGATGGGCAGAGTAACAGATCTTCACCCGGGGACCGACGGATATGTTCGTGTCGTGCCCCTGAAAACATGAAACGGTTCCATAAAGAGACCCATAACAAAGCTATCTATTTTACCAATAGACAGCGAGGCAAACTCTATTCCACAAAACACCGAAAATGACAACATAAAACAAGCTACAATCGAGACCACAACAAAACGCCAACAAACTGCAAGCAAAATCAACTTGATCGGATTAGTAATTACCCTGCTATACCTACTGAGTGCAGCAAGCGCGACAACAAACACAACAAACTTTATCGAATTGTAACAAGGCCTATAGTTCGATAAAGCCACCAACATGAAATTTAGTTTTTTCATTTGAGACGAGTGGAAGACAGTTGTCTACTTCGATGACAAACCCTACTGGCACGGTACAGCAGTGTTCACCAAATTCAACGATCACTCCGAAATCATATGTTTAAAAGTAACACAGAAGACTATGTAACGTTATTTCATTACAATTACATTACGCGTTCGTTCATTCTCTGAACTCGAACACTACAACCGTATTTTGCTGAATCCGGAAGGTCAGGTGAATATGGGGACCAAACGCTTGCGGTGTCGGGTCAATCGCATGTCCCCTGTTCGGAGTATTAGATGGCCAATTCGCCGAATAATATCAACGGGATATAGAACTCATCAAAGAAAATGAGAAACATCTGGCGGCCCTATTGTCTAAAAATCAGACATCTATAATAGAAGTCGAATATAACGTACTAAGAAGATAGGTGTTTCTTCCTATCTTCTTAGTACGTTATATTCGATTGCAAAACAATACAATTTATTCAATCAACATTTGCTAAGCCTAGACAAGCTAACGAGTAACCTTCAGCAAGAAATTGAGTCTTAAGAACTATCAATCGAGTTTGTGAAGTCTCGTAAGTTCGTAACCAATCTTTACAATGGCAAGATGAACTTACACGTCATTGCGCCAGAACAGCTATGGGACGAATTGAACGTCATATCCGGTCAGCTATCAAAGGATGTGGTACTTCCCATCACGAGCATTCAAGATGATTTATTCCGCCTATACCACCTTTTACAAGTGAAGACAAAAATGTTACGGAGATATTGAAGGTGTAAAGTTTCAACTTTAACTGAGGTTTTTTTTTAAATATGTTTGAAATGTTGTAAACTTGTCCCACGACTCTTATACCGTTGCATGCACTAGTGTTTTGCGTGTGTTAAATTGAACGCTGCCATAAACAGCGATTTTTCACACCAAAAAACAAGAAGTCTCCCAGCAATTATATTTGTGCAATCTTACTTAGTTTGGTGTAATTACAGAATGCGTAGGAGCCGGCTATGTGATGGGTCTTTTTACACCCTGAAGTGCGTGGAGCAAACAGAAAAGCACATTTAATGGTGACGAACGCAATAACACTCACAGTCTCATGGATCTTGGAGTCGAGTCCCTGGATCTCCTGCTGGTTGGCCGTGCTCAGCAAGAAGTTGTTCATCTGCGTCTTCAGCGTGTCGTCCACCTGCAAGCACAGTGACGCGGTAGGGCGGGTGGCGGGTGGGGGGGGGGGCGGGGGGCGGCTCGGCTCACCTCCACGTCGATGTCGTAGCACGCCGTCTGCTTGGTGTCGTGCGGCGGCTCCACGGCGATGACGTGGTTGATGACGATGGGGTCGGGCGGGTGCAGCAGCGCGCCCAGGCGGCCCGGCACCTCGGCCAGCTTCATGCGCGCGGCGCCGAAGATCTGCTCCAGGTACTTGTCGCAGGCCACGTACTCGCGCTCGTGCACGTCCTGCAGGCGGTGCGTCTTCACGTACTGCCACAGCGCGTTGACGATGACGGGCCGCGTCTGCGTGTGCACGCCCAGCAGACGCGCCAGGCGCTGGTCCAGCTTGAACTGCAGCGGCTGGTAGTCCAGCAGCAGCAGGATGGTGCAGCGCACGTTCTTGTAGCCGGGCCGCTTGACCTGGAAGCCGTCCGTCTCCTGCGTCGTGAGCGTGCGGTGCCACTCCACCAGGTGGTTGTCGGGCCCGTACAGGTCCTTGTCCAGCTCGATCACCAGCGACTTGAAGAACGACGAGAACTTGCGTTTCACCTGCAACACCTCCGCACGCTAAAACTTACTGCCCTCCGTGTCGTTAACATACTCCAATTCAAAAATGGGTAAAACTATGTATAAATAATTGAATACGTCAGAAGAAGCACATAAGATAGATAGAGTAAAGTTACTTTGTTGGGGTCGTTCTTGGTGTCGTCGAGCAGGCGGCCCTCCACGCGCAGCTCCCACGACGGCACGGCGTTGTCGCCCTGACCTGCACACGACTCACGGGTCACGTCTCACAGAAGGTACTGACCTGCACACGACTCACGGGTCACGTCTTACAGAAGGTACTGACCTGCACACGACTCACGGGTCACGTCTTACAGAAGGTACTGACCTACACACGACTCACGGGTCACGTCTCACAAAAGGTACTTCACCTACTACCAAATGTGTAGTTCAGGGATTCCCGAACTTCGCCGCGATTATTTGTCAGATTAAAGTTACATTTTATATTTACTTTTTTATTCATAATATTAGGAAAAAGGGCGAAAAAAAAAACGATTCTACATAATTATTCACAATCATTCGATGCGCTGCCGAATCGAAATTATAAGGTTCGTTTAAGGGGCACGCAACAAAATGATAGTTTTATGGTAGAAATCAATTCTGAGCATGCGTAAATATTCATCCCAACTACGGAGCTCTTCACAATGCGTGGTCCGACACGCACTTGGCTGGTTTTTCTAAATAATCACTGAATGTATCCATACTAATATTATAAAGAGAAAAGATTTGATTTTTTGTAAGTTTGTTTATAATGGATAAACTCAAAAACTACTTACTGGCTTTAAAAATTCTGTCACCTAAAGAAAGCTACATTATCAGCGAGTAAAATGGGCTGTATTTTATTGTGCAAACATTAGATATTCCTAATAACAATAATGTAACCCAAGGTATCAAAAATTTGCCTATAAAAGTCATTATTTGGCGTGCACTACGAAAATATTGATGATACATAAAATAATGTATTATATGTGTATAGTACTCATCATTACCCACAAAAAAGTGCTCCGAGGCTAACTACACACATCAAAAAAGTCTAAGCAACATGTACGGTTTTGCACTTTTGAACGATTTTTACTACATATTGTAATATATTTATGTTTCTTCTATATCTAAGCATTTTTTGATGCATTAGTGACTAAAGGAACAAAATATTTCATTAAATTGTTAATTTAATCACAATAATTACAATATAGTCCGGGGAAATTACGCCGAAGTTTAGGCTAACTTTGCATTAATTTAAAACATCGACTTTTTTCGTTTAACGTGTAGGGTATGGACTGAGAGTATTTTATAATGTATACCGCTAAACTTCACCCCTGCGTGTACGTTTTTTTAAAGTAAACATGGCTGTTTAAATTTTAATTAAGAGAAAAAAATATGAACAGATTTGTTTGTAAGGTGTGTCAAAGAGATGAGGTATTATGATTACAAGTAGGTTAGAAAACTAAACATGTTCGTCCGCGGAAACTTTGTTAAAATTAAAATTACGAAATTTTTGAATTGTGCTTCAAGCTAAAATATTATCAACGGTTTTTTTTGCATTAAATTCCCTAATTATTTAATTTAATACGCTATCCAACAAAGTTAAACATTATTGTACTAGCGCAAGATATTAATCAAAGATTTTTTGCAATAGCAGTTCAGGCGAAAATGTTACAGAGTTTTTAGTTTAACTTTTATGTATTGGTGCAATCTGACTTAATTACAAGAAAATTAAACACAATAAAGTGACTTAACCCGTGTTTTTTTTATGTAGAAATTTGCTGTAATCTTTTTAATTTTCTTGTAATTAAATCAGATAGAGCCTACAAAAAAAAGTTAAACTAAATTTAACTCTGTTACAGTTTAACACACTATCAGTAGCAACGGATTAGCAATATACTTCAAAATCATTCAGATTGTGATGCAAATTGCGTTACGCAATTAGAGTGCTGATCTCATACCAACAAAATATTAAACGTTTCACAAACCTCGCTAAGGCATACCACCAATTAGTACCTGTGTTCGCTCATAGATGGTGTAAAAAACTAAGAAAAATCCTTGGCGTATAAACCATAATTAGACCAGTTTACTATACTCATATTTTAGTGATATTTATTTTAGAAGTATGTATGTATATTCTCGTATTGTATGTTTATATTTAAATTAGATAATAGTGATTAGCACAGTAATAAAATTTGTAGTTTTATTTTATGTAAGTATTTTGTTTTCTCTTCTACTCTTACACACGTTGTCTACATCTCTTTGTCTACTTTCCTATCGCAGGTATGCAGGAAGAGATTTTTTGAAATAAGCATCATCTTTGTACGTATTTTTCTGTTCCTTTCTTCTTGTCTGTTTTCGTGTGTGTGTTTAATTGTTGTTGTTTGTTTGATTCCCAGGTCGGACAAAGTGTTATTGGGCTTTTCCACCAGGAATTTCTCAGTAGCAGCCCGGAGTCTGGATTTGTGCCAGGTTGATGGCAATAGGCTCGCCCCCTGTTACGTGTGACTTAAGGCCGTCTTGTAGTGCGGTGTGTAGCCGGCTGTAACTGGCCGGCCGTTGCGAGCTCTTGAACTGCTAGATTTTGTGTATATTTGCTCCATAGATAAGAAATTATAAAATGTGTTCTCACCAAGTACTAAAAAACAATAAGGTCTATCTTTTGGTATAACTTTTACATGGTTTAACGAAGTAATCTCTTCAAGGTACACGTTTTAAATAGCGATTTAGTGTCATCTTTGTGATTTTTTTTTATCGAGCCAATTATTTTAATTCATGTTTCTATCTTCACACAGTGCTTGATAATATGTTCAATTTTCTTAAAATATTTTCTTTTTGCGCAAAATTTATATTTTGCTAGATTCACAGAGGTTTAAAAAGTTAAAAAGTACTGCAACCTCGCCTTAAACATAACTGGCGAAGCGTGGGTGTACTATAGGTACACCTCTGCGTAACCCTTCGGGGATTACAGGCGTGTTGTTATGTTGTGTGGTAAAAAGATCGCCACCATTAGTTTTCAGAAACTATCTTTCAAACGGGACGGAGAGTGGAACTTTGTAGACGAAGATACGAAATCAACGCGGACGAAATCGCGGGTGAAGTGCTAGTATTTTATAATAGCACTTAAGTTATGTTGCGAACTAATTAATCATGTAAAATTATTTACGATTTAAAAATTAATATCCTACCATTCGGTAACGTTCCTCCTAAACGCACCTTACAAGTTCGATTCGGCAGCGTATCGAATGGTTGTGAATAGGGGTGCTGAATTGCGCTGCGGACTGAAAAAATTTGGGAGCCCCTTTGTAATTGCTATAGAATCCGGCAAAGCATTTACACCTTGCTCCAAAAGTATCTGATAAAAATGTAAACATAATGGTTCACAAAACGTACTGTGGGTGTCAACTTGAAGTGCCACAATACGAATTGTGTGATTTGAATGATTGATACTTAAATAGAAAATTCTAATTTAAAATCACATTTTAAGATGTTTTTAATTTGACAATTGAGGTTAATTTTACAACCTCAATATTCAACGATGATTTTTAAATTAATTACAATTTATTAATGACAATTAAACAATAATAATTGTAGTCGAGCAGACTAATTTTTCTAACATGGATTAGCAATTCCCTTCAAAATCTTGATATCAAATTGTGATTGAAACTGAGGAACACTTGAATTGGGCAGGTTTGTTTACACTTTCATCAGATACTTCTGGAACAGACCTTACTTTGGTACTTTTTTGTTTTATAAACCATACAGTTGGCATTTTTAGTAAACGATGTTCATGGATTCGCATACCCGGGTAGAATGTATTGGAGATGAAAATCCTGAGCTTCCGCTTCTGCTTCATGGGTCGCTTGAGCGCCTCCTGGATGTCGAGGCGCTTGCGCATGATGGTGGCGTCGAGCTTGCGCTCGAAGGCCAGCAGGTCCATGTAGGCCTGCGACTCCGGCACCAGGTCGCGCACCTTCTGCGGCAGGATCTTGTCCGCCAGCCGCTTCTTGCGCTTGGAGGCCGGCCCGCCCGCGCCGCCGTACGCGTCCCTGAACAGATACGCGGTCAGAGACGCTCGCGCCGGTCGCGCGCGCGCTCGGCTCGGTACTCACGGGTTGTAGAGGCCGGGCTTGTGCTGCGGCGGCAGCGCGGCGCGCGCGTCGGGCGGGCGCTTGGCGGGCGGCGCGGGCGCGGGCGGCGGCGCGGCGCGCAGGCCGGGCGCGGGCGGCGGCGCGGCGCGCGGGCCGGGCGCGGGCGCGGACCCGCCGCCGTACGCCGCGCCGGGCGCGGGCGCGGGCCCGCCGCCATAGGCCGCGCCGGGCGCGGGCGCGGGCCCGCCGCCGTACGCCGCGCCACCCGCCGCGCGCCCGCCGCCCGGCCCGCCCGCTCCCACCGGCGGCGGAGTGAACCCGCTACGTGCCTGTTGACATACATACACGAACGTATTATGAAAACAAACGCATGTCGACTGGCTGGGATTGGTTCCCTGAATTATTTACAACCAAACACCACTTAACATGAGTTTAACACATTGTAGTTGTAGCACGTTGTAGTTTGACACATTTTGACACATCGTTGCTTTTCCTTCCAGAAACCGGGTGTAAGTCACGCGTACCACTTATGCGGCCTTCTGACTGAAGGGCGGCCAACCCGACATACTTTTCATACAAACGCTCGTACGTGATTGTGGCGTTGTAACACATCTTTGAAATTTTTGAACTAATAGGTATCTTGTGTACTATATCTAGGTTTTTATGCAAGCAGATTTTTTTTTTTTTTTGAAAAACAAGTTCAGTATAAGCCTGCAAAAATCTGCTTTATTGCACAAATTTTACCTGAACTTTGGCCATTCATAATGTACTCATAAATTGTAAATGTTAAGAAAACATTACGATAGAAACCTTGCAAGTGTAATGGAGATTCTAAATGACCAACATTTATTTCGCAAACTGGTAAGGCTTACTCCAAAACACGTACGGTCTATTTCCTGGAACAAGTTTTATGAAATTTCCGCACATTATTTTTCGTTCCATGGTATCGCGTTCTCACTCGTTTGTTAATAGTTTTCACTAGCGCTGGATGAAACAACAAACTTTTCGACCATGCTCGCGTCGACGATAGACGGACCGGGAAGGCACCTCTTAAGGAGGCTATCACATTTTGAACTCGCTCAAGTTTAGGTATCTGAATCGCAACACAACAACATTACGCGCACGCACACATTGAAACCGCTGTCAGCTCGATTTTATACGTACCCAAAAATTTCAAGCGCTGGCCATTATGCATTAAATACCATATTCTTACGGTTTACTGATACTGGTTTACTTTTCATCTTGTTTCCATGTTTTCAGTTCATATTTTTGCAGTCGGGTTTTTTGTTTTTTTTAATAATAAGTTTTATTTTAAGATTTTTAGTGTTATTAATAAACAAATTGTTTAGTTGAGTATTGGTAAGTTAATAAGCTATACGACATAGTAAGGTTAGCAAGATAGGATAGGTCAATTGGCTCCTTTCTTTCATAGAATTCTTAACGTTACGAGTAAAACTCCAATTTAATACCTATTTCTTTTACGAGTTTGTCTATAATTGTATGTTACGGTTTAACTGACTAACTTCCATTAAATATTGGCATGCCATCAGTGCATGGCGGAATATGTTTTTGCACATCTTTTGTACCCACCACATTTATGCAAATAAACGATTTTGATGGGAAAAACTTTTGCTATTTCTGACTTTTGTAATGGCCAGTTTGTTCATTATAACAAAAACTGGTCAATTGCGGGTCAGAAAACGCACAATGAAGGGTTACGTAGTTAGGATGAATTTATCCCATCAAAATATGTCGCATGAATGGCCGTTTTTTTTTTTTTTTTTGAGCTCTAAGGGACCGTAGACTTTCTTATTTGATATTAATTTTAACTCAATACCTCTACGCGTTCCTGAAAAAAAGGGTCTTGACTGACAGACAGGCGGACGGACGGACGGACAGGCAACGAAGTGATCCTTACAGGGTTCCGTTTTTTTTTTTGGCACCATCTTGCGTTTTGATTTTGACTCTATTATCGTCGTCTTTGCCCTCGAAAACCATGAAAACGACACCCATGATATAAAATTTGCAAGTGTCTTTAGCAGAAATGTCATTCGCGCAAGTGAACCAGATCCGATGTATCAAATCTGAGTTGGTCTAACTCTCTCATAAGAAACAGCTAGGATCTATTGGCATAAAAAAGTGAAAATTGCTCATTTTCTTGCTGGCTGTACATTTTTTTTTTTAATCTGTGAATGCAATTCATAATGTCTCAGATTTTTAGGACAGTCTTCTAAGACCGAATTTGTGTAGCTACAACGGTTAAGATATCCTTACTTCCCATCTTAAAAATCCATCCCGCATTGCCATGATAATTGACTGCTTAGCTCCAGAAAGATATAGCGTGATGGTAATCATTTTAAAGGTTAAATCTGTAACTGTTTAGCTCGTCTTTTTACAATTTTCTGTAAACCTTAAGAGGCATACAAACATAATGCAATATTGTTCATCCCCATAGTAAATAGCGTGATAATATATAACCTATTGGTTGACCAGACTTATTGGGAATATATATGCAAAATTTGAACAGAATCTATCCGAATAGTATTTGCGTGATGCTAGAACATACATTCAGAAAAACAGCCAAAAATTCTAAAAACTCTATTTTGCGCATTAGAACGATCTCAGACCTGAAACCAATTATTTTTTTCAAAAATATTCAATGTACAATTTTAACTTCGCTTCGATTTTGTTATTAAAGAAAATGTACGTTTTTGTAGTTTGTGTCAAAATATTAGGTTAAAAGTGTTATAAAATATATATATTTGGAATTGGCTATTTACTAGCTTTTATTTGATACCCATATTAATATAATCACAAAATATATTTTTTTATTCCCCCTCTCGTTTTTGATTCGGAGATGCCACATTCAAATTTTATAGCCTATGTCACTCCCACAATTAAAACGAATCTAAGGATACCTCTTATGTTAAAATCCATCAAGCCGTGCAGCCTACAGAGCGTGCCAAAGAAATAGACATACATACATAGATACATACAATTGCCATACAATTGGCCAAGTGCGAGTCGGACTCGCGCACGAAGGGTTCCGTACCATTACCTATAAAATGGCAAAAAAATCACGTTTGTTGTATGGGAGCCCCCCTTAAATATTTGTTTTATTTTAATTTAATTATTTATTTTTAAAGTGAATATATAACTAAACATTCTGTGAATATTTGAAGCGTCTACCTGTTGCCGTTATCAATATCGAGCAAAAACAAGCAAAACAATCACGTTTGTTGTATGGGAGCCCCTTAAATATTTATTTTATTCTGTTTTTTAGTATTTTGTTGTTATAGCGGCAACAGAAATACATCATCTGTGAAAAGTTCAACTGTCTAACTATCACGGTTCATGAGATACAGCCTGGTGACAGACAGACGGCGGAGCCTTAGTAATAGGGGTTCCCGTTTTACCCTTTGGGTACGGAACCCTAAAAACTAAGTGCATACGATTTTTTTTACCAAATGTAAAAAGTAGTGATTTTAGTTACTTTCATAGTATCATGTCTTACGGTATTTTACTTTGGGGACGGGCTGCAGACATCCGAGTCTATTTGTATTCTGCAGAAAAGAGCCATCAGAGCCATATATAATCTCCGCAGGAGCGATTCTTTTAGGGAACTGTTTAAGTATATTAACATCAAGAAGGTGCCTTGTCAATATATCTATGAAAACATCATGTACCTACGTAAGAAAAAATTTACATCTGATGTAAATTTTTTCTAAAAGTAAAAGAGGCGAAAGACATGATTATAGTACTAGAAGTAGGGATGGATCTATTAGCTCAACCAGGTTTCAGACTGGCAAAAATAGACTCGTCTTTCATGGGGTACTGTTTAAAATGTTTTAATAAAACTCCTCCCCACATACTTCAACTGAATCAGACGAAATTCAAATCTTGTATAAAACGCACACTTTGCACGCAGGCATAATACTCGTATTATAAGTGGGGGATTACATCTCATATATATAAACTCAATCTCCTTTGTATTATATAATTGCATAGCACAGGTGTGAGTACTATGTACAATAGAGCTACCGGTTAGTAAGAAGTAGAGTAAGTAGTAGTTAGTAAGAAGTAGTAGCAATAGAGTTACCGGGTAATATGTCTTTCATTGACTTGAATGTGCCCTGGTGGCTGAGAGTACGTCATGCTCACTCAGATGTCTCGCTGATGGTGGCATGTGTGTTGGATCATTTAGCTCCCTTCGAAATGGTTGAGCTGAATGGTGATGATTCATGAGTCATGTTCATGAACTGGTGCTGTCATTTGGGACTGGTCATCTCTTAGCAAAATAATCAATTCAAAACTAAAGTTTTGAATTGTTTTTTTTTTAAATGTTATTATCACAGACGCTTCTGACGTTTTGCATCGTTCTCACATATATAATTTCAATAGGAATGATGTAACCAATAATTTGTATCAATATTTTAATTTAAAAGGGTGTCTGTGGAGTTTCTTGTCCATTCTTTTCCTTACCTATAACCTACTACTCTTTGGAATGGGCAACTAGCTTCATATTTCTAACTGATCGACTTTTCAAAAGACGATTTGAAAGTCCCTGTGAATGGTTTAATTGAAATAAATGTTTTGAGTTTGAGTTTCGAGTTTGAGAAGATTGATGGATTTATTGTTTCCAAATAATAATATTTACATTAGAATAATAATTTCATCTCTTCTTTAAACTGACTTCTTAAAATCAAGTTGTTACTTAATAAAAATTTGGCTGAGAATCAGCACTTTTGGAATGTCACAATGACATAAGACAGTCCTCCGAAATGCCCACCCTTAAACTTTTACTTGTGTTTTAGCTGGGTATTAGTGGTTCAACAAACTCCCCAGCTTACTTAGGAATATCATAGTTTTTCCTTCTTCTTTGTTTTTCTCTCATCACATGGATAAAAACAAATCATTAATTTATGTGAAATGAAAACATAAATAGCCAGGATACTATAATATCTCTCTACCTATAGTTATTTAATATTTTCATTCTGTTTTAAGCTAAATTTTACAGGCAGTGCAATACTGTTACGGTCTACAGTTATGCAGCAATTATACCTCTAAATAATTAAGCAAAATAAATTGATTGATTTTTTTACAATTTTTAATCCTAATGTTATTATTTTGAGTACCTACCCTGTAATAGTTTTTTTTGCTGGCTTATGAGAGCAATATTAGCAAAATGAAGTTTGAATAGGTACTTGATTATATTATAAATTATAGTTCGAAAATAGCGGAATCGTACTAATGATACAATGCGTCGCTACGGCACCAAACACAGATGAGAATGTTTAAGTAATTATGTACCTACATACAAAGTAATCGCTCGATATAATCCGGAAAGTTTAATGTTAAAGATCTTACTGGAAAGTTGGGTCCCGGGTAAGGCCTGGGCGGCATTGGGGAGCCCTGAGGCTGTGCGGGCCCTGGGTAGCGCTGCTGGGGCTGCATGGCACCGGGAGGGGGCGCGGGACTCGGGCCGCCGGTAGGAAAGCGTTGTGCCATGATTTACACTGATTATTTATTAAGCTCTATAAGTACTTATAAACCACATTACTTATCAAATTACATTAATTTGCCATTATTTTACAGCAACAAATAGTTCAATAGAAGTATCTATTTCTCTTTAGTAAAATGCTGTCAAGTCATTCAAATGTCAAACATACACACGAGTACAATAGACAACAAACAAGCCAGGAGGAGCTAACAAACAACCGCTATGGAATTAGTATATATTTTTTTAAATAATATTTTAATGGACGGGTTGCTGGGACCTTTTAGCAGTCTTTATTTAGTTACAAACTTTGTTTAATATTGATGAAATGAAATATTCAATGCATGATGATGATATCCCCGTCCGCTCCCCTTGAGTTTCAGTAAAAATGTGGCACTTTATTGAGACCTTACGTGGACTTCTTGAGAGAACTTGAAGTGATGTTGCACTGTTTTGTTTCATTTGCCTACACTAATGCACGTTCACGAACACTTAATGGTTAATAATCCACCATTATTACACATTAATATTCAGCTAAACACAAATTTTAGAAAATAAAACAAAACTGCTAAAGCAGTTTGTTCACTTTCCCGTCAATAACCTCCGGAATTAGTATGTACCACAGATTACTACATACATTATAAATGTGAGTGAAGTGACATGTTTACATGTCACTTCACTTTCCCGTCAATACCTAACCTCCGGAATTAGTATGTACCACAGATTACTACATACATTATAAACATATTATAAACTATGAGTCAAACTATGCGCAAACTCAAATTGCAGGGCAGCTTAGAGCATTTAATCATGCTCTACGAGACGGAGCGAAGACGACCTTAGAAGATGGCAGAGACCAGAGACAACATTTTTTTTTTGTATATTTTATTGTTGCCACTACCTATATCCTGTCTATACCTTCATGCCTGCATGGGTGTTTTGAATTTTTGAAAGCGAGAACACTCACATACATTTTTTAATAAAATTATATTCTAATAATGATATTTTTATTTTAGAAGTAGTATGTATGTAAGTATGTCGTATTGTATATATGTATTTTAAATGAGTGAATTTTTTTTTTTAATATTTATATTTTTGTTTTCTCTTCTACTCTTACACACGTTGTTTACATCTCTTTAGCTACTTTCCTATCGCAGGTACAGATTTCTTTAGAAATAAGCATCACCTTTGTATGTATTTTTCTGTTAGGTATTTTCTTTTTGTGCGACTCGCTAGCGATTTCAAAATCTCTGACAGATTTTTCAAGCATATTATATTATATGCTGTGTATTTACAATCTACTGTTATAAAATTCGTTAAGGGGGATGCTCTAAGGTAGCCCGCGAAATTCAAATTTTATTATGTTTTTTGCAATTTGCAGGTCAGTAACGGGTTGTATGTTGATCTAAATATGATTCGCGGCCATAACAAATTTGGCTTTACAGAATTATAATCATTAAAAATTTATAATCTGTAAAAATGAACAGTCCGTGTACTTCCAGTGTTGTGCCCTTTAGTAGAATATGCAGGAACCGAGGCGTTAATTAATTCACTAAAAACGAAAACCTTCGCAAGCAATGAGACATTGCTACGTCGCGCGTCGCAAGCATTTTACAGTTACAGAACATTCTAGTTTGCGTTGTGATCATTTTTCAGTGCGCAAAGGCAACACCGTACGTGTTACTACATTGTGTTTAAGCTAATATCGAGGACGAAGCTGAGTATAAACCATTCAACATAGCGTTTGTGTTTATTCACCCGATCCGCGCAGGCGTCCCTCAGGGGTCTGTGCTGGCTCCGCTCATTTTCACGCTGTTCACCAGTGACATCCCGAAATGTAGAAAGGCGCAGTTAGCTCTGTTCGCAGACGAACCGGCCATCTACTACACCGGCCGCAGTCAAGACCAGATCTCCCGCATCCTACAGACCGAAGTCAACAGACTCGGTGACTGGTTCAGGAAGTGGAGGATCTAGGTCCATCTTGATAAAAGCCAAGCGGTTCTCTTTTTTAGGCCCCGGCGTACACCGGCCCTACCCCGACAGATCACCATGTTCGGCAAGCCTATCCCTTGGGAGAAGCGAGCCAAATATCTCGGTGTGATCTTAGATCATCACATTTCGTTCACTGAGCACATAAAGCAAGTGCGTTCGCGTTCGCGCCGCTTTCGCTCTCGGTAGGCTTTCTTGCGTTCTCAACCACGCAGCAAGTTGTCCCTTAAGGGCAAATTGCGTATTTACGCAGCGTGCATCCAGCCGATTACGACGAACGCGTGTGCCGCTTTCGCACACGCCCGTCCCCACCTCATTCATAGAATGCAGGCACTTCAAAACCGATTTCTCCGTAAAATTACGGACGCTCCATGGTTCGTTCGGAACGAAACCCTTCATGTAGATCTTAAAATCCCCACCATTAAGCAGTTTATGAAACGCGCGACAAAGCGGTTCTTCGAGTCCGCAGATAGACATCGCAACCCCTTGGTTGTGCAGGCAGCTAGCTATAGGCCTTCTCAGATTAGTCAGACTCGCTGACCTAGGCATACTCTCTTAGATCCGGATGACCCCATTACTCTCCTTCAGGAAAGCAATAGGGCCACAAGTACAGTGCACAAATACAAACCGTCATTCCGTCCTCGCCGCCGAGGTACCACGCGAAGTTCAAGAATTAATTGTTCCCCCCGTCCCTTGCACTTCGAACCGCCAGCCCCGAGACTGAGTGAGCCGTAGCATTTAATAGTAATCCCCGTTAATAATCATGAATTTAAACTTTCGATCCAGCCCGTCCTCAACTTGCTGTTTTTCCCCAACGACGCCCTAAGCCGAGGTTCGTACCCCACAGGGGGTGCCCTTAGAGCGCTGTCGTTTAGTTTATAAGACTTATATTTACGCTCCTGGCTGGAAGCTTTAAGCTCACACCTTAGGGCAGCCACAGGAAAGACCGGTTAAGCAGTCACGGCCTCTCAAGGTCAACTGCGAGATGCCATTCATAAAAAATAAAAAAAGCTGGTGTTTATCACCAGCAGATACCAAACAGGTCTTCACCTTAACGCTGTGTGTTTTAGGGAGACACATAATATGACTGTTTTGCAATCCAACAAATAGGCATTATACTCAGCGTCGTCCTCAAGATTAGCATAAACACAATGTATATAGTAACACGTTCGGTGTTGCCTTTGCGCACTGAAAGTAAAACTAAAAAAAATACGCGTATTTTTGAACAGTTTTAGGTGAGGGTAGACATATTTATTTAGCTCGCTACCGTGTTCTATTGCCCATTCACTGCACAGTTCAATGCTCTGCCGGAGCGCACATAATTTTCTTAAATAATTATTATCAGTGTTGTTAAAGTTTTAGAAAGCGTCATGGGGAAACGAAAAAGTAAACACGATTATGAATATATCACTAAAACACAAATTATTAAATAAACAAAAAACCCGACTGCAAAAAAATTAACTGAAAGGATCGAAACAAGAAGAAAAGAAAATCAGTATCCTTAAGTACCAAAAATAAATAAATGCAGTCGGAGGCAACTAGGATGTTACGATCGCTTTAAAATTTGCCTCCGACTGCATTTATTTATTTTTGGTTTTTAAAGGATACTGGTTTACTTTTCATCTTGTTTCGATCCTTTCAGTTAATTTTTTTGCAGTCGGGTTTTTTGTTTATTTAATAATTAGTTTTATTTTAATTTTTTTAGTGTTATTATTGAACAAATTGTTTAGTTGAGTATTGGTAAGTAAAATAAGCTATACGACATAGTAAGGTTAGCAAGATAGGATAGGTCAATTGGCTCCTTTCTTTCATAGAATTCTTAACGTTAAAACTCCAATTTAATACCTATTTCTTTTTCGAGTTTGTATATAATTGTATGTTACGGTTTAACTGACTAACTTCCATTAAATATTGGCATAACATCAGTGCATGGCGGAATATATATTTGCACAGAATTTTATACATCTTTTGTACCCACCAAATTTATGCAAATAAACGACTTTGATGGGAAATATTTTGCTATTTCTGTTTTTTCTTTTGTAATATCCAGTCTGCTCATTATAACAAAAACTGGGGCCCAAGTCTGCTATTTTTATAAATTCAGTCATTCCAACACGATCCCATTGTCATGCCATTGTCATTTTGATAAAAGTTCGTAATCTGGTAAATTCATAATGGTCGATCATTTTCTTTGCAATTTCTTTCAATGTAGTGTCAATGGCCGACCATTGGAAAGTCATAATGACTCCATTATAATAGTAGATTACCAAACTTGTCAAAATCAACAATTATGAAATCAATGATCGACCATTCTGACACTATTGTAATAGCAGACTTGAGGCCCCGGTCAATTGCGTGTCAGAAAACGCACAATGAAGGGGCAAATCAAATCTCAGTTGGTCTAACTCTCTCATAAGAAACAGCTAGGATCTATTGGTATGAAAAAAGGGAAAATTGCTCATTTTCTTGCTGGCTGTACATTTTTTTTTTAAATCTGTGAATGCAGATCAAATTGTCTCAGATTTTTAGGACAGTCTTCTAAGACCGTGTTTGTGTAGCTACAACGATTAAGATATCCTTACTTCCCCCCTTAAAAATCCACCGTGCATATGCCATGATAATTGACTGCTTAGCTCCATAAAGATATAGCGTAATGATAATCATTTAAAAGGTTAAATCTGTAACTGTTTGGCTCGTCTTTTTACAATTTTTTTGTAAACCTTAGAGGCATACAAACCTAATGCAATATTGCTCATCCCCCATAGTAAATAGCGTAATAATATATAACCTATTGGTTGACCAGACTTATTGGGAATATATATGCAAAATTTGAACAGAATGTATCCGAATAGAATATGCGTGATGCTCGAACATACATTCAGAAAAACAGACAAAAATTCTAAAAGCTATATTTTCGGCATTAGAATGATCTCAGACCTAAAACCAATTATTTTTTTCATAAATATTCAATGTACAATTTTAACTTCGCTTCGATTTTGTTATTAAAGAAAATATACTTTTTTGTAGTTTGTGTCAAAATAGTAGGTTCAAAGTGTTATAAAATATATATATTTGAAATTGGCTATTTACTAGCTTTTATTTGATACCCATATTAATATAATCACAAAATATTTTTTTTATTCCCCCTCTCGTTTTTGATTAGCAGATGCCACATAAAACATTTATAGCCTATGTCACTCCCACAAATAAAACGAATCTAAGGATACCTCATACGTTAAAATCCATCAAGCCGTTTAGCCTACAGAGCGTGCCAAAGAAATATACATATGTGGCGAGTATAGTCGGCAAGTAAACTCGCACACTTGAACGCAGCATAAAAATCACGCCACCTTTTTAAGCCCCGCCTCTAAGATAAGGATTTAACTAAGTGTGCGTAGCGAAGCGCACACATGAACGACCGCCGCCTGCGATCCTTTGTCTAGGATGACGACGCGCGCGCATTGTGGGCGTTGCTAACAGTGACGTATTTTGTTTACTCTGTAGTATAAATACCTGTGTCCTAATGGCATAGAACTCTGATTTTGTTCCATCATTCATCGCTGTATACTCACTCATTTAGTATAATATATATCATCCGCTTTTACGCATCAGCTTATTTCATTGAATTCCGACCTGTACCTACTCATCAGGCTCGCACAGTAGTGGGTCAATAAGCGTCATCTACTACATACGCGCCTACCCACTTCATTGGTGACCCCGACGTGATCGTGTGGCGTGACGTGACGTGCCGCTTCATCTAGCACGCAAGAAGAACGACGGCTGGAGACCATGTGGAGATTACAGATCCTTGAACGCACGTACTATTCCTGACCGTTATCCGGTTCGACATGTGCAGGACTTCGTACACCAGCTGGTAGGGAGCACCATCTACTCCACAGTCGATTTAGTTAAGGCCTATAATCAGATACCAGTCGCAGAAGAAGACATTCCCAAGACCGCCATAACAACACCCTTTGGGCTGTTTGAATTTCCGTTCATGACGTTCGGACTTCGCAACGCAGCCCAAACGTTTCAACGGTTTATGGACGAAGTACTCCGGGGCCTAGATTTCTGTTATACCTACCTGGATGACATCTTAATCTCCAGTAGCAGCGTTGTCCAGCATCAACAACACCTCAGACAGCTATTTCAGAGGTTGACAGAATATGGTGTACTCATAAACACAAGCAAATGCACATTTGGAAAGTCGAAAGTGACTTTCCTGGGCCACGAGGTCTCGGCAGCTGGAATCAAGCCACTAAATACAAAGGTCCAGGCCATCCAGGATTTCCCGGTACCCAAGAGCACCAAGGAACTTAGAAGATTTCTTGGAATGATAAACTTCTATCGGAAATTCCTACCAGGAGCAGCTTCCATGCAAGCGCCTTTAAACAAATTTTTAACAGGCCTCAAGGTTAAGGGATCCCAGCCAATAGAAATGACGCCGGAACACCTCGAAGCTTTCAACAAATGTAAGCAAAGTCTGACAGAAGCCACACTGCTAGTCCATCCAGACTCAACGGCAGAACTCGCAGTACAAACAGACGCCTCAGATACGGCAATCGGTGCGGTATTGCAGCAAAAGCAGGGTCAGGAATGGAAACCCTTGGCATTTTTCTCCAGGAAGCTGAGCCCTGCCCAGACAAAGTACAGTCCGTATGATCGCGAACTACTAGCTATCTACGAGGCCATACGGTATTTCAAGTTCATGGTGGAAGCGAGAACGTTCACAGTTTTAACCGATCACAAACCACTGACATTTGCATTCAACAAGCCACGTGAAAACTGCTCCCCACGCCAGTACAGATATTTAGATTTTATCAGCCAGTACACAACAGAAATAAAATTCGTGGCTGGCAAAGACAACGTCGTAGCAGATGCTTTGTCACGAATTGACGAAATCAATTCGCCCATTGAATACCAGTCCCTGGCCAGCAAACAAGAGACCGATGTGGAGCTGCAAGAACTCTTACGTAACGGCTCCAGTCTAAAACTGAAGAAAGTAAGACTCCCTGAAGCAGGAGTTGAGGTGTACTGTGATATCGCAGCGGGCACACGCCCATTTCTCACCAAACGGTTTCGCAAACAGACATTTAATACCCTTCACGGTCTCAGTCACCCAGGTGGTAAGGCAACGGTCCGTTTAGTAACCGAGAGGTACGTATGGCCCGGCATAAGACGAGACTGTCGACAATGGGCCAAGGAATGTGAAGCATGCCAACGAAGCAAAGTGTCCAGACATACGTCAGCACCTCTGACAGCTTTCCAGACACCTTCAGCACGGTTCCGCCACATTCACATAGACTTAGTGGGTCCTTTACCATTATGTTCTGGTTACAGGTACTGTCTCACCGTAGTCGACCGCGTAACGCGTTGGCCTGAGGCGTACCCTCTACAGGACATCACGGCGGAGACTTGCGCAACCGCTCTAACGTCAGGGTGGATTGCGCGGTTCGGCAGCCCAGAGCACATCACCACCGATCGGGGCAGGCAATTCGAGTCCCGCACCTTTAAGGAACTCGCTGCTCTAATCGGGGCATCGCATCACCTGAACCACTCCGTCTACCAGGACAATTTTTCGTCTCCACTCCAGAAGAGACAGTCGATATGACCAGCCTGGTCAGCAGGCTCCGCTCACACATGAGTAAGCTAACACCACAACCTACTTCCTGGCACACTAGTTCCAATCGACCGTTCTATGTGCCCAAGGACCTAAGCACAGCAACCCATGTTTTCCTGAGGCAAGGTCCCGCGCGAAGGTCGCTAGAAGCTCCATATTTAGGACCATACAAAGTCCTGCATCGAGAAGAGAAGACCTTCGACCTTGAGGTGAAGGGGAAGAAGCAAAAGGTCACACTGGACCGGTTAAAACCAGCGTACCTAAGCAATGAACAGCCGGTCATGACGTCACAACAGCAACTTCCAGAACACCAGGTCCCAGTCAAGAAGACGAGGAGCGGGCGCACGGTCAGATTCCCGGACTACTATCGTTCGTAGCCAGGCTACGACTCACCAGGGGAGTGGTGTGGCGAGTATAGTCGGCAAGTAAACTCGCACACTTGAACGCAGCATAAAAATCACGCCACCTTTTTAAGCCCCGCCTCTAAGATAAGGATTTAACTAAGTGTGCGTAGCGAAGCGCACACATGAACGACCGCCGCCTGCGATCCTTTGTCTAGGATGACGACGCGCGCGCATTGTGGGCGTTGCTAACAGTGACGTATTTTGTTTACTCTGTAGTATAAATACCTGTGTCCTAATGGCATAGAACTCAGATTTTGTTCCATCATTCATCGCTGTATACTCACTCATTTAGTATAATATATATCATCCGCTTTTACGCATCAGCTTATTTCATTGAATTCCGACCTGTACCTACTCATCAGGCTCGCACAGTAGTGGGTCAATAAGCGTCATCTACTACATACGCGCCTACCCACTTCACATACATACATACATACATACACTCGAAAAACATAACCCTCCTTCTGGAGCAGTCGGGTAAAAAGTAAAGAAATGGCAGAAGAAACTTCAGTGTGAGACAAGATCGACATCGAATTCCAAAGGTTAGTCAACTGCAACAGAAGTCCGAAAGCGATTTTGAAAGACGGGGTGGCATTGTCTGGTCAACGGTCCGCGGAAGAGTTTGCGGAGTATTTCTATTCTGTGTACAGGCCAGAGCGACCGGTATTGGATGTAACCGCGGCTATAGCTAAAGCAGGTAGCGGAAACGGAGCGGCGCGAGTACACTTGGACCAATTACAGTTAGTAGACGTATGTCGTGCGCTTCAAGATCTTAAGCCGAAACGGTCCGCAGGGCCTGACGGCATTCCGCCTTACATATTCAAGGATTGTCAATTAGTGCTAGCTAAGCCGCTACTTTATATTTATAACCAGTGTCTCAAAGCTGCCGTGTTTCCGGAAAGGTGGAAAGTGACCCGCGTTGTTCCGGTTCCGAAGGGAGGTTCAGCAGAATCGGTGGATGGGTACAGACCAGTAGCAGTATTGTCGACGCCGGCAAAGGTATTGGAAACAGCAATTCACAAGAGCATATACCTTCAGGTTAGCGCACAGCTATCAGACGCTCAGCATGGATTTAGACCTGGAAGAAGTACCACCAGTAATCTTCTCTGCCACATGGCTTATCTGGTGCCGACGGTAGATAGTGGGGGACAAACTGATGCTGCTTACTTTGATTTCAGTAAAGCATTCGACCTAGTCGAAAATGACATGTTGCTTAAAAAGTTAGCAAGTGTTGGTTTCACCCCACACTCACTTCAGTTTTTTGCCAGTTATTTGAGGGATAGGCAGCAATATGTGGAATATGCGGGACACGTGTCAGATCGATATTTCACGAGGTCCGGAGTAAGTCAAGGTAACCTTGGCCCTTTGGGCTTCCTTCTGATGGTAAACGATCTGCCAGAAGTAGTCCAAGACGCAAATTGTTTGTTGTTTGCCGACGACCTCAAATTGTCCCTCGCGGTAAAAAGCGGCGATGACTGTGTCAGGCTACAAAGGGACATGGATAGGGTGGTGAGCTGAAGCAAAGAAAATCTCTTGCAGTTTAATAGCTCGAAGTGTGTAACCATCACTTTTTCTCGCGCACACAATCCCATCCTACATACCTACCATATTGACGGCTTACCTATGGTACGGGTCACAGAAGTCAAGGACTTGGGAGTGGGTTTTAACACTGGTTTGAATTTTCGTGATCACATCATGCGTAGCTGCAAAAGAGCGTATAGAAATTTAGGTTTTATGCTCCGTACGGTCCGAGGGTTCACGAATGTGAAAGCTATTATAGCATTATATAATGCATTGGTAAGGAGCCAGCTAGAATGTAATGCAGTCATCTGGTCTCCGCATGAAGCTAAATATAGTCTTATGCTGGAGAGGGTACAAAATAAATTTATAAGATATTTATATAAGTATTATTACGGAGTATATCCCTTTTACCCGCTAATGTATCCAACCTTATTTATTTTAGGTATGGTAGGATACAATGAGCTAAGGGTTAGGAGGGATCTTGCACTCACCTCATATATATTTAAATTAATAAGAGGGAAGGTGCATAATGCAGTTATTTTAGCGCAGGTGAGCCTGTGTGTTCCGGACAGGTACGTGTGGCGACGACGGCAGCCGCCACTGCTAGTGGAACCGCGCGCTCGGACCAAACTTGTAAGGGAGGCGCCGTTGACGCGTGCGCTTCGCACGCTCAACCTCATAGCGATTGAGACAGACTTATTCTGTTGTTCTCTGAGTGAATTCACAAGGAATGCATTGTATGTAATTTGTTATAGGTAGGTACTGAATGTTAGTACTTGCCTATTTAGAATAATTAAGTTAGGATAAGCGCATTTACCGCATTGGGTTACTCTGTAATGGTAGATGTAAGAAGAAAAAAAAAAAAAAAAAAAAAAAAAAAACATATTGCGAAAAACCGTTATACTTAATAATAAAGTTGCATAATCACAACAACGTTATAACTATGTCATAAGTCGTTGCGGTTAACTTTTGTGGTTCAAATCAACACACACACACTTCGAACTCGTAAACGTTAACAGTAACTTTTGTTTTATATCACGTATAAGGCTAATATTGCGAGCAGTTATAAGAACTGTTACCTTGTTAGTATACAGCAGTCTTTGGGATTGTCACTTCACCGTAGACACTAAGCCGTACGCAGTACATATCAATATCCATAGACACCTTTCTTTTTTTTTGCCGGGGTTGGCGAGGGGTCTGTCAGACTCTTACCGACCAAAAACCACCCCGGTGTTCCCTTCCCACACTTGCACCGGGGATCTTGGGAGCTAGTATTACTTCCGTGATCCCCGGGTATCCATAGATACCTAGACCAGCCCACCTGCGTGCGCTTATATGAACTTAGGTACATAAATGAACTTATTGATAAGCTGGCTAACACACAAGTTGGTTGCTATATAAATGGACAGTGTGTGAATAGCATAAGTTATGAAAATGATATGGCTTTACTCAGCCCCTCAATAAATGCTTTAAGAACATTGCTGACTACCTGTGAAACTTATGCTGACACGCATGGTCTTCTACTCGTATATACCACAAAGACGAGTGAACTTGAACTGGTGTTTAGAGGTAAATGTAAGTTACCCAATGTTATTCCTCCAGTGTTTCTGAGAGGTGAGGCGCTCTCCAGGGTGTCACATTTTCGATATTTGGGACATATTATGACGGAAGATCTGAATGATGATGCTGACATGGAGAGAGAGAGAAGATCATTGGCAATCCGGTGCAACATGCTGGCCCGCAGGTTTGCATGTTGTACTAGAGAAGTAAAGGTGCTACTTTTTAAGGCCTACTGCCAGTCCTTTTACACGTGCAGCTTGTGGGTCAAGTATACTCGGAGAACCTATGACATCCTCCATGTGCAATACAATAATGCCTTCAGAGTGTTGTTGCGGCTGCCCCGGTTCTGTAGTGCATCAGGCATGTTTACTCAGGCTCGTACAGATGATTATTTCGCAATTTTGCGCAAGATAGCTGCCTCCCTGATGCAGAGGAGCTGTGACAGTGGTAACAGCATTCTGAAGGCAATCTATGAAAGTATTGATAGTCCAATGCGGAACCACTGGGGGTTTTTGCATGTAATGTAACCTCTGGCGCTTTTGCATTGGGTTTGTCTTGTAGAATTATTGCTTTTATTGGTCTGATATTAGTGTGATAATTAAACTTAAGTACCTACTTATTGTAAACTAATATCATACCTATTGTATGTGTGTAACTAGCTCTATACCTAGCTATCTGAAATAAATGAATATTATTATTATCTTATTGTTGTAAATTTAACTGATTATCCATTCGTCCATTTCATTTCAATAATAATGAAAATTGATTACCTACTTAACAAAAGAAATCTACACCTTGCAGAGGACACACCCTCTCCCCAATGTCGATACTACGACGAAGAACCTTACGAGGAAGTAGTGGTATCCTTGAGCGCTGGGGACCCAATTCTTTTGATCAGTGCTTTGTACCCAGTTCCCTCAACTAGCGCTGCAGACCCAATTCCATCCACAAATACTTCACAGCCACAGGTCCCTTTCTCGGAGACTGAGTTCCTTATTCCAACTGACAAACCTCCGAGCATCGAGCTGGACTCAATTTTTTTAGAAATATTTGGTGAGGATCCGTCGTTGGCGAAGATCTATGGCAAAGAAATTCAAACTGACCTGGCTGTTTGGCTACAGCATCTGGCTACTAAGGGCTTGTCCAGCGAACTTCGTAAGGAGTTGATAGAAAGATACTTACCTCCTAGTAATTGCAAGCTAATTGACTCGCCGCAACTGAATTTAGAAGTAAAAGCAGCCATATCAGAAATTGTCTTAAAAAGAGATAAGGCTATTGAGATGAAACAAAAACGGTTAGGTTGTGCCATTTCATGCTTAAGTAATGATAATACGCGTTATACGTTTATTTATTTAACAGACAACAAAAGGTGCACACTGACAAAAAACAAATACCCAATAAAATAATGTTAGCAACAATTATAAAACATGTTAGTACTTATAATCTAGGATTTTAGTAACAATTTGGCTTATGATCTATGTTGTACTTATACACTACGATAGACTAGTGTTGTTTTGATGAGATGTCCCATTATGGGGCTCTCATCTAGCCTGCCACGCAACCTAGCGAGCAGAGATGCACTTTTCTTCCGTACAACAGCTGAGAAGCTGTCGACTCGGGCTTTTGCGAACATCTCTGACGCACTGCAGCAACCTGGCAGCCGCATCAGCGCCCTGAAGGCGTTATTATATTGGACGCGCAGCGCATTGGCGACATGTTTGGTACAGTTGATCCATAGGGCGCTCGAGTACAGAGATGTACAGTATGCTTTAAAAAGCGTATGTTTGACCGCTTCTGTACATCGAGCGAACCTACGGGCCAACATGTTTGCCCGTACCGCTACTGCCCTGCGTTCCCGTACAACACCAGCATCATCTTTAAGGTCGTCAGCAATGAGATGTCCCAATTATTTAAACTAATGAACCCGACGAATCGGGACATCATTAAGTTTTATTGGTGGTAAATTTACTGGAAGTTTACTGCCAACAGCCTTAAAGACCATGAGTTCGGACTTCTTCACATTATACAGCAACCCATGGCCGGCAGCATAGATCTCACAGATATTGACAAGTTTTCTGAGTGCACTGACCGAGGGAGCCAACAGCACTACCATGTCATCTGCGTAGCTGATGTTATTAAAACACAACCCATCAACAGCCCACATGCGCACTGCTGAGTCCCTCGATCAATGCATTCAGATATAAGTTAAAAAGATTAGGGGAGGTTAAGCCCCCCTGCCTCACGCCACACTCCAACCTGTACGGCAGAGAACAGCCATTCCCCCTGTCCCCCATCTTACAACATTAGTTTGGCTGCCGTACCAGTACCTAAAAACTTTCAGTAGCTCATTGGGTATCCCTGTTGCCTTTAAATTATCCCAAAGAATGTCGTATGAGACCAGGTCGAAGGCCTTGGAGAGATCCAGGAAGGTGTACCGTAAGTGTAAGGCCATAAATTGGTGTACTCCTGTCAGCGTAGTACCTGACAGTGTGCTTCAGACACGCGATTGCACTTGCCGTGGATAAGCCAGGTCGGAAACCAAATTGTGCATCGTGCAAAAATATATATTTATATAGCTGTACCTACGTTAAGCACACTGTCAAGCACCTTAGCGACAATCGTTGCCAGAGATATCGGCCTATAATTCGATCGATCTGATGAGTCTCCTGTTTTGTTTTTAATTACTGGCACGACCACCGTCCTCATCATACTGTCAGGCAAGTGAGAGTGTGCGACACAAAGATTAAAAAGTAATGCCAAAACTCTGGGCAAGTGGCAACCCACATGCTGCAAGTGCTATGAATGGTAAAGAGGACAAGGATACGGAATTAATACAAATGATGACGGACACTGTACACCTTCTTTGTGACAATCAACACTCGGACTCAACACTCCGCCGGAACTTTATTTTACACAATTTAAAAAAGGAGATGAAAGAACAACTACAAAAAATAATAATTGACAAACATCTTTTCGGATCAGACTTAGCTGAAACATTAAAAATTGCAAAGACAATAACGAAAACAGGAACAGAATTAAAATCAACGATATCTCGGCCACCCATCAATAGAATGAAAACAGCGCCGCCTCCGCCTCAATCGACGTTCCAACAACGGAATAATTTAAACTGGCGGGCTCCTCCGCCGAGTCGCAGGCAAACGGGGACTCAGAGGACGAGGGAGCTTGCACAGAGAAATCAGCCCGCGAGCACCTCGCGCGGGTCTTATCGAGGTCAGCAGCAGACAACGTCTGCAACACGGGCGAGCTACCGCAGTCGTCGCTAGAAGTTACCGGGGTAAGCAATTATGCTGGTAGACTGGCAGTTTTTTATGAAACCTGGTCAGAACCAACTTCTGATCCGATTGTTCTATCATGGATTGTTGGATATAAAATACCTTTTTCCGCTCGCATTATACAGTATACTATCCCCAATAGAATAATCCACTCAACATCAGATAAACAAAATTTCAAAAAATGTATTGACGAATTGATATGCACTGGGGCGGCTATCTCTCATTGCAACCCTTATGAAGGGCAATTTCTATCAAGAATATTCTTGATACCTAAGCCCAACGGTAAACATAGATTCATACTTAACTTAAAAAATCTTAATCAATTTATAGACACACAACATTTTAAGCTCTAAGATTTACGTATAATAGTTTTATGGGAACATTAGATTTAACAGACGCATATTTTTTAATAAAATTTTCGATTTTAAAAAATATCTTAGATTCAAAGAGAATGTTCTGTATGAATTTAATGTGTTACCGTTCGGCCTAAACACGGCACCTTTTGTATTTACTAAGATAATGAAACCGGTTGTCGGGCTGCTCAGATCATTGAAGACATGGTATGCTTTCAGATATTTCTCGCGAGACTTCTCAGGTAGGAAACTTAATTCTGCATTAAGAACTTGTTGTTTTAACTCTTCCGGTGTTAAAATACTGTTCTCGTCGCTAGTTTCACTCATATTTTACGATTATTTTAATATTTTTTAACTTATTCAACTCTTTACGCCAGCCACGAAATTTTATTCCCGCTCTTTTATTTAAATTAAGGCGTATCGGAAATAGCACCCATGATATTTTAATATTCAAAATATATTACGTAACATTATTGAAACAAGAAATAAATATGTACAGGTTAAATATCAGTTTTATTTGCAGTAAATACCTACGTTTCGTTTAAATACAACAATAAGTTAAAAATTCAATAAATTACATGAAAAGACATAATTATCTTTTTATACTTTAGTTAGTACGAAATTCCGAACGTGTTTGTCTTTGACTCAGATAAAGATCTGAGGTATTTGAGGTCGAATTCAAAATCCAAACTTCGAAAGAGCTGGTCTTTGTCTCTCTCACTTTCTAATGGCGGGAAAGAGATAGAGTGTGAATGTTTCGAATTATATGTTTAACCCAAAGCTGAATAAGATATTCGCGGCTTTCTGATTATTTTAGAAAAAAAGTTACTTGGTCTCACTCAGTGAGCAAAATCGCATTTTGCTCACTGATTTCAGGCAGCAAAACCTACATGTTTGAGCTACTGAAGTGAAAAATAAATTACAAACCTTTCGTAAAATAAGAGATTTTGTAAGTTTGGTGGGTCTATTGTGTTCTGCTTGCCCTGCCGTCAAATACGGTTGGTTATACACAAAAGAATTTGAAAGATGCAAATTTTTAATGCAAGAAGATGCAAATCTGACCCATTAAACTACGACAATTATAATATGAACATACCATCTTACTTATGATTGATTGGTGGTGTACTGCATTAGATAACCCTATCAGTAAAATTAAATATGATGAATAAAACAACATAAAAAAATATGATATGATGAATACTTAGTGAGTGCCTGGAAATTTTTAGTGATGCTTCGACTACGGGGCGGGGCGCGGCGTGTCGAAAACAGACAGCTAGTGGGGCATGGACAGTTGAAGAACGATTACAACATATTCATTATTTAGAAATCATTGCCGCCTTTTTTGATATTTTTGGTTTAAAAGTGTTTGCTGTAACAATGATAAGTTGTCAAAAACTACTTCGCATTGACAACACTACAGCCATATCCTATGTTGGGTTTTGCTTTGGCTTCCATTAAAAATCCCGCCAAAAACTGCCAACGGCTCATCTCGGCGCCAATCAACGCGCGCGAGTTGAATAGTTCCCGAAGCGCCCACGCCCGCGCGCGTGGCGCCAATGTCAGTCGACGCTTCGACAGTCGCACCATAGAAGCGATACATAAGATATATAAGTTAATGAGTCGCACAACCATAGCCTCAGACCCGGATGACCCCATTACTCTCCTTCAGAAAAGCAATAGGGCCACAAGTACAGTGCACAAATACAAACCGTAATTCCGTCCTCGCCGCCGAGGTACCACGCGAAGTTCAAGAATTAATTGTTCCCCCCGTCCCTTGCACGTCGAACCGCCGCCAGCCCCGAGGCTGAGTGAGCCGTAGCATTTAATAGTAATCCCCGTTAATAATCATGAATTTAAACTTTCGATCCAGCCCGTCCCCAACTTGCTGTTTTTCCCCAACGACGCCCTAAGCCGAGGTTCCTACCCCACAGGGGGTGCCCTTAGAGCGCTGTCGTTTAGTTTATAATACTTATATTTACGCTCCTGGCTGGAGGCTTTAAGCTAATACCTTAGGGCAGCCACAGGAAAGACCGGTTAAGCAGTCACGGCCTCTCAAGGTCAACTACGAGATGCCATACAAAAAAAAAAAAACCATAGCACAACCGAACGAGCGGAGACTGCAACGCCGGGTCTCAAGAAGTCCGCGCGCGAGGTTTCAGTAAAGTGCTGCGTCTTTACTTAAACTCAAGGGGAGCGGGGCGGGATATCATCAATCATCTCTATCATGCATTGAGTGAGAGTTCATTTCATAATTATTTAAATAACTTTGTACTTGTTACCTAATTTTACATGACACTGGCTAAATGCACAAACCGTGCGAAGCCAAAAAGAAAAAAAAAAGAAAAAGACTGCAACGCCGCGCCGCGCGCCGTCATTGCACGCGCTCAAAATTAGCTAAACTAACAAAACTTGAGTGCCTGAACCATATAACTTCCCATTAGCTAACGTTATTTTTGTATAGTTAACTTGGTGTTCTATTAGGCACAATCCTTAGAACATTTTTTTTTTAATTAGAAATGCATTAAATTAAAAAAAAAGAATCTAAAATCGAATTACCATCTGTGTCCCTTTTACCAGATTTTAGTAAATTGGCACCTCCTGTTAAAAACTGTGTTTGAAGAACGACATTTTTATTACTTTTTAGGACAACAGGATAGTTAATCTATACAGAGACGATTTATTGTGTAAGGAAGAACATATTTAAGCCGTTTCATACAACTTTGAAAAATGTCCCTGCACTTTCCCATAATTACCATTCGACGGTATGTTCGATCCTATATTTTAATATTTACGCGTCACTGTCCATCTCGCTTCGCACAAAATATTCGACAACAGTCAACGCTCGGCGCTCGGCCACCAAGCCGAAAACGCGCGGGAAAGAGTGATTTCAGCTACGTAAATTGAAGTTCTCCTGTCCGAAAAGTGACGTGGTTCGGATTTTTTCTCTATACTGTTCGTGTTATGAAAGGTAGTTATATTTATTTTTATCAAAGAATTATTTGCAAGATGTATTCGGTATAAGTCTCTTTTTCCGCTGATAAACTTAACAATGCTGTACCTGTTCCAAATAATGGTAATTTATCGAAAATATTTATGAATCTAATTACCATTCTCCTAATTACCATTGATTACCGTTCTTTTTGATTCGAATGGTAATGAGAAGAAACGAACGGTAATGATTATATTCTGGGATTCAATTCTGTATACACTGTATTTTTCCTTATTTGTCTTATATGGGGGTTGTCTTTGGTTACATGGGGGTTGTCTTTGGTGAGTCCCGTACGGTATATCGAATTACCCTTGAACGATATAACTGTCTACAGAAAGCATGGTTCACCGACGAACGGTAATACGAGAAAACTATTAGTCGATACCATTATTTAGCGACAGCACGTTTCGCCGAATAACGCTACATAGAATGAATGGTTGGCCGATACAGATGTTCTATGTCACGAAGTCCGTTTGGCTATGAATGTTGTCAAGCGTGCACATGCACATTGTTTTTGTGTGCGTAACCTCGAGAGCGCTCAGTGTCGATCGGGACACGGTCCGGATCAGTAGTGGTTTTTAGTTCGCGCCAAATTGTTTCACGGAGTAAGGTCAGCATGGCAACAAAACGAAGAAGAGTTGTCCATAGTGTGGTAATATTTATTTATACGTTTTCAATTAAAATGTTATACAAAGATACTTAATATAGCAATAGAAGTATTTATAAAATGAATGTTTTTTTGTGTTATAAAATGTTTATATTACTTAATTATTTTGATTACATTTTGTTTTAGGGTCGAAACATGATAGCTAGTGTTTATCATTTTCTGCGAGAAGAATATGAATTTACAAAATCATTAATGGAACTCAACTGTGATTTGTCTCATTTACGAGACATTACACGCCGTACAGCTGAAGCTACGGGTGTGAGCCAAAAAACAGTTCAAAGAATATTAAAAGAAGAGAAGGAATTCCCATCCACTTCATCAAAATTCACTTCACCTATGAAGAAAAGGAGAAAGCGAGATAATAAAGTGGATATAGATAATTTTACAGCCGATGTGGTTCGCAGTACTGTACAAGATTTCCATATTGTCCATAAAGAAATTCCAACATTAGCTATGTTAAGAACAGCATTGAATGAAAAAATCGGATTCGAAGGTTGTTTAGAAACTGTTCGCAAGTTACTGTTGAAATTAGGTTACAAGTGGCGCAAAACAGAGAACAACCGTAAAGTCTTGACGGAGCGTCATGATATACAAATGTGGCGTTTAAAATATTTAAAAAAAATAACAGAGTACCGCTCTCAAAGTCGGCCCATTGTCTACACCGATGAGAGCTACGTCCTTTCGACACACGTGCGAAACAACACCTGGGCAAAAAAAAGGAAAGAACTCCGTTTTTAAAAAAAAATTGCACTTGCAATTGCAGGCACTCGCTTTATTTTAGTGCACGCGGGAACTAGTGTTGCCCAAATGCAAGAACAAGACGAGACTTAGCCAGTCTTGGTCTTGGTCTTGCGCCAATACACCTGGTCTTGGTCTTGGTCTTGGTCTTGCGCTCCCAGTCTTGGTCTTGGTCTTGGTCTTGCAGCAAGAGTCTTGCAAGTCTTGCAATTACCTATTAGTCTATTACTATTTATTAAAGTTTACTTTAAATCTTAGAAAAACGTATTAGAATTGGAACATTGTGAGCTTGAATTAACATAGCCATAGTAAAGATCAAGCAGATTAATAAATAACTGAAGATTTGATAAGAAATTCGAAAAATCAACTGACCTATATGTCGTTTTCCATGGAAGTAACTGTTTCTTAATAAACATTTATGATTTATAAGCTTTGATTTATAACCTAATCATAATACTACTTGCGTGATCAGTATAATGTATTCATTTTCATTCTAAGCACTCTGAAACTTATTTATTCTTTGGAACACCTGTAGGTACTCTTAAAAAAATTCGAAATTATTTTGCATGAGTATACCTACGCCCTATGGCGGCAATCAAATAGTGTCACAAATGTTATGATTTCGGCGTGGCGGCAACGATTGTTTTAGATTTCAAAAGAAGCCGCCGGCGCGTGTATCATAACCATGTACTTCCGAAAAGCGGCAAATTTCTTTGAGAAGTAAGTACAAAACCTTTGATGCCGCATTATCAAAGTGCCGATGGTTAAAACATAACTATGCATGCACTCAGTTTGATTTTAATAGATATTTTTTTATTCGCTATGTTTATGGTATTAGTCGTAATGCGCATAGGTCCAGTTTTTCATATTCTTTGATACAGTTTTTTGGTTCTCATAGAATCCCTAAGCGTACCTACCTATACACCGAACTGTTACACCTAACTACTCAGTGAAATAGCGCTAAGTCCTAGCTGCAAGACGCAAGAGTCTTGCAGGCTATGTCTTGTTCTTGCTCAAGTCTTGCACGGTCAGTCTTGGTCTTGGTCTTGCTAAAAATACGCGGTCTTGTTCTTGGTCTTGGTCTTGCAAAAACGCAAGAACAAGACCAAGACTGCAAGACCAAGACTGAATTTGGGCAACACTAGCGGGAACCAAGGATGGTTTTATTGAAAATGCTTCCTTGGTTTATAAGGCCAACTCAACAGCTGGTGATTATCATTCAAATATGAGCTATGATAACTATGTAAAATGGCTAAATGAAAAGTTGCTACCCAATTTACTTCCGCGCTCTGTCATTGTCTTAGACAATGCATCTTATCACAACACATGGGCTGAACGACTACCGACGCAATCTACAAAGAAAGCCAATATGCAGCAATGGCTCAGGGATAAGGGTATTATAGCATTTGATGAATCTCTTCTTAAATTGGAATTGTACGATACAATAAAGAAGTACAAAGCCCAACACGTAATCTACAAGATTGACGATTTTATAAAAAGCAAGGGTTTTGATGTCTTACGCCTTCCCCCTTATCACCCAGAATTAAATGCGATTGAAAATATTTGGGGGATCGTTAAAAATTATGTCGCATCTAAAAATATCGAGCAAAACATGACGAATACGGAAAGACTGATCAATGAAAGTTTGGGCCAAGTTAGCAGTGAAACGTGGCAAAAAACTTGTGCTCATGTTGAAAAAATTTAAAAAGACTACTTGAAATATTTTGATCTCGATTTTGAATTTATAATCAATGTACAAGATGATTCTGACGACAGCAAAACGGAATCGGAAATCGAAAATTTATCTGATAGTGATTGAAAATACTGAATAGTCCTACTTGTTTCGTTTCCATTCTGTAACACCAATGCTTAATTAAATGCCTACATATTCTTAATATTTTTGTATTTATTGCAACCTAATCTAATTTATTTACAAAATGTATATACTTTTAAAACCAAAATTTTATTTAGATTATTAAATCTCGACTTGAATATATATCAGATTTTTTTGCTAACGTTACCTACTTTTACACACACAAGCGCGCTTGTCGGGATACGTCACTACTACAATCAAAGCCGAACGGACTTCGTGAAATAGAATATCTGTACCAAGATTTGCCGATGTCATGGTTCGCCGGAACACGCTTGAACTAAATAATCCTTTATCGATAGCAGTTTGCTTTATCGATTGCAGCAAAAAAAATATGACACATAATGAGATCAGCAAAAAAAAAAAAAAAAATTAGATACAAAATTGTAATTTATTGAAGGGTAGTATTTAAACGTATAGTAATTTAGTTAAATTGGATATTGATGAAGAGTTTTTGTTTTGGTAACTGAATTTACCAACAATAGAGGGGACCTGGCGCTCGGCGGCCGCTCGCGCGGCACGCTCGCTTCGCTCGCTCGCCTTCGCGCGTTAATGGTCACTGTTCTAACCTAACCTAACCCAAATGATTCAATCTGGCAAAGAATGTATATACGCTCTGGGGCCCAAGTCTGCTATTTTTATAAATGCAGTCATTCCAACACGATCCCATTGTCATGCAACTGCTATCGATAAAGGATTATTTAGTTCAAGCGTGTTCCGGCAAACCATGACATCGGCAAATCTTGGTATCGGCCAACCATTCATTCTATGTAGCGTTATTCGGCGAAACGTGCTGTCGCTAAATAATGGTATCGACTAATAGTTTTCTCGTATTACCGTTCGTCGGTGAACCATGCTTTCTGTAGACAGTTATATCGTTCAAGGGTAATTCGATATACCGTACGGGACTGGTCTTTGGTTACCAGCACACCATTATATTTTTCAAAGTAAGACAAGTAAGAAAAATGCACAATCTTATTAATAACGGACTAAAAGGGACTTACCTACATTTATTGCTTGTCCACTGTCATATAATATGTCTCCATATTAACAATAATATTTTTTTAGAACAAAATGCCTCGAATAAGAAGAACAAGAGAAGAAATACTAGAAAGGGCAAGAATAGCACGTAGAAAAAGATATGAAAATATTAAATCAGACCCTGTCCTTTATGCTTTACAAAAAGAAAATGAACACCAAAGATACCTAAAAAGAAAAGAAGAAAAAAAAAATCTGTCAATAGGGTATATCACCCCAAGAGCCAGGATACAGCAAAGAAAAAAATGGAGGGAAAGAAGCTTCAACAAATTTTAATTTTAATTTTTTTACCTATCTACTACTTATTATTATTTGTTATATTAATTATATTACGTTTGTATGTTAATTATTTAGTTAGTGCGAAGTAAATAAGCTATGGAGCAGCCAGAAATTATTGATTTTTTAAAGTTTCAGCATTTTTTCGTTAATTTATCGCTATTATGCTATTATGTCAATGAAAATTGATTATTTATATTAAATTATAGATTGCTATAATTATTATTTCAAAATGCTTTACAAGCTACAATATCAAAGATTATTATAGAGTTTTGTGTATGATTATGTTTTGTTTCTGTATTATTTTTTAGTTTTATTATTATGTAGGTACATAATAATAAAACTGTAAAATAATACACCCAATAAATAATAATAATAAACCTATAAATTCAAAATACGTATTTTGAAGTTAATTTATAGGTTTGTTTTATTACAATTAAAGGCTGATTTATGAAACTGTTGGTTTATTGTTAATTACCATTTTTCCTACCTCATTACCATAAATAGATATCTAATTCCCATTTGTGTTAAATCTCATTACCGTTCCTTCAAAAAAAACAATCGTCAATATCTTCAAAACTAAAAGTCTGATTACTGTCTCTTTGTTTTATTTCACTTATCATCATTAAACACACACAAACACATTGCAAATCTATGCAAATTCAATACATTTTTGGTCATATCGAGCCGGGATAACCCAGTTATATGGTCATATAAACTCATTACAATAGTAAGCACATTGTTATTTCGTAGCCGCCACTTGGTACCTACTTGTTCTAGAATTCGAAACGAATTGTCATAAATTTAAATATTTCTATGTGTGCTACAAATAAGTCACTTTATTTAATTACAAGGTGTTATTAGTAAACTAATCTATTCAGTAAATAAGTCAAATAAAGTGGTTTGTTGCAAATAATTTCTGCAGTAGGTATTAGGGTCATTGACTTTGGTTTTAGAAAAGTTTCAATTTATCGATGTTTTTATGCATATTTCTGTTGTATTGTGTATTTACAGGCAAATCTGTTGTTATTAATATTTACCAGTGTTAAAAGTGTTTTAGTGCCTACGTCTTGTGATTTGCGTTCGTAAAAACATTGTTTTTGGCGCACAGGTTGGCCGGTCGGGCGTGTTTAGTAGACGTCGCGTCGTAACATTCGTAAAGGAGAAACCCAAACTCCATAGAAACTTGGGCCTGGTGTTACAGGGCTGGAATTTGGCCATAAATTAGAACATTTAGGAAGGTTTCAGGAGCCCAATTTTCACGTCTCCTAGCAATGGCCAAACTGGTAAAATCATACATGTTTACATTTTAGGTTATCTTTATTATTTGAGTTATTTAAATAAAAAATGATATTTTTGAGGATTTGATTCCTACGTAAATATGAAACGCACATGCGCTGTACTGCAGCGCCTGCACGATGAGGTTTGATGAGGTTTTAGGTAGGTACTTATAAAGCGCTTAAAGGGCGACTTCAGATTTTTCTAATTGATTTTACTAAAATCTTAGCTGAAAACTATGTTTATTAGAAAAGGCCCACTTACATCACTACTGGGCCTCAAGTCTGCTATTACAATAGTGTCAGAATGGTCGATCATTGATTTCATAATTGTTGATTTTGACAGGTTTGGTAATCTACTATTATAATGGCGTCATTATGACTTTCCAATGGTCAGCCACTGACACTACATTGAAAGAAATTGCAAAGAAAATAATACTTTACAAAACTTTTAGCAAAATGACAATGGCATGACAATGGGATTGTGTTGGAATGACTGAATTTATAAAAATAGCAGACTTGAGCCCCTGGTTTGCATTTGTTAATATTGTATCTAATAGGGGATTTGATGCAATTTCAGATTACAGTTACCATCTGAGATTGCAAAAATATTAAAATAAAAAAACTCATAATTGTGATAAATGGTTTTATTAATCACCTTCTTCATTATTATTATCATAATATAATAATACAGCACCTATCCAGATATTGTGCAGCAGGCAATTGATTACCCTGGTGCCGTGCCCAACCAAGATACCATATTATTAAGCTCATGGTGTGAACACAGTAACCAACCATTCTTTTGCCAACAATACAGGTGCAATAATATTGGATTATAGTATCCCTTCCACTTAGAGAGCTGTTGATTAATATATAAACGAAATAGATCGTATCACTAATATGCCTGGATTTTATTCTTCCTCTTTAACATCCAGGTTGAGTCCGATGTTGACTGCTCTTGCTGTAGGTCACCGTCCACTTCTCTACAGACTATGCAAACTGTATGTCTTTTTTTGGTACTTATACCAAACGTAAACGTATGTGCCATCTAAAACAGCTATAGGTTTACTTTACCATTATGGTTAGGTACCAAACAATTAATTTGGAATAAGAAGATCTTTTAATTATTTCCTGCTTATTAATATGATTAAGTCCCAAGTGATGGGGTTACAAAATTATCATACAAGATACTTCTAGCTTTACCCAGTAGAGTACCTAAAGTAGTTTTAGGAATTTTGCAGAAGTGTTGACAAAAATCTGAGATCTGATCTGAGTCCCCGGTCCTAAGTTTAATTAAATAAGCAGCTAATACGGTAGATCCCCTTTTAAGGTTAAAAAACTGAGGCACTTCATTTAATATCTCTCTGAATTGCTCTTTGTTAAAACCAACCCAGGGGTAAAAAAATAGCCTGCCAGGGTTGCGAGTTTGTCCGAAAGGGATATCGTGGCCCTGGCACACAGGCAACGGAAGGAACACGGGTGGGTTTTAGTCAGTTAAAGTCTGACACGCCCTCCCGCTCCGCCCATAGCGGGAGAAGTTATTTGATAATTTCCCACCCAAAAAAAAAAAAAAGGGTAAAAAATATGATCTTCAATAAATGGATATTACAAAGGCGATTATTTGGAGGTACGTAATAGTTGTTACATATTTTAGTAACTGTTTTCGCATTGTATTTTATATTCGGTTTCTTTAATTTCTCCGACATCCTTCAACAAAACATCTACTTTCAGTTTCAACAGCTCTATAATAATTTGGTAAAACAATAAGAGTTCCAACAGTAGGTGCGCTTGGTGCAGAATAAGTTTCTTGGCTTGTTGGAGGTTCGTCTAAATGAGGAATGTTCTGACTATTTGGCTCATTTGCAGCTGTTGAAAATGTACCAGATGTTGAGGGGCCTGAATGGAAATGCCAAGATGCTCTATTTGCTTGCACCCAACAAGAGTGACAGACAACACTTGAAGCACCTGAAAATAATTTATCTACATTAAGGACGCTATCACATTTTGAACTCGCTCGAGTTTAGGTATCTGAATCGCAACACAACAACATTACGCACACGCACACATTGAAACCGCTGACCGCTCGATTTTATACGTAACTTAACTAATCTTGGTACTTGAAGGTACTTCTTTTTTAATTTTACAGGTATTTATTAGCTTGCTACATATTAGTAATCTGTGGTATTTATTGAGTAAAGTTAGTTGTAGGTAAGTTTGCAATCGAATTTTTGTAACTGTGGCTAAGTAGGTACTATCTGCGTGATAATTATGTTTTTAGTATTTTTAAAATTCATCAACCATTACGTAGCGTAGGTTGGTACCCAAAAATTTCAAGCTCTGGCCATATGGATTAAATACCATATTTTTACATAACAAACAACCTAAACATTTTACTACGAGTATTACAAGGAACACCTACGATTATTCCCCAGGCTACTATAAGTTAGAAAAGATGTAAGTAGGTACTTGTAAATATAATTTTTGCTGGCAAATGTTGGAGCATTACATACTCAAATACTAGCCTGGGAGTTTATCGTAGACTTTCGTTGTGATATTTAAAAATAATCATTGCCTTATGAAAACAGTATTTTATTTACAGGATGATGAGGGAGCTGGCAACACTGGTAGCTGGTCGTCAAAAAAAACGATCCGTAGTATTTAAGTTAGAAAATTAATAAAAAGTGTTTTATTTATGTTAAATTAGTATTCTATAGTCATACCTAGTTATTTTTAAGTATATTCAGTGATTATACAGTGTTTTTTGTTGCGAAAACTTCGCACAAAAGGGATATTAAGCCGGCTGTCAAATCAACCAACCCAACGGTGACGGATTTCAAAATATCATCAATCCCGGGGAGTATTTTGTTCTAGTTATATTATTATTCTACATAATATTTACAGACCGCAAAACAACACAAATACTGCTCGGGTCTCTGAGCTACGTCCATCACACACTAGCACGGTTTATGTCTCCTTTTGCTTGACAACTTGTGGAAGTAAAATCGACGACGATAAGATTTGCTCAGACAATAAACACTACATAATTTTACTACACAAAAATAGGCTCATTAGGCCTTATTTATTACTATTTAATATTATTCATATGTTAGACTATTAAACCTTTAATGTGTGTAAACTTGTTATTGTCAATCAAGTTTCTATGAGTCATTAAATAAAAGCAGTTTATTCTTTGTAACTTCACTTTAGTTTAACATTCCCATCTAATTCCTTATTAACTTCATCTAATTGTAATATCTACTTATTTGTTAACAACTCTTTACCTATTCTCAACTTAATTTTTCTCTTCTACCTGCCACTAATCTAAATGTTAGAACATCTTTTCTTACACTGTTATTTAGCTGCATAACTTCACACATTCCAGGTTATTGACATTTCAAAGAAAATGATGACCCGCAGTGCTACAATCAGGGATATGGAAGCAAAACTAAGAGCTACCTTGAAGGAGCTTGAGGGTTCTAAAGCTATGTGCAAACAGCTGCTCCAGGAAAGGGACGACAGTGAAGTGGAAGTGGAAAACATTAATTTAAAGAACAAATCCCTCAAGAACGAACTGTCTCAGTTACACACACAGCACATGGACTTAACTGGTCAGCACAGTGAACTACAACATCTAGTTTCAACGTTTCAAGAGTGCAGTGACACCCATGAACTGGCTCTGAATCGAATTACAGAACTTGAACACCAACTGTGTGAAGCTCAAAAGGCGCTATCTCTCTCAGAGTGTATCAAGGTCAGCAAACATGTTGCTAGTACCAGTAACCTATTTAATGAGTTGGTAGGTAGTAAGCCAAATTCAGTGTGTGAGCCAGCTGTAATGATTGATTTGACTGGTGATGACACCATACCATTGTGTCCTATTGTTATGAGTCACAATAAATTAAAAAAATACATTAGAATGAAGAAATTAATTAAACGGTCACAGAGAGCAATTAAAAAACAAAATCTCTTAAAATTGAATCTTTCCCTAAGAAAGGAACGTGTAGTCCTATCAAAAACTTTAAATACATGTACTATTGAATTAGATAAATGTAGGCAAAAATATGACACTGACATCCAGCTGCTCTATAATGATTTATTACACAAGGAGCACTTACTGAAGGATATTTTTGAAAAATATGAAACTTCACAATGTCAACTAAGTGACCGCTTGTTGGAGGCTGGGGAACTACTGGATTTGGTGAAGTGCAATGCTGAGAGGTATGAGTCTCTGACTAATAACCTCTCATGTAGCTGTGCCAACCAGCCACTACCTACTCAGCCTCAGCCTAACTTGAACCCTCCGGTGTTGGCTCTTCCAGGAGAGACCTGTGTTAGCTCACAGCAAAATAAAACAATATTTTTTTGTGATGAATTAGGTTCTGGCTTTGGAAAAATTTTACTCAATTACCTTAGCCATAGTTTTACCAATCAGAGCTATCATAACATAAGTTTTAAACAAATGATTAAAAGAATTACAGACACAAACCTAAATAATTATTCTACAATGGTTTTGTTATTAGGAAATAGTACTAGTATTACCAGAAAGGACATAGTGGATGGTGTGAACACCTTATTAAAGTTAAATGTAGGAAAGCTGATATTGTGTGCTTTTCCTTATTCTGACACCTTATCAGATGATGATAATAATTATATTTTTAGGTTGAATAATACTATTCATAGGCTGACATGTTGTCATAGTGACAAATTACTGTATTTTGACACTAATGAGTTTGTTAGTGGTTTTAAGTTGACTCAGAGAACTTTATCTCTGTCTGGGAAATGTAGACATAAGATTGCTATGTTGATAGCATATAATATTAATGAGGTTATAGCTAATATAACGAAATTTAGTATTAGTGACGAGTCTGTGTTGTCTAGTTATACTAACAACATAGAGATTAATTATGAGTCATCATGTTGTACGAAGGAGGATCCACCTATAATACCAACATCCTTGGAGGCCACTACCAGTCAGATAGGGTATTCTCTTCCTGCTGGAACTCATACAGGCATTCTAGACTCTTCAGTTGTAGTTGTGGAGGTCACTCCAGATAATTCTTTAAACTAGACTGTAAGACAACAGAAGTTACCCATTCAAATAACCAATTATTATTATTAGCGAATAATAAAAAGGTATCTTCTGGCCATTTAACTCATAAAAAAAAAACAAAGGGAGTGCAACATACTTTAAAATTATTTCATCAAAATATCCAAGGTTGCTCTGCCAAATTACTGGAAATAGAATTGTTTTTAGAAAATACCAAGTTTGATGTCATTTGTTTAACAGAACATTGGTTAAAAGATCATCAAGTGATGTCAATTAATTATGAAAATTATTGTGTAGTTAGCCATTTTAGCCGAAAACGTATGATACATGGCGGATCATTAATATTAATTAAAAATTCTATCAAATCGAAAGAACGGAAAGACATCATCGGACTGTCGGTTGAACACACCATTGAATTGTCCTGTGTTGAGCTTGATAAGCATGTTATAGTATGCGTATACAGACCTCCAAGTTACCAGAATCTATCTTTGTTTGATTCTGTACTGGAAGATGTGTTAAAAAAACTTAGTACTAATAGTAAGTCAATAATCATATGTGGTGATTTTAATATTAACTTATTAGAAAATAACTCGAACACTGTCAGATTATTGAGTCTTTTTAGGTCATTTGATTTGTCAAATGTTTTTATTGAACCAACCCGAGTGACAGCTTCTTCTGCCACTTGTATAGATAATATTTTTTGTAATTGTGATTACTTACACAAACAAATTGTAAATAAGTTGCCATCTGATCATAGTGGTCAAACAATAACATTTTGCTCCTATATGCCTGTACAAAAAACTCAAATAAGGTTTAGGCCAATTACAAGTAAAAATTTAGAGAAATTAAATAATTCTTTGGCCAGTGCATTATGTGTTCAGAGATTTAATAATATTTGTGACCCAAATGAGTTCTACGCCGAGTTCTTTTCACTATTAAACACACAATTTAATGACACTTTTCCACTAAAGACTAAAAGTATTTACACAAAGTTCGTATTTAGTGATTGGGCGACTCCAGGTATTCGGAAAAGCAGGGAAAATCTTTTTGAACTTTATGGCCTAAAGCAACATAAGAATAATACAAGCTTTCATCAATATGTTGCAAAATATTCTAAAACTTTTAAAAGTGTGTGCAAAATAGCTAAAGCTCTTTATATTAGCAATAAAATAAAATCAGCTGATGATAAAATAAAAACTACCTGGCAAATAATAAATAATGAAACAGGTAGGAAAAAACAGCGTAATACTGAATTAAATTTAGAAACTGCACATGGGCCCATCACTTCAGAGGTAGAAATAGCTCAGGAATTTGAAAACATTTTTGCTAATATTTCCCTTAAAACTACTGAAACTTTAAATTCCTCACCCGCGCTCTCGGCTGCCTTACTTAGAAAGAATGTAAAAGTATGCCCTTTGGAATTTAGGTTCCAACATACAAACCCCCAGGCTGTTATAAAAACTTTTAAAGATCTTAAAATTAAATTAACAGAAGATCTCTGGGGCATGTCTGTAAAAGTCTGTAGATCTATAATCGAAACCATTGCGCCCTATTTAGCTTTTATATTTAACACCAGTGTGGATCAAGGAGTCTTTCCGGATCTCATGAAACACAGTAAAGTAGTTCCTTTGTTCAAATCCGGAGATAGTAAAGAACCCAATAATTATAGGCCTGTGTCAATTCTGCCAGTTCTCAGTAAGGTGTTTGAAAAGTTGATGCTCAATCAAATGTTACGTCACTTTAATAAAAAATCCATCTTTCATGAACAGCAGTACGGTTTCACTAAAGGGCGTTGTACCACTGACGCCGGTGTTACCCTAATAAAGAACATTTTTAACGCCTGGGAGGAAGCACAAGATGCCATTGGAATCTTTTGCGACCTCTCTAAAGCGTTCGATTGCGTGAACCATGAGACACTTTTGCTGAAACTAGAGCACTATGGGATTAGGAATGCAGCTCTTGATTTACTAAGATCATACCTAAAAGATAGAAAGGTTAAAGTTCAAATAAACGGCGTTAACTCATTAGGGTCTGAAATGGCAATGGGCGTTCCTCAAGGTTCGATATTGGGTCCATTCCTCTTTTTAGTTTACATTAATGATTTACCCCAATTACTTCAAAATCAACCGAAGATGGTGTTATTTGCTGATGACACATCATTGATCTTTAAAATAGATCGACGATCACAAAATCTTGACGAAGTGAATAACTCTATTCTTCAGGTCCAAGATTGGTTTACGGTAAATAATTTGGTATTAAATGAAAAAAAAACCAAATGTATTAGATTTAAATTACCTAATGTTAGAAGTAGCGAATGTGATATCATATTGAACGGAGAAAAACTGGAATTTATTAATCAAACGGTTTTCCTAGGAATCACTATAGACGAGAAACTGCAATGGGGACCACATATAACCTCTCTGGCGGGGCGGCTAAGCTCGGCCGCTTATGCTGTTAGAAAGATAAGACAGCTAACAGATATAGAAACCGCGCGTTTGGTTTATTTTAGTTACTTCCACAGCATTATGTCGTATGGCATTTTACTGTGGGGTCGGGCTGCTGACATTGAGTCCATCTTTATTTTGCAAAAGAGGGCTGTCAGAGCAATTTATAATCTCCGTCGCCGCGAATCTCTTAGGGAACTATTTAAAAGGATTAATATTATGACGGTACCTTGCCAATTCATTTATGAAAATATTATGTATGTAAGGAAAAATCTACATATTTTTAACAAGATAAGCGATAGACATAATTTTAATACTAGAAATAAAGATAAAATAGATCAACCATTTTTCAGATTATCTAAAGTACATACATCTTTTATGGGGTACTGTGTTAAATGTTACAACAAAATACCTTGTGATGTATTGAAATTAAATGAGAGAAAATTTAAAACACATATTAAAAGTACACTTTGTAAACAAGCATATTACAAGTTAGAGGATTATATCCAGGACAGGAATGCTTGGAAACATGCTGGTCCAGCTCCATAGGACAATCTAGAGTCTAGACAAAATCAAACTGGTTGCTATTTTTATGGTAAAATCTGTTATTTTTATGATATTCATTTTACATTCTGTGATAACCTATACTCACACACTGACTTATTTTTTTAGAAAAACATACTTGTATGATGTTTGTAAATATGTGAACACCACGTATCTATCTAATAATTAAGTTATTTTTCATTGCTTAGTTTTTAATTCGTTTTACCTATTATGGTATAGTAATTTTATTCTAGGTGCATCGTCTTCACATATAATCATATAATTAATGTAATCAAACAAAATATTGTAAAACATTTTTAAAAGAGTACCGGTGGAGTTTCTTGCCCATTCTTCTCCATACGAAACTACCTTTTGGAAGGGGCAACTAGAATCAATTCTATTTTTTTTGTAAATTTTGACGTTCAAAAGTGCCTCTTATGTGCCTATTTGAAATAAATGGTTTGACTTTGACTTTGACTTTGACAGAGACTGGGGCGCGATTTGAGTACTTTTGATAAAAATTAAAACCAAAGTAGGTAGTAAAAAGTATATTTTCATTTCATGTTTCAAAGAAGTTCACTTTTTCTAGGGTTTCGTACCCGAAGGGTCCAAGCGGAGCACTATTGCTGTCACTCACGTGTCCGTCTGTCACACATGTTTTACAACCAAACGGTTGATGAAGCTACAGTCTTTAAGCGATGTGTGATGAGTTATTGCCCACTTTGAAAGAGACTGATCTAAAGAAATCCTGCAAATAAGAAATCCAGTAGGAGCTTGACCATTATCACACCGTCTTTATAATTCACTTAAATGTTTTAGCATACCAAATAACATTTTTTAACTAAATTAAAGATTGAATGAATGACGATGATGATGAATGTTATTACACCGCACATCTCTCGCCGGTTCCACTCTCCTTGGTGACCGGGGTAGATGACGGCCTTGTCCGTCAAATAGGCCTCGACCACGCGACAGAGGTAGGTTGGCATCCGGTGATACCGAAGCGCCTCCCCAATTCAACTCCAGGGCAGGGTATTGAAGGCATTAGCGATGTCAAGAGACATCGCCAAGACAACCCCACCCCGGGCAACAGCATCCCCCGTCGTGAGGGCTCGAACGCGCATGATGGCATCCACCGTAGAGCGCCCAATCTGGCTCTAAAACCAAACTGGCTCTCCGCCAAATCCGGCCCCACCCGCACGAGCCGCCCGACAAGGCGGTCTGCAATTACTCTTTCAAAGAGCTTGCCCACCTCGCCGAGCAGCACATTAGGCCGATAAGCGGACGGACGGAGAGCAATAAACGTTTTGAATTTGAATGTCCCCGAACCGTGCTGCCACTCAACCCTGTCTCCTCTTGACGGCCTCGAGGGACGGGGTACCGGCGGCAGCCGACGAAATGAGGGTCACTGAGCCGCTCAGGTCCTTTACCCTGTCATCCCTGGGCGAGACAATGTACGGCTCAGCGACCACTGCGCCATGCTCTAGAGCAATAGATCCTAAGCGCAGGCGCAGTGGTTGATGTTCGCCTGAAGGAGGCGTACTAGGGCCTCCTCCGCATTGAGGGACGCCCTGAGCCTTTCGGCCAGGACGTCAGCGGTCGGGCCGCTTGCCGCACCAGGGATCTCGAGCATCCGGGCCCCAGTCACCGTGACCTTCATCCTGAAGCCCTCGGCGACGCCGATCTCTTCCAGGTTCACCGCCTTCCACGCCTTGGCAAGCACCTCGCGGTAGGTCACGCCCTTCTTCTCCGCTTCCGGCTGTAGTGTGATTGGCTACTTGCAATTCGGCGTTGGCCGGAGAGGAATTAGGAGGAAGGGGGGGGGCGACCGTCCTGCCGCAGTGGCTGGGGCCCTTGCCTTCTGCGAAGCCGCCTGTCCCACCCTTCTTGGGCTTAGGCTGAGCCCATTTCACCAGAGGCGTGGGCTTGGCCGCGGCAGCCACGGTGGCCGCAAAGGTGGCCGGTCTGCTCGCCGCTAGCGGAGGGCGCCAGACAATGCCCTCAAGTACGGAGAACCGGCTGTTGAAGGCAGCCAGCTCCTGCCGCACCAGGGACAAAACCCGGTCCTCCACCGGCAAGGGCACACCCTGCCCTTGCTGCACCTCTCCATGCGGCAACTCCCGAGGGCCAGCTTTTCGAAGCCGGGCCAGGTCCACTCGGAGCTCCTCATTCTCCTTTCGGAGAAGATCCATAGCAACCGTCAAGCGGCCGACCTCCGCCCGCATCTCGGACACTTCGCTTGACGAAGGCCCAACCTGAAGGGCCTTCGCTGCCGTGGAGACCGTGGCAGCGGGTACGACCTTGTCTTTAGAGGATTGAATCCTCTTCAAGGCCACACCCCTGATTGCGGCGACCACAACCTCCTCAAAGCTGGCAGCTCGCTCCTTGGAGCCGCCAGCGGCATCCGGCTCACCACCGGACGACTCAGTTGCTGGTGCCTGAATCCTTGCCTGATTTGTCGGTGGACTCACAGGCTCGGAGTCTCTGTCCTGCTCTTTTCCGTCTGTTAGCGGCTTGCCAAAGCTTGGCGGCTTAACAGACTTCTTCGTCACGATCGACTCGTTGCTCTTCGGTTGCTGTCTACGCTTGCGCGCTCGGCTTCGAGTCAATCTTGTCGACGTTTGCGAGCAAGAGGACTCGCTGGTGTCACTAGCCTCCTTGTCGGCAACCGGGGTAGCCGGGCGCACAAATTGTGCTCTGGTGTTTGGCACTCTCTGCTTTTTTGTATTGTTTCGGTGCCGTGGATGTACTGGTAGAACCCAGCGACTCCTCAGCACTGGTAAGTGAGCCACCGTGGCTCAATGCGTCTCCGAAGGACGGGTAAAAATCCGATTGGGATTTTGGGCGTTCATTGTCCTCCCCAGAATACGAGGGGCTGACCAAGCTCTGCTCGGTGAGGGATGCTCCTACTGCGGAGCAGCAGGTACCCTCCTGGGGTAGTTTGTTTTGATGACTCGCTTCCATTGTTGTTGCTGAACACAGCTTTGCCTTTTTTATGGGGTGGGGTCCGCAGACCACTCCTTCACCTCAGTCATGTCTGATGAGCAGACACTTACTAGAGGTGAACCACTCTTCCCAGTCTCCAAACGATGAGGAGAGAAACGCGCGCCGTCCAAGAACACCAACAACTATTGAAGTCCTCAGACGGCGCGCCCCTCGCGGAAGTCAGATGTTATTGACTCCGCCCCATGTCTCTCTTAGTCAGGTCTCTCACTTGAGACCTTCCGGCGGCATGAGTGGCTCTACCGGCAAAGCCCCCAAGATCATTGAGACACGCAAGCCCCACCACGACGACAACGTGGAGACACACTCGGTGGGGTAATATTAGGTCTAGCACTAGCATTTAGCAATAACCATCTGAGTGGCACATAAACATAAGCGGCCTTATTACATTCCCACTGCAGTGACACAGGCCTCATCTCTGAGAGGGAATAGATCGTAATTAACCATGCAGGTTCAGCCCGGGAGATTTTTTTTTTTTTTTCGCATTTTTGACAATTTTTATTAGTCAAACAGTTGTACGGAACCTATATAAAATTGATTTGACTGAAAACAGCTTCAAAATGCGTCACCTGGATGCAAAGTTATAACCGGTTCGCTCAGGTTAGGTTCGCTCTTTTTTTTTTTATAGCAGGATCCTCTAGGACGCCCAGACTGCCTCACTGATGAGCCAGTCTGGGCAGTGCCGGACTCTTACCGGCCAAAACCCACTCGTGCCTTTGCCAGTGTCCCTCTGACATGATCAGAGACCTTGTTTATTCAGTTGGTTCTGATTTTAGTCCCACTGTTTTGTTTTGGAATTTTATCGGACCTGTTTTACGAGGTGGAGAGTTCCTGGAAGCAGCTGCCTCTCTTCGTCTAGTTTGCTAAGCATCTAATTATATCTAGTACCGTATATAATTGGTTTCAGTTTTTATCATTAGGTTCGCCGCTCTGGTTAGGTTCGCTCCCGCTTGGGAGGAGCCACGCCGTGTCCTCATCTCAGGAGAAGGCAGTGACCTGTCGCTGCCGGAAGTGGTAGAGTCGATGGCCGGCAGCGAGGAGTCCTGGGACGTGGTGGTATCCTTCTGCGAAACAGTCGTGTTGCAGAAGGAGGCTACGGAAAGGGAGCGGGAGATCTCGTCCGCTCACCCGGCCCTCAGCAGGCGTACCGGGCGTCGGCATAAGGCAGATCCGGCCCCCCTAAATGGGTCCAGGGACAACGTCCGCCCCCCCTATCACACTGGACCCGAGGTAGCGGCGCGTAGTGTTCCACGCGCGCCCCTTTCAGACGTCGCGGGGGGGTCTAACACCTCACCCGCAGACTTGAGGTGGCCCGCAGAGGTGGGCCGGCACTAGCCGGGGATCACGGCAGTAATACTAGCTCCCAAGATCCCCAGTGCAAGTGTGGGAAGGGAACACCGGGGTGGTTTTTAGTCAGTAAGAGCCTCCGCCCCCCCAGGGCGGAGGACATCCATGAGGATTTTCCACCCCGGCAACAAAAAAAAAAAAGGTTAGGTTCGCTCAGGTTTTTATTTTTTTTACGAACTCGATCCGCCAACGTAATTGATATCTAATCCTTGTCCATATCAGTTCTCGGTTACATGCCTCTCGTACTTCCATGCTTCATACTGTGTCTTTCTTTCATCCGTCACCAGTCTTTCAGTGGGTGGGACTCCCACTTTGAGCTTTTTACTATTCTACTAATTTATTTAGTTACTATCTTACTTAGCACAGGGAAATTAATGTTCACTACTTGGGTTTATTTCAAATACATACATATGTTTTCTTAGCTTACTTGCATTACTTTAATCTTATTTACATAACTCTTTATGTTCCCCTTACTCTTAACCTACAGCTTATCTTATTATACAATTATTACACTATTTTCCTATGTTTACTAATACTATATTATGTGCAATATACTACGAAACATAAGTTTTTCACTTAGTTTTGTTTCTTCTTATTACTATTTTGGCTATGCTCCCACAGTAGGCTTTCCTCAATCTTTTACCTATTTCCTGCTCGAAATCGTAGCGTGCCCTTGCGTGAATTGGGCAATCCAATATTAGATGTGGGACCGATTCTATTTCGTTAGAGTCGCAGGTGCACGATGGACTCTCTTTGCACTTAAAGCGGTACAAGTACTCTGAGAATCCACCGTGCCCCGTCAAGACCTGCGTGAGTACGCCTGTTGGCCTCACCCGTTTTATAATACGGTTTTCATTATTTACGCAGCACGCACACAGCAGCGCGGCACTTTAGCAACTTTTCTTGGAATTGTCAATATTTAATTATAATATAGGTAAGTGGGTTTCCTTTTTAGGTTTGTTTCTGTTGTTTCAGAATATCCAGTTAGAACACACTCCTCCTCCAAATCCTCATACATATCATCCTAGCCTGTCCCCTCCACCGATAACACTTTCACACACACCCACACCTTCTCCTTCACCCCGCGGTTCCACCCTACTAGCCTCCCCAGTGATTCGTCGTCAAACTGCTGCTTCGTCATGTAAGTGACCAATAATGTTAAACAACTTTCACTACTACAATATTATGTGGCTTTGCTCATGCTCAATGATGAACTCAGTTCATATACATATATTATCTGAGTTGATTTGTACTTTTATTTTATACCTATTCGATTTAGGAAAAAACTTGAGATTATAGAACCTTAATGTAATTATGTAAATGTTTATCTTTTTAGCTTCACGTCACGCAACGCCAATTGCTTCCCCTTCTCGCCGCCCTAGGACAAATATGACTCGTGCTAGTCGAGGTGCTGGTTCTGTGTGTAAGTACAAAATAAAAATAACTATCAAAACTTTTTCAAACGAATGACAACGAAAAGCTGCAATTTAAGATTTTTTATTTACGCATTAAGTATACTTATCGGTGTTCGTTTTTCAGCATTACGTCACACGTCTTTAGTTGCTGCTCCTCTACCATCTCAACGGCGAACGGAATTCTCCACCACTACTGAGAGATTCTTGAGGGTGGAAGAACAGCAGCTGGAGATACAGCGACTAACTGCACAAATCCTGCAGTCCTTTCTGGAGAGGAGTGCGGAAAGAGAAAGGGCCATGGATGAAAGGAGTGCAGAGAGAGAGGATCTTGGCTGAAGCTGTGACTGCAGTGGGGAAAGGGCTGCAAGCATTGGCAGAGGCTAAGAATAGAGATAGGGTGTAGTAATATAAGTTAATGGACGATTTTTATATATATATTTTTTCTTTTGGTACGAGTATAATGGCGAGCGCTAGCTAACATAAGGCAAATAATTTAATTTAATGTTTTGTGTTGCGTAATGCAAATTATTTTACCTTTTATTGTATAGATTCATGTTTTCTAACTGAACAGACAGCTGTCCTGCTGGGAAGTTTGTTGCGCCATTTCTTCTCCCCAGCTAAAGCACTAGGAAGTGGTAAAGGGTGGGCGTTTTTGGGGGGACGGTTAGGTTAGGTTAGGTTAGGTTGGCTGACCTGACGGCCGGAAGCATCGCAGTCCTGCGGAAGCCGCAGAGAGCGATGGCCGTCAGAGTCATCAGGGGATATCGCACGATCTCCTACGAGGCGGCTTGCGTACGGGCCGGATCCCCGCCCTGGGACCTCGAGGCGAAAGTACTCGCGTCACTGTATCGGTGGCGCGAGGAAGCGAGGGCGAGGGGCGAGTGGCTGATACAGCGACATGTGGAGTTGCGTCGGTCACAGCTTCGCGCAGCCCTGGTGGCGGAATGGCGGGACAGGCTTTCACGCCCTACCGCCGGCCTCGCCACCATCGAGGCGGTCCGGCCGGTACTCGAGCCCTGGCTCGGGAGGAGGCACGGCTCCCTGTCGTTTCGGGTGACGCAGGTGCTCTCGGGGCATGGTTGCTTCGGGAAGTACCTGTGTCGCATAAACAGGGAGCCGGACGCCCGGTGTCACCACTGCGTCGACTGCCGGGAGGACACGGCGCGGCATACGCTGGCAGAGTGTGCCGCTTGGGAGGAGCCTCGCCGTGCCCTCATCTCAGGAGTAGGCAGTGACCTATCGCTGCCGGCCGTGGTCGAGTCGATGGCCGGCAGCGAGGAGTCCTGGGACGCGGTGGTATCCTTCTGCGAAACAGTCGTGTCGCAGAAGGAGGCTGCGGAAAGGGAGCGGGAGATCTCGTCCGCTCACCCGGCCCGCAGCAGGCGCACTGGGCGTCGGCAGAGGGCAGACAATGCCCTCTTCCGGCCCCCCTAAATGGGTCCAGGGACGGCGGACTTGGGGACGTCCGTCGCCCCCTATCACACTGGACCCGAGGTGGCGGCGCGTAGTGTTCCACGCGCGCCCCTTTGAGACGTCGCGGGGGGGTCTAACACCTCACCCCCCCCGCAGACTTGAGGTGGCCCGCAGAGGCGGGCCGGCACTAGCCGGGGATCACGGAAGTAATACTAGCTCCCAAGATCCCCGGTGCAAGTGTGAGAAGGGAACACCGGGGTGGTTTTTAGTCAGTAAGAGTCTGACAGACCCCTCCGCCCACCCCAGGGCGGAGGACATCCATGAGGATTTTCCACCCCGGCAACAAAAAAAAAAAAAAAAAAAAAAAGGTTAGGTTAGGTTAGGTTGGGGTGGGGGATCCCCCACAGCGCATACTTCCACGTAGTTTCCCCCGGGCAACGCCGTGTCTGACCACCGTAACGGAGTGGCAGACCGGCGGCTAAAGTGCGCTGTGATTCGTAGATATTCATGCGGTCGTCTGCGAATACTGAGAATTTTAATTTTATTATGATGGGTAAGCCAACGCGGGATGCGTCTGGTCGTTTTGTCACGAATCGCTCCTCCCAGGGCGATTCAAACGGCCCTTCTCAGGGCCAACCCAACGGCCCTTCTCAGGGCCAACCCAACGGCCCTTCTCAGGGCCAACCCAACGGCCCTTCTCAGGGCCAACCCAACGGCCCTTCTCAGGGCCAACCCAACGGCCTTTCTCAGGGCCAACCAAAAGGCCCTTCTCAGGGCCATGCCGGCGGCGCTTTTGCGTCGGAAACTGACCGCACACCATCTGCGGCCAGCTTGTTTTGTAGGCCGGACGAGCTGTCGGACTCCGACGAGTCCAACATGGACACGTCGGCGGCCGAAAGTGACCGCTTCAAGCGGAAGAGGTCCGAGGGCTCCTCGGAGTCGGCCGTGGGTAAGGCGAAGAAGAAGTCGAAGTCGAAAAAGGCTTCGACTTCTGCTGCGGCTCATACCCACGTTGTGGGCTTGATGGACGCCGAGCGCCAGCTAAATTTGGCGAAAAGGGCGCAACTCCAGTTAGACCTGGAGGAGAGGGTCGCCGCCAAGGAGCGGCAGGCGCAAGTCGCCAGGTCGAGGGCTGGCTATGGTGCATCCAATGTGCTGTATGCTGACCACTCCCTGGCAGAATTGGAGCGCATGGCGCTTGAAGATAAGGAGGAGGTCCTGGAGGTCGCCTCCAAGTCTTCAAATTTAAAGGGGACCTTCCAGAAGGCCCTGAAATGCCGGGCTGCCAGCATGCACGGCATTGTGTTGGAGCTGGTGAAGAGGACGGCCACGGACGAGACGCGGCAGCTGCAGGCGAAAGTGGATCGCCTGCAAGCGGAGGTCAGCCAGCTACACCAGAAGCTGGCTGAGGTCACGGCGAGGCCTGCGCAATCTGCCCCGGGTCCGGTGGCGACAGGCTCCTCCTCCTCCCCTGCCAGCCTTGAGGAAATGTTCCGCAGGGTTGTCATGGAGGAGAGGGCCTTCACCAGGGCCTGCTTCGCAGGCATCGAGGACCGGCTCTTGCCTGAAAAGCGGCTCCGCCCGCCGCTAGCAGCGGACAAGAGGCCACCGCCGAGGGAGCCGGAACCTGCGCCTCTAGCAGGCCCGGTACCGGGTGCGAAGCCCTCCAAGGGCAAGGGTAAGGGCAAGAGGACCAAGGCGGCTCCTCATGCCCCCACCTCAACTGAGGAGGGAGCGTCTGGGTCGTCTGCCACTCCAGCAGCCTCCCAGAACTCGCAGGAGGAAGACGCCCTTCTTCCCTCCACCACCCCGTCCAACCAGTCGTGGACGGAAGTGGTCAAGAAAGGGAAGAAAAAGGGGAAAAATTCGGCCCCCAAGCCCGCTGCGGCTGCTCCTGCAGCCAAAAGGGCTCCAGCCGGCGGGAGGAAGGTGGTTCCTCCCAAAACCGCGGCCGTCGTGGTGACCATCACCCCGGAGGCCGCGCAGCGGGGCGAAACTTACGAGTCCGTCCTAAAACGGGCTCGTCCCAACGCTGATCCCTCCCAGCTGGGGATCAGCAATATCACGTGCCGCCGAACCCTAACTGGGGCTCGAATTTTCGAGTTCTCAGGGGAACGGCGCGGCACAAACGCAGACCTCTTCGCAACTAAGTTGCAAGAGGTCATCGCGGATGCGGCAACGGTCGTCAGGCCTGTTAAGACCGCAGCCTTGGAGGTGGCCGATCTGGACGATTCGGTCACCAAAGAGGATGTGGTGGCGGCCGTTGCGGCGGCTGGAGGCTGCGACGCTGGCGCAGTGAAAGGTGGAGCCATCAGGCTCGGCCGCCGCGGCATGGGCATCATCCGCGTCGAGTGCTCAGTCGCCGCGGCTGGGGCCGTCCTTGCCGCGACCAAGGGACGGCTGCTTGTGGGCTTCAGCTCGGCTGTGGTCCGGCCACTCGAAGAACAGCCCGTGCGCTGTTTCAAGTGCTTCGCGTTCGGCCACACCCGAGCCACGTGTCCCTCCAAATTCGACTGGGGAGGCGCCTGCTTCCAATGCGGGCAGGAGGGACACAGGAGTGCCGCTTGCCACTCCACCGCTTCGCCACACTGCGCGGCGTGTGCTGCCAGTGGCCGCCCCGCGGCTCACAAGATGGCGGGCAGGAACTGCAAGCCCCCCGCGAGGAAGGGCGTGGTGCCGGCGCAGGTTCGCCCTGTTGCTACCGCCGCCGCCATCGTCGCCGCTGTAGCTCCAGCGGCGGCAGCTGAGGAGACTGGTGCGATGTCGGAATAATGGTTTCCGACTATCGCATCCTCCAGGCGAACACCAACCACTGCAGAGCGGCCCAGGACCTGCTAGTGCAGGTCATGGCCGAGTGGTTGGTGAACGTGGCGGTGGTCGCCGAGCCCTACTCGATCCCCGGCAGCTGGCTGGGTGACGAGGACGGCTTGGTGGCACTAGCGGCGCGGTCTTCCACAGACTCCCCTCCCGTCTCGCTATTAGAGAGGGGACCGGGATACGTGGCCGCCGCGTGGGGAGACTTGGCCCTTGTGGGGGTCTATTTCTCCCCAAACCGCCCTCTTCAGGATTTCGAGAACTATCTCGGAGTCTTGGCGGCCGTGGTCGGTAGGGCGGCGCCGCGTCAGGTCTCCGTACTGGGAGACCTGAATGCCAAGTCGGTGACCTGGGGCAACCCGGCCACCGACGCACGTGGGCGGGCAGTGGAGATGTGGGCAGCCTCCTCTGGACTCTCCCTCTTGAACAGAGGAAGCGTCCAGACATGCGTGCGACGGCAGGGTGGCTCAATAGTGGACGTCACTTTCGCCACCTCTGCGTTAGCCGCGCGCGTGCTGAACTGGCGGGTGGACCTGGTGGAGACTATGTCGGACCACCGCTACGTCCGGTTTGACATCTCCACCAGTGGCCCCGGAGGGACGCGGCCCCTCTCGGGGCGATCACCGTTTCCACGGTGGGCTCTTGCCCGCCTGGACAGGGAGGCGGCGGCGGAGGCGGCGTTCGTCCAGGACTGGCTTTCGCCGCCTTCCGCCGGCCTAGATGTGGACACCGTGGCGGGGCACCTGAGGGAGTCTCTGACCGAGGTATGCAACTCCAGCATGCCTCGGTCTCGCCGGCCACTGCCCAATCGCGCCGTGTACTGGTGGTCGGTGGAGCTGGCGGGGCTTCGAGCAGCGTGTGTGGCGGCAAGGAGGGCCTACTCGCGGAGTCGGCGGCGGCGTCTACGGGACCGGGCCAACGAGGACCACCTCTATGAGGTATATTTGGAGGCAAAAATGGTCCTCGGTGGGGCCATCGCCGCCGCCAGAGACTCGGCGAGAGCAGAGCTGCTGGAGGGTCTCGACAACGACCCCTACGGGAGACCATATAAGGCGGCGCGCAACAAATTGCGTCCCTTTGGTCCTCCGGTCACCGAGACCCTGGAGCCCTCCTTTCTGGATGGGGTGGTTCAGTCCCTGTTCCCGTGCAGGGACGACAACTTCACCCCACCAGTGATGGGCCCACCGCAGGGGATAGCTCCGCCAGCTGAGGAAGAAGAGGAGGCCCCTCCTGTCACGGAGTCGGAACTTGGCGCGGCGATTCTTCATATCCGCGCCAAGAAGACAGCTCCGGGCCCCGATGGTGTTCCGGCGAGAGTGGTGGCGATCGCTGCCACTCAAATGCAGGAGAGGTTTCGGGAACTCTTCAGCGCATGTCTTGCGTCTGGAAGGTTCCCAAAACCGTGGAAGGAGGGACAGTTGTGCCTCCTTCGCAAGGAGGGCCGCCCAGCAGACTCCCCCTCGGCATACCGGCCCATCGTTCTGCTCGATGAGGTCGGCAAAATGTTCGAGGGGATTGTCGCTGCCCGCCTAAAGGGCCATCTGCGGAGTATCGGACCGGACTTGTCGGACGCTCAGTTCGGTTTTCGGGCTGAGCGTTCCACGGTGGACGCGCTGGCCTGCCTTAAGGGCCAGGTCAAGGAGGCGATAGAAGCGAGGGACGGATTGTTGGCTGTGTCATTCGACATAGCCAACGCCTTCAACTCCGTTCCCCACTCCACCATCCTAGAGGCGCTCCGATTCCACGGAGTGCCTCGACACATGCGCAGTCTGCTGGCCAGCTACCTGGAGGATCGGGCGATCCTCCTGGTGGATAGGACTGGCCAAGTCCGGCGGTACGCCGTTGAGGCCGGCGTTCCGCAGGGGTCAGTCTTGGGACCTCTCCTTTGGAACGTCGGCTACGATTGGCTCTTGCGGGGAACTCTCCTCCGAGGTACGAGTGTTGTCTGCTATGCGGACGACACTCTCCTCACCGCCCGGGGGGGGAGTTTCAGGGAGGCGGCCAATTTGGCATCGGCGGGCGGATCCTTGGTTGCAGGGAGGATCCGCCGTCTAGGCTTAACGGTGGCGCTGCACAAGACCGAGGCCGTGTACTTCCACGGCCCTCGGCAGCGCCCCCCACCTGACGCCCACATATTTGTGGAGGGCGCCAGAATTGAGGTGAAGGCCCAGATGAAATATCTGGGCCTTGTACTCGACAGCAGGTGGCGCTTCGGTCCGCATTTTAGCGGGCTGTCGTCGCGCCTGCTGAAGGCCGCGGGCGCCCTCTCGTGGCTGCTTCCCAACTTGGGGGGGCCTAGCGCGCGATGCCGGCAACTCTACGCCGGCATCTTGAGGAGTATGGCCCTCTACGGAGCTCCCATCTGGGAGGACTCCCTCCACAGGAGGGAGAACGCCGCGGCCTTGCGGGCACCCCAACGGGCCATAGCACAGCGTGTGGTGCGGGCCCATCGCACAGTGGGCTTTGCGGCAGCATGCGCTCTGGCCAGCACCCCTCCTTGGGAACTCGAGGCGTGGGTGCTCGCCAGAGTGTATGAATGGACGGCGGGGCGGAGGGCGAGAGGAGAACGCCCAGCCCCGGAAGAGCGGGCTGCAGTCCGGCGGGAGGCGAAAGACGCCATCGTCGTCCATTGGACGGGGGAACTCGCCACTGCAGCCTTCGGCCGCCGAACCCTCGACGCGATTGGGCCAGTCCTGCGAGACTGGCTCGAGCGGTCGCACGGGTTCCTCTCGTTCCGTCTTGTGCAGGTGCTGTCCGGACACGGTTGTTTCGGATCGTACCTGCATCGAATCGGACGGGAGGAGACGCCGTCGTGCCACCACTGTGGCGCGGCGGAGGACACGGCACAGCACACCCTCGAGGTGTGCCCGTCGTGGTCCGAGCCGCGCCACAGTCTGAACGCGGTGATTGGATCGGACCTCTCACTCCCCGGCTTGGTTAACGCCATGCTGAGGGATGAGGGGTCCTGGGCGGCAGTCGCCTCCTTCTGCGAACACGTCATGTCCCAGAAGGAGGCGGCAGAGCGCACGCGGGAGGACGATCCTGCCGCGGCGCCGCTCCGAAGGCGGAGGAGGGGTCGAAGAAGACGTCAGTTTGAACGTCATCTCCGACTCCTCCCAGGTGGAGGCCACCAGGCAACGGGTGCGGGGGCACCCTTACCTGTATTGCACAGGCCTCCACCAGTGTCGGACGGGAATGGCCAGGTGTTCCCGGCCATTCCCGTAGCCCCCCAGTAACGGGGGGGCATGAGGGGCCCGCCAGCTAGGCGGGCATGCGCCGGGAGGGTTGTGGAAGAAAAGGCTGAGCCGTTATCCCATGGCCCTCCCAACACGGCGATGTGGGAACACCGCTGAGTTTTAGTGGGTATACTGTAGTGACAGGAGTCCCACATACCCCGACTCGTCCCCCACGAGCGGGCATGCGTAATGCATTTCTCAGCGTGAAAAAAAAAAAAAAAAAAAAAAAAAAAAGGTTAGGTTGGGGTGCATGTTGAGAAGCCTCCTCGTGGCGCACCCTGGGCAACGTCGGTTCCAACTGCCCACCAGGTTTTGGTGGACACTTGGCGCTGGCGGCGAATTCTCAACAAACGGGGAAGGGTCACGGTTCCAATCACCGATCATCCACGATGGTCGGTGAAGGGAACCGGGCTAGAGTTGGTCGTACACCTACTCCCCCTCTGCTTACAGAGGGGAGTTGAGTTGGCGTACACTGGGGAGTCCCAATCCCAAGGTCTAGCGTGCCGAGGGGATGAATGGCCGGAGGGTTATCCGGTCGCTAGCGCGAACAGGGACCTCACCCTTAAAAGGAAAACAATGAAGGCTAATGGTAATAAAAATATTCCCCAGGCGGGCAACCTCCACAAGGAGGCACAATCCCGCCCTTCCACGGAAGGCAGCCCCACCGTATCTGGGGGGGGCACCCATAGCCTCGTAGGCCGGCAGACCACCGCCGGTCTTCGTCAACAACCTCTTGCGTCGCAAGAAAAGGAGCTCCGGGTTAGCCTGGAGCGACTGTGCGACGCAACAAAGCCGTTTGCCGTCGTTGATGGCAACAACAGCCGAGGAGGCTCATGTCAAGAAAAGGACCGACTGTCGGTGTCAGATTCTGACACCGCGTCCGAAACTATGAGTTTGGCGAGCGTGGCGAGCGTAAGTTCAAAGCGCTCGTAAACTAAAGAAGAGGTGGGTGGCCGATTTTGGCAAAAAACCTCGCGAAAGAAGAAGCGCGCGGGGTCAGGCTCTTCTAGTGAGGAGAGCCTGCCGGTTGCTAAAGTCCCAACACTCACTAGTGGGCGAGGTCGTGCAGTGGCGAGTGGAGCCCCCGCTCGCTTACCGGAGCGCGACGTGCGGGGTCGGTTCAGGTCGGTTTCCCGACCTGATACGCCGGCCCCGGTGGAGAAAGTCGAGGGCGTGGGGAGCGACCCCGGGATCACGACCGTGGACCCCAGCGAGTGCATGTTGCTGGGGTCTAACAAGGCGGAGGCAAATGCCGCAAAGCGGGCGCAGCGCAAGGCGGTGGCGGCTGATGAGATCAGCGAGTTGGCCCGCCAGGCGCGAGAGCGGCGCTCAGCTCGAATGACTGCTGGGGGGAGCCCATCGGCGGTGGCGCTCAGCCGCCAAGTTCTGGACGGCGTGGATGTCGTCCTGAAGGTTGCCACCAAATCGGGCAACCTGAAGGGCACATTCACCCGTGCTCTGAAGGAGGCGGCTGATGACATCAGGGAGGCAGTTGAGGTCCTCCTTAGTCGCACAAGCACGGAGGAAACGGCGAAGTTGTGGGAGGAGAATAGCCGTCTCCGGTCCGAGCTGGAGGACCTCAAGCGGGAGTTTGCCGCTCAGAGGAATGACTGGCAGCGGCAAACACCTCCCGCAGCCACCGGCCCCACTCCTGTCGTGCATTCGTCGGCCCCTGCACCTATTCCACCACCTGCCTGGTCAGACCACGACATGGAGAGGGTGGCCAGAATATGCATGGTGCAGTGTGGGGGCATGGTGGATGCCCGATTGGATGCCCGATTGGAGGCCATAGAGTCGCGACTCCCCCCGGCCGAAATCCTCCGGCCGCCGCTGGCTGCGGACAAGCGAAGGAAGGAGGCGGAGGCGAAAGCAGCGGCGGTGGCTGAGCCGAACCAGCCCGGGAAGGGGGCCAAAAAGCCCGCGAAGGGGACCCAGAAGCCCGCGGAGGCAAAGTCCGCGCCCACTTCCCGAACAGCTGCTCCCCCGGCAAACGCGCCCGGAACCACCACAGAGGCCTGGACGACAATCGTCAAGAAGACGAAGAAAAAGACGAAGACGGTGCCGCCAGCACCCACTAAAGCACCGGCACCGGCACCGAGGAGGACCCAAAATCCGCCTAGAACGAGAGCCCCACGCTCCGCGGCTGTGGTGGTTACACTGCAGCCCGCAGCCATCGCGAGGGGCCTCTCCTATCAGGCGGTAATGGCTGACGTGAGGAGCAAGATCGCGTTCCCCGACCTTGGCACACCGTCTGGCTTTATTTACAAGCAAGCCATTACGGGGGCGCGGCTGTTCGAGGTGTCGGGTGCCTCCAGCGGTGAGAAGGCGGACACGCTGGCAGCCAAGCTGAGAGGGGTCCTCAACCCGGAGGACGTCCGGGTGTCCAGGCCGATGAAGACCTCTGAGCTGCGGGTCGATGGACTGGACGACTCGGCGACCCCAGCTGAGGTCGTGGCGGCCGTAGCCAAAGCCGGCGGATGTCCGCCGGAGGACGTGCGGACGGGTGACATCCGCGCCGACGCTTCCGGGCTTGGCACGATTTGGGTGCGGTGCCCGGTGGCGGCGGCGAGCAAGGTCGCCAACGGTGGGCGTCTGTTGGTGGGATGGGTTGCAGCAAGAGTCAAGCTGCTGCAACCCAGGGCATTGCGGTGTTACCGGTGCCTGGACATGGGGCATGTCCGGGCACGACGCACCGCTGCAATAGACCGCAGCGAGCAGTGCTATCGCTGCGGTCAGCCCGGCCACAAGGCGGCCCAGTGCTCCGCGGCACCAAACTGCAGCCTCTGTACAGCTGCAGGGAGGTCCGCGGGGCACAGGGCTGGCGGAAAGGCCTGTCGTGCGCCAGCAGCGAAGAAGAAGAGGGGAGTCATGGCTGCCGGGGGCTCTTTACCCCCCCCTCAGCCTGACTGCCCTACGGCCGACTCCCGGCCTGTGAATGGTGCGGAGGGGATGGACTGCGTCTAATGGCGCTGTACCATTTCCTCCAGGGCAATATCAACCACGCTGCCAGAGCTCAGGATCTCTTGCTCCAGAGCATGGCAGAGTGGTCGATCGACGTGGCTGTGGTCGCCGAGCCGTACTTTGTCCCCCCCAGGGATAACTGGGTGGGAGACCTGGACGGCTTGGTGGCCATCATTGGCGGGGCTCTCGTCAACCCGTCCCGAGGACACGGCTGGGTAGCCGCCCTCGCGGACGGCATTGGCACGGTTGGGGCGTATTTCTCGCCCAACAAGAGTCTCGCCGACTTCGAGAACTTCCTTGTCGAGTTAGGTGCCGTCGTAGGCCGACTCCACCCTCACCCGGTGCTGTTGCTCGGGGATCTCAACGCCAAGTCTGCGGCGTAGGGATCTCCGGTGACCGAAGCTAGGGGTGAGGCACTAGAGGAGTGGGCGGTCACGACTGGCCTGGTCGTCCTGAATCGGGGCTCGGTCCACACGTGCGTGCGGCAGCGGGGCGGGTCTGTAGTGGACGTCTCGTTCGCTAGCCCTGCTGTCGCGAGCCGTGTCCGCGACTGGCGTGTCGCCGTGGAGGTGGAGACGTTGTCGGATCACCGATACATCCGATTCGACGTCTCCACCCAGACCACCGGCGGCCGTAGTCCATCGGCCCCGCGAAGGGACGGTCCGCGCTGGGCGCGTAAGCGCATCGACAGGGAGCTTCTCGAGGAGGCCGCTATTGTTCAGGCCTGGATCCGGGAGTCGGCAACGAACGGACCCGTCGACGTCGAAGAGGAGGCGCTGTGGTTCCGCGGGGCGATGACGCAAATCTGCGACACGTCCATGCCCCGCGTCCACTCATATCCAGCGAGGCGCCAGGTGTACTGGTGGTCTACCGAGATCGCACAATTACGTGTCGAGTGCGTAGCGGTCAGACGCCGGTACACCCGATACCGGAGGAGACGTCGTCGGGTCCCTGACGAAGAAGCCGCGCTGTATGAGGTGTACCGCGCGGCAAAGCAGGCCCTGTGGCTGGCCATCGGCGAAGCGAGGACGCGAGCCAGGGAGGAGATGTTGGAGACTCTCGACGGAGATCCGTGGGGGCGCCCCTATCGTGCGGTTCGAGGGAAACTTCGAGCCGCGGCGCCTCCACTCACGGAGAGTCTCCAACCTGAGCTGCTGGAGGAGGTAGTTGCAGCCCTCTTCCCGGCAAGAGCGGAGCATACTCCGCCGCCGATGGCTTTGCCCACAGCCGCAGAGTCTGCATATGAAGAGAACGCCATCAGCGTCCCAGAGGTGACACAAGCAGAGATGGGGGCAGCCGTGACGCGGCTCCGGGCCAAGAACGTGGCTCCGGGGCCCGACGGGATCCACGGCCAAGCGCTAGCCCTCGCTCTGAAGGAGCTAGAGCCCCACTTGAGAGGACTCTACACAGCGTGCCTTGAGCAGGGCCAGTTTCCCACTTTGTGGAAATCTGGTCGTCTGGTCCTGCTCAGGAAGGCGGGGCGCCCTGCGGACTCACCGTCCGGGTACAGGCCCATAGTGTTGCTAGACGAGGTGGGTAAGATGTTTGAGCGGATAATCGCTGCCCGCCTCGTCGGCCACTTGTGCGGAGAGGGGCCTGACCTGGCCGAGAGCCAGTTCGGCTTTCGGCACGGGCGCTCCACCATCCACGCGATATCGCGGGTGAGAGTCCTGGCGGAGGAAGCGGTATCCCGGGGCGGGGTGATGTTGGCGGTGTCCTTGGACATCTCCAACGCCTTCAACACCCTGCCCTGGAGCTGTATTCGGGAGGCACTGCGTTACCATCGGGTGCCTTCCTACCTCCGCCGCATCGTCGGGGCTTATTTGGCGGAGAGGTGTGTCACCTACACGGGACGTGATGGCGGAAACCAGCGCCGCATGTCGTGCGGTGTTCCACAGGGCTCGGTCGTGGGACCGCTCCTGTGGAACATCGGGTACGACTGGGTGCTGCGGGGCGAGCTCCAGCCGGGCGTGGACCTAACGTGTTATGCGGACGACACACTGGTCACGGCCCGGGGGAGCTCGTACAGGGAGGCAGCGTTGCTGGCGACGGCTGCGGTCTCACAGGTGGTGAGTCGCATACGTCGCCTAGGGCTGGAGGTTGCCCTCAACAAGTCGGAGGCCTTGATCTTTCATGGCCCCCGGCGGGCGCCGCCGCCGGGATCACACATCGTGGTCGGGGGGGCTCAAATCGCTGTCGAGTCCACCATGAAGTACCTAGGATTGGTGCTCGACAGCCGGTGGGATTTTGGCCCCCACTTCCGGCGGCTGGCGCCCAAATTGTTGGGCGCGGCTGGGGCGTTGTCAACGCTGCTTCCCAATCTGGGGGGCCCGAGCGCCGCCTGTAGGCGGCTCTACGTGGGGATCGTGCGATCGATGGCCCTTTATGGGGCCCCGATCTGGGCGGCTGACCTGACGGCCGGAAGCATCGCAGTCCTGCGGAAGCCGCAGAGAGCGATGGCCGTCAGAGTCATCAGGGGATATCGCACGATCTCCTACAAGGCGGCTTGCGTACTGGCCGGATCCCCACCCTGGGACCTCGAGGCGAAAGTACTCGCGTCACTGTATCGGTGGCGCGAGGAAGCGAGGGCGCGGGGCGAGTGGCTGATGCAGCGACATGTTGAGTTGCGTCGGTCACAGCTTCGCGCAGCCCTGGTGGCGGAATGGCGGGAAAGGCTTTCACGCCCTACCGCCGGCCTCGCCACCATCGAGGCGATCCGGCCGGTACTCGAGCCCTGGCTCGGGAGGAGGCACGGCTCCTTGTCGTTTCGGGTGGCGCAGGTGCTCTCGGGGCATGGTTGCTTCGGGAAGTACCTGTGTCGCATAAACAGGGAGCCGGACGCCCGGTGTCACCACTGCGTCGACTGCCGGGAGGACACGGCGCGGCATACGCTGGCAGAGTGTGCCGCTTGGGAGGAGCCTCGCCGTGCCCTCATCTCAGGAGTAGGCAGTGACCTGTCGCTGCCGGCCGTGGTCGAGTCGATGGCCGGCAGCGAGGAGTCCTGGGACGCGGTGGTATCCTTCTGCGAAACAGTCGTGTCGCAGAAGGAGGCTGCGGAAAGGGAGCGGGAGATCTCGTCCGCTCACCCGGCCCGCAGCAGACGCACCGGGCGTCGGCAGAGGGCAGATAATGCCCTCTTCCGGCCCCCCTAAATGGGTCCAGGGACGGTGGACTCGGGGACGTCCGCCGCCCCCCATCACACTGGACCCGAGGTGGCGGCGCGTAGTGTTCCACGCGCGCCCCTTTGAGACGTCGCGGGGGGGTCTAACACCTCACCCCCCCGCAGACTTGAGGTGGCCCGCAGAGGCGGGCCGGCAATGAAATGAAATGAAATGAAATGAAATGAAATGAAATCGTTTATTCTGTAAATAGGATATCGGAATCACTTTTACACGTCATATTAAAAAGTAAAAAATAAGCTAGATGTAGTCGACATTTCCTATCTGACTACCCGTGAGAAGAAATGGCGAAACAAACTCAGGGGTCAAAGTCTCTTTTAAAGTCCAGACATAATCTTGGTCAGATCATGTGAGGACCATGTAGATCTGTGTCTGAAATGGTCTTTTGAGGAAAGAACCACACAATTTTGAGTGGACCTGTCCAATCAGTGCAAGCATTTGTCGTAATCGTGCAGCTCGACTCAAGACTTAAGGAGCTCAACGACTCGACGAACAATACCAAAGAAAGTACATTTGGGTAGGCCTCATAAAGTGCTCAAAATGCCAGACCTCCATTAAAACTGAGAAAAAGCATAAAATAATAGGAAAATATTTAAAGAGAAAAAAAAAAAATGACCCACATAGTGCTCACATTCACAATAAATTAAAGCAGTAAATATAATACTTTTCAAAGTAAACATTAATGTAATATTGTATATAATATTCTGCAATGTCAATATTTATATAAAATCATGCATAATAACATTAAATGTCAAATTTTCCAGTTTGATCACAAGGCTTGCAGAGCGAGCAGCTCAATCCCAAGCTTTTTTGTCTTCTAAATAATCAGAAATTTTATAGTACCCTTTTTTACAAAGTTTGGTTTTAATACAGCTTTTAAATCGTTTAATGGGTAAGTTTCGAATGTCAGTAGGAAGTTTGTTGTGAAAGCGTATACATTGACCCATGAACGAGTTGCCTACTCTGTGGAGGCGAGTGCGATGTACAGCAAGATTGTGTTTATTCCTGGTATTTAAACAATGAATATCGGACATTTTCTTAAAATTTGATATATTTTTGTGTACATACAATAGATTTTCAAATATATATTGAGAGGCTACAGTCAGAATATCTATTTCTTTGAATTTTTCACGAAGTGAATCTCTTGGACCTAGATTGTAAATGGCTCGAACAGCCCTTTTCTGTAAAACAAAGATAGTATTAATGTCCGCACTAGCCGGGGATCACGGAAGTAATACTAGCTCCCAAGATCCCCGGTGCAAGTGTGGGAAGGGAACACCGGGGTGGTTTTTAGTCAGTAAGAGTCTGACAGACCCCTCCGCCCACCCCAGGGCGGAGGACATCCATGAGGATTTTCCACCCCGGCAACAAAAAAAAAAAAAAAAAAAAGGTTGCGCGGCGAAGCAGGCCCTGTGGCTGGCCATCGGCGAAGCGAGGACGCGAGCCAGGGAGGAGATGTTGGAGACTCTCGACGGAGATCCGTGGGGGCGCCCCTATCGTGCGGTTCGAGGGAAACTTCGAGCCGCGGCGCCTCCACTCACGGAGAGTCTCCAACCTGAGCTGCTGGAGGAGGTCGTCGCAGCCCTCTTCCCGGCAAGAGCGGAGCATACTCCGCCGCCGATGGCTTTGCGCACAGCCACAGAGCCTACAGAGGAGAACACCATCAGCGTCCCAGAGGTGACACAAGCAGAGATGGGGGCGGCCGTGACGCGGCTCCGGGCCAAGAACGTGGCTCCGGGGCCCGACGGGATCCACGGCCAAGCGCTAGCCCTCGCTCTGAAGGAGCTAGAGCCCCACTTGAGAGGACTCTACACTGCGTGCCTTGAGCAGGGCCAGTTTCCCACTTTGTGGAAATCTGGTCGTCTGGTCCTGCTCAGGAAGGCGGGGCGCCCTGCGGACTCACCGTCCGGGTACAGGCCCATAGTGCTGCTAGACGAGGTGGGTAAGATGTTTGAGCGGATAATCGCTGCCCGCCTCGTCGGCCACTTGTGCAGAGAGGGGCCTGACCTGGCCGAGAGCCAGTTTGGCTTTCGGCACGGGCGCTCCACCATACACGCTATATCGCGGGTGAGAGTCCTGGCGGAGGAAGCAGTGTCCCGGGGCGGGGTGATGTTGGCGGTGTCCTTGGATATCTCCAACGCCTTCAACACCCTGCCCTGGAGCTGCATCCGGGAGGCACTGCGTTACCATCGGGTGCCTTCCTATCTCCGCCGCATCGTCGGGGCTTATTTGGCGGAAAGATGTGTCACCTACATGGGACGTGATGGCGGAAACCAGCGCCGCATGTCGTGCGGTGTTCCACAGGGCTCGGTCGTAGGACCGCTCCTGTGGAACATCGGGTACGACTGGGTGCTGCGGGGCGAGCTCCAGCCGGGCGTGGACCTGACGTGTTATGCAGACGACACACTGGTCACGGCCCGGGGGAGCTCGTACAGGGAGGCAGCGTTGCTGGCGACGGCTGCGGTCTCACAGGTGGTGAGCCGCATACGTCGCCTAGGCCTGGAGGTTGCCCTCAACAAGTCGGAGGCCTTGATCTTTCATGGCCCCCGGCGGGCGCCGCCGCCGGGATCACACATCGTGGTTGGGGGGGCTCAAATCGCTGTCGAGTCCACCATGAAGTACCTTGGATTGGTGCTCGACAGCCGGTGGGATTTTGGCCCCCACTTCCGGCGGCTGGCACCCAAGTTGTTGGGTGCGGCTGGAGCGTTATCAACGCTGCTTCCCAATTTGGGGGGCCCGAGCGCCGCCTGTAGGCGGCTCTACGTGGGGATCGTGCGATCGATGGCCCTTTACGGGGCCCCGATCTGGGCGGCTGACCTGACGGCCGGAAGCATCGCAGTACTGCGAAAGCCGCAGAGAGCGATGGCCGTCAGAGTCATAAGGGGATATCGCACGATCTCCTACGAGGCGGCTTGCGTACTGGCCGGATCCCCGCCCTGGGACCTCGAGGCGAAAGTACTCGCGTCACTGTATCGGTGGCGCGAGGAAGCGAGGGCGCGGGGCGAGTGGCTGATGCAGCGACATGTGGAGTTGCGTCGGTCACAGCTTCGCGCAGCCCTGGTGGCGGAATGGCGGGACAGGCTTTCACGCCCTACCGCCGGCCTCGCCACCATCGAGGCGGTCCGGCCGGTACTCGAGCCCTGGCTCGGGAGGAGGCACGGCTCCCTGTCGTTTCGGATGACGCAGGTGCTCTCGGGGCATGGTTGCTTCGGGAAGTACCTGTGTCGCATAAACAGGGAGCCGGACGCCCGGTGTCATCACTGCGTCGACTGCCGGGAGGACACGGCGCGGCATACGTTGGCAGAGTGTGCCGCATGGGAGGAGCCTCGCCGTGCCCTCATCTCAGGAGTAGGCAGTGACCTGTCGCTGCCGGCCGTGGTCGAGTCGATGGCCGGCAGCGAGGAGTCCTGGGACGCGGTGGTGTCCTTCTGCGAAACAGTCGTGTCGCAGAAGGAGGCTGCGGAAAGGGAGCGGGAGATCTCGTCCGCTCACCCAGCCCGCAGCAGGCGCACCGGGCGTCGGCAGAGGGCAGATAATGCCCTCTTCCGGCCCCCCTAAATGGGTCCAGGGACGGCGGACTTGGGGACGTCCGCCGCCCCCTATCACACTGGACCCGAGGTGGCGGCGCGTAGTGTTCCACGCGCGCCCCTTTCAGACGTCGCGGGGGGGGTCTAACACCTCACCCCCCCCAGACTTGAGGTGGCCCGCAGAGGCGGGCTGGCACTAGCCGGGGATTGCGGAAGTAATAACAGATCCCAAGATCCCCGGCCCAAGTGTGGGAAGGGAACACTGGGGTGGTTTTTAGTCAGTAAGAGTCTGACAGACCCCTCCGCCCGCCCCAGGGCGGAGGACATCCATGAGGATTTTCCACCCCGTGAACAAAAAAAAAAAAAAAAAAAGGTTAGGTTAGGTTAGGTTGCCGGGAGGACACGGCGCGGCATACGTTGGCAGAGTGTGCCGCATGGGAGGAGCCTCGCCGTGCCCTCATCTCAGGAGTAGGCAGTGACCTGTCGCTGCCGGCCGTGGTCGAGTCGATGGCCGGCAGCGAGGAGTCCTGGGACGCGGTGGTGTCCTTCTGCGAAACAGTCGTGTCGCAGAAGGAGGCTGCGGAAAGGGAGCGGGAGATCTCGTCCGCTCACCCAGCCCGCAGCAGGCGCACCGGGCGTCGGCAGAGGGCAGATATTGCCCTCTTCCGGCCCCCCTAAATGGGTCCAGGGACGGCGGACTTGGGGACGTCCGCCGCCCCCTATCACACTGGACCCGAGGTGGCGGCGCGTAGTGTTCCACGCGCGCCCCTTTCAGACGTCGCGGGGGGGGTCTAACACCTCACCCCCCCCAGACTTGAGGTGGCCCGCAGAGGCGGGCCGGCACTAGCCGGGGATTGCGGAAGTAATAACAGATCCCAAGATCCCCGGCCCAAGTGTGGGAAGGGAACACTGGGGTGGTTTTTAGTCAGTAAGAGTCTGACAGACCCCTCCGCCCGCCCCAGGGCGGAGGACATCCATGAGGATTTTCCACCCCGTGAACAAAAAAAAAAAAAAAAAGGTTAGGTTAGGTTGTACCTAGGATTGGTGCTCGACAGCCGGTGGGATTTTGGCCCCCACTTCCGGCGGCTGGCGCCCAAGTTGTTGGGCGCGGCTGGGGCGTTGTCAACGCTGCTTCCCAATCTGGGGGGCCCGAGCGCCGCCTGTCGGCGGCTCTACGTGGGGATCGTGCGATCGATGGCCCTTTATGGGGCCCCGATCTGGGCGGCTGACCTGACGGCCGGAAGCATCGCAGTCCTGCGGAAGCCGCAGAGAGCGATGGCCGTCAGAGTCATCAGGGGATATCGCACGATCTCCTACGAGGCGGCTTGCGTACTGGCCGGATCCCCGCCCTGGGACCTCGAGGCGAAAGTACTCGCGTCACTGTATCGGTGGCGCGAGGAAGCGAGGGCGCGGGGCGAGTGGCTGATGCAGCGACATGTGGAGTTGCGTCGGTCACAGCTTCGCGCAGCCCTGGTGGCGGAATGGCGGGACAGGCTTTCACGCCCTACCGCCGGCCTCGCCACCATCGAGGCGGTCCGGCCGGTACTCGAGCCCTGGCTCGGGAGGAGGCACGGCTCCCTGTCGTTTCGGGTGACGCAGGTGCTCTCGGGGCATGGTTGCTTCGGGAAGTACCTGTGTCGCATAAACAGGGAGCCGGACGCCCGGTGTCACCACTGCGTCGACTGCCGGGAGGACACGGCGCGGCATACGCTGGCAGAGTGTGCCGCTTGGGAGGAGCCTCGCCGTGCCCTCATCTCAGGAGTAGGCAGTGACCTATCGCTGCCGGCCGTGGTCGAGTCGATGGCCGGCAGCGAGGAGTCCTGGGACGCGGTGGTATCCTTCTGCGAAACAGTCGTGTCGCAGAAGGAGGCTGCGGAAAGGGAGCGGGAGATCTCGTCCGCTCACCCGGCCCGCAGCAGGCGCACTGGGCGTCGGCAGAGGGCAGATAATGCCCTCTTCCGGCCCCCCTAAATGGGTCCAGGGACGGCGGACTCGGGGACGTCCGCCGCCCCCCATCACACTGGACCCGAGGTGGCGGCGCGTAGTGTTCCACGCGCGCCCCTTTGAGACGTCGCGGGGGGGTCTAACACCTCACCCCCCCGCAGACTTGAGGTGGCCCGCAGAGGCGGGCCGGCACTAGCCGGGGATCACGGAAGTAATACTAGCTCCCAAGATCCCCGGTGCAAGTGTGGGTAGGGAACACCGGGGTGGTTTTTAGTCAGTAAGAGTCTGACAGACCCCTCCGCCCACCCCAGGGCGGAGGACATCCATGAGGATTTTCCACCCCGGCAACAAAAAAAAAAAAAAAAAAAAAAAGGTTAGGTTGGGGGGGGTGCGTGCAGAAAACCTCCTCGTGTGCCTGACTGCTGCTCGTTCCTTACGAATACGTTCGGGGGAAAGAGCAGTCGTCTGGCCGGTGCACCCTGGGCGCGGTCAATAGTCTCTCCATGTCGGAGGGGGTATTGACTGCGGCGGATTTCTGCGGGGGGGGAGAGCCTAGGCTCGTCGGTCGTCCACTCCCCCCTCTGCTTACAGAGGGAGGTCGAGTAGTCGATGCAGCGACATGTGGAGTTGCGTCGGTCACAGCTTCGCGCAGCCCTGGTGGCGGAATGGCGGGACAGGCTTTCACGCCCTACCGCCGGCCTCGCCACCATCGAGGCGGTCCGGCCGGTACTCGAGCCCTGGCTCGGGAGGAGGCACGGCTCCCTGTCGTTTCGGGTGACGCAGGTGCTCTCGGGGCATGGTTGCTTCGGGAAGTACCTGTGTCGCATAAACAGGGAGCCGGACGCCCGGTGTCACCACTGCGTCGACTGCCGGGAGGACACGGCGCGGCATACGCTGGCAGAGTGTGCCGCTTGGGAGGAGCCTCGCCGTGCCCTCATCTCAGGAGTAGGCAGTGACCTATCGCTGCCGGCCGTGGTCGAGTCGATGGCCGGCAGCGAGGAGTCCTGGGACGCGGTGGTATCCTTCTGCGAAACAGTCGTGTCGCAGAAGGAGGCTGCGGAAAGGGAGCGGGAGATCTCGTCCGCTCACCCGGCCCGCAGCAGGCGCACTGGGCGTCGGCAGAGGGCAGATAATGCCCTCTTCCGGCCCCCCTAAATGGGTCCAGGGACGGCGGACTCGGGGACGTCCGCCGCCCCCCATCACACTGGACCCGAGGTGGCGGCGCGTAGTGTTCCACGCGCGCCCCTTTGAGACGTCGCGGGGGGGTCTAACACCTCACCCCCCCGCAGACTTGAGGTGGCCCGCAGAGGCGGGCCGGCACTAGCCGGGGATCACGGAAGTAATACTAGCTCCCAAGATCCCCGGTGCAAGTGTGGGTAGGGAACACCGGGGTGGTTTTTAGTCAGTAAGAGTCTGACAGACCCCTCCGCCCACCCCAGGGCGGAGGACATCCATGAGGATTTTCCACCCCGGCAACAAAAAAAAAAAAAAAAAAAAAAAGGTTAGGTTGGGGGGGGTGCGTGCAGAAAACCTCCTCGTGTGCCTGACTGCTGCTCGTTCCTTACGAATACGTTCGGGGGAAAGAGCAGTCGTCTGGCCGGTGCACCCTGGGCGCGGTCAATAGTCTCTCCATGTCGGAGGGGGTATTGACTGCGGCGGATTTCTGCGGGGGGGGAGAGCCTAGGCTCGTCGGTCGTCCACTCCCCCCTCTGCTTACAGAGGGAGGTCGAGTGGACGCAGATTGGGGAGGCGGACCAATGGTCCGCTGTAGAGGGGCCCATGTGGTAGGTTAGGTTAGAATAGGATAGGTTAGGTATTATTATTATTAAAAAAAAAAAAAAAAAAAAAAAAAATTGTACATATTAGGTTAGGTTAGGTGGGCATGGGTTTTTCCGTGGAGGGGGCCCACTATGGGCCAAAGAAGCCGCTGAGGTGCAGGCGCACCAAAGCAGCACGTGTTTCTCTCCTTGAAGAGTAGTCTTCGAGGGGAGAACTTTCGGCGGGTTCGCTGAGTCGGGTTGGCCGGACAGCGAATAGAGGCATGTGTAATGCCGCCGTCGGGGGCTTGGCTTAATAGCCTGGCCCAGAGGAAGGTACCTCTAAGATAAAAAACCACCCAATCCTAAGTTCTGAAGCGCGGCGAGAGGATGAATGGCTGGAGGGAGTCCAGTCGTGAGCGTTTCACCTGCAGATACCTGCCGACCTCTGCAGTATATAGGCTTACCGGGCATCTAGGCTCTGCCCGGTGGACGTCAAAACCTATATCAACTCGTGGGAACTGATATGAATAAAACTAATAAAACTTATAATAATAAAAAGACGGAGAAGGTGCCGATCGTTCTGGTCGAGCAGATGGGTGTGGGTGCGGTGTCAGATTCTGACACCGCGTCCGAAAGGATGAGTTTGGCGAGCGTGGCGAGCTGCGGCTCAAAGCGCTTGCAAACTGAAGAAGAGGTGGGTGGGCGATTCTGGAAGAATTGCTCACAAAAAAAAAAAAAGAAGCGCGGGGAGCTGTCAGGCTCTTCTAGCGAAGAGAGCCTGCCAGCCGCTAAAGTGCCAACAGCATCAGGCAGGAGAGGGCGAGGTCGCGCAGGGGCGAGTGTAGCTCGTGTGGAGCGTGACGTGCGGGGTCGGTTCGCGTCGGTTTCCCGACCCGATACGCCGGTTCCGAAGGAGGATGTCGAGGGCGCGGGGAGCGACCCCGGGCCCACAACCGCGGACTCCAGCGAGTGCATCTTGCTGGGGTCAAACAAGGCGGAGGCGAACGCCGCAAAGCGGGCGCAGCGCAAGGCGGTGGCGGCTGATGAAATCAGCGAGTTGGCCCGTCAGGCGCGAGAGCGGCGCTCGGCCCGGATGACTACCGGGGGGAGCCCATCGGCGGTGGCGCTCAGTCGCCAAGTTCTGGACGGCGTGGATGTTGTCTTGAAGGTTGCCACCAAATCGGGCAACCTGAAGGGCACATTCACCCGTGCTCTGAAGGAGGCGGCTGATGACATTAGGGAGGCAGTTGAGGTCCTCCTCAGTCGCACGAGCACGGAGGAGACGGCGAAGTTGTGGGAGGAGAACAGCCGTCTCCGGTCCGAGCTGGAGGATCTCAAACGGGAGTTTGTCGCTCAGAAGAATGACTGGCAGCGGCAAGCACCTCCTGCATCCACCGGCCACACTCCTGCCGTGCCTTCGTCGGCCCCTGCACCTGTGCCACCGCCTGCCTGGTCGGACCAAGACATGGAGAGGGTGGCCAGAATATGTATGGTGCAGTGTGGGGGCATGGTGGATGCCCGATTGGATGCCCGATTGGAGGCCATAGAGTCGCGACTCCCCCCAGCCGAAATCCTCCGGCCGCCGCTTGCGGCAGATAAGCGGAGGAAGGATGAGGCCGCCAGGACGAAGCCCGTGCAGGTTGCCAAGAAATCTGCGAAGGTGGCCAAAAAGCCCACGGAGAGGCACAAAGAGACCGCGGTGGGTGCGTCTGCGCCCTCTTCACAGTCAACCGTGCCCCCGGTGACCGCGCCTCTCCCCCAGGAGGCCTGGACGACGGTTGTAAAAAAGGGCTGCAAGAAGAAGAGGGCGCTGCCGGCACTCCCCAAAGCCCCGGCTCCGAAAAAGAGCACAAAGCCGCCCAAGGCCAAGACTCCACGCTCCGAGGCTGTAGTTATAACGCTGCAGCCCGAAGCCTCAAAAAGGGGAGTCACCTACATGTCGGTCCTGGCGGCAATTAAGGACAAGCTGAAATTCAGCGAGCTCGGCACCCCAGCTGGGTTTGATTTTAGAACGGCAGCTACGGGTGCCAAGGTGTTTGAGTTGTCGGGTGCTCTGAGGCAGGAGAGGGCAGACGCTCTGGCCGCCAAACTGCGAGCTGTCATCAAACCGGAGGATGCTCGGGTGTCCAGACCCACTAAAACGGCTGAATTGCGCATAGAAGGGCTGGACGACTCCGCGACCCCGGAGGAAGTAGTGGCGGCCATCGCCAAAAACGGCGAGTGTCTGCCCGAAACTGTAAAAGCAGGAGAAATCCGCAGCAGTGCGGCCGGGCTGGGCACGATCTGGGTGCAGTGCCCAGTAGCTGCTGCAAACAAGGTCGCTGACGGTAGAAGGTTGCTGGTGGGGTGGGTGTCTGCCAGGGTAAAACTCCTGGCAACAAGGGCTGTGCAGTGCTTCAGGTGCCTGGAAAAGGGGCATGTTCGGGCACAATGCACTGCACAAATAGATCGCAGTGATTTGTGTTATCGCTGCGGTCAGCCCGGCCACAAGGCGGCCCAGTGCTCCGCGGCACCAAACTGCAGTCTTTGCGCAGCTGCAGGAAAGCCTACGGAGCACAGACTTGGTGGAAAAGCCTGCAAGGCACCCAAAAAAGTTGCCAAGAGGACTAGGGCCTTCGGAGGCCCTGTGCCTCTACCACTGCCTGGCAGCCCAGCTGCTGACTCCCGAACCAGAGAAGGAGGAGATACCGAGGAAATGCAATGCCAGTGACGGCCCAATTGCATTTCCTCCAGGCAAATATCAACCACGCTGCCAGAGCTCAGGATCTATTGCTCCAGAGCATGGCGGAGTGGTCGATCCATGTGGCTGTGGTCGCTGAGCCGTATTTTGTCCCCCCCCGCGACAACTGGGCAGGGGACCTAGACGGTTTGGTGGCCATCATCGGCGGGACTCTTGGGACTCCCTCCCGAGTACACGGCTGGGTGGCCGCCCTCGTGGATGGAATTGTCACGGTCGGGGCGTATTTCTCGCCCAACAAGAGTCTCGCTGACTTCGAGGGGTTCCTTGTCGAGTTGGGTGCCGTCGTGGGCCAGTTCCACCCTCGCCCGGTGCTGTTGCTCGGGGATCTCAACGCCAAGTCTGCGGCGTGGGGATCTCCGGTGACCGATGCAAGGGGTGAGGTGCTGGAGGAGTGGGCAGTCACGACAGGCTTGACCATCCTAAATCGGGGCTCGATCTACACGTGCGTGCGGCAGCGGGGCGGGTCCATAGTGGACGTCTCGTTCGCTAGCCCTGCTGTCGCGAGCCGTGTCCGCGACTGGCGTGTCGCCGTGGAGGTGGAGACGTTGTCGGATCACCGATACATCCGATTCGACGTCTCCGCCCAGACCACCGGCGGCCGTAGTCCATCGACCCCGCAAAGGGATGGTCCGCGCTGGGCGCGTAAGCGCATCGACAGGGAGCTTCTCGAGGAGGCCGCTATTGTGCAGGCCTGGATTCGGGAGTCGGCAACGAACGGACCCGTCGACGTCGAAGAGGAGGCGCTGTGGTTCCGCGGGGCGATGACGCAAATCTGCGACGCGTCCATGCCCCGCGTCCACACATATTCAGCTAGGCGCCAGGTGTACTGGTGGTCTGCCGAAATCGCACAATTACGTGTCGAGTGCGTAGCGGTCAGACGCCAGTACACCCGATACCGGAGGAGACGTCGTCGGGTCCCTGACGAAGAAGCCGCGCTGTATGAGGTGTACCGCGCGGCGAAGCAGGCCCTGTGGCTGGCCATCGGCGAAGCGAGGACGCGAGCCAGGGAGGAGATGTTGGAGACTCTCGACGGAGATCCGTGGGGGCGCCCCTATCGTGCGGTTCGAGGGAAACTTCGAGCCGCGGCGCCTCCACTCACGGAGAGTCTCCAACCTGAGCTGCTGGAGGAGGTCGTCGCAGCCCTCTTCCCGGCAAGAGCGGAGCATACTCCGCCGCCGATGGCTTTGCGCACAGCCACAGAGCCTACAGAGGAGAACGCCATCAGCGTCCCAGAGGTGACACAAACAGAGATGGGGGCGGCCGTGACGCGGCTCCGGGCCAAGAACGTGGCTCCGGGGCCCGACGGGATCCACGGCCAAGCACTAGCCCTCGCTCTGAAGGAGCTAGAGCCCCACTTGAGAGGACTCTACACTGCGTGCCTTGAGCAGGGCCAGTTTCCCACTTTGTGGAAATCTGGTCGTCTGGTCCTGCTCAGGAAGGCGGGGCGCCCTGCGGACTCACCGTCCGGGTACAGGCCCATAGTGCTGCTAGACGAGGTGGGTAAGATGTTTGAGCGGATAATCGCTGCCCGCCTCGTCGGCCACTTGTGCGGAGAGGGGCCTGACCTGGCCGAGAGCCAGTTCGGCTTTCGGCACGGGCGCTCCACCATACACGCTATATCGCGGGTGAGAGTCCTGGCGGAGGAAGCAGTGTCCCGGGGCGGGGTGATGTTGGCGGTGTCCTTGGATATCTCCAACGCCTTCAACACCCTGCCCTGGAGCTGCATTCGGGAGGCACTGCGTTACCAACGGGTGCCTTCCTACCTCCGCCGCATCGTTGGGGCTTATTTGGCGGAGAGATGTGTCACCTACATGGGACGTGATGGCGGAAACCAGCGCCGCATGTCGTGCGGTGTTCCACAGGGCTCGGTCGTGGGACCGCTCCTGTGGAACATCGGGTACGACTGGGTGCTGCGGGGCGAGCTCCAGCCGGGCGTAGACCTGACGTGTTATGCGGACGACACACTGGTCACGGCCCGGGGGAGCTCGTACAGGGAGGCAGCGTTGCTGGCGACGGCTGCGGTCTCACAGGTGGTGAGCCGCATACGTCGCCTAGGCCTGGAGGTTGCCCTCAACAAGTCGGAGGCCTTGATCTTTCATGGCCCCCGGCGGGCGCCGCCGCCGGGATCACACATCGTGGTCGGGGGGGCTCAAATCGCTGTCGAGTCCACCATGAAGTACCTTGGATTGGTGCTCGACAGCCGGTGGGATTTTGGCCCCCACTTCCGGCGGCTGGCACCCAAGTTGTTGGGTGCGGCTGGAGCGTTATCATCGCTGCTTCCCAATTTGGGGGGCCCGAGCGCTGCCTGTAGGCGGCTCTACGTGGGGATCGTGCGATCGATGGCCCTTTACGGGGCCCCGATCTGGGCGGCTGACCTGACGGCCGGAAGCATCGCAGTACTGCGAAAGCCGCAGAGAGCGATGGCCGTCAGAGTCATAAAGGGATATCGCACGATCTCCTACGAGGCGGCTTGCGTACTGGCCGGATCCCCGCCCTGGGACCTCTAGGCGAAAGTACTCGCGTCACTGTATCGGTGGCGCGAGGAAGCGAGGGCGCGGGGCGAGTGGCTGATGCAGCGACATGTGGAGTTGCGTCGGTCACAGCTTCGCGCAGCCCTGGTGGCGGAATGGCGGGACAGGCTTTCACGCCCTACCGCCGGCCTCGCCACCATCGAGGCGGTCCGGCCGGTACTCGAGCCCTGGCTCGGGAGGAGGCACGGCTCCCTGTCGTTTCGGGTGACGCAGGTGCTCTCGGGGCATGGTTGCTTCGGGAAGTACCTGTGTCGCATAAACAGGGAGCCGGACGCCCGGTGTCATCACTGCGTCGACTGCCGGGAGGACACGGCGCGGCATACGTTGGCAGAGTGTGCCGCATGGGAGGAGCCTCGCCGTGCCCTCATCTCAGGAGTAGGCAGTGACCTGTCGCTGCCGGCCGTGGTCGAGTCGATGGCCGGCAGCGAGGAGTCCTGGGACGCGGTGGTGTCCTTCTGCGAAACAGTCGTGTCGCAGAAGGAGGCTGCGGAAAGGGAGCGGGAGATCTCGTCCGCTCACCCAGCCCGCAGCAGGCGCACCGGGCGTCGGCAGAGGGCAGATAATGCCCTCTTCCGGCCCCCCTAAATGGGTCCAGGGACGGCGGACTCGGGGACGTCCACCGCCCCCTATCACACTGGACCCGAGGTGGCGGCGCGTAGTGTTCCACGCGCGCCCCTTTGAGACGTCGCGGGGGGGTCTAACACCTCACCCCCCCCCAGACTTGAGGTGGCCCGCAGAGGCGGGCCGGCACTAGCCGGGGATTGCGGAAGTAATAACAGATCCCAAGATCCCCGGCCCAAGTGTGGGAAGGGAACACTGGGGTGGTTTTTAGTCAGTAAGAGTCTGACAGACCCCTCCGCCCGCCCCAGGGCGGAGGACATCCATGAGGATTTTCCACCCCGTGAACAAAAAAAAAAAAAAAAAAAAAGGTTAGGTTGGGGGGTTTGGGGTGCATGTTGAGAAGCCTCCTCGTGGCGCACCCTGGGCAACGTCGGCTCCAAATGCCCACCAGGTTTTGGTGGACACTTGGCGCTGGCGGCGAATTCTCAACAAACGGGGAAGGGTCACGGTTCCAATCACCAATCATCCACGATGGTCGGTGAAGGGAACCGGGCTAGAGTTGGTCGTACGCCTACTCCCCCTCTGCTTACAGAGGGGAGTTGAGTTGGCGTACACTGGGGAGTCCCAATCCCAAGGTCTAGCGTGCCGAGGGGATGAATGGCCGGAGGGTTATCCGGTCGCTAGCGCGAACAGGGACCTCACCCTTAAAAGGAAAACAATGGAAATACAGGCTAATGGTAATATTCCCCAGGCGGGCAACCTCCACAAGGAGGCACAATCCCGCCCTTCCACGGAAGGCAGCCCCACCGTATCTGGGGGGGGCACCCATAGCCTCGTAGGCCGGCAGACCACCGCCGGTCTTCGTAAACAACCTCTTGCGTCGCAAGAAAAGGAGCTCCGGGTTAGCCTGGAGCGACTGTGCGACGCAACAAAGCCGCTTGCCGTCGTTGACGGCAACAACAGCCGAGGAGGCTCATGTCCAGAGCTCATGGACCGACTGTCCAACCAGGACACGCAGCTGGGAGGGAAGCGCTCGCGCAGCGAGCTGTCCTCCGATGAGGAAGACCTGTCGGCACCAAAATGTGGTACCGCGCAGAGGGGGAGGCGTCGGTTACCGGACCGTGACTTACGGGGTCGCTTCTTGCGGCCCGATACGCCGGTACCGATGCAGATGGGGAGCGCAGAGAGTGAGGGGACCCCGGGCGAAGACTCCGCTGCGTCCCCACTGTTACTGCAAAGTAACAAGGCGGAGGCGAGCTCTGCAAAGCGGATGCAGCGGAAGGCGGTGGCGGCTGACGAGGTCGGCGAAATGGCTCGACTGGCCCGAGAGCGACGCTCTGCTCAGGTGGCTACCGGGGAGAGCCTGTCGGCGGTGGCGCTGAGTCGCCAAGTTTTGGACGGCGTGGACATCGTCATGAAGGTTGCCACAAAGTCTGGCAGCCTGAAGGGGACGTTCACGCGCGCTCTAAAGGAGGCGGCTGGCGACATTAAGGAGGCAGTTGGGGTCCTCCTTAGTCGCACGAGCTCAGACGAGACGGCGAAGCTGTGGGAGGAGAACAGCCGTCTCAGATCTGAGCTGGAGGACCTCAAGCGGGAGCTTGCCGCGCAGAGGGCGGAATGGCAGCAGAGGCGTCCTGCGGCCACCGTTTCCGATCCCGTCGTCGTTGTCCTGACGCCGCCGGCCCCGTCATCGGTTCCGTCATCGGTCCGTACCCCCGCACCTGCGGATGCAGAGATCGAGAAGATCGTTCGCATCTGCATGCTGCAGTGTGGGGCGATGGTGTCAGCCCGGCTGGAGGCCATGGAGGCGAGGCTCCCCCCAGCCGAAATCCTCCGCCCACCGCTCGCTGCAGACAAGCGGAGGAAGGAGGCGGAGGTGAGAGCAGCGGCAGTGGCTGAGCCGAACCAGTCCGGGAAGGGGGCCAAAAAGCCCGCGAAGGGGACACGGATGCCCACGGAAGCTAAGTCCGCGCCCACTTCCCGAACGGCTGCTCCACCGACGACCGCGCCCGGACCCACCACGGAGGCCTGGACGACGGTCGTCAAGAAGCCAAAAAAAAAGAAGACGGCGCTGCCAGCACCCGCTAATGCACCGGCACCGGCACCGAGGAGGACCCAGAAGCCGCCTAAGATGAGAGCCCCCCGCTCCGCGGCTGTGGTGGTAACACTACAGCCCGCAGCCATCGCGAGGGGCGTCACCTATCAGGCGGTTATGGCGGACGTGAGGAGCAGGATCGCGTTCCCCGACCTTGGCACACCGGCTGGCTTTATTTATAAGCAAGCCATTACGGGGGCGCGGCTGTTCGAGGTGTCGGGTGCCTCTAGCAACGAGAAGGCGGACACGCTGGCAGCCAAGCTGAGAGGGGTCCTCAACCCGGAGGACGTCCGGGTGTCCAGGCCAATGAAGACCTCTGAGCTGCGGGTCGATGGACTAGACGACTCGGCGACCCCGGCTGAGGTCGTGGCGGCCGTAGCCAAAGCCGGCGGATGTCCGCCGGAGGACGTGCGGACGGGTGACATCCGCGCCGACGCTTCCGGGCTTGGCACGATTTGGGTGCGATGCCCGGTGGCGGCGGCGAGCAAGGTCGCCAACGGTGGGCGTCTGTTGGTGGGATGGGTTGCAGCAAGAGTCAAGCTGCTGCAACCCAGGGCATTGCGGTGTTACCGGTGCCTGGACATGGGGCATGTCCGGGCACGATGCACCGCTGCAATAGACCGCAGCGAGCAGTGCTATCGCTGCGGTCAGCCCGGCCACAAGGCGGCCCAGTGCTCCGCGGCACCAAACTGCAGCCTCTGTACAGCTGCAGGGAGGTCTGCGGGGCATAGGGCTGGCGGAAAGGCCTGTCGTGCGCCAGCACCCAAGAAGAAGAGGGGAGTCATGGCTGCCGGGGGCTCTTTACCCCCCCCTCAGCCTGACTGCCCTACGGCCGACTCCCGGCCTGTGAATGGTGCGGAGGGGATGGACTGCGTCTAATGGCGCTGTACCATTTCCTCCAGGGCAATATCAACCACGCTGCCAGAGCTCAGGATCTCTTGCTCCAGAGCATGGCAGAGTGGTCGATCGACGTGGCTGTGGTCGCCGAGCCGTACTTTGTCCCCCCCAGGGATAACTGGGTGGGAGACCTGGACGGCTTGGTGGCCATCATTGGCGGGGCTCTCGTCAACCCGTCCCGAGGACACGGCTGGGTAGCCGCCCTCGCGGACGGCATTGGCACGGTTGGGGCGTATTTCTCGCCCAACAAGAGTCTCGCCGACTTCGAGAACTTCCTTGTCGAGTTAGGTGCCGTCGTAGGCCGACTCCACCCTCACCCGGTGCTGTTGCTCGGGGATCTCAACGCCAAGTCTGCGGCGTGGGGATCTCCGGTGACCGATGCTAAGGGTGAGGCACTAGAGGAGTGGGCGGTCACGACTGGCCTGGTCGTCCTGAATCGGGGCTCGGTCCACACGTGCGTGCGGCAGCGGGGCGGGTCTGTGGTGGACGTCTCGTTCGCTAGCCCTGCTGTCGCGAGCCGTGTCCACGACTGGCGTGTCGCCGTGGAGGTGGAGACGTTGTCGGATCACCGATACATCCGATTCGACGTCTCCACCCAGACCACCGGCGGCCGTAGTCCATCGGCCCCGCGAAGGGACGGTCCGCGCTGGGCGCGTAAGCGCATCGACAGGGAGCTTCTCGAGGAGGCCGCTATTGTTCAGGCCTGGATCCGGGAGTCGGCAACGAACGGACCCGTCGACGTCGAAGAGGAGGCGCTGTGGTTCCGCGGGGCGATGACGCAAATCTGCGACACGTCCATGCCCCGCGTCCACTCATATCCAGCGAGGCGCCAGGTGTACTGGTGGTCTACCGAGATCGCACAATTACGTGTCGAGTGCGTAGCGGTCAGACGCCGGTACACCCGATACCGGAGGAGACGTCGTCGGGTCCCTGACGAAGAAGCCGCGCTGTATGAGGTGTACCGCGCGGCGAAGCAGGCCCTGTGGCTGGCCATCGGCGAAGCGAGGACGCGAGCCAGGGAGGAGATGTTGGAGACTCTCGACGGAGATCCGTGGGGGCGCCCCTATCGTGCGGTTCGAGGGAAACTTCGAGCCGCGGCGCCTCCACTCACGGAGAGTCTCCAACCTGAGCTGCTGGAGGAAGTGGTTGCAGCCCTCTTCCCGGCAAGAGCGGAGCATACTCCGCCGCCGATGGCTTTGCCCACAGCCGCAGAATCTGCAGAAGAAGAGGACGCCATCAGCGTCCCAGAGGTGACACAAACAGAGATGGGGGCAGCCGTGACGCGGCTCCGGGCCAAGAACGTGGCTCCGGGGCCCGACGGGATCCACGGCCAAGCGCTAGCCCTCGCTCTGAAGGAGCTAGAGCCCCACTTGAGAGGACTCTACACAGCGTGCCTTGAGCGGGGCCAGTTTCCCACTTTGTGGAAATCTGGTCGTCTGGTCCTGCTCAGGAAGGCGGGGCGCCCTGCGGACTCACCGTCCGGGTACAGGCCCATAGTGCTGCTAGACGAGGTGGGTAAGATGTTTGAGCGGATAATCGCTGCCCGCCTCGTCGGCCACTTGTGCGGAGAGGGGCCTGACCTGGCCGAGAGCCAGTTCGGCTTTCGGCACGGGCGCTCCACCATCCACGCTATATCGCGGGTGAGAGTCCTGGCGGAGGAAGCAGTGTCCCGGGGCGGGGTGATGTTGGCGGTGTCCTTGGACATTTCCAACGCCTTCAATACCCTGCCCTGGAGCTGTATTCGGGAGGCACTGCGTTACCATCGGGTGCCTTCCTACCTCCGCCGCATCGTCGGGGCTTATTTGGCGGAGAGGTGTGTCACCTACACGGGACGTGATGGCGGAAACCAGCGCCGCATGTCGTGCGGTGTTCCACAGGGCTCGGTCGTGGGACCGCTCCTGTGGAACATCGGGTACGACTGGGTGCTGCGGGGCGAGCTCCAGCCGGGCGTGGACCTGACGTGTTATGCGGACGACACACTGGTCACGGCCCGGGGGAGCTCGTACAGGGAGGCAGCGTTGCTGGCGACGGCTGCGGTCTCACAGGTGGTGAGCCGCATACGTCGCCTAGGGCTGGAGGTTGCCCTCAACAAGTCGGAGGCCTTGATCTTTCATGGCCCCCGGCGGGCGCCGCCGCCGGGATCACACATCGTGGTCGGGGGGGCTCAAATCGCTGTCGAGTCCACCATGAAGTACCTAGGATTGGTGCTCGACAGCCGGTGGGATTTTGGCCCCCACTTCCGGCGGCTGGCGCCCAAGTTGTTGGGTGCGGCTGGGGCGTTGTCAACGCTGCTTCCCAATCTGGGGGGCCCGAGCGCCGCCTGTAGGCGGCTCTACGTGGGGATCGTGCGATCGATGGCCCTTTATGGGGCCCCGATCTGGGCGGCTGACCTGACGGCCGGAAGCATCGCAGTCCTGCGGAAGCCGCAGAGAGCGATGGCCGTCAGAGTCATCAGGGGATATCGCACGATCTCCTACGAGGCGGCTTGCGTACTGGCCGGATCCCCACCCTGGGACCTCGAGGCGAAAGTACTCGCGTCACTGTATCGGTGGCGCGAGGAAGCGAGGGCGCGGGGCGAGTGGCTGATGCAGCGACATGTTGAGTTGCGTCGGTCACAGCTTCGCGCAGCCCTGGTGGCGGAATGGCGGGAAAGGCTTTCACGCCCTACCGCCGGCCTCGCCACCATCGAGGCGATCCGGCCGGTACTCGAGCCCTGGCTCGGGAGGAGGCACGGCTCCTTGTCGTTTCGGGTGACGCAGGTGCTCTCGGGGCATGGTTGCTTCGGGAAGTACCTGTGTCGCATAAACAGGGAGCCGGACGCCCGGTGTCACCACTGCGTCGACTGCCGGGAGGACACGGCGCGGCATACGCTGGCAGAGTGTGCCGCTTGGGAGGAGCCTCGCCGTGCCCTCATCTCAGGAGTAGGCAGTGACCTATCGCTGCCGGCCGTGGTCGAGTCGATGGCCGGCAGCGAGGAGTCCTGGGACGCGGTGGTATCCTTCTGCGAAACAGTCGTGTCGCAGAAGGAGGCTGCGGAAAGGGAGCGGGAGATCTCGTCCGCTCACCCGGCCCGCAGCAGGCGCACCGGGCGTCGGCAGAGGGCAGATAATGCCCTCTTCCGGCCCCCCTAAATGGGTCCAGGGACGGCGGACTCGGGGACGTCCGCCGCCCCCCATCACACTGGACCCGAGGTGGCGGCGCGTAGTGTTCCACGCGCGCCCCTTTGAGACGTCGCGGGGGGGTCTAACACCTCACCCCCCCGCAGACTTGAGGTGGCCCGCAGAGGCGGGCCGGCACTAGCCGGGGATCACGGAAGTAATACTAGCTCCCAAGATCCCCGGTGCAAGTGTGGGTAGGGAACACCGGGGTGGTTTTTAGTCAGTAAGAGTCTGACAGACCCCTCCGCCCACCCCAGGGCGGAGGACATCCATGAGGATTTTCCACCCCGGCAACAAAAAAAAAAAAAAAAAGGTTGGGGGGTTTACGGGGGCGCGGCTGTTCGAGGTGTCGGGTGCCTCTAGCGGTGAGAAGGCGGACACGCTGGCAGCAAAGCTGAGAGGGGTCCTCAACCCGGAGGACGTTCGGGTGTCCAGGCCGATGAAGACCTCTGAGCTGCGGGTCGATGGACTGGACGACTCGGCGACCCCGGCTGAGGTCGTGGCGGCCGTAGCCAAAGCCGGCGGATGTCCACCGGAGGACGTGCGGACGGGTGACATCCGCGCCGACGCTTCCGGGCTTGGCACGATTTGGGTGCGGTGCCCGGTGGCGGCGGCGAGTAAGGTCGCTAACGGTGGGCGTCTGTTGGTGGGATGGGTTGCAGCAAGAGTCAAGCTGCTGCAACCCAGGGCATTGCGGTGTTACCGATGCCTGGACATGGGGCATGTCCGGGCACGATGCACCGCTGCAATAGACCGCAGCGAGCAGTGCTATCGCTGCGGTCAGCCCGGCCACAAGGCAGCCCAGTGCTCCGCGGCACCAAACTGCAGCCTCTGTACAGCTGCAGGGAGGTCCGCGGGGCACAGGGCTGGCGGAAAGGCCTGTCGCGCGCCAGCAGCGAAGAAGAAGAGGGGAGTCATGGCTGCCGGGGGCTCTTTACCCCCCCCTCAGCCTGACTGCCCTACGGCCGACTCCCGGCCTGTGAATGGTGCGGAGGGGATGGACTGCGTCTAATGGCGCTGTACCATTTCCTCCAGGGCAATATCAACCACGCTGCCAGAGCTCAGGATCTCTTGCTCCAGAGCATGGCAGAGTGGTCGATCGACGTGGCTGTGGTCGCCGAGCCGTACTTTGTCCCCCCCAGGGATAACTGGGTGGGAGACCTGTACGGCTTGGTGGCCATCATTGGCGGGGCTCTCGTCAACCCGTCCCGAGGACACGGCTGGGTAGCCGCCCTCGCGGACGGCATTGGCACGGTTGGGGCGTATTTCTCGCCCAACAAGAGTCTCGCCGACTTCGAGAACTTCCTTGTCGAGTTGGGTGCCGTCGTGGGCCGACTCCACCCTCACCCGGTGCTGTTGCTCGGGGATCTCAACGCCAAGTCTGCGGCGTGGGGATCTCCGGTGACCGAGGCGTCGTGCGGCGTGTCCGTCCTAAACAGAGGGACTGTTCACACGTGTGTGCGGCAACGGGGAGGATCGGTGGTCGACGTATCGTTTGCCACCCCCGTGCTAGCCGCCCGCGTCGTGAACTGGCGGGTGGAGATGGCGGAGACCTTTTCGGACCACCGATATGTGCGCTTCGACATCTCCACCCAGAGCTCCCAGGGGATGGCCCGCTCGGGCCATTCTGCCTTCCCCCGGTGGGTTCTCACCCGCCTGGACCGAGAGGCTGCCGAGGAGGCGGCGTTCGTCCAGGACTGGCTCACGCCTCCTGTCGAGGTCCTGGACGTGGACGCCGCAGCGCTCCAGCTGAGGGGGTCCCTGACCGAGGTGTGCAACTCCAGCATGCCCCGGTCTCGCGGCCCACCTCTCCGACGCGCAGTCTATTGGTGGTCGGAGGAACTTGCGGGGCTCCGGACCGCCTGCGTAGCGGCCAGGAGGGCTTACACGCGGAGTCGGAGGCGCAGGCCCCGAGACCTAGCCAACGAGAGGGCTCTCTATGCTTCGTACGTCGACGCAAAGAGGGTCCTCAAGTTGGCAATGTGCGCGGCCGAAGACTCGGCGAGAGCCGAGATGCTGGAGGGTCTCGACAGAGACCCGTTTGGAAGACCATACAAGGCGGCGCGGAGTAAACTGCGCCCCTGTGGTCCTCCACTGACGGAGACCCTCGAGCCTCGATTGCTGGATGGGGTGGTCCGGTCCCTGTTTCCATCCAGGACCGACTTCACCCCACCAGTGATGGACCCCCCGCGGGAGGCGGTTCCGCCGGAGGAGGAGGTTCTTCCGGTGACAGCGTCGGAGCTCTACGCGGGGACTCTGCGCCTCCGCGCGAAGAACACGGCCCCAGGGCCGGACGGCGTTCCCGCACGGGTGGTGGCCATAGCCGCCTCTCAGATGGAGGGGAGGCTTCGGGACCTCTTTAGCGCGTGTTTCACGACTGGGAGGTTCCCGAAACCCTGGAAGGAGGGGCGGCTATGCCTCCTTCGAAAGGAGGGCCGCCCGGCGGACTCCCCCTCGGCTTACCGGCCCATCGTTTTGCTCGATGAGGTCGGTAAGATGTTCGAGGGGATAATCGCCGACCGGCTAAATAGCCTGCTGGGGACGGTAGGGCCGGACCTGTCGGACGCCCAATTCGGTTTCCGACGGGGTCGGTCGACGGTGGACGCGCTGGCCCTACTCAAGGGCCAAGTGAAGGAGGCCGTGGAGGTGGGGGACGGAGTGCTGGCGGTGTCATTCGACATTGCCAACGCCTTCAACTCTGTCCCCCACTCGACAATCTTGGAGGCGCTCCGATATCACGGAGTGCCTCAATACCTGCGCACACTCTTGGCCAACTACTTGGAGGACCGGGTGGTCCTCCTCGCGGACAAAACGGCCAGAGTGAGGCAGTATGGTGCAGAGTCCGGTGTTCCACAGGGGTCGGTCCTAGGACCACCGCTGTGGAATATTGGATTCGACTGGCTCCTGCGGGGGACCCTCCTCCAGGGCACGAGCATCATCTGCTACGCAGATGATACCCTCCTCATTGCCCGGGGGAGGAACTTCAGGGAGGCGGCCATTCTGGCCTCTGCTGGCGGATCCTTAGTGGCTGGTAGGATCCGCCGCCTAGGGCTGAAGTTGGCTCTGCACAAGACCGAGGCCGTGTATTTCCACGGGCCTCGGCAGCGCATCCCACCCGACGGACACATTGTCGTGGAGGGCGTCAGGATCGGGGTCAAGGCCCAGATGAAGTACTTGGGCCTTGTACTCGACAGCAGGTGGCGCTTCGGCCCACACTTCAGCGGGCTGTCGACGCGCCTACTGAAGGCTGCGAATGCTCTTTCCTGGCTCCTCCCGAACCTGGGGGGTCCGAAGGCACGATGCCGGCTTCTGTATGCCGGCATCCTTAGAAGCATGGCCCTTTACGGGGCCCCGATTTGGGCGGACTCCCTCAGCAGGAGGGAGAACGCCACTGCCATTCGCAGGCCCCAAAGGGCCATTGCACTGCGGGTGGCGAGGGCCTACCGATCGGTGGGCTTCTCGGCGGCGTGCGCTCTGGCCGGCACCCCTCCTTGGGAGCTCGAGGCATGGGTGCTGACCAGAGTGTACGAATGGACGGCGCGGCGTAAGGCGCTCGGGGAGCCCCCCGCCGCAGAAGAGCGGGAGGCCTCGCGGCAAGAGGCGAGGGACGTAATCGTCCATCACTGGACGGAGGACCTCGCCACTGCCGTTTTCGGCCGCCGAACCCTGGACGCGCTCGGGCCAGTTCTGAAGGATTGGCTCGAGCGGTCCCACGGTTTCCTCTCTTTCCGTCTGGTGCAGGTGTTGTCCGGACATGGGTGTTTCGGAACGCACCTGCACCGGATCCAAAGGGAGGAGACCCCGTCGTGCCACGACTGTGGCGCGGCGGAGGACACGGCACAGCACACCCTCGAGGTGTGCCCGGCCTGGTCCGAGCTGCGCCGCGGTCTGAGCGCAGCGGTCGGGCAGGACCTCTCGCTTCCCAGCGTCGTCAAATCGATGCTGGAAAGCGACGGGGCCTGGACAGCGGTCGCCTCCTTCTGCGAGGACCTAATGTCGCAGAAGGAGGACGCGGAGCGCGCGCGGGAGGATGACCCTCACGCAGCGCCGCTCCGCAGGCGGAGACGGGGCATGAGAAGGCGATTGTACGATCGTCGTCTTATGCCCCCTGGTGGTGAACAGCGGGAGACGGGTGCGGGGGCGCCTTCTCCTGCATTGCACAGTTCACCATCCACGTCGGGCGGGAATGACAGAGCGCTCGCGGTCATTCCTGGGCCCCTCCCCGACGGGGGGGGCGTGTCGGCGGGCGGTCGTCAGCGGGGGACTGGATGTTATGGCTCTGCCGGATTCCCAGTCCTCCTCCTTGCAGACGAGGTAGGAGCGCCGCTGGGTCGTTTAGTGGGTATACCGGATCTTCTGGGGAGTCCCACATACCCCTCCCATCCCCCAATGGGTGGGTATGCGTAATGCATTTTTCCCAGCGTCAAAAAAAAAAAAAAAAAAAAAAAAAAAAAAAAAAAAAAAAAAAAAAAAAAAAAAAAAAACCTAACCTAACCTTTTTTTTTTTTTTTTTTTTTTTTTTTTTTTTTTTTTTTTTTTTTTTTTTTTAGTGGGAAATCCTCATGGACGCCCAGACTGCCCCAAAAATGAGCCAGTGTGGGCAGTGCCGGACTCTTACCGGCTGAAACCACACTCCTGCCCTGCCAAATGTACCTCTGACTTGATCAGAGTTCTTAAAATCCAATCTTATTTCTATTACATTTATTGTTATTACATCTATTTACATCCTTTATCACTTTCACTTAGGTATCTATATCTATATATAAAGCATTTTCATTTTCTTCATGCCTAAATCCATACAAATATAGCAATTACATCATTATATTATATATTCATTATTATTATATATTATTATCGTTATTATTAATTATGTCATTATATCGTTATTATTATATATTATTTTTATTATTATTGAGTTCCTTAATTCTATCACAGTTTTTTATCACAGCTTCGGACATTTTCAACTATATGTGTTATGCTACTGTTATATATTATATACAAATATGAATACTAAGCATAATTTTGTTTACTTATTCCTACTAATTGCCTTATTAGCTAGTTTCATACAGAACTCAATAAACTTAGCACTAGTTCCCTTATCTGTTATTAATGCATGTAGACTTTCTTTCGTTATTTCTGTGCCCAGTTCCTGTTCGATCTCATACCTCTCCGGGCAGTACGCGGGGCAGTCTGTTAGTATGTGTACCACCGTTTCCTGTCTGTCCGGGTCACATATGCACGATGAGCTTCCCTTACACTTAAACCTGTGCAGGTATTCAGAAAACCCACCGTGCCCTGTTAGTAATTGTGTCAATGTCCCTGTCGGTTTGAGGTTTTTTATATGTGGAAATGCTTGGATTGCGTCAGGGAAAAACAACTTAGTTACGCCGGCTGTGTCCTCGGATATGTATCTCCGATTCCATTCGTCAAGCGTGTCTAAACGGATCTGCCGCTTGACGAATGAAATCGGGCATTGGTCGTAGTCTGGCCTTGTTTTGCTTTTAAGGGCGGCGTCCTTTGCAAGCTGGTCTGCTCTCTCGTTACCCTCTAGTCCTGCGTGGGCTTTGATCCAAAAAAGTTCAACTTTTTTGGATTGATCCTTGCACTGTCGCAGATTTTCCCGGATTTCGACTGAGAGGGGATGGAGAGAGCGGTGATTAGCGACGGTTTCTAGTGACGATCTGGAGTCGCTGTAGATGCCGAAACTATTCTCTCGACTACGCAAAATTTCCCTTGTGGCCTTACATATAGCCAAAAGTTCTGCCTGGTAGACGGTACAGTGGGGCGACAGCTTGAATTTCTGGCTTTTGGTTTCAGCATCATTGCTCCAGTGAGACAATGATGCCCCGACCTTGCCCTCGATCTTGCTGCCGTCCGTGTATATCCGCACTGCTTGAGTGCAGTGGTTGTTAGCTTGATCCTGGTCTGCCAGGCATATGAACTGCAGGCTTATATGTTTGGCTGGGTGGGGGACATTGTTAAACGCAGTACGTCGCTCAATCTCCTTGTCTCCTAGCGCTGGCCGGGGTACCCCCCTCTTCACCTCATATAGGGCCGCTGCCTCTTTTATTCGAAGGTCAAGGGGTAGTATCCCAGCCAGCACCAGCGCCGAGTTCAAGGAGACTGTGCGATAGGATTTGCACAGTTTCTGCGCAAATCCCCTTTGGACTGCGTTCAATTGTTTGCGTATCTTCAACTTCTCAACCGCTGGTGCCCACGCACTTGCCGCATACAGGATTGTTGGTTCAACTACTGCCGTGTAGATGGTACGAATGACATCCGGATTGAGTCCCCAGCTGATCCTGGCTGACCTAGACAACTGCTTGTAAAAGTTTAATGCCTTTTTGCAAACATTAGATGCATGGGCATTAAAAGTCAGCTTGTTGTCTATAGTCAGTCCCAGGGTTTTGATCTCCTGCGACATGCCAATGTCGACCCCGCCCATGCTCAGCAGTGGGGTGTCATACTTGAGTTTCCGCGTAACGACCATTGCATTCGTCTTGTATGGTGCGAATTTTAACTTATTACTGACTCCCCACTGGTGAACATACTCGAGAGCGCCATTTGCACGTCGCTGGACCTCCAACGCGGAGTCACCATCGAATACCAAAACTACGTCATCAGCGAATGCTTGGCAATAGTCTCCCCTTTGTACCAGGCCTTTAAGTAGGGGGTCGAGTAAGAGGTTCCAAAGAATCGGACCCCCTATCGATCCCTGCACGCAACCTTTATTGGTTTCCCTGGTTACCTCCTGTCCAGCATATCTTAACCTAACCCTTCTGTGTTCCAGGTAGCTGTCCACAACTCTCCTCAGGTTTACCGGGCATTTTGCTTCCGCCAGCCTGGTTCTTATGGCCGGCCACCATGCGCTGTCAAAGGCTCCCTCTATGTCCAGCGATATCATGACAATCAATTTTTTGTCTTTTAGTTTTCCTCGTATGAATTCTAGCAGGTCATAGAGGGAGTCTTCGGTGCTTTTTTGTGGCATAAACCCATACTGGCGTGTGCTGAGTCCGGGTATGATGTGCCATTTCACTCTGCCTATCAACATGTTTTCCAGGACTTTCCCCATCACTGGCAACAGTCCTATTGGCCTATATGATTTAGGAGCTGTATAGCTCTCTTTCCCGGGTTTCCTCAGGATTACTACTGTAGCTTCCTTCCAGATCCTCGGGAAGTAGCCCAGCTCTAGGCACTTGTTTGCCAGTGATAGGAAGAGCTCCGGATCATAGTAAACAGATTGCTGGCAGATATCGGCCGTAAGGCCATCTTTCCCCGGGGCTTTTTTGGGGTTGAAGCTACTCATAGTGGAGGTCAGCTCTTCCTGAGTAAACGGAGGGTCATGTTCTTCTTCATCATGGCCCCTCACGTTTAGTTTTTCAGCTACCATCCTACTAATCCTCTGCTCCTCATTATCTTCTTCCCTCCTATCCTCCGGGTAGAAAGTTTCCGCCAGCAATGTGGCAGATTCGAGGCGGTTTAAAACTTTCCCTTCCTTGGTCAGGGGCAGGTCCTCTTGTCTTTTCATAGTCCTGCCTATGACTCTATAAATGCCCTCCCAGAGTCCCTCTTTGTCCTGTTTCCCACAGAAGCTTTTCCAGCTTTCTGTTTGGGCCATTTTTTCTGCTTCCTCATATTTTTCTTTTATTTGCAGGTACTCTCCTACAACTTTTGCCCTCCGGATCGGCGCTGCACAGCGGATTCTGCGCTTCCTAGTGGCGACCGCCTTTTTTAGCATGTCGAGCTCATCAGACCACCAAGGTAATTTAATTTTGCTATTTGGCTTTAATTTAGGTATACTAAGGTTACATGCTTCTACTATCACGTTAATATATGATTCTATTTTAAATTCTAATTCGGTTTTAATATTTATTTTATCAAATTCTATTTTACTTATCTTATTTTCTTCTAGCAACTGGCCTAGTTTCCCACGAAACTGGTCCCAGTTCACTTTTTTACTATTAAATATTCTTGTAGTTCTAGTTGTATCTAAGCCCTTTGCTCTTTCCAGTTTAATTTTAAAAATAATGGCATTGTGGTCTGAGCTCGTCATGCCTTCGTCCACTCTCCAGTCCTCGATCAGGTCGAGCAGATCCGCCGTACACGCCGTGACGTCCACAAAGCTGGTATACAGTGTGGTTCCCCTCACTGTGTGGAACGTGGGAGTGTCGCCCGTGTTGAGTACCTGTAATCCCATCTCTTCTAGGGCTCCGGCCATGTCGATCCCTCTTCGATCGATTTTGCTGCTACCCCACCAGGAGTTTTTGGCGTTTGCGTCTCCACCCATGATGACTCTCCGTCCAAAACTCCTCTCTATCTTGATGAGCTGCTCCAGGTATGGCTCTATCAGTGCTGGTTTCGGTTCTAGGTAGAATGAGACCACCACGATTTCCCAGGCGCTTGTCCTCATCTTCACCACTGTGACGTTGGGCGTGGTGAAGTTCGGACACTGGATGACGTCTATATCGCCATCAAAAACTACGATTGCAGACTTGATGACGCCGTCTCCATCGCCGGTATGCTGGTATATTCTAGCACCGTGGTAGTCTTTCATTCTACCCAAACTTCCGATGTACGGCTCCTGAAGCAATGCAAAGGCCACCCCCTTTTTGTGAGCCTCAAGCATAATTTCGTTCGTGGCCAAAGCCTTTCTTCGCAAATTTGCTTGTGCCACGAGGTATGGCCTTTTTTGGGAGACAGAGTTTTCGCCGGAGACCACCTTAGCAATATGCTACCTTCGATCTCGCAATCGCATCCCATTTTACCCTGATAGGGCACTCCTGGCTAAACGCATTGTGGTCCATCTTGGCTAACTTTGAACGCACACAGTTGCAGCAAGACGGAGCCGCGCCCCCACGCCAGTCGGGGCACTCTGCCTTCATGTGGGGTCCCCCGCAATGACTGCACTTTGCCTGGGTCTCCTGGCAAAAACGCCTGCCATGACCATAGCCCAGGCAAAGCGAGCACTGAACGATCGGAGATTTGTCGGCCACTCTTATCCTCTGAAGGTCAATGAGGACCGACTCGGCATCTGTCAGTCTCTGCCATATTTTGGGGGACACCCTCATCACGACGTGACTTGTGTGGGGGTTCCTGGTGCGTTGTTTATATGCTATTTCTATTCTGTCTTCTAGCTCATTCAAGTTCGTAAACATTCTTTTGTTTTGAATTTTATACGCACCAAGGATATCTTCGTCACTATTGCAACTGAGCACGTCCTTTAGGATAACGAGGGGGTCTCTGTTTTGGATGTTTTCTACTATGAGACATTCGCCGGACTCTTTAATTCTATTTTTAACACGCTCTCTTTCCTCATCGGTTTTACAGCCTACTATTATTTTACGATCTTTGGCTTTCCTAATTTTCTCAACCACGAATCCTCCCTCTTTGGCATTAACAGCTTTCCTAATTTTATTCATGACCTCTTCTCCTGTTTCTTGGTCATCATTCGCGGTTACTATAAAGGAGTGTAGGGCGGTCTGCGTCGGGAGCCGGTTACCAATAGGGGTCGCAGCTACACCGGCGTAAGACCGCTTTTCCATACTTTCTATCTTTTCCTTTAGCTGTCCCATGCTCTCAGTATTTTCTCTGATAAGGTCAGCATGCTCCTTAAGTTTTCCGATGAGATCTACAATCTCTTTGTTTCCTTCTTCCTTTCTTTCTGTTTTTGCACTTTGCACTAGCTTCTGTTTATTCACAGAAAGTAAGTCTTTTTGTTGTCCTATGCGCTTCCCTTTATCGGCCTCGGCCTCCTTAACGAGCTGAAAAAGTCTTTCTAGTGCCTGTTTGACCTCCGTCTTAATCTCCGTCTTAGTATTTCGGGAGGAGTCCAAATGCATTTCCGCTTTTTTGAGACAAGCTTGAGCTTCTTCGATCCTGTTGGCGAAAACCGGCGTCTTCTCTGCCCCTACAAGGACAAATCCCTCTGGCTCCGTCGGTCGTCTCTGTGTAATCTTTTTAGGGTCTTGTGCACCTGTGGGCTTTGCTGATGGTTTTTTAGCCTCCGCCGAGCAAGAAGACGAAGATGAAGACGAGGCCTCCTTGAGCGTGGTCTGAGGCTTTTTCTGAGTCTGGGTCTCTGAATTCCCAGCCTCCCACTCTCCAATGCTTTTCCGGACTACTGAGGAGATTTTCAGTACTAGGTTCGGTGGTGTACTTTTTATAAAGGTCTTGTTTGCCACCGTCGGTGATTTGGCGGGGTCCTCATTGGCCGTGTTATCCTTTGATGGTGTCCTAAACATGTTTATGTTGTCTGAGGGGTGCCTTAAAAATCTCGAGTTTAAATTTGTATAAGTTGTAAAATCGAGTAAAACTAAATAAGAGTAAAATAAATAAAAATATACTTGAAAATTGTAAAGATAAATCAAAAATACAATGTAGATAGATGTCAGTTAGTTTAATTTATATCAATAGCTAGGAATTATTAATAAATCCAGTCCAGCCCTAAAAATTAGTATTTAGTTAAGTCAAATAAAATGTTAGATGTGACTAGGTGACGATAATTGACCCTTACAACCGCCGATCTTGTTAAATCCAAGTGTCGAAAAGTATAAATAAATCTATAGGAGTTAAATTTAAAAAATTTTTTTTTTTTTTTTGCAAAACTTAAAAGTTGACCTGGCCAGTGACCGCCGATCAGCGGCCAATGGCCGCCTCACGGAATTATTGTCTAGCTAAGGTGGATTTCGTATATATGAAATTACTTGTTATGGAATTTTTTGAAGTTCTATATTCGCCAGACGCACGTGCGAGGTGTCAAAAGACGCGTCTCCGCGCGGGCTAGCGAGCTGTGTAATTACTAGAAATATATGCGATACAAAAAATTTGAGTTTTGGTCAAAAAACTGGTTTTTTGACTGAAAAATATGAAAAAACCTGGAATAAACACTACCAAACAGGACTCGGGGTGGCTGAGCGCGCACCGGAATACAGGTAAGGCAGGTAGGTATCTATTGAAACTACTATTAACGATGGTTCGGATAAGAATTTTGAGATAAAATTAGTTTTTGAAAATTCCTTCAAAAAATCTCACAAAAATTGCTAAGTCAATATACGAAAAAATATTTTCGCGTTTTTGTCAATTTTTATTAGTCAAACAGTTGTACGGAACCTATTTAATATTGATTTGGCTGAAAACAGCTTCAAAATGCGTCACCTGGATGCAAAGTTATAACGATTTGATAAAATTATAAGATTAAACGAACTTACCTGAAGTGAAGTTCTATCTTAATTATACGAAGCTCTTTGTCCGAGACGGGTTTAACGAGTAGTAGCGGTGATTTACTCAGCGCATGTCACAATTTTTAAAGCCTAAAAATAAAAGTAAAACTTCTTAGTGTGGCAACTCTGTTTACATGTCATTACGTTTAAAGTCAGGCTTTATGAACAATCCCTGTACTGGGATTATACTTGGTAAGTATAAGTGGGAGGGTTTTTAGGGACTGTCGCCGTCTCGGACAAAGAGCTTCGTATAATTAAGATAGAACTTCACTTCAGGTAAGTTCGTTTAATCTTATAATTATACTCACTCTTTGTCCGAGACGGGTTTAACGAGTAGATGTTCAAAGTAGGGTTGTGAATAAACACCAATTTGTTAAATAGGCATAAGAAAAAATATTTAATAAATCAACTTCCTTAATAATATTTTATCAAAAAACAATCAACTTGTTTTATAAAAACATAACAAAATCAACCTTAGATATTTGTTGCAGTATTGCATATTGCACTACCAAATTGGGTTGAATCTTGGTTTATGGGTCTATTGTAATGTCTGGCAAACATGGCAGAATTTTGAGACCACCCAGCAGCCTTCCTTATAACCTCAATGCTAATTCCAGATCTGTTTGCAGCAGATGTTGATGCATGTCTGGTACTATGAGCCGAGAAGATGGTGACATCTATTCCAGCTTCCTTCAATGTTAGCTTGATCCAGCGACTTATAGTCTGAGTTGATGCATTCTTGTGTGGTTTCTTGAATGTGAGAATTAATTTGTCAATATTATTTCTTATAGAATCAGTTTTATCTATATAAGATTTGATAGTGCTGACAGGGCAGATTTCCTTCTTGTCAGGGAATGTTTTTAAGTGAAACATTGGTTGTACACCACCTCTTCTAGAGGTTTTAATTATATCAGGTATGTATACTTCTAGACCAATATCCGTAAATTTCATATTAGGAATTGTTATCATTGACAAAGTCTGTACTCGATGACCAGTTGTTAATGCGAGTATGGTGACTAACTTTTTGGTTAATTGTTCCAATGATATATCTTCATTTGGGTAATATCCAGCTAGATGATTAAGTACCAATCCCGGATCCCATGTTGTGTTATATTTTGGCATTGGTGGTCTTGATCGGAAGATTCCCTTTGTGAACCTTTTAAGTCTATCGTCAGATCCAATCTTAGGTCCCATCAGTAGTGATAATGCTGACCGAGCAGTATTGATGGTACCATAAGATGCCCCATTTTCATACCATTCTGATAAGAATTTTAATATATAAGGAATAGACGCTTGGTTTGTGTCTATACTGTGCTGTCCACAAAACTTCCACCATAATTTTAGAGATGAATCATATTGCTTCATTGTGTTAAAAGAAAGAGAGTTCAGCATTATAGTTAAGGCCGAGTTTGGTGTTCCTCGTCTTATGAATGCTTGGCTGACAGCAGCCCTGCAGCCAGGGTAAGCTGGTGATGCAGTGGATGATATTCTCTGAAAGGAGATGATAATAGGTCTTTGTTAGGTTCAAATATGATGAAGTCTCCAGTTGACAATGATTTAATTAGAGGGAACCATGGTTGTGATGGCCAGTAAGGGAAAACTACAATTCCAGTAGCACTATCTCTTTGAATTTTATATAAGCATTTTAACACTAGTGAAAAAAGGTGGGAATGCATAGAAAAATATGTTGTTCCAACTGAGAGTAAAGGCATCCACGGCAAATGCTTCTGGATCACTTTCCAAGAGACAAACTTTTTACACTTTTTATTTGTTCTAGAGGCAAATAAATCTATTTCCGGAATACCAAAACGCCTAGTTATTTCGACGTAGACTCTTGGGGAAAGTTCCCATTCAATATTAATTTTCCTTGATTCTCTATCAGCTTCGAAATTATCTTTAGTATTTATATACGAAGCATAAATCCAAATATTTCTATTCTCACATCATTGCCAAATATCTCTTGTGATATCATTTAAGTGGGGAAACTGTACCCCTCCCATTTTGTTTATGTATGCTACTGCAGTGGTGTTATCTATTCTCAATAAGATTTCACAATTGGAACTTTCTTTTGTGAAACACTTTAGCCCTAAAAGGGCAGCTTTTAGTTCCAAATAATTAATATGATGTTTTTGTTCTAAACATGACCATGACCCAGAAGCTTTCTTGTGATTGCATACAGCTCCCCAGCCTGTGGTAGAGGCATCACTGTGTATTTCTAAATGGAAATTATATTGTTTTATTGGATTACTTCTATGTATATTATTTTGCACCATGTTAATTCCGATTGGATTTCGTAGCAAATAGTCATGTACGCTTCATAGCTTTCATTTGATTTTAGTAAGGCTAAGTACTTCTTTCTTTCTAATATTTTAGTGTATAGCCAAGCATATGGGAGTGCTGGACAGATTGAATTCAATGTTCCCATCAATTGGGAAAATTCTCTTATTTTACAAGAACTATTATGTTTATAAGATCTTATTTTTTCCTGTATTGCTATTTGTTTCTGATGTGGGACTGATAAAGAGTGATCTGATGAATTTAAAATAAAACCTAGATATTTACATATTTGATTAGGTGTAGTAACACTTTTTTCAAAATTAATAATAAATCCTAAGCTTTGTAAGAGATTACATGCAACATCAATATCCTCTTTGCACATAATTGGTGATTTATTGAAATATAAACTGTCATCTAAATAGCATGTTAATAAAATGTCTTGCTTTCTTAGGTAAGTGCATACTGGTTTAAGAAGTTTAGTGAAAACAAAAGGAGCTGAACAGAGGCCATATGGTAGGGCATTAAATTCATATAATATTTCATCATATTTGAATCTGAGGAACTTTCTGTTATTCTCAGCTATTGGTACAGAAAAGTAGGCTTCTTTTAAGTCTATTGCAGCCATGTAACAACCTTTTGACATTAACTTACAGGCTGTTCTGATATCCTCTAATTTGAAATGTTCTGTGTCAATGTACTGATTTAATTTCTTTAAATTTAGAATAAATCTATAAGACCCATTGGGTTTAGGCACTACAAATATGGGGGAAGTAAATTGGTCATCACAGTATGAGCATTCAGAAATTGCACCTAAATGTAAAAGCTTTTTTATCTCAGAATCTATAATTTGTTTTTCGTTATTTGGCCAGTGTTGTGGCTGTGTATTATAGGGTGGTGGTACTTTGGTGAATGGAATTTCATACCCTTGTACCCATTTTAATACCACTGGGTCATCAGTGATTTCAAGCCACTTTTTAACAAAATGTTTAAGTCTGCCTGCATGTACCTGCATGTTTCCTATCGGTAGTGTTTGGATCTGGCCGGAGGGTGTTTCCGCTCTGGTAGGCGTCTGGTGTTCGAGAAGCGAGGCTGTCTCTTGTACATCTGTTGTTGGTGATGTTGCCCACCGCGAACTTGTTGATACTGTTGACGGTTCTGCGGTGGGCCCCTCCAGTTTAACTGTTTCTTGTTTGCGGGTTTTTGTCTCTTCGCACCTTCAGATATTATAGCACTGGTTCGTTGAATTGACTGGGCTGCTCTGATCTTGTCAGCACAATCAGCACCAAATAAAAAGGCATCCACTTTTGAGTTTTTTACAGCCTCTTGAATTATTTTGCTGGCTCCTGATAGGCCAAAAAACTTCCTAGAATAGGAATCTTGGAAATGAATTTCTGCTGCAATTTTTGCAGCGTCATTGATTTCTTCTATCAGGGCTTTGCTGTTTTTATTTCCTTTTAAAATACTGGTCAATGACCGGCCCAGACAGGTCATTAAGGTACCCGTGAGGTTTTGTCTGGCAATAATCCTCTTATCTCTCTTGACCGAGGGTTCCGAGAGTGTGGCCATTATTTCTGGGTTCATTCTAGGAGCAACAGCATTTTGGAAATTCGAGGGAGTAGAGTATTTTTGAATAATGCCATCCTTGGCTTCTTTTCCCAGTCCATCGGACATTATTTTTGTCCAACGCAGGGCCAATTCTGATCTAATAGGGTCACCAAACTCTGTTTCTTCTTCTCCCTCCTTCCCAAGGGCCAGTAGAAACTCCTCTGGGAGTAAGTCATTTTCTGTAAAAAGATTTATTTGATTTAGAACCATGTATTTCTTAAATGAAACGTCTATCCACTCTGTGATAGCACTTAAGCTGACAAATCCAGTGCCTTGGTTTATCTAGGAGCTTGTCTATCCGCAATGTGATAGCGCTAGCCCTTTAAATAGGTACATTGTCTGTCTATCCGCAAGGTGATAGCGCTAGCCCTTTTGTAAAGTTTAAATAGGTACCTACATTATCTGTCTATCCGCAAGGTGATAGCTCTTTTGTAAATTTGAAACATAATGCCTGTCTATCCGCAAAGTGATAGCGCCAGCTGTTATTAATGTGGCTTATATTTTGTTTAAATGCATTGTAGGTACACCCCAGCGTTTGAAGATTCTATTCAGTTGTCTAGGTATTTTAAATACATTTCTACACACCTGTAGTAGTCTCTTCTATCGCCTCAGGTTCTTCGATCTGTGTCGGCGACTTCGGCGAGCAGAGCCGGGCTGGAGTTGTTGAAACTTCTTGAGAATCTTGTCTGGTTGGAGACAGTTTTCTTAGCTTTCTTTCTAATTTCCTGATCTTCTTTCGTAGATGTTCTTCATCCTTAGTTTTTCTTTTCCCCATCTTTGTGGATGATGAATACAACCACTCTCGATGATTTTCAAGTAAAAAGGTCTATGTATCTTATTCTTAGTTCGAATTCGAAAGATACTTTGGAAAAAACCGTTGGACGAAAAAAAAAAGAGAAAAACATAATGCCGATCACAACTGCCAACTTACAGGAGGCAACCGAAAAAACAGAAGAATAACAAAACGACTAATACACTTGTCAATCTGTACTTGTAAGGTAAATATCGGAAAACATGTAGACCGGAAGTGGGTCTGCACTAGCCAAAATACGTAATTTGATCTAATTCTAGGTTATAAATCCATAACTCGAGCTTATCATGAATTCATAATGAGTAATCTTTACTATTGTAAAATAATAAGAATGGATTCAAAACATACCTGTAATTCGGAATCCAATTAGGATTCAATAAAATGTTTACAACAACAAACCTTGACCTTGACTAGAAAGCTCTTCGCTTGTTACTTTTTCACGAATATACCGTATGCACAACATTGTAAATACTAAAAACACTATAGGACTCCATAGTAATACTGTTTAAAATAAGCATCAAGCCAAAAATATCGTTGATAATAGAGATTTTGGACATTTTGTCACGAGAAGTATGTGACTGCGCCGCGCACAAAAAACCGTAATGACATGTAAACAGAGTTGCCACACTAAGAAGTTTTACTTTTATTTTTAGGCTTTAAAAATTGTGACATGCGCTGAGTAAATCACCGCTACTACTCGTTAAACCCGTCTCGGACAAAGAGTGAGTATAATTATTGTCTAGCTAAGGTGGATTTCGTATATATGAAATTACTTGTTATGGAATTTTTTGAAGTTCTATATTCGCCAGACGCACGTGCGAGGTGTCAAAAGACGCGTCTCCGCGCGGGCTAGCGAGCTGTGTAATTACTAGAAATATATGCGATACAAAAAATTTGAGTTTTGGTCAAAAAACTGGTTTTTTGACTGAAAAATATGAAAAAACCTGGAATAAACACTACCAAACAGGACTCGGGGTGGCTGAGCGCGCACCGGAATACAGGTAAGGCAGGTAGGTATCTATTGAAACTACTATTAACGATGGTTCGGATAAGAATTTTGAGATAAAATTAGTTTTTGAAAATTCCTTCAAAAAATCTCACAAAAATTGCTAAGTCAATATACGAAAAAATATTTTCGCGTTTTTGTCAATTTTTATTAGTCAAACAGTTGTACGGAACCTATTTAATATTGATTTGGCTGAAAACAGCTTCAAAATGCGTCACCTGGATGCAAAGTTATAACGATTTGATAAAATTATTGTCTAGCTAAGGTGGATTTCGTATATATGAAATTACTTGTTATGGAATTTTTTGAAGTTCTATATTCGCCAGACGCACGTGCGAGGTGTCAAAAGACGCGTCTCCGCGCGGGCTAGCGAGCTGTGTAATTACTAGAAATATATGCGATACAAAAAATTTGAGTTTTGGTCAAAAAACTGGTTTTTTGACTGAAAAATATGAAAAAACCTGGAATAAACACTACCAAACAGGACTCGGGGTGGCTGAGCGCGCACCGGAATACAGGTAAGGCAGGTAGGTATCTATTGAAACTACTATTAACGATGGTTCGGATAAGAATTTTGAGATAAAATTAGTTTTTGAAAATTCCTTCAAAAAATCTCACAAAAATTGCTAAGTCAATATACGAAAAAATATTTTCGCGTTTTTGTCAATTTTTATTAGTCAAACAGTTGTACGGAACCTATTTAATATTGATTTGGCTGAAAACAGCTTCAAAATGCGTCACCTGGATGCAAAGTTATAACGATTTGATAAAATTATTGTCTAGCTAAGGTGGATTTCGTATATATGAAATTACTTGTTATGGAATTTTTTGAAGTTCTATATTCGCCAGACGCACGTGCGAGGTGTCAAAAGACGCGTCTCCGCGCGGGCTAGCGAGCTGTGTAATTACTAGAAATATATGCGATACAAAAAATTTGAGTTTTGGTCAAAAAACTGGTTTTTTGACTGAAAAATATGAAAAAACCTGGAATAAACACTACCAAACAGGACTCGGGGTGGCTGAGCGCGCACCGGAATACAGGTAAGGCAGGTAGGTATCTATTGAAACTACTAATAACGATGGTTCGGATAAGAATTTTGAGATAAAATTAGTTTTTGAAAATTCCTTCAAAAAATCTCACAAAAATTGCTAAGTCAATATACGAAAAAATATTTTCGCGTTTTTGTCAATTTTTATTAGTCAAACAGTTGTACGGAACCTATTTAATATTGATTTGGCTGAAAACAGCTTCAAAATGCGTCACCTGGATGCAAAGTTATAACGATTTGATAAAATTATTGTCTAGCTAAGGTGGATTTCGTATATATGAAATTACTTGTTATGGAATTTTTTGAAGTTCTATATTCGCCAGACGCACGTGCGAGGTGTCAAAAGACGCGTCTCCGCGCGGGCTAGCGAGCTGTGTAATTACTAGAAATATATGCGATACAAAAAATTTGAGTTTTGGTCAAAAAACTGGTTTTTTGACTGAAAAATATGAAAAAACCTGGAATAAACACTACCAAACAGGACTCGGGGTGGCTGAGCGCGCACCGGAATACAGGTAAGGCAGGTAGGTATCTATTGAAACTACTATTAACGATGGTTCGGATAAGAATTTTGAGATAAAATTAGTTTTTGAAAATTCCTTCAAAAAATCTCACAAAAATTGCTAAGTCAATATACGAAAAAATATTTTCGCGTTTTTGTCAATTTTTATTAGTCAAACAGTTGTACGGAACCTATTTAATATTGATTTGGCTGAAAACAGCTTCAAAATGCGTCACCTGGATGCAAAGTTATAACGATTTGATAAAATTATTGTCTAGCTAAGGTGGATTTCGTATATATGAAATTACTTGTTATGGAATTTTTTGAAGTTCTATATTCGCCAGACGCACGTGCGAGGTGTCAAAAGACGCGTCTCCGCGCGGGCTAGCGAGCTGTGTAATTACTAGAAATATATGCGATACAAAAAATTTGAGTTTTGGTCAAAAAACTGGTTTTTTGACTGAAAAATATGAAAAAACCTGGAATAAACACTACCAAACAGGACTCGGGGTGGCTGAGCGCGCACCGGAATACAGGTAAGGCAGGTAGGTATCTATTGAAACTACTATTAACGATGGTTCGGATAAGAATTTTGAGATAAAATTAGTTTTTGAAAATTCCTTCAAAAAATCTCACAAAAATTGCTAAGTCAATATACGAAAAAATATTTTCGCGTTTTTGTCAATTTTTATTAGTCAAACAGTTGTACGGAACCTATTTAATATTGATTTGGCTGAAAACAGCTTCAAAATGCGTCACCTGGATGCAAAGTTATAACGATTTGATAAAATTATTGTCTAGCTAAGGTGGATTTCGTATATATGAAATTACTTGTTATGGAATTTTTTGAAGTTCTATATTCGCCAGACGCACGTGCGAGGTGTCAAAAGACGCGTCTCCGCGCGGGCTAGCGAGCTGTGTAATTACTAGAAATATATGCGATACAAAAAATTTGAGTTTTGGTCAAAAAACTGGTTTTTTGACTGAAAAATATGAAAAAACCTGGAATAAACACTACCAAACAGGACTCGGGGTGGCTGAGCGCGCACCGGAATACAGGTAAGGCAGGTAGGTATCTATTGAAACTACTATTAACGATGGTTCGGATAAGAATTTTGAGATAAAATTAGTTTTTGAAAATTCCTTCAAAAAATCTCACAAAAATTGCTAAGTCAATATACGAAAAAATATTTTCGCGTTTTTGTCAATTTTTATTAGTCAAACAGTTGTACGGAACCTATTTAATATTGATTTGGCTGAAAACAGCTTCAAAATGCGTCACCTGGATGCAAAGTTATAACGATTTGATAAAATTATTGTCTAGCTTTTTTTTTTTTTTTTTTTTTTTTTTGGGTGGGAAATTATCAAATAACTTCTCCCGCTCTGGGTGGAGCGGGAGGGAGTGTCAGACTTTTACTGACTAAAACCCACCGTGTTCCTTCAGATGCCTGTGTGCCAGGGCCACGATATCCCTTTCGGACAGGCTCGTAACCCTGGCAGGCATTGGCCCTTTCGGACCCCGTCAATTGGTGCTGACGTCTCTTTGAGGCGCGCGTGGAACACAACGCGCCGTCGACCCGGGCTTGGTCCTTATCGGACGGTGAGCTACCCATCGCTCACCGTCCGCAAGCCCGCGCCTACGGTGGCCGGGAATCGGCCTGCGATTCCCGACGCCCGGGGCGTCTCCTGCGGCGACTAAGGGCGCGAGGGCGTTGACTTTGCCTTACCCTCACGCGTTCCGCCTCCTCCTTCGCAAGCATCACTGTTTCGCAGAAGGAGGTGACGGCCTCCCATGCACTCTCGCTCCGAACCATGGCCTGAACCAGGGCCGGACGCGAGAGATCGCCGCCGCCGATCGCTGCCGTGAGGACACGGCGGTGCTCCGCCCAAGCAGGGCAGACCTCCACCGTATGCTCCACCGTGTCCTCCGGGCGATCCACACAGTGGTGACACCCGGGCGTTTCCTCCCGCTTAATCCTATACAGGAACCTCCCGAAACATCCATGTCCGGTGAGGACCTGCGTCAGGCGGAAGGTGAGGACGCCGTGGCGCCTCTCTAGCCACTCCTCAAAGAGGGGACTTATCGCCACAATTGTGGCGTGCCCAGCGCTGGGTTGCGACAATCGCACTCTCCATGTCGCCATGAGATCGCACCGGAGCTCCGTCCGCTGTGCCGCGATTTCCTGCGGCAGCGGAGTTATGCCCCGGAGTTTCGCCTCTTCGCGCCACACCCAAATGTGCGCGAGGACTTTCGCCTCCAGATCCCATGGCGGCAGTCCGGCAAGGAGGCTCGCCGCCTCACGGGAGACCGTGCGGTATCCCCGTACCATCCTGATGGCCATGACCCTTTGGGACGCGTTCAACCGCTGCGCTGGTCGCAGCCTCAGAGAACGCGCCCACACCGGTGCCCCGTAAAGGGCCATGGACCGCACGATCCCCGCGTAGAGCCTCCGGCAGGAGGCGTTTGGACCCCCCAGATTGGGCAGGAGCCGCTTCAAGGCAGCCCCGGCCCGCTCCAGTCTGGGAGCCAAACGTCGGAAGTGCTCGACGAAGTTCCACCGGCTGTCGAGGACGAGTCCCAGGTACTTCATCGTCGACTCGACGCCGATGTGAACCCCTCCCGCCGTTATCTGGGAACCCGACAGTGGCGCGTTCCGAGGACCATAAAAACACATGGCCTCGGACTTGTGCAATGCCACCTCGAGTCCCAATTGCCGGATCCTATCGACGATTGTCGCAACCCCACGTGCCGCCAGTTCGGCCGCCGCCTGATGCGAACTCCCTTGTGCCAGGACTAGCGTGTCGTCAGCGTAGCAGACTACGCTGACGCCACTAGGGAGGTCGGCGCGCAGCACCCAGTCGTACCCGATGTCCCACAGATGCGGCCCCAGGACCGATCCCTGTGGGACACCGCACGACATCTCTCGCCGGTTCCACTCTCCTTGGTGACCGGGGTAGATGACGGCCCTGTCCGTCAGATATGCCTCGACTACGCGACAGAGGTAGGTCGGCATCCGGTGATATCGGAGTGCCTCCCTGATGCAACTCCAGGGCAGGGTATTGAAGGCATTGGCGATGTCAAGAGACACCGCCAAGACGACCCCACCCCGGGCCACAGCATCCCCCGTCGTGAGGGCTCGAACGCGCATGATGGCGTCCACCGTAGAGCGACCCTTGCGGAAACCAAACTGGCTCTCCGCCAAATCCGGCCCCACCCGTACCAGCCGCCCGACAAGGCGGTCTGCAATAACTCTTTCAAAGAGCTTGCCCACCTCGTCGAGCAGCACGATGGGCCGGTAAGCGGACGGAGAGTCCGCTGGGCGCCCCGGCTTCTTAATGAGGACCAGTTTCCCCGTCTTCCAACGAAGTGGGAACTGGCCCCTCTCCAAGCATGCGCTTAGGAGCCCTCTTAGTCGAGGCCCGAGAGCCTCCAAGGCCAGAACCCAGGCTTTTCCAGGCAAGCCGTCGGGTCCTGGGGCGGTATTCTTGGCATTCAGCCTACGTACCGCCACTCTCAGGTCTACCTCGGTCACCTCCGAAGAATCGTCGTCGTCGTCGTCGTCATCGGCGGTGTGGTCCGCATCGGGCACCGCAGGAGGCGGAGCCATGGGCGGGGGAGTATGTTCCCCTCGCGAAGGGAACAGAGCGCTCACCACGTCCTCCACGAGCTGGGGCCGGAGACTCTGCGTCAGTGGGGGAGCCCATGGGCGGAGTTTATCCCGCACCCCTTTGTAGGGGCGTCCCCACGGGTCTCCGTTGAGAGTCTCCAGCGACTCCTCGCGGGCCAGTCCTCTGGCCCGCTGGATCTCCGCTCGGAGGGCTGTCTTAGCCTCTCTGTACCCCTCGTACAGCTCCGCCTGAATGGCTTCCGTATCTGGAGGGCGGATACGGAGCCTGCGGTGCCTGGAATACCGGCGCCGCGCAGCAACACACGCCTCGCGTAACGCGGTCAGCTCGCGCGACCACCAGTACACCTGGCGCCGGGCACGTCCGGGCTGGACCCGGGGCATTGCCACGTCACAAATTTTGGACATGGCCTCCCGGAACCACTCCGCCTCGTCGTTGATGTTGGCAGGCCTGTCCGATGATGACACCCAGGCCTGCACGATCGAGGCTTCCAGGAGGAGCTCCCGGTCCAGCTGCTTCAGCGCCCACCGCGGACCACTCGGGGCCTGTCGGACCGGCGCGCTCAAGGTCGGGGCGGAGACGTCAAACCGTATGTACCGGTGATCGGAATAGGTCTCCACCCCCTCCATGACGTGCCAGTCGATGACACGCGGTGACAGAGCGGGGCTGGCGAACGAGATGTCCACCACTGATTCACCCCGCATCCGCACACACGTGGGGACAGAACCCCGGTTTAGGACGACCAGGCCAGTCTCCAGGGCCCAGTCCTCCACCATCCTGCCCCTCGTGTCCGTATACCGGGAACCCCAAGCCACGTTTTTGGCATTGAAGTCCCCGAGGACGAACACGGGGAGGGGATGGTACCCGACGACGACGACTCTCAGCTCCCCAAGGGAGTTGTGGAACTCGGCGAGAGTTCGGTTCGGGGAGAAGTAAACTCCTACCACGACAATCTCCCCGAACCGTGCTGCCACGCAACCCTGTCCCCTCTTGACGGCCTCGAGGGACGGGGTACCGGCGGCGGCTGACGAAATTAGGGTCACTGAGCCGCTCAGGTCCTCCACCCAGTCATCCCTGGGCGGGACAAAGTACGGCTCAGCGACCACGGCGATGTTAATCGACCACTGCGCCATGCTCTGGAGCAACAGATCCTGAGCGGCGGCGCAGTGGTTGATGTTCGCCTGGAGGAGGCGTAATGGGGCCATTTATTGGCAGTCCATTCGAGCTTCCTCCCGGGCCCCTTGAGATGGCCCTGCCGCGGTGTTAGCGGCGACGACTGCAGTAGAGGCGGCAACGGCGGCTGCAATGGTGGCGGCTGCGGCGGTGACGACAGGGTTGGAGGGCTTGCCCCTTCCCCTGGGTTTGAGAGGGGGAGCGCAGGCCTTACCCCCAGCCCGGTGATCGGCCGGCTTGCCAGCCGCCGCACATGCAAAACAGTGCGGCGTGGCTTTACAAGAACCGGCTTTGTGACCGGGCTGACCACAGCGGAAGCAGTTGTCGCTGCGGTCCACCTCCGAGGTGCAGTGTGCTCCCACGTGGTGGCCCACGCGGCAGCGGAAGCACCTCAGGGGTCTGGGTTCCAGCAGTTTCACCTGCGCGGATACCCAGCCCACCCGGAGTCTTCGGCCCTCCCCGGCTATCTTTTGCGCCACCGACACGGGGCAGCTCACCGTTATGGCTTGCATGCCCGTGGTGTCAGGGCGGATGGAGCCTGCCCTCACCTGCTCGGCAGAGCACCCCCCAGTCTTAGCCACGGCGGCCACAACGTCCTCCGCCGTCACGCAGTCGTCCAGGCCCAGGATGCGTATGTCGGCGGACTTTGTGGGCCTGGACACTCGGACCTCCTCCGCATTGAGGGACGCCCTCAGTCTCTCGGCCAGGGCGTCAGCGGTCGGGCCGCTTGCCGTACCGGGGATTTCGAGCATCCGGGCTCCAGTCGCCGTGACTTTCATTCTGAGGCCCTCGGTGACGCCGATCTCCTCTAGGTTGACCGCCTTCCACGCCTTCGTTAGCACTTCGCGGTACGACACGCCCTTCTTTGCCGCTTCCGGCTGTAGCGTAATCACTACAGCTGCGGACTTCGGGGCGCGGAGCCTAGCCGCGACGCCACGCTTCTTGCGTTGCTGCCGCCTTTCCTTATTTTTAGCCGCCCTTGCTGCCTTGCCCGCCTTCCTGCTCTCCCCGGCTACCTGCCATTCGGCGTTGGCCGTAGAGGAGTTAGGAGGCGGGGGGGGCAGAGGCGACCGTCCCGCCACCACGGCTGGGGCCCTCGCCTTCTGCGCAGCCATCTGCGCAGCCGTCCCGCCCTTCTTGGGGTTGAGCGGCACCGCTTTCACCGGAGGCGCGGGTTTGGCCGCGGCGTTGGCCGCAGGCTTAGCCACAGGCTTAGCCGCAGGCTTAACCGCGGGCGTGGCCGAGGCAGCCACGGTGGCGGCAAAAGTGGCCGGCCTGCTCGCCGCTAGCGGTGGGCGCAGTACTATGCCCTCCAATACGGAGAACCGGTTGCTGAGTGCAGCCAGCTCCTGTCGCACCAGGGTCAGAATGCGGTCCTCCGCCTGCAAGGGCAGGACCTGCCCATGCTGCGCTCCCCCCTGGGGCACCTCCCGTGGTCCAGCTCCTCGAAGCTGGGCCAGGTCCGCTCGGAGCTCCTCATTCTCCTTTCGGAGAAGCTCCATGGCGGCTATCAATCGGCCGACCTCGTCCGACGAGGGCCCGACTTGGGGGGCTCTCGCTGCCGCCAAAATGGAGGCAATGGCAGCGGGGACGACCTTGTCTTTTGAGGACTGAATCCTCTTCAAGGCCACCCCCCTGATCGCTGCAGTCACGACCTCCTCGAAACTACTACTGGCCGCTCCCTTCGCCTTGGAGCTGCCAGCGGCGTCCGGCTCACCGCCCGAGGACTCAGAGAGGGCCGCCCTGCGGCTGGTCTCTCCAAGTTTTTCTTCTACCTCCATTTGATCCGGGGTGGTGAGCCCTCTGCCCACCCCCCGTTTCCGAACCCCACCCCGGCTGCTGATCTTTTTGCGAGCCGTGCTTATTCCATCTTCAGAGGACGACCCCTGGCCGTCCCCTGGTTTGGAGCGCTTGAAGAACTTGCTGTTCTTCTTCTCTGCAGCCCCCACATCAACGCGCGCCAGGCTCTTAAAAGAGCCCTTCGCGCCCTTCGCGCCAGATGCGGCGTCGGACTCCGACTCCGCATCACTCCACTCCTCTTCTACGTCTTTTGGTTTGTTTTTTAATGAGTTTTCCATAATTATTCCCACGAGTGTGGGGGATCTAAAAAGTCCTTCCTAGGGTTACCCCCTGTGCCTAGGTAAGTGTGACATTTGTAACCCAACCCAGAGATTCCACTGGTCCCTGGCTGGGGGTGCGCTCACGACTGATGCGCCACCTATAACTACAAAGTTACAGATGACACTACTCCTCAGCCATTCATACCCTCGCCGCGCACCAAAACTTGATATTAGAGGAATTTTTTATAGAGGTTTACATCCTCGCGATCCGGGCGACTAAGCCAAGATCCTCGTCCCGTTCCGAGTCACAAAACATGACCGTGATCTCTTTCCGGATTACGATTTCGACGGGTGCAGACTCCTGCTGCTAGCTCGTTGGCAGGGTGAGTGCACAACGAGCGCCGCCCCTGCTTCTCCAAAATGGAGAAACGTCCACCAATTTCGGCCTGTTTGGGCCCGTCCTCCACGGACTATCCTTACCCTAACTTAACCTAACCTAACTATATTAATTATATGTACATTTTATTAAAAACTATCTTAATTATATATACAAAATATGGTATATACAATATAATTGACTATCTATCCTAACTTAACCTAACCACTGGGGTCGTCCACCGCGGACTATATCGTCCGCCTTCCCACTCTGCGTCCGCTCGACCTCCCTCTGTTAGCAGAGGGGGGGAGCGGACGTCCGACGATCGGCCTCACCAGACCTAAGAGCCTTAGGCTCTCCCCCCCACGCAGAAATCCGCCGCAGTCAACACCCTCTCCGACATGGAGAGACTATTGGCCGCGCCCAGGGTGCACCGGCCCAACGACTGCTCTTTCCCCCGAACGTATTCGCAAGGAACGAGCAGCAGTCAAGCACACGAGGAGGTTTTCTGCACGCACCCCAATTATTGTCTAGCTAAGGTGGATTTCGTATATATGAAATTACTTGTTATGGAATTTTTTGAAGTTCTATATTCGCCAGACGCACGTGCGAGGTGTCAAAAGACGCGTCTCCGCGCGGGCTAGCGAGCTGTGTAATTACTAGAAATATATGCGATACAAAAAATTTGAGTTTTGGTCAAAAAACTGGTTTTTTGACTGAAAAATATGAAAAAACCTGGAATAAACACTACCAAACAGGACTCGGGGTGGCTGAGCGCGCACCGGAATACAGGTAAGGCAGGTAGGTATCTATTGAAACTACTATTAACGATGGTTCGGATAAGAATTTTGAGATAAAATTAGTTTTTGAAAATTCCTTCAAAAAATCTCACAAAAATTGCTAAGTCAATATACGAAAAAATATTTTCGCGTTTTTGTCAATTTTTATTAGTCAAACAGTTGTACGGAACCTATTTAATATTGATTTGGCTGAAAACAGCTTCAAAATGCGTCACCTGGATGCAAAGTTATAACGATTTGATAAAATTATTGTCTAGCTAAGGTGGATTTCGTATATATGAAATTACTTGTTATGGAATTTTTTGAAGTTCTATATTCGCCAGACGCACGTGCGAGGTGTCAAAAGACGCGTCTCCGCGCGGGCTAGCGAGCTGTGTAATTACTAGAAATATATGCAATACAAAAAATTTGAGTTTTGGTCAAAAAACTGGTTTTTTGACTGAAAAATATGAAAAAACCTGGAATAAACACTACCAAACAGGACTCGGGGTGGCTGAGCGCGCACCGGAATACAGGTAAGGCAGGTAGGTATCTATTGAAACTACTATTAACGATGGTTCGGATAAGAATTTTGAGATAAAATTAGTTTTTGAAAATTCCTTCAAAAAATCTCACAAAAATTGCTAAGTCAATATACGAAAAAATATTTTCGCGTTTTTGTCAATTTTTATTAGTCAAACAGTTGTACGGAACCTATTTAATATTGATTTGGCTGAAAACAGCTTCAAAATGCGTCACCTGGATGCAAAGTTATAACGATTTGATAAAATTATTGTCTAGCTAAGGTGGATTTCGTATATATGAAATTACTTGTTATGGAATTTTTTGAAGTTCTATATTCGCCAGACGCACGTGCGAGGTGTCAAAAGACGCGTCTCCGCGCGGGCTAGCGAGCTGTGTAATTACTAGAAATATATGCGATACAAAAAATTTGAGTTTTGGTCAAAAAACTGGTTTTTTGACTGAAAAATATGAAAAAACCTGGAATAAACACTACCAAACAGGACTCGGGGTGGCTGAGCGCGCACCGGAATACAGGTAAGGCAGGTAGGTATCTATTGAAACTACTATTAACGATGGTTCGGATAAGAATTTTGAGATAAAATTAGTTTTTGAAAATTCCTTCAAAAAATCTCACAAAAATTGCTAAGTCAATATACGAAAAAATATTTTCGCGTTTTTGTCAATTTTTATTAGTCAAACAGTTGTACGGAACCTATTTAATATTGATTTGGCTGAAAACAGCTTCAAAATGCGTCACCTGGATGCAAAGTTATAACGATTTGATAAAATTATTGTCTAGCTAAGGTGGATTTCGTATATATGAAATTACTTGTTATGGAATTTTTTGAAGTTCTATATTCGCCAGACGCACGTGCGAGGTGTCAAAAGACGCGTCTCCGCGCGGGCTAGCGAGCTGTGTAATTACTAGAAATATATGCGATACAAAAAATTTGAGTTTTGGTCAAAAAACTGGTTTTTTGACTGAAAAATATGAAAAAACCTGGAATAAACACTACCAAACAGGACTCGGGGTGGCTGAGCGCGCACCGGAATACAGGTAAGGCAGGTAGGTATCTATTGAAACTACTATTAACGATGGTTCGGATAAGAATTTTGAGATAAAATTAGTTTTTGAAAATTCCTTCAAAAAATCTCACAAAAATTGCTAAGTCAACATACGAAAAAATATTTTCGCGTTTTTGTCAATTTTTATTAGTCAAACAGTTGTACGGAACCTATTTAATATTGATTTGGCTGAAAACAGCTTCAAAATGCGTCACCTGGATGCAAAGTTATAACGATTTGATAAAATTATTGTCTAGCTTTTTTTTTTTTTTTTTGGGTGGGAAATTATCAAATAACTTCTCCCGCTCTGGGTGGAGCGGGAGGGAGTGTCAGACTTTTACTGACTAAAACCCACCGTGTTCCTTCAGATGCCTGTGTGCCAGGGCCACGATATCCCTTTCGGACAGGCTCGTAACCCTGGCAGGCATTGGCCCTTTCGGACCCCGTCAATTGGTGCTGACGTCTCTTTGAGGCGCGCGTGGAACACAACGCGCCGTCGACCCGGGCTTGGTCCTTATCGGACGGTGAGCTACCCATCGCTCACCGTCCGCAAGCCCGCGCCTACGGTGGCCGGGAATCGGCCTGCGATTCCCGACGCCCGGGGCGTCTCCTGCGGCGACTAAGGGCGCGAGGGCGTTGACTTTGCCTTACCCTCACGCGTTCCGCCTCCTCCTTCGCAAGCATCACTGTTTCGCAGAAGGAGGTGACGGCCTCCCATGCACTCTCGCTCCGAACCATGGCCTGAACCAGGGCCGGACGCGAGAGATCGCCGCCGCCGATCGCTGCCGTGAGGACACGGCGGTGCTCCGCCCAAGCAGGGCAGACCTCCACCGTATGCTCCACCGTGTCCTCCGGGCGATCCACACAGTGGTGACACCCGGGCGTTTCCTCCCGCTTAATCCTATACAGGAACCTCCCGAAACATCCATGTCCGGTGAGGACCTGCGTCAGGCGGAAGGTGAGGACGCCGTGGCGCCTCTCTAGCCACTCCTCAAAGAGGGGACTTATCGCCACAATTGTGGCGTGCCCAGCGCTGGGTTGCGACAATCGCACTCTCCATGTCGCCATGAGATCGCACCGGAGCTCCGTCCGCTGTGCCGCGATTTCCTGCGGCAGCGGAGTTATGCCCCGGAGTTTCGCCTCTTCGCGCCACACCCAAATGTGCGCGAGGACTTTCGCCTCCAGATCCCATGGCGGCAGTCCGGCAAGGAGGCTCGCCGCCTCACGGGAGACCGTGCGGTATCCCCGTACCATCCTGATGGCCATGACCCTTTGGGACGCGTTCAACCGCTGCGCTGGTCGCAGCCTCAGAGAACGCGCCCACACCGGTGCCCCGTAAAGGGCCATGGACCGCACGATCCCCGCGTAGAGCCTCCGGCAGGAGGCGTTTGGACCCCCCAGATTGGGCAGGAGCCGCTTCAAGGCAGCCCCGGCCCGCTCCAGTCTGGGAGCCAAACGTCGGAAGTGCTCGACGAAGTTCCACCGGCTGTCGAGGACGAGTCCCAGGTACTTCATCGTCGACTCGACGCCGATGTGAACCCCTCCCGCCGTTATCTGGGAACCCGACAGTGGCGCGTTCCGAGGACCATAAAAACACATGGCCTCGGACTTGTGCAATGCCACCTCGAGTCCCAATTGCCGGATCCTATCGACGATTGTCGCAACCCCACGTGCCGCCAGTTCGGCCGCCGCCTGATGCGAACTCCCTTGTGCCAGGACTAGCGTGTCGTCAGCGTAGCAGACTACGCTGACGCCACTAGGGAGGTCGGCGCGCAGCACCCAGTCGTACCCGATGTCCCACAGATGCGGCCCCAGGACCGATCCCTGTGGGACACCGCACGACATCTCTCGCCGGTTCCACTCTCCTTGGTGACCGGGGTAGATGACGGCCCTGTCCGTCAGATATGCCTCGACTACGCGACAGAGGTAGGTCGGCATCCGGTGATATCGGAGTGCCTCCCTGATGCAACTCCAGGGCAGGGTATTGAAGGCATTGGCGATGTCAAGAGACACCGCCAAGACGACCCCACCCCGGGCCACAGCATCCCCCGTCGTGAGGGCTCGAACGCGCATGATGGCGTCCACCGTAGAGCGACCCTTGCGGAAACCAAACTGGCTCTCCGCCAAATCCGGCCCCACCCGTACCAGCCGCCCGACAAGGCGGTCTGCAATAACTCTTTCAAAGAGCTTGCCCACCTCGTCGAGCAGCACGATGGGCCGGTAAGCGGACGGAGAGTCCGCTGGGCGCCCCGGCTTCTTAATGAGGACCAGTTTCCCCGTCTTCCAACGAAGTGGGAACTGGCCCCTCTCCAAGCATGCGCTTAGGAGCCCTCTTAGTCGAGGCCCGAGAGCCTCCAAGGCCAGAACCCAGGCTTTTCCAGGCAAGCCGTCGGGTCCTGGGGCGGTATTCTTGGCATTCAGCCTACGTACCGCCACTCTCAGGTCTACCTCGGTCACCTCCGAAGAATCGTCGTCGTCGTCGTTGGCGGTGTGGTCCGCATCGGGCACCGCAGGAGGCGGAGCCATGGGCGGGGGAGTATGTTCCCCTCGCGAAGGGAACAGAGCGCTCACCACGTCCTCCACGAGCTGGGGCCGGAGACTCTGCGTCAGTGGGGGAGCCCATGGGCGGAGTTTATCCCGCACCCCTTTGTAGGGGCGTCCCCACGGGTCTCCGTTGAGAGTCTCCAGCGACTCCTCGCGGGCCAGTCCTCTGGCCCGCTGGATCTCCGCTCGGAGGGCGTTCTTAGCCTCTCTGTACCCCTCGTACAGCTCCGCCTGAATGGCTTCCGTATCTGGAGGGCGGATACGGAGCCTGCGGTGCCTGGAATACCGGCGCCGCGCAGCAACACACGCCTCGCGTAACGCGGTCAGCTCGCGCGACCACCAGTACACCTGGCGCCGGGCACGTCCGGGCTGGACCCGGGGCATTGCCACGTCACAAATTTTGGACATGGCCTCCCGGAACCACTCCGCCTCGTCGTTGATGTTGGCAGGCCTGTCCGATGATGACACCCAGGCCTGCACGATCGAGGCTTCCAGGAGGAGCTCCCGGTCCAGCTGCTTCAGCGCCCACCGCGGACCACTCGGGGCCTGTCGGACCGGCGCGCTCAAGGTCGGGGCGGAGACGTCAAACCGTATGTACCGGTGATCGGAATAGGTCTCCACCCCCTCCATGACGTGCCAGTCGATGACACGCGGCGACAGAGCGGGGCTGGCGAACGAGATGTCCACCACTGATTCACCCCGCATCCGCACACACGTGGGGACAGAACCCCGGTTTAGGACGACCAGGCCAGTCTCCAGGGCCCAGTCCTCCACCATCCTGCCTCTCGTGTCCGTATACCGGGAACCCCAAGCCACGTTTTTGGCATTGAAGTCCCCGAGGACGAACACGGGGAGGGGATGGTACCCGACGACGACGACTCTCAGCTCCCCAAGGGAGTTGTGGAACTCGGCGAGAGTTCGGTTCGGGGAGAAGTAAACTCCTACCACGACAATCTCCCCGAACCGTGCTGCCACGCAACCCTGTCCCCTCTTGACGGCCTCGAGGGACGGGGTACCGGCGGCGGCTGACGAAATTAGGGTCACTGAGCCGCTCAGGTCCTCCACCCAGTCATCCCTGGGCGGGACAAAGTACGGCTCAGCGACCACGGCGATGTTAATCGACCACTGCGCCATGCTCTGGAGCAACAGATCCTGAGCGGCGGCGCAGTGGTTGATGTTCGCCTGGAGGAGGCGTAATGGGGCCATTTATTGGCAGTCCATTCGAGCTTCCTCCCGGGCCCCTTGAGATGGCCCTGCCGCGGTGTTAGCGGCGACGACTGCAGTAGAGGCGGCAACGGCGGCTGCAATGGTGGCGGCTGCGGCGGTGACGACAGGGTTGGAGGGCTTGCCCCTTCCCCTGGGTTTGGGAGGGGGAGCGCAGGCCTTACCCCCAGCCCGGTGATCGGCCGGCTTGCCAGCCGCCGCACATGCAAAACAGTGCGGCGTGGCTTTACAAGAACCGGCTTTGTGACCGGGCTGACCACAGCGGAAGCAGTTGTCGCTGCGGTCCACCTCCGAGGTGCAGTGTGCTCCCACGTGGTGACCCACGCGGCAGCGGAAGCACCTCAGGGGTCTGGGTTCCAGCAGTTTCACCTGCGCGGATACCCAGCCCACCCGGAGTCTTCGGCCCTCCCCGGCTATCTTTTGCGCCACCGACACGGGGCAGCTCACCGTTATGGCTTGCATGCCCGTGGTGTCAGGGCGGATGGAGCCTGCCCTCACCTGCTCGGCAGAGCACCCCCCAGTCTTAGCCACGGCGGCCACAACGTCCTCCGCCGTCACGCAGTCGTCCAGGCCCAGGATGCGTATGTCGGCGGACTTTGTGGGCCTGGACACTCGGACCTCCTCCGCATTGAGGGACGCCCTCAGTCTCTCGGCCAGGGCGTCAGCGGTCGGGCCGCTTGCCGTACCGGGGATTTCGAGCATCCGGGCTCCAGTCGCCGTGACTTTCATTCTGAGGCCCTCGGTGACGCCGATCTCCTCTAGGTTGACCGCCTTCCACGCCTTCGTTAGCACTTCGCGGTACGACACGCCCTTCTTTGCCGCTTCCGGCTGTAGCGTAATCACTACAGCTGCGGACTTCGGGGCGCGGAGCCTAGCCGCGACGCCACGCTTCTTGCGTTGCTGCCGCCTTTCCTTGTTTTTAGCCGCCCTTGCTGCCTTGCCCGCCTTCCTGCTCTCCCCGGCTACCTGCCATTCGGCGTTGGCCGTAGAGGAATTAGGAGGCGGGGGGGGCAGAGGCGACCGTCCCGCCACCACGGCTGGGGCCCTCGCCTTCTGCGCAGCCATCTGCGCAGCCGTCCCGCCCTTCTTGGGGTTGAGCGGCACCGCTTTCACCGGAGGCGCGGGTTTGGCCGCGGCGTTGGCCGCAGGCTTAGCCACAGGCTTAGCCGCAGGCTTAACCGCGGGCGTGGCCGAGGCAGCCACGGTGGCGGCAAAAGTGGCCGGCCTGCTCGCCGCTAGCGGTGGGCGCAGTACTATGCCCTCCAATACGGAGAACCGGTTGCTGAGTGCAGCCAGCTCCTGTCGCACCAGGGTCAGAACGCGGTCCTCCGCCTGCAAGGGCAGGACCTGCCCATGCTGCGCTCCCCCCTGGGGCACCTCCCGTGGTCCAGCTCCTCGAAGCTGGGCCAGGTCCGCTCGGAGCTCCTCATTCTCCTTTCGGAGAAGCTCCATGGCGGCTACCAATCGGCCGACCTCGTCCGATGAGGGCCCGACTTGGGGGGCTCTCGCTGCCGCCAAAATGGAGGCAATGGCAGCGGGGACGACCTTGTCTTTTGAGGACTGAATCCTCTTCAAGGCCACCCCCCTGATCGCTGCAGTCACGACCTCCTCGAAACTACTACTGGCCGCTCCCTTCGCCTTGGAGCTGCCAGCGGCGTCCGGCTCACCGCCCGAGGACTCAGAGAGGGCCGCCCTGCGGCTGGTCTCTCCAAGTTTTTCTTCTACCTCCATTTGATCCGGGGTGGTGAGCCCTCTGCCCACCCCCCGTTTCCGAACCCCACCCCGGCTGCTGATCTTTTTGCGAGCCGTACTTATTCCATCTTCAGAGGACGACCCCTGGCCGTCCCCTGGTTTGGAGCGCTTGAAGAACTTGCTGTTCTTCTTCTCTGCAGCCCCCACATCAACGCGCGCCAGGCTCTTAAAAGAGCCCTTCGCGCCCTTCGCGCCAGATGCGGCGTCGGACTCCGACTCCGCATCACTCCACTCCTCTTCTACGTCTTTTGTTTTGTTTTTATATGAGTTTTCCATTATTATTCCCACGAGTGTGGGGGATCTAAAAAGTCCTTCCTAGGGTTACCCCCTGTGCCTAGGTAAGTGTGACATTTGTAACCCAACCCAGAGATTCCACTGGTCCCTGGCTGGGGGTGCGCTCACGACTGATGCGCCACCTATAACTACAAAGTTACAGATGACACTACTCCTCAGCCATTCATACCCTCGCCGCGCACCAAAACTTGATATTAGAGGAATTTTTTATAGAGGTTTACATCCTCGCGATCCGGGCGACTAAGCCAAGATCCTCGTCCCGTTCCGAGTCACAAAACATGACCGTGATCTCTTTCCGGATTACGATTTCGACGGGTGCAGACTCCTGCTGCTAGCTCGTTGGCAGGGTGAGTGCACAACGAGCGCCGCCCCTGCTTCTCCAAAATGGAGAAACGTCCACCAATTTCGGCCTGTTTGGGCCCGTCCTCCACGGACTATCCTTACCCTAACTTAACCTAACCTAACTATATTAATTATATGTACATTTTATTAAACTATCTTAATTATATATACAAATTATGGTATATACAATATAATTGACTATCTATCCTAACTTAACCTAAACAGTGGGTTCGTCCACCGCGGACTATAGCGTCCGCCTTCCCACTCTGCGTCCGCTCGACCTCCCTCTGTTAGCAGAGGGGGGAGCGGACGACCGACGATCGGCCTCACCAGACCTAAGAGCCTTAGGCTTTCCCCCCCACGCAGAAATCCGCCGCAGTCAACACCCTCTCCGACATGGAGAGACTATTGGCCGCGCCCAGGGTGCACCGGCCCAACGACTGCTCTTTCCCCCGAACGTATTCGCAAGGAACGAGCAGCAGTCAAGCACACGAGGAGGTTTTCTGCACGCACCCCAATTATTGTCTAGCTAAGGTGGATTTCGTATATATGAAATTACTTGTTATGGAATTTTTTGAAGTTCTATATTCGCCAGACGCACGTGCGAGGTGTCAAAAGACGCGTCTCCGCGCGGGCTAGCGAGCTGTGTAATTACTAGAAATATATGCGATACAAAAAATTTGAGTTTTGGTCAAAAAACTGGTTTTTTGACTGAAAAATATGAAAAAACCTGGAATAAACACTACCAAACAGGACTCGGGGTGGCTGAGCGCGCACCGGAATACAGGTAAGGCAGGTAGGTATCTATTGAAACTACTATTAACGATGGTTCGGATAAGAATTTTGAGATAAAATTAGTTTTTGAAAATTCCTTCAAAAAATCTCACAAAAATTGCTAAGTCAATATACGAAAAAATATTTTCGCGTTTTTGTCAATTTTTATTAGTCAAACAGTTGTACGGAACCTATTTAATATTGATTTGGCTGAAAACAGCTTCAAAATGCGTCACCTGGATGCAAAGTTATAACGATTTGATAAAATTATTGTCTAGCTTTTTTTTTTTTTTTTTTGGGTGGGAAATTATCAAATAACTTCTCCCGCTCTGGGTGGAGCGAGAGGGAGTGTCAGACTTTTACTGACTAAAACCCACCGTGTTCCTTCAGATGCCTGTGTGCCAGGGCCACGATATCCCTTTCGGACAGGCTCGTAACCCTGGCAGGCATTGGCCCTTTCGGACCCCGTCAATTGGTGCTGACGTCTCTTTGAGGCGCGCGTGGAACACAACGCGCCGTCGACCCGGGCTTGGTCCTTATCGGACGGTGAGCTACCCATCGCTCACCGTCCGCAAGCCCGCGCCTACGGTGGCCGGGAATCGGCCTGCGATTCCCGACGCCCGGGGCGTCTCCTGCGGCGACTAAGGGCGCGAGGGCGTTGACTTTGCCTTACCCTCACGCGTTCCGCCTCCTCCTTCGCAAGCATCACTGTTTCGCAGAAGGAGGTGACGGCCTCCCATGCACTCTCGCTCCGAACCATGGCCTGAACCAGGGCCGGACGCGAGAGATCGCCGCCGCCGATCGCTGCCGTGAGGACACGGCGGTGCTCCGCCCAAGCAGGGCAGACCTCCACCGTATGCTCCACCGTGTCCTCCGGGCGATCCACACAGTGGTGACACCCGGGCGTTTCCTCCCGCTTAATCCTAAACAGGAACCTCCCGAAACATCCATGTCCGGTGAGGACCTGCGTCAGGCGGAAGGTGAGGACGCCGTGGCGCCTCTCTAGCCACTCCTCAAAGAGGGGACTTATCGCCACAATTGTGGCGTGCCCAGCGCTGGGTTGCGACAATCGCACTCTCCATGTCGCCATGAGATCGCGCCGGAGCTCCGTCCGCTGTGCCGCGATTTCCTGCGGCAGCGGAGTTATGCCCCGGAGTTTCGCCTCTTCGCGCCACATCCAAATGTGCGCGAGGACTTTCGCCTCCAGATCCCATGGCGGCAGTCCGGCAAGGAGGCTCGCCGCCTCACGGAATTATTGTCTAGCTAAGGTGGATTTCGTATATATGAAATTACTTGTTATGGAATTTTTTGAAGTTCTATATTCGCCAGACGCACGTGCGAGGTGTCAAAAGACGCGTCTCCGCGCGGGCTAGCGAGCTGTGTAATTACTAGAAATATATGCGATACAAAAAATTTGAGTTTTGGTCAAAAAACTGGTTTTTTGACTGAAAAATATGAAAAAACCTGGAATAAACACTACCAAACAGGACTCGGGGTGGCTGAGCGCGCACCGGAATACAGGTAAGGCAGGTAGGTATCTATTGAAACTACTATTAACGATGGTTCGGATAAGAATTTTGAGATAAAATTAGTTTTTGAAAATTCCTTCAAAAAATCTCACAAAAATTGCTAAGTCAATATACGAAAAAATATTTTCGCGTTTTTGTCAATTTTTATTAGTCAAACAGTTGTACGGAACCTATTTAATATTGATTTGGCTGAAAACAGCTTCAAAATGCGTCACCTGGATGCAAAGTTATAACGATTTGATAAAATTATTGTCTAGCTAAGGTGGATTTCGTATATATGAAATTACTTGTTATGGAATTTTTTGAAGTTCTATATTCGCCAGACGCACGTGCGAGGTGTCAAAAGACGCGTCTCCGCGCGGGCTAGCGAGCTGTGTAATTACTAGAAATATATGCGATACAAAAAATTTGAGTTTTGGTCAAAAAACTGGTTTTTTGACTGAAAAATATGAAAAAACCTGGAATAAACACTACCAAACAGGACTCGGGGTGGCTGAGCGCGCACCGGAATACAGGTAAGGCAGGTAGGTATCTATTGAAACTACTATTAACGATGGTTCGGATAAGAATTTTGAGATAAAATTAGTTTTTGAAAATTCCTTCAAAAAATCTCACAAAAATTGCTAAGTCAATATACGAAAAAATATTTTCGCGTTTTTGTCAATTTTTATTAGTCAAACAGTTGTACGGAACCTATTTAATATTGATTTGGCTGAAAACAGCTTCAAAATGCGTCACCTGGATGCAAAGTTATAACGATTTGATAAAATTATTGTCTAGCTTTTTTTTTTTTTTTTTTTTTGGGTGGGAAATTATCAAATAACTTCTCCCGCTCTGGGTGGAGCGGGAAAGGTGGATTTCGTATATATGAAATTACTTGTTATGGAATTTTTTGAAGTTCTATATTCGCCAGACGCACGTGCGAGGTGTCAAAAGACGCGTCTCCGCGCGGGCTAGCGAGCTGTGTAATTACTAGAAATATATGCGATACAAAAAATTTGAGTTTTGGTCAAAAAACTGGTTTTTTGACTGAAAAATATGAAAAAACCTGGAATAAACACTACCAAACAGGACTCGGGGTGGCTGAGCGCGCACCGGAATACAGGTAAGGCAGGTAGGTATCTATTGAAACTACTATTAACGATGGTTCGGATAAGAATTTTGAGATAAAATTAGTTTTTGAAAATTCCTTCAAAAAATCTCACAAAAATTGCTAAGTCAATATACGAAAAAATATTTTCGCGTTTTTGTCAATTTTTATTAGTCAAACAGTTGTACGGAACCTATTTAATATTGATTTGGCTGAAAACAGCTTCAAAATGCGTCACCTGGATGCAAAGTTATAACGATTTGATAAAATTATTGTCTAGCTAAGGTGGATTTCGTATATATGAAATTACTTGTTATGGAATTTTTTGAAGTTCTATATTCGCCAGACGCACGTGCGAGGTGTCAAAAGACGCGTCTCCGCGCGGGCTAGCGAGCTGTGTAATTACTAGAAATATATGCGATACAAAAAATTTGAGTTTTGGTCAAAAAACTGGTTTTTTGACTGAAAAATATGAAAAAACCTGGAATAAACACTACCAAACAGGACTCGGGGTGGCTGAGCGCGCACCGGAATACAGGTAAGGCAGGTAGGTATCTATTGAAACTACTATTAACGATGGTTCGGATAAGAATTTTGAGATAAAATTAGTTTTTGAAAATTCCTTCAAAAAATCTCACAAAAATTGCTAAGTCAATATACGAAAAAATATTTTCGCGTTTTTGTCAATTTTTATTAGTCAAACAGTTGTACGGAACCTATTTAATATTGATTTGGCTGAAAACAGCTTCAAAATGCGTCACCTGGATGCAAAGTTATAACGATTTGATAAAATTATTGTCTAGCTTTTTTTTTTTTTTTTTTTTTTTTGGGTGGGAAATTATCAAATAACTTCTCCCGCTCTGGGTGGAGCGGGAGGGAGTGTCAGACTTTTACTGACTAAAACCCACCGTGTTCCTTCAGATGCCTGTGTGCCAGGGCCACGATATCCCTTTCGGACAGGCTCGTAACCCTGGCAGGCATTGGCCCTTTCGGACCCCGTCAATTGGTGCTGACGTCTCTTTGAGGCGCGCGTGGAACACAACGCGCCGTCGACCCGGGCTTGGTCCTTATCGGACGGTGAGCTACCCATCGCTCACCGTCCGCAAGCCCGCGCCTACGGTGGCCGGGAATCGGCCTGCGATTCCCGACGCCGGGGGCGTCTCCTGCGGCGACTAAGGGCGCGAGGGCGTTGACTTTGCCTTACCCTCACGCGTTCCGCCTCCTCCTTCGCAAGCATCACTGTTTCGCAGAAGGAGGTGACGGCCTCCCATGCACTCTCGCTCCGAACCATGGCCTGAACCAGGGCTGGACGCGAGAGATCGCCGCCGCCGATCGCTGCCGTGAGGACACGGCGGTGCTCCGCCCAAGCAGGGCAGACCTCCACCGTATGCTCCACCGTGTCCTCCGGGCGATCCACACAGTGGTGACACCCGGGCGTTTCCTCCCGCTTAATCCTAAACAGGAACCTCCCGAAACATCCATGTCCGGTGAGGACCTGCGTCAGACGGAAGGTGAGGACGCCGTGGCGCCTCTCTAGCCACTCCTCAAAGAGGGGACTTATCGCCACAATTGTGGCGTGCCCAGCGCTGGGTTGCGACAATCGCACTCTCCATGTCGCCATGAGATCGCGCCGGAGCTCCGTCCGCTGTGCCGCGATTTCCTGCGGCAGCGGAGTTATGCCCCGGAGTTTCGCCTCTTCGCGCCACACCCAAATGTGCGCGAGGACTTTCGCCTCCAGATCCCATGGCGGCAGTCCGGCAAGGAGGCTCGCCGCCTCACGGGAGACCGTGCGGTAACCCCGTACCATCCTGATGGCCATGACCCTTTGGGACGCGTTCAACCGCTGCGCTGGTCGCAGCCTCAGAGAACGCGCCCACACCGGTGCCCCGTAAAGGGCCATGGACCGCACGATCCCCGCGTAGAGCCTCCGGCAGGAGGCGTTTGGACCCCCCAGATTGGGCAGGAGCCGCTTCAAGGCAGCCCCGGCCCGCTCCAGTCTGGGAGCCAAACGTCGGAAGTGCTCGACGAAGTTCCACCGGCTGTCGAGGACGAGTCCCAGGTACTTCATCGTCGACTCGACGCCGATGTGAACCCCTCCCGCCGTTATCTGGGAACCCGACAGTGGCGCGTTCCGAGGACCATAAAAACACATGGCCTCGGACTTGTGCAATGCCACCTCGAGTCCCAATTGCCGGATCCTATCGACGATTGTCGCAACCCCACGTGCCGCCAGTTCGGCCGCCGCCTGATGCGAACTCCCTTGTGCCAGGACTAGCGTGTCGTCAGCGTAGCAGACTACGCTGACGCCACTAGGGAGGTCGGCGCGCAGCACCCAGTCGTACCCGATGTCCCACAGATGCGGCCCCAGGACCGATCCCTGTGGGACACCGCACGACATCTCTCGCCGGTTCCACTCTCCTTGGTGACCGGGGTAGATGACGGCCCTGTCCGTCAGATATGCCTCGACTACGCGACAGAGGTAGGTCGGCATCCGGTGATATCGGAGTGCCTCCCTGATGCAACTCCAGGGCAGGGTATTGAAGGCATTGGCGATGTCAAGAGACACCGCCAAGACGACCCCACCCCGGGCCACAGCATCCCCCGTCGTGAGGGCTCGAACGCGCATGATGGCGTCCACCGTAGAGCGACCCTTGCGGAAACCAAACTGGCTCTCCGCCAAATCCGGCCCCACCCGTACCAGCCGCCCGACAAGGCGGTCTGCAATAACTCTTTCAAAGAGCTTGCCCACCTCGTCGAGCAGCACGATGGGCCGGTAAGCGGACGGAGAGTCCGCTGGGCGCCCCGGCTTCTTAATGAGGACCAGTTTCCCCGTCTTCCAACGAAGTGGGAACTGGCCCCTCTCCAAGCATGCGCTTAGGAGCCCTCTTAGTCGAGGCCCGAGAGCCTCCAAAGCCAGAACCCAGGCTTTTCCAGGCAAGCCGTCGGGTCCTGGGGCGGTATTCTTGGCATTCAGCCTACGTACCGCCACTCTCAGGTCTACCTCGGTCACCTCCGAAGAATCGTCGTCGTCGTCGTTGGCGGTGTGGTCCGCATCGGGCACCGCAGGAGGCGGAGCCATGGGCGGGGGAGTATGTTCCCCTCGTGAAGGGAACAGAGCGCTCACCACGTCCTCCACGAGCTGGGGCCGGAGACTCTGCGTCAGTGGGGGAGCCCATGGGCGGAGTTTATCCCGCACCCCTTTGTAGGGGCGTCCCCACGGGTCTCCGTTGAGAGTCTCCAGCGACTCCTCGCGGGCCAGTCCTCTGGCCCGCTGGATCTCCGCTCGGAGGGCGTTCTTAGCCTCTCTGTACCCCTCGTACAGCTCCGCCTGAATGGCTTCCGTATCTGGAGGGCGGATACGGAGCCTGCGGTGCCTGGAATACCGGCGCCGCGCAGCAACACACGCCTCGCGTAACGCGGTCAGCTCGCGCGACCACCAGTACACCTGGCGCCGGGCACGTCCGGGCTGGACCCGGGGCATTGCCACGTCACAAATTTTGGACATGGCCTCCCGGAACCACTCCGCCTCGTCGTTGATGTTGGCAGGCCTGTCCGATGATGACACCCAGGCCTGCACGATCGAGGCTTCCAGGAGGAGCTCCCGGTCCAGCTGCTTCAGCGCCCACCGCGGACCACTCGGGGCCTGTCGGACCGGCGCGCTCAAGGTCGGGGCGGAGACGTCAAACCGTATGTACCGGTGATCGGAATAGGTCTCCACCCCCTCCATGACGTGCCAGTCGATGACACGCGGCGACAGAGCGGGGCTGGCGAACGAGATGTCCACCACTGATTCACCCCGCATCCGCACACACGTGGGGACAGAACCCCGGTTTAGGACGACCAGGCCAGTCTCCAGGGCCCAGTCCTCCACCATCCTGCCCCTCGTGTCCGTATACCGGGAACCCCAAGCCACGTTTTTGGCATTGAAGTCCCCGAGGACGAACACGGGGAGGGGATGGTACCCGACGACGACGACTCTCAGCTCCCCAAGGGAGTTGTGGAACTCGGCGAGAGTTCGGTTCGGGGAGAAGTAAACTCCTACCACGACAATCTCCCCGAACCGTGCTGCCACGCAACCCTGTCCCCTCTTGACGGCCTCGAGGGACGGGGTACCGGCGGCGGCTGACGAAATTAGGGTCACTGAGCCGCTCAGGTCCTCCACCCAGTCATCCCTGGGCGGGACAAAGTACGGCTCAGCGACCACGGCGATGTTAATCGACCACTGCGCCATGCTCTGGAGCAACAGATCCTGAGCGGCGGCGCAGTGGTTGATGTTCGCCTGGAGGAGGCGTAATGGGGCCATTTATTGGCAGTCCATTCGAGCTTCCTCCCGGGCCCCTTGAGATGGCCCTGCCGCGGTGTTAGCGGCGACGACTGCAGTAGAGGCGGCAACGGCGGCGGCTGCCGCGGTGACGACAGGGTTGGAGGGCTTGCCCCTTCCCCTGGGTTTGGGAGGGGGAGCGCAGGCCTTACCCCCAGCCCGGTGATCGGCCGGCTTGCCAGCCGCCGCACATGCAAAACAGTGCGGCGTGGCTTTACAAGAACCGGCTTTGTGACCGGGCTGACCACAGCGGAAGCAGTTGTCGCTGCGGTCCACCTCCGAGGTGCAGTGTGCTCCCACGTGGTGGCCCACGCGGCAGCGGAAGCACCTCAGGGGTCTGGGTTCCAGCAGTTTCACCTGCGCGGATACCCAGCCCACCCGGAGTCTTCGGCCCTCCCCGGCTATCTTTTGCGCCACCGACACGGGGCAGCTCACCGTTATGGCTTGCATGCCCGTGGTGTCAGGGCGGATGGAGCCTGCCCTCACCTGCTCGGCAGAGCACCCCCCAGTCTTAGCCACGGCGGCCACAACGTCCTCCGCCGTCACGCAGTCGTCCAGGCCCAGGATGCGTATGTCGGCGGACTTTGTGGGCCTGGACACTCGGACCTCCTCCGCATTGAGGGACGCCCTCAGTCTCTCGGCCAGGGCGTCAGCGGTCGGGCCGCTTGCCGTACCGGGGATTTCGAGCATCCGGGCTCCAGTCGCCGTGACTTTCATTCTGAGGCCCTCGGTGACGCCGATCTCCTCTAGGTTGACCGCCTTCCACGCCTTCGTTAGCACTTCGCGGTACGACACGCCCTTCTTTGCCGCTTCCGGCTGTAGCGTAATCACTACAGCTGCGGACTTCGGGGCGCGGAGCCTAGCCGCGACGCCACGCTTCTTGCGTTGCTGCCGCCTTTCCTTATTTTTAGCCGCCCTTGCTGCCTTGCCCGCCTTCCTGCTCTCCCCGGCTACCTGCCATTCGGCGTTGGCCGTAGAGGAGTTAGGAGGCGGGGGGGGCAGAGGCGACCGTCCCGCCACCACGGCTGGGGCCCTCGCCTTCTGCGCAGCCATCTGCGCAGCCGTCCCGCCCTTCTTGGGGTTGAGCGGCACCGCTTTCACCGGAGGCGCGGGTTTGGCCGCGGCGTTGGCCGCAGGCTTAGCCACAGGCTTAGCCGCAGGCTTAACCGCGGGCGTGGCCGAGGCAGCCACGGTGGCGGCAAAAGTGGCCGGCCTGCTCGCCGCTAGCGGTGGGCGCAGTACTATGCCCTCCAATACGGAGAACCGGTTGCTGAGTGCAGCCAGCTCCTGTCGCACCAGGGTCAGAACGCGGTCCTCCGCCTGCAAGGGCAGGACCTGCCCATGCTGCGCTCCCCCCTGGGGCACCTCCCGTGGTCCAGCTCCTCGAAGCTGGGCCAGGTCCGCTCGGAGCTCCTCATTCTCCTTTCGGAGAAGCTCCATGGCGGCTATCAATCGGCCGACCTCGTCCGACGAGGGCCCGACTTGGGGGGCTCTCGCTGCCGCCAAAATGGAGGCAATGGCAGCGGGGACGACCTTGTCTTTTGAGGACTGAATCCTCTTCAAGGCCACCCCCCTGATCGCTGCAGTCACGACCTCCTCGAAACTACTACTGGCCGCTCCCTTCGCCTTGGAGCTGCCAGCGGCGTCCGGCTCACCGCCCGAGGACTCAGAGAGGGCCGCCCTGCGGCTGGTCTCTCCAAGTTTTTCTTCTACCTCCATTTGATCCGGGGTGGTGAGCCCTCTGCCCACCCCCCGTTTCCGAACCCCACCCCGGCTGCTGATCTTTTTGCGAGCCGTGCTTATTCCATCTTCAGAGGACGACCCCTGGCCGTCCCCTGGTTTGGAGCGCTTGAAGAACTTGCTGTTCTTCTTCTCTGCAGCCCCCACATCAACGCGCGCCAGGCTCTTAAAAGAGCCCTTCGCGCCCTTCGCGCCAGATGCGGCGTCGGACTCCGACTCCGCATCACTCCACTCCTCTTCTACGTCTTTTGGTTTGTTTTTTAATGAGTTTTCCATAATTATTCCCACGAGTGTGGGGGATCTAAAAAGTCCTTCCTAGGGTTACCCCCTGTGCCTAGGTAAGTGTGACATTTGTAACCCAACCCAGAGATTCCACTGGTCCCTGGCTGGGGGTGCGCTCACGACTGATGCGCCACCTATAACTACAAAGTTACAGATGACACTACTCCTCAGCCATTCATACCCTCGCCGCGCACCAAAACTTGATATTAGAGGAATTTTTTATAGAGGTTTACATCCTCGCGATCCGGGCGACTAAGCCAAGATCCTCGTCCCGTTCCGAGTCACAAAACATGACCGTGATCTCTTTCCGGATTACGATTTCGACGGGTGCAGACTCCTGCTGCTAGCTCGTTGGCAGGGTGAGTGCACAACGAGCGCCGCCCCTGCTTCTCCAAAATGGAGAAACGTCCACCAATTTCGGCCTGTTTGGGCCCGTCCTCCACGGACTATCCTTACCCTAACTTAACCTAACCTAACTATATTAATTATATGTACATTTTATTAAAACTATCTTAATTATATATACAAAAATATGGTATATACAATATAATTGACTATCTATCCTAACTTAACCTAACCACTGGGGTCGTCCACCGCGGACTATATCGTCCGCCTTCCCACTCTGCGTCCGCTCGACCTCCCTCTGTTAGCAGAGGGGGGGAGCGGACGACCGACCTAAGAGCCTTAGGCTCTCCCCCCCACGCAGAAATCCGCCGCAGTCAACACCCTCTCCGACATGGAGAGACTATTGGCCGCGCCCAGGGTGCACCGGCCCAACGACTGCTCTTTCCCCCGAACGTATTCGCAAGGAACGAGCAGCAGTCAAGCACACGAGGAGGTTTTCTGCACGCACCCCAATTATTGTCTAGCTAAGGTGGATTTCGTATATATGAAATTACTTGTTATGGAATTTTTTGAAGTTCTATATTCGCCAGACGCACGTGCGAGGTGTCAAAAGACGCGTCTCCGCGCGGGCTAGCGAGCTGTGTAATTACTAGAAATATATGCGATACAAAAAATTTGAGTTTTGGTCAAAAAACTGGTTTTTTGACTGAAAAATATGAAAAAACCTGGAATAAACACTACCAAACAGGACTCGGGGTGGCTGAGCGCGCACCGGAATACAGGTAAGGCAGGTAGGTATCTATTGAAACTACTATTAACGATGGTTCGGATAAGAATTTTGAGATAAAATTAGTTTTTGAAAATTCCTTCAAAAAATCTCACAAAAATTGCTAAGTCAATATACGAAAAAATATTTTCGCGTTTTTGTCAATTTTTATTAGTCAAACAGTTGTACGGAACCTATTTAATATTGATTTGGCTGAAAACAGCTTCAAAATGCGTCACCTGGATGCAAAGTTATAACGATTTGATAAAATTATTGTCTAGCTAAGGTGGATTTCGTATATATGAAATTACTTGTTATGGAATTTTTTGAAGTTCTATATTCGCCAGACGCACGTGCGAGGTGTCAAAAGACGCGTCTCCGCGCGGGCTAGCGAGCTGTGTAATTACTAGAAATATATGCGATACAAAAAATTTGAGTTTTGGTCAAAAAACTGGTTTTTTGACTGAAAAATATGAAAAAACCTGGAATAAACACTACCAAACAGGACTCGGGGTGGCTGAGCGCGCACCGGAATACAGGTAAGGCAGGTAGGTATCTATTGAAACTACTATTAACGATGGTTCGGATAAGAATTTTGAGATAAAATTAGTTTTTGAAAATTCCTTCAAAAAATCTCACAAAAATTGCTAAGTCAATATACGAAAAAATATTTTCGCGTTTTTGTCAATTTTTATTAGTCAAACAGTTGTACGGAACCTATTTAATATTGATTTGGCTGAAAACAGCTTCAAAATGCGTCACCTGGATGCAAAGTTATAACGATTTGATAAAATTATTGTCTAGCTAAGGTGGATTTCGTATATATGAAATTACTTGTTATGGAATTTTTTGAAGTTCTATATTCGCCAGACGCACGTGCGAGGTGTCAAAAGACGCGTCTCCGCGCGGGCTAGCGAGCTGTGTAATTACTAGAAATATATGCGATACAAAAAATTTGAGTTTTGGTCAAAAAACTGGTTTTTTGACTGAAAAATATGAAAAAACCTGGAATAAACACTACCAAACAGGACTCGGGGTGGCTGAGCGCGCACCGGAATACAGGTAAGGCAGGTAGGTATCTATTGAAACTACTATTAACGATGGTTCGGATAAGAATTTTGAGATAAAATTAGTTTTTGAAAATTCCTTCAAAAAATCTCACAAAAATTGCTAAGTCAATATACGAAAAAATATTTTCGCGTTTTTGTCAATTTTTATTAGTCAAACAGTTGTACGGAACCTATTTAATATTGATTTGGCTGAAAACAGCTTCAAAATGCGTCACCTGGATGCAAAGTTATAACGATTTGATAAAATTATTGTCTAGCTAAGGTGGATTTCGTATATATGAAATTACTTGTTATGGAATTTTTTGAAGTTCTATATTCGCCAGACGCACGTGCGAGGTGTCAAAAGACGCGTCTCCGCGCGGGCTAGCGAGCTGTGTAATTACTAGAAATATATGCGATACAAAAAATTTGAGTTTTGGTCAAAAAACTGGTTTTTTGACTGAAAAATATGAAAAAACCTGGAATAAACACTACCAAACAGGACTCGGGGTGGCTGAGCGCGCACCGGAATACAGGTAAGGCAGGTAGGTATCTATTGAAACTACTATTAACGATGGTTCGGATAAGAATTTTGAGATAAAATTAGTTTTTGAAAATTCCTTCAAAAAATCTCACAAAAATTGCTAAGTCAATATACGAAAAAATATTTTCGCGTTTTTGTCAATTTTTATTAGTCAAACAGTTGTACGGAACCTATTTAATATTGATTTGGCTGAAAACAGCTTCAAAATGCGTCACCTGGATGCAAAGTTATAACGATTTGATAAAATTATTGTCTAGCTTTTTTTTTTTTTTTTTTTTGGGTGGGAAATTATCAAATAACTTCTCCCGCTCTGGGTGGAGCGGGAGGGAGTGTCAGACTTTTACTGACTAAAACCCACCGTGTTCCTTCAGATGCCTGTGTGCCAGGGCCACGATATCCCTTTCGGACAGGCTCGTAACCCTGGCAGGCATTGGCCCTTTCGGACCCCGTCAATTGGTGCTGACGTCTCTTTGAGGCGCGCGTGGAACACAACGCGCCGTCGACCCGGGCTTGGTCCTTATCGGACGGTGAGCTACCCATCGCTCACCGTCCGCAAGCCCGCGCCTACGGTGGCCGGGAATCGGCCTGCGATTCCCGACGCCCGGGGCGTCTCCTGCGGCGACTAAGGGCGCGAGGGCGTTGACTTTGCCTTACCCTCACGCGTTCCGCCTCCTCCTTCGCAAGCATCACTGTTTCGCAGAAGGAGGTGACGGCCTCCCATGCACTCTCGCTCCGAACCATGGCCTGAACCAGGGCCGGACGCGAGAGATCGCCGCCGCCGATCGCTGCCGTGAGGACACGGCGGTGCTCCGCCCAAGCAGGGCAGACCTCCACCGTATGCTCCACCGTGTCCTCCGGGCGATCCACACAGTGGTGACACCCGGGCGTTTCCTCCCGCTTAATCCTAAACAGGAACCTCCCGAAACATCCATGTCCGGTGAGGACCTGCGTCAGGCGGAAGGTGAGGACGCCGTGGCGCCTCTCTAGCCACTCCTCAAAGAGGGGACTTATCGCCACAATTGTGGCGTGCCCAGCGCTGGGTTGCGACAATCGCACTCTCCATGTCGCCATGAGATCGCGCCGGAGCTCCGTCCGCTGTGCCGCGATTTCCTGCGGCAGCGGAGTTATGCCCCGGAGTTTCGCCTCTTCGCGCCACATCCAAATGTGCGCGAGGACTTTCGCCTCCAGATCCCATGGCGGCAGTCCGGCAAGGAGGCTCGCCGCCTCACGGGAGACCGTGCGGTAACCCCGTACCATCCTGATGGCCATGACCCTTTGGGACGCGTTCAACCGCTGCGCTGGTCGCAGCCTCAGAGAACGCGCCCACACCGGTGCCCCGTAAAGGGCCATGGACCGCACGATCCCCGCGTAGAGCCTCCGGCAGGAGGCGTTTGGACCCCCCAGATTGGGCAGGAGCCGCTTCAAGGCAGCCCCGGCCCGCTCCAGTCTGGGAGCCAAACGTCGGAAGTGCTCGACGAAGTTCCACCGGCTGTCGAGGACGAGTCCCAGGTACTTCATCGTCGACTCGACGCCGATGTGAACCCCTCCCGCCGTTATCTGGGAACCCGACAGTGGCGCGTTCCGAGGACCATAAAAACACATGGCCTCGGACTTGTGCAATGCCACCTAGCTAAGGTGGATTTCGTATATATGAAATTACTTGTTATAGAATTTTTTGAAGTTCTATATTCGCCAGACGCACGTGCGAGGTGTCAAAAGACGCGTCTCCGCGCGGGCTAGCGAGCTGTGTAATTACTAGAAATATATGCGATACAAAAAATTTGAGTTTTGGTCAAAAAACTGGTTTTTTGACTGAAAAATATGAAAAAACCTGGAATAAACACTACCAAACAGGACTCGGGGTGGCTGAGCGCGCACCGGAATACAGGTAAGGCAGGTAGGTATCTATTGAAACTACTATTAACGATGGTTCGGATAAGAATTTTGAGATAAAATTAGTTTTTGAAAATTCCTTCAAAAAATCTCACAAAAATTGCTAAGTCAATATACGAAAAAATATTTTCGCGTTTTTGTCAATTTTTATTAGTCAAACAGTTGTACGGAACCTATTTAATATTGATTTGGCTGAAAACAGCTTCAAAATGCGTCACCTGGATGCAAAGTTATAACGATTTGATAAAATTATTGTCTAGCTAAGGTGGATTTCGTATATATGAAATTACTTGTTATGGAATTTTTTGAAGTTCTATATTCGCCAGACGCACGTGCGAGGTGTCAAAAGACGCGTCTCCGCGCGGGCTAGCGAGCTGTGTAATTACTAGAAATATATGCGATACAAAAAATTTGAGTTTTGGTCAAAAAACTGGTTTTTTGACTGAAAAATATGAAAAAACCTGGAATAAACACTACCAAACAGGACTCGGGGTGGCTGAGCGCGCACCGGGATACAGGTAAGGCAGGTAGGTATCTATTGAAACTACTATTAACGATGTTTCGGATAAGAATTTTGAGATAAAATTAGTTTTTGAAAATTCCTTCAAAAAATCTCACAAAAATTGCTAAGTCGATATACGAAAATATTTTTTCGCGTTTTTGTCAATTTTTATTAGTCAAACAGTTGTACGGAACCTATTTAATATTGATTTGGCTGAAAACAGCTTCAAAATGCGTCACCTGGATGCAAAGTTATAACGATTTGATAAAATTATTGTCTAGCTAAGGTGGATTTCGTATATATATGAATTTACTAGTTATGGAATTTTTTGAAGTTCTATATTCGCCAGACGCACGTGCGAGGTGTCAAAAGACGCGTCTCCGCGCGGGCTAGCGAGCTATGTAGTTACTAGAAATATATGCGATACAAAAAAAATTGAGTTTTGGTCAAAAAACTGGTTTTTTGACTGAAAAATGTGAAAAAACCTGGAATAAACACTACCAAACAGGACTCGGGGTGGCTGAGCGCGCACCGGGATACAGGTAAGGCAGGTAGGTATCTATTGAAACTACTATTAACGATGTTTCGGATAAGAATTTTGAGATAAAATTAGTTTTTGAAAATTCCTTCAAAAAATCTCACAAAAATTGCTAAGTCGATATACGAAAATATTTTTTCGCGTTTTTGTCAATTTTTATTAGTCAAACAGTTGTACGGAACCTATTTAATATTGATTTGGCTGAAAACAGCTTCAAAATGCGTCACCTGGATGCAAAGTTATAACGATTTGATAAAATTATTGTCTAGCTAAGGTGGATTTCGTATATATATGAATTTACTAGTTATGGAATTTTTTGAAGTTCTATATTCGCCAGACGCACGTGCGAGGTGTCAAAAGACGCGTCTCCGCGCGGGCTAGCGAGCTATGTAGTTACTAGAAATATATGCGATACAAAAAAAATTGAGTTTTGGTCAAAAAACTGGTTTTTTGACTGAAAAATGTGAAAAAACCTGGAATAAACACTACCAAACAGGACTCGGGGTGGCTGAGCGCGCACCGGGATACAGGTAAGGCAGGTAGGTATCTATTGAAACTACTATTAACGATGTTTCGGATAAGAATTTTGAGATAAAATTAGTTTTTGAAAATTCCTTCAAAAAATCTCACAAAAATTGCTAAGTCGATATACGAAAATATTTTTTCGCGTTTTTGTCAATTTTTATTAGTCAAACAGTTGTACGGAACCTATTTAATATTGATTTGGCTGAAAACAGCTTCAAAATGCGTCACCTGGATGCAAAGTTATAACGATTTGATAAAATTATTGTCTAGCTAAGGTGGATTTCGTATATATATGAATTTACTAGTTATGGAATTTTTTGAAGTTCTATATTCGCCAGACGCACGTGCGAGGTGTCAAAAGACGCGTCTCCGCGCGGGCTAGCGAGCTATGTAGTTACTAGAAATATATGCGATACAAAAAAAATTGAGTTTTGGTCAAAAAACTGGTTTTTTGACTGAAAAATGTGAAAAAACCTGGAATAAACACTACCAAACAGGACTCGGGGTGGCTGAGCGCGCACCGGGATACAGGTAAGGCAGGTAGGTATCTATTGAAACTACTATTAACGATGTTTCGGATAAGAATTTTGAGATAAAATTAGTTTTTGAAAATTCCTTCAAAAAATCTCACAAAAATTGCTAAGTCGATATACGAAAATATTTTTTCGCGTTTTTGTCAATTTTTATTAGTCAAACAGTTGTACGGAACCTATTTAATATTGATTTGGCTGAAAACAGCTTCAAAATGCGTCACCTGGATGCAAAGTTATAACGATTTGATAAAATTATTGTCTAGCTAAGGTGGATTTCGTATATATATGAATTTACTAGTTATGGAATTTTTTGAAGTTCTATATTCGCCAGACGCACGTGCGAGGTGTCAAAAGACGCGTCTCCGCGCGGGCTAGCGAGCTATGTAGTTACTAGAAATATATGCGATACAAAAAAAATTGAGTTTTGGTCAAAAAACTGGTTTTTTGACTGAAAAATGTGAAAAAACCTGGAATAAACACTACCAAACAGGACTCGGGGTGGCTGAGCGCGCACCGGGATACAGGTAAGGCAGGTAGGTATCTATTGAAACTACTATTAACGATGTTTCGGATAAGAATTTTGAGATAAAATTAGTTTTTGAAAATTCCTTCAAAAAATCTCACAAAAATTGCTAAGTCGATATACGAAAATATTTTTTCGCGTTTTTGTCAATTTTTATTAGTCAAACAGTTGTACGGAACCTATTTAATATTGATTTGGCTGAAAACAGCTTCAAAATGCGTCACCTGGATGCAAAGTTATAACGATTTGATAAAATTATTGTCTAGCTTTTTTTTTTTTTTTTTTTTTTTGGGTGGGAAATCATCAAATAACTTCTCCCGCTCTGGGCGGAGCGGGAGGGCGTGTCAGACTTTTACTGACTAAAACCCACCCGTGTTCCTTCCGTTGCCTGTGTGCCAGGGCCACGATATCCCTTTCGGACAAACTCGCAACCCCGGCAGGCATTGGTCCTAACGGACCCCGTCAGTTTGTGCTGACATCTCTTTGAGGCGCGCGTGGAACACAACGCGCCGTCGACCCGGGCCTGGTCCTTATCGGACGGCGAGCTACCCATCGCTCACCGTCCGCAGGCCCGCGCCTACGGTGGCCGGAAATCGGCTTGCGACTCCCGACGCCCGGGGCGTCTCCTGCGGCGACTAGGGGCATGAGGGCGTGAACCTTGTCTCACCCTCACGCGTTCCGCCTCCTCCTTCGCTAGCATAACTGCTTCGCAGAAGGAGGTGACGGCCTCCCATGCACTCTCGCTCCGAACCATGGCCTGAACCAGGCCCGGACGCGAGAGATCGCCGCCGCCGATCGCCTCCGTGAGGACACGGCGGTGCTCCGCCCAAGCTGGGCAGACCTCCACCGTATGCTCCACCGTGTCCTCCGGGCGATCCACACAGTGGTGACACCCGGGCGTTTCCTCCCGCTTAATCCTAAACAGGTACCTCCCGAAACATCCATGTCCGGTGAGGACCTGCGTCAGGCGGAAGGTGAGGACGCCGTGGCGCCTCTCCAGCCACTCCTCAAAGAGGGGACTTATCGCCACAATTGTGGCGTGCCCAGCGCTGGGTTGCGACAATCGCACTCTCCATGTCGCCATGAGATCCCTCCGGAGCTCCGTCCGCTGTGCCGCAATTTCTTGCGGCAGCGGAGTTATGCCCCGGAGTTTCGCCTCTTCGCGCCACACCCAAATGTTCGCGAGATTATTGTCTAGCTAAGGTGGATTTCGTATATATATGAATTTACTAGTTATGGAATTTTTTGAAGTTCTATATTCGCCAGACGCACGTGCGAGGTGTCAAAAGACGCGTCTCCGCGCGGGCTAGCGAGCTATGTAGTTACTAGAAATATATGCGATACAAAAAAAATTGAGTTTTGGTCAAAAAACTGGTTTTTTGACTGAAAAATGTGAAAAAACCTGGAATAAACACTACCAAACAGGACTCGGGGTGGCTGAGCGCGCACCGGGATACAGGTAAGGCAGGTAGGTATCTATTGAAACTACTATTAACGATGTTTCGGATAAGAATTTTGAGATAAAATTAGTTTTTGAAAATTCCTTCAAAAAATCTCACAAAAATTGCTAAGTCGATATACGAAAATATTTTTTCGCGTTTTTGTCAATTTTTATTAGTCAAACAGTTGTACGGAACCTATTTAATATTGATTTGGCTGAAAACAGCTTCAAAATGCGTCACCTGGATGCAAAGTTATAACGATTTGATAAAATTATTGTCTAGCTAAGGTGGATTTCGTATATATATGAATTTACTAGTTATGGAATTTTTTGAAGTTCTATATTCGCCAGACGCACGTGCGAGGTGTCAAAAGACGCGTCTCCGCGCGGGCTAGCGAGCTATGTAGTTACTAGAAATATATGCGATACAAAAAAAATTGAGTTTTGGTCAAAAAACTGGTTTTTTGACTGAAAAATGTGAAAAAACCTGGAATAAACACTACCAAACAGGACTCGGGGTGGCTGAGCGCGCACCGGGATACAGGTAAGGCAGGTAGGTATCTATTGAAACTACTATTAACGATGTTTCGGATAAGAATTTTGAGATAAAATTAGTTTTTGAAAATTCCTTCAAAAAATCTCACAAAAATTGCTAAGTCGATATACGAAAATATTTTTTCGCGTTTTTGTCAATTTTTATTAGTCAAACAGTTGTACGGAACCTATTTAATATTGATTTGGCTGAAAACAGCTTCAAAATGCGTCACCTGGATGCAAAGTTATAACGATTTGATAAAATTATTGTCTAGCTAAGGTGGATTTCGTATATATATGAATTTACTAGTTATGGAATTTTTTGAAGTTCTATATTCGCCAGACGCACGTGCGAGGTGTCAAAAGACGCGTCTCCGCGCGGGCTAGCGAGCTATGTAGTTACTAGAAATATATGCGATACAAAAAAAATTGAGTTTTGGTCAAAAAACTGGTTTTTTGACTGAAAAATGTGAAAAAACCTGGAATAAACACTACCAAACAGGACTCGGGGTGGCTGAGCGCGCACCGGGATACAGGTAAGGCAGGTAGGTATCTATTGAAACTACTATTAACGATGTTTCGGATAAGAATTTTGAGATAAAATTAGTTTTTGAAAATTCCTTCAAAAAATCTCACAAAAATTGCTAAGTCGATATACGAAAATATTTTTTCGCGTTTTTGTCAATTTTTATTAGTCAAACAGTTGTACGGAACCTATTTAATATTGATTTGGCTGAAAACAGCTTCAAAATGCGTCACCTGGATGCAAAGTTATAACGATTTGATAAAATTATTGTCTAGCTAAGGTGGATTTCGTATATATATGAATTTACTAGTTATGGAATTTTTTGAAGTTCTATATTCGCCAGACGCACGTGCGAGGTGTCAAAAGACGCGTCTCCGCGCGGGCTAGCGAGCTATGTAGTTACTAGAAATATATGCGATACAAAAAAAATTGAGTTTTGGTCAAAAAACTGGTTTTTTGACTGAAAAATGTGAAAAAACCTGGAATAAACACTACCAAACAGGACTCGGGGTGGCTGAGCGCGCACCGGGATACAGGTAAGGCAGGTAGGTATCTATTGAAACTACTATTAACGATGTTTCGGATAAGAATTTTGAGATAAAATTAGTTTTTGAAAATTCCTTCAAAAAATCTCACAAAAATTGCTAAGTCGATATACGAAAATATTTTTTCGCGTTTTTGTCAATTTTTATTAGTCAAACAGTTGTACGGAACCTATTTAATATTGATTTGGCTGAAAACAGCTTCAAAATGCGTCACCTGGATGCAAAGTTATAACGATTTGATAAAATTATTGTCTAGCTAAGGTGGATTTCGTATATATATGAATTTACTAGTTATGGAATTTTTTGAAGTTCTATATTCGCCAGACGCACGTGCGAGGTGTCAAAAGACGCGTCTCCGCGCGGGCTAGCGAGCTATGTAGTTACTAGAAATATATGCGATACAAAAAAAAATTGAGTTTTGGTCAAAAAACTGGTTTTTTGACTGAAAAATGTGAAAAAACCTGGAATAAACACTACCAAACAGGACTCGGGGTGGCTGAGCGCGCACCGGGATACAGGTAAGGCAGGTAGGTATCTATTGAAACTACTATTAACGATGTTTCGGATAAGAATTTTGAGATAAAATTAGTTTTTGAAAATTCCTTCAAAAAATCTCACAAAAATTGCTAAGTCGATATACGAAAATATTTTTTCGCGTTTTTGTCAATTTTTATTAGTCAAACAGTTGTACGGAACCTATTTAATATTGATTTGGCTGAAAACAGCTTCAAAATGCGTCACCTGGATGCAAAGTTATAACGATTTGATAAAATTATTGTCTAGCTAAGGTGGATTTCGTATATATATGAATTTACTAGTTATGGAATTTTTTGAAGTTCTATATTCGCCAGACGCACGTGCGAGGTGTCAAAAGACGCGTCTCCGCGCGGGCTAGCGAGCTATGTAGTTACTAGAAATATATGCGATACAAAAAAAATTGAGTTTTGGTCAAAAAACTGGTTTTTTGACTGAAAAATGTGAAAAAACCTGGAATAAACACTACCAAACAGGACTCGGGGTGGCTGAGCGCGCACCGGGATACAGGTAAGGCAGGTAGGTATCTATTGAAACTACTATTAACGATGTTTCGGATAAGAATTTTGAGATAAAATTAGTTTTTGAAAATTCCTTCAAAAAATCTCACAAAAATTGCTAAGTCGATATACGAAAATATTTTTTCGCGTTTTTGTCAATTTTTATTAGTCAAACAGTTGTACGGAACCTATTTAATATTGATTTGGCTGAAAACAGCTTCAAAATGCGTCACCTGGATGCAAAGTTATAACGATGGTTAGGTTAGGTTAGGTTAGGTTAGGTTTGCGGGGCGAGCTCCAGCCGGGCGTGGACCTGACGTGTTATGCGGACGACACACTGGTCACAGCCCGGGGGAGCTCGTACAGGGAGGCAGCGTTGCTGGCGACGGCTGCGGTCTCACAGGTGGTGAGCCGCATACGTCGCCTAGGGCTGGAGGTTGCCCTCAACAAGTCGGAGGCCTTGATCTTTCATGGCCCCCGGCGGGCGCCGCCACCGGGATCACACATCGTGGTCGGGGGGGCTCAAATCGCTGTCGAGTCCACCATGAAGTACCTAGGATTGGTGCTCGACAGCCGGTGGGATTTTGGCCCCCACTTCCGGCGGCTGGCGCCCAAGTTGTTGGGCGCGGCTGGGGCGTTGTCAACGCTGCTTCCCAATCTGGGGGGCCCGAGCGCCGCCTGTAGGCGGCTCTACGTGGGGATCGTGCGATCGATGGCCCTTTATGGGGCCCCGATCTGGGCGGCTGACCTGACGGCCGGAAGCATCGCAGTCCTGCGGAAGCCGCAGAGAGCGATGGCCGTCAGAGTCATCAGGGGATATCGCACGATCTCCTACGAGGCGGCTTGCGTACTGGCCGGATCCCCACCCTGGGACCTCGAGGCGAAAGTACTCGCGTCACTGTATCGGTGGCGCGAGGAAGCGAGGGCGCGGGGCGAGTGGCTGATGCAGCGACATGTTGAGTTGCGTCGGTCACAGCTTCGCGCAGCCCTGGTGGCGGAATGGCGGGAAAGGCTTTCACGCCCTACCGCCGGCCTCGCCACCATCGAGGCGATCCGGCCGGTACTCGAGCCCTGGCTCGGGAGGAGGCACGGCTCCCTGTCGTTTCGGGTGACGCAGGTGCTCTCGGGGCATGGTTGCTTCGGGAAGTACCTGTGTCGCATAAACAGGGAGCCGGACGCCCGGTGTCACCACTGCGTCGACTGCCGGGAGGACACGGCGCGGCATACGCTGGCAGAGTGTGCCGCTTGGGAGGAGCCTCGCCGTGCCCTCATCTCAGGAGTAGGCAGTGACCTATCGCTGCCGGCCGTGGTCGAGTCGATGGCCGGCAGCGAGGAGTCCTGGGACGCGGTGGTATCCTTCTGCGAAACAGTCGTGTCGCAGAAGGAGGCTGCGGAAAGGGAGCGGGAGATCTCGTCCGCTCACCCGGCCCGCAGCAGACGCACCGGGCGTCGGCAGAGGGCAGATAATGCCCTCTTCCAGCCCCCCTAAATGGGTCCAGGGACGGCGGACTCGGGGACGTCCGCCGCCCCCCATCACACTGGACCCGAGGTGGCGGCGCGTAGTGTTCCACGCGCGCCCCTTTGAGACGTCGCGGGGGGGTCTAACACCTCACCCCCCCGCAGACTTGAGGTGGCCCGCAGAGGCGGGCCGGCACTAGCCGGGGATCACGGAAGTAATACTAGCTCCCAAGATCCCCGGTGCAAGTGTGGGTAGGGAACACCGGGGTGGTTTTTAGTCAGTAAGAGTCTGACAGACCCCTCCGCCCACCCCAGGGCGGAGGACATCCATGAGGATTTTCCACCCCGGCAACAAAAAAAAAAAAAAAAGGTTAGGTTAGGTTAGGTTAGGTTGGGGTGCATGTTGAGAAGCCTCCTCGTGGCGCACCCTGGGCAACGTCGGCTCCAACTGCCCACCAAGTTTTGGTGGACACTTGGCGCTGGCGGCGAATTCTCAACAAACGGGGAAGGGTCACGGTTCCAATCACCGATCATCCACGATGGTCGGTGAAGGGAACCGGGCTAGAGTTGGTCGTACGCCTACTCCCCCTCTGCTTACAGAAGGGAGTGAGTTGGCGTACACTGGGGAGTCCCAATCCCAAGGTCTAGCGTGCCGAGGGGATGAATGGCCGGAGGGTTATCCGGTCGCTAGCGCGAACAGGGACCTCACCCTTAAAAGGAAACTAATGAAATGAAGGCTAATGGTAATATTCCCCAGGCGGGCAACCTCCACAAGGAGGCACAATCCCGCCCTTCCACGGAAGGCAGCCCCACCGTATCTGGGGGGGGCACCCATAGCCTCGTAGGCCGGCAGACCACCGCCGGTCTTCGTAAACAACCTCTTGCGTCGCAAGAAAAGGAGCTCCGGGTTAGCCTGGAGCGACTGTGCGACGCAACAAAGCCGCTTGCCGTCGTTGACGGCAACAACAGCCGAGGAGGCTCATGTCCAGAGCTCATGGACCGACTGTCCGACCAGGACACGCAGCTGGGAGGGAAGCGCACGCGCAGCGAGCTGTCTTCCGATGAGGAAGACCTGTCGGCACCAAAATTTGGTACCGCGCAGAGGGGGAGGCGTCGGTTACCGGACCGTGACTTACGGGGTCGCTTCTTGCGGCCCGATACGCCGGTACCGATGCAGATGAGGAGCGCAGAGAGTGAGGGGACCCCGGGCGAAGACTCCGCTGCGTCCCCACTGTTACTGCAAAGTAACAAGGCGGAGGCGAGCTCTGCAAAGCGGATGCAGCGGAAGGCGGTGGCAGCTGACGAGGTCGGCGAAATGGCTCGACTGGCCCGAGAGCGACGCTCTGCTCAGGCGGCTACCGGGGAGAGCCTGTCGGCGGTGGCGCTGAGTCGCCAAGTTTTGGACGGCGTGGACGTCGTCATGAAGGTTGCCACAAAGTCTGGCAGCCTGAAGGGGACGTTCACGCGCGCTCTAAAGGAGGCGGCTGGCGACATTAAGGAGGCAGTTGGGGTCCTCCTTAGTCGCACGAGCTCAGACGAGACGGCAAAGCTGTGGGAGGAGAACAGCCGTCTCAGATCTGAGCTGGAGGACCTCAAACGGGAGCTTGCCGCGCAGAGGGCGGAATGGCAGCAGAGGCGTCCTGCGGCCACCGTTTCCGATCCCGTCGTCGTTGCCCTGACACCGCCGGCCCCGTCGTCGGTTCCGTCATCGGTCCGTACCCCCGCACCTGCGGATGCAGAGATCGAGAACATCGTTCGCATCTGCATGCTGCAGTGTGGGGCGATGGTGTCAGCCCGGCTGCAGGCCATGGAGGCGAGGCTCCCCCCGGCTGAAATCCTCCGCCCACCGCTCGCTGCAGACAAGCGGAGGAAGGAGGCGGAGGCGAGAGCAGCGGCAGTGGCTGAGCCGAACCAGTCCGGGAAGGGGGCCAAAAAGCCCGCGAAGGGGACACGGATGCCCGCGGAAGCTAAGTCCGCGCCCACTTCCCGAACGGCTGCTCCACCGACGACCGCGCCCGGACCCACCACGGAGGCCTGGACGACGGTCGTCAAGAAGCCAAAAAAAAAGAAGACGGCGCTGCCAGCACCCGCTAATGTACCGGCACCGGCACCGAGGAAGACCCAGAAGCCGCCTAAGACGAGAGCCCCACGCTCCGCGGCTGTGGTGGTAACACTGCAGCCCGCAGCCATCGCGAGGGGCGTCACCTATCAGGCGGTTATGGCGGACGTGAGGAGCAAGATCGCGTTCCCCGACCTTGGCACACCGGCTGGCTTTATTTATAAGCAAGCCATTACGGGGGCGCGGCTGTTCGAGGTGTCGGGTGCCTCTAGCGGTGAGAAGGCGGACACGCTGGCAGCTAAGCTGAGAGGGGTCCTCAACCCGGAGGACGTCCGGGTGTCCAGGCCGATGAAGACCTCTGAGCTGCGGGTCGATGGACTGGACGACTCGGCGACCCCGGCTGAGGTCGTGGCGGCCGTAGCCAAAGCCGGCGGATGTCCGCCGGAGGACGTGCGGACGGGTGACATCCGCGCCGACGCTTCCGGGCTTGGCACGATTTGGGTGCGGTGCCCGGTGGCGGCGGCGAGCAAGGTCGCTAACGGTGGGCGTCTGTTGGTGGGATGGGTTGCAGCAAGAGTCAAGCTGCTGCAACCCAGGGCATTGCGGTGCTACCGGTGCCTGGACATGGGGCATGTCCGGGCACGATGCACCGCTGCAATAGACCGCAGCGAGCAGTGCTATCGCTGCGGTCAGCCCGGCCACAAGGCGGCCCAGTGCTCCGCGGCACCAAACTGCAGCCTCTGTACAGCTGCAGGGAGGTCCGCGGGGCACAGGGCTGGCGGAAAGGCCTGTCGTGCGCCAGCAGCGAAGAAGAAGAGGGGAGTCATGGCTGCCGGGGGCTCTTTACCCCCCCCTCAGCCTGACTGCCCTACGGCCGACTCCCGGCCTGTGAATGGTGCGGAGGGGATGGACTGCGTCTAATGGCGCTGTACCATTTCCTCCAGGGCAATATCAACCACGCTGCCAGAGCTCAGGATCTCTTGCTCCAGAGCATGGCAGAGTGGTCGATCGACGTGGCTGTGGTCGCCGAGCCGTACTTTGTCCCCCCCAGGGATAACTGGGCGGGAGACCTGGACGGCTTGGTGGCCATCATTGGCGGGGCTCTCGTCAACCCGTCCCGAGGACACGGCTGGGTAGCCGCCCTCGCGGACGGCATTGGCACGGTTGGGGCGTATTTCTCGCCCAACAAGAGTCTCGCCGACTTCGAGAACTTCCTTGTCGAGTTAGGTGCCGTCGTAGGCCGACTCCACCCTCACCCGGTGCTGTTGCTCGGGGATCTCAACGCCAAGTCTGCGGCGTGGGGATCTCCGGTGACCGATGCTAGGGGTGAGGCACTAGAGGAGTGGGCGGTCACGACTGGCCTGGTCGTCCTGAATCGGGGCTCGGTCCACACGTGCGTGCGGCAGCGGGGCGGGTCTGTAGTGGACGTCTCGTTCGCTAGCCCTGCTGTCGCGAGCCGTGTCCACGACTGGCGTGTCGCCGTGGAGGTGGAGACGTTGTCGGATCACCGATACATCCGATTCGACGTCTCCACCCAGACCACTGGCGGCCGTAGTCCATCGGCCCCGCGAAGGGACGGTCCGCGCTGGGCGCGTAAGCGCATCGACAGGGAGCTTCTCGAGGAGGCCGCTATTGTTCAGGCCTGGATCCGGGAGTCGGCAACGAACGGACCCGTCGACGTCGAAGAGGAGGCGCTGTGGTTCCGCGGGGCGATGACGCAAATCTGCGACACGTCCATGCCCCGCGTCCACTCATATCCAGCGAGGCGCCAGGTGTACTGGTGGTCTACCGAGATCGCACAATTACGTGTCGAGTGCGTAGCGGTCAGACGCCGGTACACCCGATACCGGAGGAGACGTCGTCGGGTCCCTGACGAAGAAGCCGCGCTGTATGAGGTGTACCGCGCGGCGAAGCAGGCCCTGTGGCTGGCCATCGGCGAAGCGAGGACGCGAGCCAGGGAGGAGATGTTGGAGACTCTCGACGGAGATCCGTGGGGGCGCCCCTATCGTGCGGTTCGAGGGAAACTTCGAGCCGCGGCGCCTCCACTCACGGAGAGTCTCCAACCTGAGCTGCTGGAGGAGGTCGTCGCAGCCCTCTTCCCGGCAAGAGCGGAGCATACTCCGCCGCCGATGGCTTTGCCCACAGCCGCAGAGTCTGCAGAAGAAGAGGACACCATCAGCGTCCCAGAGGTGACACAAACAGAGATGGGGGCAGCCGTGACGCGGCTCCGGGCCAAGAACGTGGCTCCGGGGCCCGACGGGATCCACGGCCAAGCGCTAGCCCTCGCTCTGAAGGAGCTAGAGCCCCACTTGAGAGGACTCTACACAGCGTGCCTTGAGCAGGGCCAGTTTCCCACTTTGTGGAAATCTGGTCGTCTGGTCCTGCTCAGGAAGGCGGGGCGCCCTGCGGACTCACCGTCCGGGTACAGGCCCATAGTGCTGCTAGACGAGGTGGGTAAGATGTTTGAGCGGATAATCGCTGCCCGCCTCGTCGGCCACTTGTGCGGAGAGGGGCCTGACCTGGCCGAGAGCCAGTTCGGCTTTCGGCACGGGCGCTCCACCATCCACGCTATATCGCGGGTGAGAGTCCTGGCGGAGGAAGCAGTGTCCCGGGGCGGGGTGATGTTGGCGGTGTCCTTGGACATCTCCAACGCCTTCAACACCCTGCCCTGGAGCTGTATTCGGGAGGCACTGCGTTACCATCGGGTGCCTTCCTACCTCCGCCGCATCGTCGGGGCTTATTTGGCGGAGAGGTGTGTCACCTACACGGGACGTGATGGCGGAAACCAGCGCCGCATGTCGTGCGGTGTTCCACAGGGCTCGGTCGTGGGACCACTCCTGTGGAACATCGGGTACGACTGGGTGCTGCGGGGCGAGCTCCAGCCGGGCGTGGACCTGACGTGTTATGCGGACGACACACTGGTCACGGCCCGGGGGAGCTCGTACAGGGAGGCAGCGTTGCTGGCGACGGCTGCGGTCTCACAGGTGGTGAGCCGCATACGTCGCCTAGGGCTGGAGGTTGCCCTCAACAAGTCGGAGGCCTTGATCTTTCATGGCCCCCGGCGGGCGCCGCCGCCGGGATCACACATCGTGGTCGGGGGGGCTCAAATCGCTGTCGAGTCCACCATGAAGTACCTAGGATTGGTGCTCGACAGCCGGTGGGATTTTGGCCCCCACTTCCGGCGGCTGGCGCCCAAATTGTTGGGCGCGGCTGGGGCGTTGTCAACGCTGCTTCCCAATCTGGGGGGCCCGAGCGCCGCCTGTAGGCGGCTCTACGTGGGGATCGTGCGATCGATGGCCCTTTATGGGGCCCCGATCTGGGCGGCTGACCTGACGGCCGGAAGCATCGCAGTCCTGCGGAAGCCGCAGAGAGCGATGGCCGTCAGAGTCATCAGGGGATATCGCACGATCTCCTACGAGGCGGCTTGCGTACTGGCCGGATCCCCGCCCTGGGACCTCGAGGCGAAAGTACTCGCGTCACTGTATCGGTGGCGCGAGGAAGCGAGGGCGCGGGGCGAGTGGCTGATGCAGCGACATGTGGAGTTGCGTCGGTCACAGCTTCGCGCAGCCCTGGTGGCGGAATGGCGGGACAGGCTTTCACGCCCTACCGCCGGCCTCGCCACCATCGAGGCGGTCCGGCCGGTACTCGAGCCCTGGCTCGGGAGGAGGCACGGCTCCCTGTCGTTTCGGGTGACGCAGGTGCTCTCGGGGCATGGTTGCTTCGGGAAGTACCTGTGTCGCATAAACAGGGAGCCGGACGCCCGGTGTCACCACTGCGTCGACTGCCGGGGGGACACGGCGCGGCATACGCTGGCAGAGTGTGCCGCTTGGGAGGAGCCACGCCGTGCCCTCATCTCAGAAGTAGGCAGTGACCTGTCGCTGCCGGCCGTGGTCGAGTCGATGGCCGGCAGCGAGGAGTCCTGGGACGCGGTGGTATCCTTCTGCGAAACAGTCGTGTCGCAGAAGGAGGCTGCGGAAAGGGAGCGGGAGATCTCGTCCGCTCACCCGGCCCGCAGCAGGCGCACCGGGCGTCGGCAGAGGGCAGATAATGCCCTCTTCCGGCCCCCCTAAATGGGTCCAGGGACGGCGGACTCGGGGACGTCCGCCGCCCCCTATCACACTGGACCCGAGGTGGCGGCGCGTAGTGTTCCACGCGCGCCCCTTTAAGACGTCGCGGGGGGGTCTAACACCTCACCCCCCCCGCAGACTTGAGGTGGCCCGCAGAGGCGGGCCGGCACTAGCCGGGGATCACGGAAGTAATACTAGCTCCCAAGATCCCCGGTGCAAGTGTGGGTAGGGAACACCGGGGTGGTTTTTAGTCAGTAAGAGTCTGACAGACCCCTCCGCCCACCCCAGGGCGGAGGACATCCATGAGGATTTTCCACCCCGGCAACAAAAAAAAAAAAAAAAAAAAAAAGGTTAGGTTGGCTCGGGAGGAGGCACGGCTCCTTGTCGTTTCGGGTGACGCAGGTGCTCTCGGGGCATGGTTGCTTCGGGAAGTACCTGTGTCGCATAAACAGGGAGCCGGACGCCCGGTGTCACCACTGCGTCGACTGCCGGGAGGACACGGCGCGGCATACGCTGGCAGAGTGTGCCGCTTGGGAGGAGCCTCGCCGTGCCCTCATCTCAGGAGTAGGCAGTGACCTATCGCTGCCGGCCGTGGTCGAGTGGATGGCCGGCAGCGAGGAGTCCTGGGACGCGGTGGTATCCTTCTGCGAAACAGTCGTGTCGCAGAAGGAGGCTGCGGAAAGGGAGCGGGAGATCTCGTCCGCTCACCCGGCCCGCAGCAGGCGCACCGGGCGTCGGCAGAGGGCAGATAATGCCCTCTTCCGGCCCCCCTAAATGGGTCCAGGGACGGCGGACTCGGGGACGTCCGCCGCCCCCCATCACACTGGACCCGAGGTGGCGGCGCGTAGTGTTCCACGCGCGCCCCTTTGAGACGTCGCGGGGGGGTCTAACACCTCACCCCCCCGCAGACTTGAGGTGGCCCGCAGAGGCGGGCCGGCACTAGCCGGGGATCACGGAAGTAATACTAGCTCCCAAGATCCCCGGTGCAAGTGTGGGTAGGGAACACCGGGGTGGTTTTTTTTTAGTCAGTAAGAGTCTGACAGACCCCTCCGCCCACCCCAGGGCGGAGGACATCCATGAGGATTTTCCACCCCGGCAACGTTTTTTTTTTTTTTTTTTTTTTTTCGGCAGGAGTGGGAAATCCTCTTGGACGCCCAGACTTCCCCAAAAATGAGCCAGTCTGGGCAGTGCCGGACTCTTACCGGCTAAAACCACACTCCTGCCTACCGGTGTCCTCTGACATTGGTCATCAGAGATCTTTGTAATCAATTCGCAAATTAGGTACATATTTTGAAATTTTTAACATTGAAGGCTAAATTTTGTCATAACTCTGGTTATTAAGACTACATTTATAAACTGATGAATAACAACTAATATTTTAAAATCTTTAATTTTACGGCGATTACTTTTTATGTATTCTGTTAATACATAATAGTATATCTATTTTCCTAAACTTTATTATTTTGAATGACTTTACAAGCAATTTCCTCACAGTATATTAAAAACGTATTTCTTAATTTTGAATTTTTCATGATTTTTGGTATATTTTCTAAATTTATTACTATTCCAATTTCAGATTCGAGGTCATATTTCTTTAGCGCGAATATAGGGCACTCGGTTAGTATATGTGCGATGCTCTCATTTTTAGACGGGTCACAGGGACATGCCGGGCTCTCCTTGCACTTGAAGCGATTCAAATACTCGGAGAACCCGCCATGCCCTGTAAGCACTTGTACTATGACTGGTTTTAGTACAATTTTTCGGACTATACTGTAGGCTGCAATTGCGTCAGGGAGAAAGATTTTTGTAGTACCAGCCGTTTCGCCCGACCCGTATCTCGTGCTCCATTCGCCAAGCGACTCCATTCGGATTTGCCGCTTGACGAATGAAGCCGGACACAGGTCGTAGTGGGGCCTTGTTTTACTGCCTATTGCTGCCTCTTTTGCCAACACATCTGCCCTCTCGTTCCCCTCCATTCCCGCATGTGCCTTAATCCAGAACAGCTGAAGGGATTTTCCGCAAAGTTTCAGTGCCTGGATGTTTTGTTGCGTTTTAAATGCTAGGGGATGGAGAGAGAAGGTTCGGGTGACGGTTTCTAGGGCTGATCTAGAGTCGCAATAGACCTGGACAACGGCTGAGGGATGTTTTAAGGCCAGTTCCGAGGCCTTGTGCAGAGCCAGTAGTTCGGCTTGATAAACGGTGCAGAAATGATCCAGTTTGAACTTTTGGGCTTTTACTTCCACCCCATTTTCCCACAGGCTCAGAGCTGCACCAACTTTGCCCTGGATTTTGCTTCCGTCAGTGAAAATCTTTGGGATTGTGAAATCTTGCTGGTCCATCTCTGCATCGTTCACCACGCACTTGAACTTTAAACCAACTTGGCTGGCTGGGTGTGGTAGTTCCATGTAAGGAACTGGTGTTTCGATGTCTCGGTCTCCTGTCACTCTCCGGGAGTATCCTCTTTTCTCTTCATAAAAAGAGGCTGCTTCCCGGATCCTAAGGTCCAGAGGAAGCAGTCCAGAGAGTAATAGGGCCGAGTTCAACGATGTTGTCCTGTACGCCTTCACTATTTTCTGCACAAAGCCCCGCTGGACGGTATCCAGCTGCTTCTGCATCCCTTTTTTGTTTGTAGCCGGTGCCCAAGCACTGGCAGCATACATTATCACCGGCTCCACCACTGCGGTGTATATGGTCCTGATTATCTCGGGCTTCAGGCCCCAGCTGATTTTGGCGGCTCTTGACAGCTGTTTGTAAAGGTTTAACGCCTTCCTCGTGACGTTAGAGGCGTGGGCGTTAAACGTCAGCTTGTCATCAACCGTGAGCCCCAGTATCTTGATTTCCCGAGACAGGGTAATGTCCCCACCGCCCATGCGCAGAAGTGGTGAATCGTATTTCAACTTGTTTGTGACCACCATGGCTTTCGTTTTGTGGGGCGCAAAATTGAGTTTGTTTGTGATTCCCCACTTCTGGACATGAGCGAGACTAGCATTAGCCTGTCTCTGGACATCAAGCGCTGTTTCACCCGAAAAAATCAGAACCACATCGTCCGCGAATGCCTGGCGATATTCGCTTCGTTCTTCTAGCTCTTTGAGCAGGGGATCCAGGAGTAGGTTCCAGAACGTGGGCCCACCTATGGAGCCTTGTACGCAACCTTTCGACGTTCCTTGCACGAACTCTGCTCCTGCATACCGCACCCTTACCTTCCTGTCCAGTAGATAACTATCTACCAGACGTCTCAGGTTTATAGGGCACGGTGTCTCTGCCAGTCGGCATTTAATGGCTGGCCACCAGGCATTGTCGAAGGCTCCCTCTATGTCCAATGATATGACGACGACGATCTTTTTCTCTTTCAGTCGGTCTCTTATATGTTTTATCAGGTCATAGAGGGAGTCCTCGGTGCTGCGCTGCGGCATAAAACCGTACTGGCTCCTGCTAACTTGTGGCGATATATGCCATCTAATGCGACGCACCAGCATTTTCTCCACTATTTTCCCAAGTACAGGCAATATCCCAATTGGTCTGTACGATTTGGGATGCGCATAGTCGTCCTTCGCTGGCTTTCTAAGGACCACGACTACTGCCTCTTTCCAGATGGTCGGAAAGTGGAAAAGAGAGAGACATCTGTTTATCACAGCTAGGAACAGTTGTAGGTCATGGGTAATCGCCGCCCTGCATATATCCGCTGTTAGGCCGTCAATACCCGGTGCTTTCTTCGGATTAAAACTAGATACGGACCACTTAAGTTCCTCCGCCGTGAATAGAGGATCAAATGTCTCACCATTCGTATTTTGATTCACTCTATTCGCCAGCTCACGTATCCTACTGTGGTCCGCATTGTCATCCTGTGTTTTATCCTCAGGATAAAACGTCTTCGCAAGCATCCGGGCTGACTCCTCGCTGCTGAGTACGTGGTTGCCTTGTACAAGCGGTATGTCTTCCTGCCTATTGGCAGTGCGACTTATTACCCTATATATACTGTCCCACATTGTCTCTCGTTCTTGCCTTCCGCAGAACTCCTTCCAACTGGATGTCAGCGTGCTCTCCATCTTCTGTTTTAGCTCCTCTTTAGCTGTGAGGTACAAGGCTAGGACCCATGCTCTGCGTCTCGGTGCGGCACCGGAGATTCTCCTCTTACGCCTTTTGACCTCCTCTTTCATGCGTGTCAACTCCTCGGTCCACCAAGGCAATCCTGTCTGATTTCTTTTACTTACAATCGGTATGGTTCCCTCACATGCCCTCTCTATTGATTCTGTATATCTTTCTGTTATCTTGTCCAAATCTTTTGTCGTTAATATGTTGTCTATTTCTGTTTTGTTTATGTTTTGTTGTTCCCAAATTTCATCAAGTTTCCCATAAAATTGTCCCCATTTTGCCCATTTAGTATTGTATTTTCTAGTTGTTCTTATTATGTCCATACCTTTTGATTTTTCTAGTTTCAATTCAAACAAGATTGCCCTGTGGTCCGAGGTGGTGATGTCCCCGGATAGTCTCCAGTTTGCCACACTTCGAAGCATGTCTTCTGTGCAAGTCGTTATATCGACGCAGCTGCAGTACCTCTGACCTCCCCTGATGACGTCGAAGGTAGGGGCCGTTCCCATGTTCAGGATCTGGAGTCCCAGTTCATCGAGGGCACCTGCTAGAGCCTCACCCCTATGATCCACCTCTCGGCTTCCCCACCACGTGTTCCAAGCGTTGACGTCCCCCCCCAGTATCACGTCGCGAACTCCGATCTCCTCCATTATCTTGCTTAGATGGTCCAAGTCTGGCTCGATTGGCTGTCCACCATCCAGGTACACCGACACCACACCTATTTCCCAGGCTCCGGTCCTCAGTTTTGCAACTGCAAAGTTTTCAGTTGTTAGGGTTGGGCACTGTGTGAGGTTTATGGTGTCGTCGAATAGTACAATGGCCGTTTTGTTGACTTTCTCAGTCTTCCTGGCACACTGTACCACTCTTGTACCCGGATAGCTCTTCATTTCTCAAAAAAAAAAAAAAAAAAAAAGGTTAGGTTAGGTTAGGTTAGGTTAGGTTAGGTTAGGTTAGGTTAGGTTAGGTTAGGTTAGGTTAGGTTAGGTTAGGTTAGGTTAGGTTAGGTTAGGTTAGGTTAGGTTAGGTTAGGTTAGGTTAGGTTAGGTTAGGTTAGGTTAGGTTAGGTTAGGTTAGGTTAGGTTAGGTTAGGTTAGGTTAGGTTAGGTTAGGTTAGGTTAGGTTAGGTTAGGTTAGGTTAGGTTAGGTTAGGTTAGGTTAGGTTAGGTTAGGTTAGGTTAGGTTAGGTTAGGTTAGGTTAGGTTAGGTTAGGTTAGGTTAGGTTAGGTTAGGTTAGGTTAGGTTAGGTTAGGTTAGGTTAGGTTAGGTTAGGTTAGGTTAGGTTAGGTTAGGTTAGGTTAGGTTAGGTTACTATTATGAATAACAACCAAACAAATAAAACTTCTAATAAAAAGACGGAGAAGGTGCCGATCGTTGTGATCGAGCACTTGGGTGTGGGCGCGGTGTCAGATTCTGATACCGCGTCCGAAACGATGAGTGTGGCGAGCGTGGCGAGCGTAGGCTCAAAGCGCTCGCCTACTAAAGAAGAGGTGGGTGGCCGATTTTGGCAAAAAACCTCACGCAAGAAAAAGCGCGCGGGGTCAGGCTCGTCTAGCGATGAGAGCCTGCCGGCCCCTAAGGTGCCAACAGATGGCATAAGAGGCCGAGGTCGTGCCATGGCGAGTGGAGCCCCCGCTCGTGTGGAGCGCGACGTGCGGGGTCGGTTCAGGTCGGTTTCCCGGCCTGATACGCCGGCTCCGGTGGAGGACGTCGAAGGTGTGGGGAGCGACCCCGGGCCCACGATCGCGAACCCCAGCGAGGGCATCTTGCTGGGGTCTAATAAGGCGGAGGCGAATGCCGCTAGACGGGCGCAGCGAAAGGCTGTAGCAGCTGACGAGATCAGCGAGCTTGCCCGTCAGGCGCGAGAGCGGCGTTCAGCCCAGAAGACTGCCGGGGGCAGCCCATCGGCGGTGGCGCTCAGTCGCCAAGTTTTGGACGGCGTGGATGTCGTCCTGAAGGTTGCCACCAAATCGGGCAACCTGAAGGGCACATTCACGCGTGCTCTGAAGGAGGCGGCTGACAACATCAGAGAGGCAGTTGAGGTCCTCCTTAGTCGCACCAGCACGGAGGAGACGGCGAAGTTGTGGGAGGAGAACAGCCGTCTCCGGTCCGAGCTGGAGGACCTCAAGCGGGAGTTTGCTGCTCAGAGGGCAGCTCCCATTAAGGCCACCGGGTCGTCGCCCGTCCCATCTTCGGTTCCATCGTTGGCCCCTGCTGTGGATCAGGACAGCATCGCGCGCATGTGCTTGATGCAGTGTGGCGCGATGGTGTCAGCCCGGCTGGAGGCCATGGAGGTGAGGCTCCCCCCGGCCGAAATCCTCCGCCCACCGCTCGCTGCAGACAAGCGGAGGAAGGAGGCGGAGGCAAGAGCAGCGGCAGTGGCTGAGCCGAACCAGTCCGGGAAGGGGGCCAAAAAGCCCGCGAAGGGGACACGGATGCCCGCGGAAGCTAAGTCCGCGCCCACTTCCCGAACGGCTGCTCCACCGACGACCGCGCCCGGACCCACCACGGAGGCCTGGACGACGGTCGTAAAGAAGGCCAAAAAAAAGAAGACGGCGCCGCCAGCACCCGCTAATGTACCGGCACCGGCACCGAGGAGGACCCAGAAGCCGCCTAAGACGAGAGCCCCACGCTCTGCGGCTGTGGTGGTAACACTGCAGCCCGCAGCCATCGCGAGGGGCGTCACCTATCAGGCGGTTATGGCGGACGTGAGGAGCAAGATCGCGTTCCCCGACCTTGGCACACCGTCTGGGTTTATTTATAAACAAGCCATTACGGGGGCGCGGCTGTTCGAGGTGTCGGGTGCCTCTAGCGGTGAGAAGGCGGATACGCTGGCAGCAAAGCTGAGAGGGGTCCTCAATCCGGAGGACGTTCGGGTGTCCAGGCCGATGAAGACCTCTGAGCTGCGGGTCGATGGGCTGGACGACTCGGCGACCCCGGCTGAGGTCGTGGCGGCCGTAGCCAAAGCCGGCGGATGTCCACCGGAGGACGTGCGGACGGGTGACATCCGCGCCGACGCTTCCGGGCTTGGCACGATTTGGGTGCGGTGCCCGGTGGCGGCGGCGAGCAAGGTCGCTAACGGTGGGCGTCTGTTGGTGGGATGGGTTGCAGCAAGAGTCAAGCTGCTGCAACCCAGGGCATTGCGGTGTTACCGATGCCTGGACATGGGGCATGTCCGGGCACGATGCACCGCTGCAATAGACCGCAGCGAGCAGTGCTATCGCTGCGGTCAGCCCGGCCACAAGGCAGCCCAGTGCTCCGCGGCACCAAACTGCAGCCTCTGTACAGCTGCAGGGAGGTCCGCGGGGCACAGGGCTGGCGGAAAGGCCTGTCGCGCGCCAGCAGCGAAGAAGAAGAGGGGAGTCATGGCTGCCGGGGGCTCTTTACCCCCCCCTCAGCCTGACTGCCCTACGGCCGACTCCCGGCCTGTGAATGGTGCGGAGGGGATGGACTGCGTCTAATGGCGCTGTACCATTTCCTCCAGGGCAATATCAACCACGCTGCCAGAGCTCAGGATCTCTTGCTCCAGAGCATGGCAGAGTGGTCGATCGACGTGGCTGTGGTCGCCGAGCCGTACTTTGTCCCCCCCAGGGATAACTGGGTGGGAGACCTGGACGGCTTGGTGGCCATCATTGGCGGGGCTCTCGTCAACCCGTCCCGAGGACACGGCTGGGTAGCCGCCCTCGCGGACGGCATTGGCACGGTTGGGGCGTATTTCTCGCCCAACAAGAGTCTCGCCGACTTCGAGAACTTCCTTGTCGAGTTGGGTGCCGTCGTGGGCCGACTCCACCCTCACCCGGTGCTGTTGCTCGGGGATCTCAACGCCAAGTCTGCGGCGTGGGGATCTCCGGTGACCGATGCTAGGGGTGAGGCGCTAGAGGAGTGGGCGGTCACGACTGGCCTGGTCGTCCTGAATAGGGGCTCGGTCCACACGTGCGTGCGGCAGCGGGGCGGGTCTGTAGTGGACGTCTCGTTCGCTAGCCCTGCTGTCGCGAGCCGTGTCCACGACTGGCGTGTCGCCGTGGAGGTGGAGACGTTGTCGGATCACCGATACATCCGATTCGACGTCTCCACCCAGACCACCGGCGGCCGTAGTCCATCGGCCCCGCGAAGGGACGGTCCGCGCTGGGCGCGTAAACGCATCGACAGGGAGCTTCTCGAGGAGGCCGCTATTGTTCAGGCCTGGATCCGGGAGTCGGCAACGAACGGACCCGTCGACGTCGAAGAGGAGGCGCTGTGGTTCCGCGGGGCGATGACGCAAATCTGCAACGCGTCCATGCCCCGCGTCCAGTCATATCCAGCGAGGCGCCAGGTGTACTGGTGGTCTACCGAGATCGCACAATTACGTGTCGAGTGCGTAGCGGTCAGACGCCAGTACACCCGATACCGGAGGAGACGTCGTCGGGTCCCTGACGAAGAAGCCGCGCTGTATGAGGTGTACCGCGCGGCGAAGCAGGCCCTGTGGCTGGCCATCGGCGAAGCGAGGACGCGAGCCAGGGAGGAGATGTTGGAGACTCTAGACGGAGATCCGTGGGGGCGCCCCTATCGTGCGGTTCGAGGGAAACTTCGAGCCGCGGCGCCTCCACTCACGGAGAGTCTCCAACCTGAGCTGCTGGAGGAAGTGGTCGCAGCCCTCTTCCCGGCAAGAGCGGAGCATACTCCGCCGCCGATGGCTTTGCCCACAGCCGCAGAGTCTGCATATGAAGAGAACGCCATCAGCGTCCCAGAGGTGACACAAGCAGAGATGGGGGCAGCCGTGACGCGGCTCCGGGCCAAGAACGTGGCTCCGGGGCCCGACGGGATCCACGGCCAAGCGCTAGCCCTCGCTCTGAAGGTGCTAGAGCCCCACTTGAGAGGACTCTACACAGCGTGCCTTGAGCAGGGCCAGTTTCCCACTTTGTGGAAATCTGGTCGTCTGGTCCTGCTCAGGAAGGCGGGGCGCCCTGCGGACTCACCGTCCGGGTACAGGCCCATAGTGTTGCTAGACGAGGTGGGTAAGATGTTTGAGCGGATAATCGCTGCCCGCCTCGTCGGCCACTTGTGCGGAGAGGGGCCTGACCTGGCCGAGAGCCAGTTCGGCTTTCGGCACGGGCGCTCCACCATCCACGCGATATCGCGGGTGAGAGTCCTGGCGGAGGAAGCGGTATCCCGGGGCGGGGTGATGTTGGCGGTGTCCTTGGACATCTCCAACGCCTTCAACACCCTGCCCTGGAGCTGTATTCGGGAGGCACTATCTTACCATCGGGTGCCTTCCTACCTCCGCTGCATCGTCGGGGCTTATTTGGCGGAGAGGTGTGTCACCTACACGGGACGTGATGGCGGAAACCAGCGCCGCATGTCGTGCGGTGTTCCACAGGGCTCGGTCGTGGGACCGCTCCTGTGGAACATCGGGTACGACTGGGTGCTGCGGGGCGAGCTCCAGCCGGGCGTGGACCTGACGTGTTATGCGGACGACACACTGGTCACGGCCCGGGGGAGCTCGTACAGGGAGGCAGCGTTGCTGGCGACGGCTGCGGTCTCACAGGTGGTGAGCCGCATACGTCGCCTAGGGCTGGAGGTTGCCCTCAACAAGTCGGAGGCCTTGATCTTTCATGGCCCCCGGCGGGCGCCGCCGCCGGGATCACACATCGTGGTCGGGGGGGCTCAAATCGCTGTCGAGTCCACCATGAAGTACCTAGGATTGGTGCTCGACAGCCGGTGGGATTTTAGCCCCCACTTCCGGCGGCTGGCGCCCAAGTTGTTGGGCGCGGCTGGGGCGTTGTCAACGCTGCTTCCCAATCTGGGGGGCCCGAGCGCCGCCTGTAGGCGGCTCTACGTGGGGATCGTGCGATCGATGGCCCTTTACGGGGCCCCGATCTGGGCGGCTGACCTGACGGCCGGAAGCATCGCAGTCCTGCGGAAGCCGCAGAGAGCGATGGCCGTCAGAGTCATCAGGGGATATCGCACGATCTCCTACGAGGCGGCTTGCGTACTGGCCGGATCCCCGCCCTGGGACCTCGAGGCGAAAGTACTCGCGTCACTGTATCGGTGGCGCGAGGAAGCGAGGGCGCGGGGCGAGTGGCTGATGCAGCGACATGTGGAGTTGCGTCGGTCACAGCTTCGCGCAGCCCTGGTGGCGGAATGGCGGGACAGGCTTTCACGCCCTACCGCCGGCCTCGCCACCATTGAGGCGGTCCGGCCGGTACTCGAGCCCTGGCTCGGGAGGAGGCACGGCTCCCTGTCGTTTCGGGTGACGCAGGTGCTCTCGGGGCATGGTTGCTTCGGGAAGTACCTGTGTCGCATAAACAGGGAGCCGGACGCCCGGTGTCACCACTGCGTCGACTGCCGGGAGGACACGGCGCGGCATACGCTGGCAGAATGTGCCGCTTGGGAGGAGCCACGCCGTGCCCTCATCTCAGAAGTAGGCAGTGACCTGTCGCTGCCGGCCGTGGTCGAGTCGATGGCCGGCAGCGAGGAGTCCTGGGACGCGGTGGTATCCTTCTGCGAAACAGTCGTGTCGCAGAAGGAGGCTGCGGAAAGGGAGCGGGAGGTCTCGTCCGCTCACCCGGCCCGCAGCAGGCGCACCGGGCGTCGGCAGAGGGCAGATAATGCCCTCTTCCGGCCCCCCTAAATGGGTCCAGGGACGGCGGACTCGGGGACGTCCGCCGCCCCCTATCACACTGGACCCGAGGTGGCGGCGCGTAGTGTTCCACGCGCGCCCCTTTGAGACGTCGCGGGGGTGTCTAACACCTCAGCCCCCCGCAGACTTGAGGTGGCCCGCAGAGGCGGGCCGGCACTAGCCGGGGATCACGGAAGTAATACTAGCTCCCAAGATCCCCGGTGCAAGTGTGGGAAGGGAACACCGGGGTGGTTTTTAGTCAGTAAGAGTCTGACAGACCCCTCCGCCCACCCCAAGGCGGAGGACATCCATGAGGATTTTCCACCCCGGCAACAAAAAAAAAAAAAAAAAAAAAAAAAAAAAAAAGGTTAGGTTAGGTTAGGTTAGGTTAGGTTAGGTTAGGTTAGGTTAGGTTAGGTTAGGTTAGGTTAGGTTAGGTTAGGTTAGGTTAGGTTAGGTTAGGTTAGGTTAGGTTAGGTTAGGTTAGGTTAGGTTAGGTTAGGTTAGGTTTTTTTTTTTTTTTTTTTTTTTTTTTTTTGGCAGGAGTGGGAAATCCTCATGGACGCCCAGACTGCCTCACTTATGAGGCAGTCTGGGCAGTGCCGGACTCTTACCGGCTAAAACCACACTCCTGCCCTTCCAGTGTACCTCTAACGTAATCAGAGACCTTTATTACAGAGGGCATTTTTTGTTATTTAAATAAAGTTTCTACAATTTGCCTTATATTATTATATAAATTACTGCATTTAATTTGGACGTTTCAAGACTATTCTTTTCCTGATTTCTTATTATTTTACTTACTTTCTTACCGTCTATATACATCGCATTTACACTAGACAATATATAACCAACAACGATTTATCCTCATTTCATACCTTACTATGCAACTTAACTTATTTTTTTTTTTTTTTTTTTTTCTGATTTTCTGTTATCTGGGTAGCATTTTTATTTACTTATATATTATATTTCTAACAATTTCCTTACATTAATACATTTACTTCACTACTGCATTTTAATGGTTTCAAAGAACAACTTATCCTACTTATTTCTTATTATCTACTTACTTATCTTATGTTCCCGTATATATTAAACAATATATAGCCAACATAACTTATTTAAACATTTATTTCTTTTACTACAAGTATTTAACAATTTTATCCTAATTCCATTTCTTAACTTGCAAACTTAACTTACTTTTAATTTTCTACTAACTTTTTTATATGTTTATGATACATACTTTACCAAATATATATTAAACATAACTTATTTATCTATTTCTTTTTACTACTATCTTAACTATTTGCACACAGTATTCTATAAATTTGTGTCTTAATTTTTTATTTGCTATTATTATATGTACATTTTCTGGTTTTATGTCACAGTCAAGAATTTGTTCGGTTTCAAGTTTAAGCTTGGCGTGGACCGGACAGCTGAATAGGAGGTGTGGGACAGACTCGGCGACCCCCGGTTCACAAATGCACGATGGGTCCCCCTTACACTTGAATCGGTGCAGGTATTCTAAGAATCCACCGTGCCCCGTCATCACCTGGGTCGTCAAGCCTGTCGGTCTGATTTTCCTCACCGTTTTGTATCCTTCCACTACATCTGGGAGGAACATCTTTGTGACAGCCGCTGTTTGGCCTGCCTGATAGCGCACATTCCACTCATCAAGAGACCGCAAACGAATGTGTCTCTTGACGAATGAAACTGGGCAACCATCATAGTCAGGTTTTTTCCTGGAATGCAGTGCAGCCTCTTTCGCCAATTTGTCCGCGCGCTCATTTCCCTCCAGTCCTGCATGTGCTTTGATCCAGAACAGGGAAATTTCCTTGTTCTGGAGTCTGCTGTCCTCGATGTTGGCTCTAGTTTCGGCAGCCAGGGGATGGAGGGAATATGGATTTACGACCGTTTCCAAGGCAGAGCGCGAATCACTAAGAATAGCGAAACTGGCCTCACCTCTGCGCAGGATGATTTTTGTGGCATGACATATGGCCAGGAGTTCAGCCTGGTAGACGGTGCAGTACGATGGCAGCTTGAGTTTGAGTGTTTTGGTTTCGGCTTCATTGCTCCAAAGAGACAATGCTGCTCCGACCTTGCCCTCAATTTTGCTACCATCGGTGTAAATCGAGACTGCTTGGTGCACATGGGAGTTTAATCTTTCCTGGTCCACCAGACTTACGAAGTCAAGGCGCATATGTTTTGCCGGGTGCTGGATTTCAGCGAAGGCCAGTCTGCACTCTACCTCTCTATCAGCTAGTGCTGAGTAGGGTACTCCCCTCTTAGCCTCATACAAAGAAGCCGCCTCCCGGATCCGAATGTCGAGAGGCAGTATCCCAGCCAGCACCAACGCTGAGTTCAAAGAAACGGTTCTGTAGGCTCCACACAGCTTCTGCGCAAAGCCTCTCTGCACCGCGTTTAGCTGCTTTTGTACCCCGATCTTGTTTGCTGCTTTAGCCCAGGCGCTGGCTGCGTAAGTAATGATGGGCTCTACTGTGGCCATGTAGATTATCCTAATGATTTCGGGATGGAGACCCCAACTGATCCTGGCGGCTCGTGAAAGCTGCTTGTAAATATTTAACGCCTTCTTGCAGGTGTTAGCAACGTGGCTGTTAAACGTCAGCTTATTGTCAATGGTGAGCCCCAGGATCTTTATCTCACTAGACAGACCAATGTCGATCCCGCCCATGCTCAGTCGTGGTGTGTCAAATTTCAACTTTCTGGTGAGCACCATTGCGTTGGTCTTGTGTGGCGCAAATTTCAATTTGTTTTTGTCACCCCACGACCGAACATACGCGAGTGCGGCATTGGCCCTTGTCTCTATCTCCAGCGCCGTATCCGCAGCAAACACCAACACTACGTCATCTGCGAAAGCCTGGCAATAGTCACCCCGACGCTCGAGTCCCTTCAGGAGTGGATCAAGGAGAAGATTCCAGAGAATTGGCCCACCAATCGATCCCTGCACACATCCCTTTTGAGTGTCCTTTGTGTATTCTTCCCCGGCGTACCTCACCCGGACCTTACGGTCCTTTAGGTAGCTGTCCATGAGTCGCCGGAGGTTTACCGGACACTCTTCTTCGGCAAGTCTGATCTTGATTGCGGGCCACCAGGCGCTATCGAAGGCTCCCTCTATGTCCAGTGATATTACGGTTATAAGTTTTTTATCGTTGAGTTTTCCGTACAGATGTTGTATCATGTCATAGAGGGAGTCTTCGGTGCTTCTCTGGGGTATGAAACCGTACTGTCGGGGGCTCAATCTCGGGACCAGATGCCACTTTAGTCTCCCGACTATCATTTTCTCCAGAATCTTTCCCATGACCGGTAACAGTCCAATGGGCCTGTAGGACTTCGGGCTTGTGTAATCATCTTTGCCAGGCTTTCGCAGAACTACTACCGTTGCCTCTTTCCAAGGAGTCGGGAAGTGGCCGAGTTCCTGGCACTTGTTCATGAGCGCCAGGTTAAGTTCCAAATTTTTGGAGACAACTTGGCTGCAGATGTCTGCAGTAAAACCGTCTATTCCCGGAGCCTTTTTTGGATTAAAATTCTCCGTCGCGGCCCGGAGTTCTTCGACAGTAAATTCTGGGTCATGTATCTCACCATGCACCCAGTTATTTACGTTAGCTGCAAGAACTCTGGTCTGCCGGTGATCTGAGTTGTCATCACATTCAAGGTCCTCCGGGAAAAAGGTTTCTGCCAAGGTACTGGCAGACTCCTTCTGGTCCAGTTGGTGGCCATCTTTCACCAGCGGAATGTCTTCTTGGCGTTTGGTAGTGTTTTTTATGACGCGGTATATGCTTTCCCAGAGGCTTTCCCTGTCTTGTCTACCACAGAAGTTTTTCCAGCTGTCTACCTGTGCCCTTTTCGCTGCTTGCTCATATTCCTCTTTTGTTTGCAGGTACTCGCTGACAACCTTCGACCTACGGATCGGCGCTGCGCATCGGACCCTGTGCTTCCTAGTGGCAACTTTCCTCTTCATCTCCTCGAGCTCCTCGGTCCACCATGGTATGGTAAGTATTTCGTTAGTTTTCTTTTTAGTTAACATCTCGTTACAAGTTCTGGTAATCTGTTGTATATATTTTTCTGTAATTTGGTCTATTTCTTTATGTGTTTGGGTTTGGTCTATTTCTATCTTGTTTATATTATTATCGTTCATTAGCTGGGCCAGTTTCTCATGAAACCGGTCCCAGTTAACCCTTTTTGTGTTGTAAATCCTGGTTGTCCTGTTTATGTTTACTCCTTTTGATTTTTGTAACTTTATTTTAAATACCATACCATTGTGGTCCGAACTCGTCAGATCTTCGATGACTTTCCAGTCGTCCACCAGGTCGAGCATATCCTCTGAGCAGACCGTAACGTCGACATGGCTGGTCAGTCTTCGTTCTCCTCTGACCGTATCGAAAGTCGGTTTGTCTCCGTCGTTCAGCACCTGCAAGGACATTTCTTCAAGAGCACCCGAAAAAACCTCGCCCCTTAGGTCGACTCTGTCACTACCCCACCAGCTACTTTTGGCATTAGCATCGCCACCAATGATTAGTCTCTGCGGTCCCAGATTATCTCGTATTTTCTTGATATGCTCCAGGTACGGCTCTATGGGTTGATCGGGCTCAAAGTAGTATGATACCACGGTAATCTCCCAGGCCACCGTTCGGATTTTCACCACAACGATGTTATTTGTGGTGAGAATCGGGTACTGTATGATGTCAAAGTCGTGATTAAACACTGCAATGGCTACTTTGACATTTCCTTCCCCTGGGTTAGTGTTCTGGAAGATCCTCACTCCTCTGTAGTTCTTCACACTACTTGAGCCCCCCACATAGGGTTCCTGGAGCAGAGCTATGGCTACTTTTCTACGAGCTGCTTCGATCATCAGTTCACTGGTGGCGAGCTGCTTCCTCTGCAAGTTTGCCTGTACTATCAGGTGTGAAGCTTCGCTGGTGCCCGTGACCACCTTAGCAATAAGCCGTTGTGGCTCTCGCCAGGGCGTCCCACTTCCTCCTTATCGGGCAGTCCTGACTGAACGCGTTGTGCTCTACATTTGCCAGTTTGGCATGCGTGCAATTGCAGCATGTTGGCACCGCACCATCGAGCCAGTAAGGACAGTCCGACTTTTTGTGGGGCCCGGCGCAGTGGCTACATTTCTCAACCGTTTCTTTACAGAAACGCCTGCCATGGCCGTACCCCAGACAGAGGGAACACTGGACGAGGGGAGATTGGTCCGCGATTCGAATGCGCTGCAGGTCGATCTGCACAGTCTCCGCGTCCATAATCCTGGTCCATATTTTGGGGGACACCCTAACAACGACATGGTTCATAAGAGGGTTTCTTGTTCTCTTCTTGTAACGGATCTCCACTCTATTGTCCTGTTTTCCAAGATCTCTGAATATCCTCTCGTTCTGATTTCTCAGAGCGAGAAGGATGTCGTCGTCATTGTTGTATGTCATGACGTCTTTTAGTATTAAGAGTGGGTCCTTGTTCCTAATGTCGTCAACGTTAAGGTGATCACCCGCCTTCTGGATCCGCTCCTTCAATACCCGCCTTTCTTCTTCGCTCCGGCAACCCACAATGACCTTTCGATCTTTCGCCTTTCTTATTCTATCGATGGTCACGCCTCCTTCCTTGGCGTTTACTGCGGTCCGGATTTTTTGAAGCACCTCATCCCCAGTCTCTGTTTCATCCTTTGAGGTGAC